>JARGYO010001557.1:0-600000 GCA_029206835.1 Rana muscosa
CTTGCATTTTTTGAAATTTTTAAAAATGTTTTAGGAAGGCAGAAAAGGTATTAAATGGTCTCAAAAGCCCTCCACCATGATGAAACAATGAGTGAAATGGAAAATGGACAATGAAAATTTGTTTGAGTCACTTCCTATTTTGGTGACGTCACATTGATGATGTTTTTGACTTTTGGTGGTTTCACTTCTGATTTAAGAAAATGGGTACTCTCAGATTAATCTTTTCTTTTTAATGCTGAAACAACTCATATTCATCCCTCTGGTCATTCTTTCTTAAAAAAAGATGGCACAATGCATACAAAGGCATAAAAATAAAAATTTTCGGTCACGCCCTTTGCATTTTTCTAAATTTTGAAAAATGTCTCAAGAATGCAAAAAAGACCGTAAAACGGGCTCAAAGCCCTCCACAATGATGAAACAATGAGTGAAATGGAAAATGGACAATTAATTTTTTTTAAGACCAACTTCCTGTTTTGGTGACGTCACATTGATGACGTTTTTGACTTTTGGTGGTTTCACTTCCAATTTAAGAAAATGGGTACTCTCAGATTGTTCTTTTCTTTTTAATGCTGAAACAACTCATATTTCCTCCCTCTGGTCATTCTTTCTTAAAAAAGATGGCACAATGCATACAAAGGCATAAAATAAAAATTTCAGGTCATGCCCTTTGCATTTTTCCAAATTTTGAAAAATGTCTCAGGAATGCAAAAAAGACAGTAAAACGGGATCAAAAGCCTCCAGAATAATGAAACAATGAGTGAAATGGAAAATGGACAATGAAAATTTGTTTAAGAGCCACTTCCTGTTTTGGTGACGTCACATTGATGATGTTTTTGACTTTTGGTGGTTTCACTTCCGGTTTAAGAAAATAGGTATTCTTTGGTTGTTCTTGGCGTTTTAAGGTGGAAATCTGCTTATTTTTAATCCCTCTGGTCATTCTTTCTTAAAAAAAGATGGCAAAATAGATAAAAATGTGGTAAAACATACATTTTGGGGCACGCCCCTTGCATTTTTTAAAAATGTCTCAGGAAGGCAGAAAAGATATTAAAATGGGCTCAAAAGCCCTCCACAATGATGAAACAATGAGTGAAATGGAAAATAGACAATGAAAATTTGTTTAAGACCAACTTCCTGTTTTGGTGACGTCACATTGATGACATTTTTGACTTTTGGTGGTTTAACTTCCAATTTAAGAAAATGGGTACTCTCAGATTGTTCTTGGCGTTTTAAGGCGGAAATCTACTCATATTTAATCCCTCTGGTCATTCTTTCTTAAAAAAGATGGCACAATGCATACAAAGGCATAAAATAAAAATTTCAGGTCACGCCCTTTGCATTTTTCCAAATTTTGAAAAATGTCTCAGGAATGCAAAAAAGACAGTAAAACAGGCTCAAAAGCCCTCCACAATGATGAAACAATGAGTGAAATGGAAAATAGACAATGAAAATTTGTTTAAGAGACACTTCCTGTTTTTAGTGACGTCACATTGATGACATTTTTGACTTTTGGTGGTTTCATTCCGGTGTAAGAAAATGGGTATTCTCAGATTGTTCTTGGCGTTTTAAGTTGGAAATCTACTCATATTTAATCCCTCTGGTCATTCTTTCTTAAAAAAGATGGCACAATGCATACAAAGGCATACAATAAAAATTTCAGGTCACGCCCTTTGCGTTTTTCCAAATTTTGAAAAATGTCTTTGGAATGCAAAAAAGACAGTAAAACAGGCTCAAAAGCCCTCCACAATGATGAAACAATGAGTGAAATGAAAAATGGACAATGAAAATTTGTTTAAGAGACACTTCCTGTTTTAGTGAGGTCACATTGATGACATTTTTGACTTTTGGTGGTTTCATTCCGGTGTAAGAAAATGCGTATTCTCAGATTGTTCTTGGCGTTTTAAGGCGGAAATCTACTCATATTTAATCCCTCTGGTCATTCTTTCTTAAAAAAGATGGCACAATGGGTAAAAATGCGTGAAACAAATTTTGGATGCACACCCCTTGCATTTTTTGAATTTTTAAAAATGTTTTAGGAAGGCAGAAAAGGTATTAAAATGGTTTCAAAAACCCTCCACAATGATGAAACAATGAGTGAAATGGAAAATGGACAATGAAAATTTGTTTAAGACCAACTTCCTGTTTTGGTGACGTCACATTGATGACGTTTTTGACTTTTGGTGGTTTCACTTCTGATTTAAGAAAATGGGTACTCTCAGATTAATATTTTCTTTTTAATGCTGAAACAACTCATATTCATCCCTCTGGTCATTCTTTCTTAAAAAAAGATGGCACAATGCATACAAAGGCATAAAATAAAAATTTCCGGTCACGCCCTTTGCATTTTTCCAAATTTTGAAAAATGTCTCAAAAATGCAAAAAAGACCGTAAAACGGGCTCAAAAGCCCTCCACAATGATGAAACAATGAGTGAAATGGAAAATGGACAATGACATTTTTTTAAGACCAACTTCCTGTTTTGGTGACGTCACATTGATGACGTTTTTGACTTTTGGTGGTTTCACTTCCAATTTAAGAAAATGGGTACTCTCAGATTGTTCTTTTCTTTTTAATGCTGAAACAACTCATATTTCCTCCCTCTGGTCATTCTTTCTTAAAAAGATGGCACAATGCATACAAAGGCATAAAATAAAATTTTCAGGTCACGCCATTTGCATTTTTCCAAATTTTGAAAAATGTCTCAGGAATGCAAAAAAGACAGTAAAACGGGATCAAAAGCCCTCCACAATGATGAAATAATGAGTGAAATGGAAAATAGACAATGACAATTTGTTTAAGACCAACTTCCTGTTTTGGTGATGTTACATTGATGACGTTTTTGACTTTTGGTGGTTTCACTTCCAATTTAAGAAAATGGGTACTCTCAGATTGTTCTTGGCATTTTAAGGAGGAAATCTACTCATATTTAATCCCTCTGGTCATTCTTTCTTAAAAAAGATGGCACAATGCATACAAAGGCATAAAATAAAAATTTCAGGTCACGCCCTTTGCATTTTTCCAAATTTTGAAAAATGTCTCAGGAATGCAAACAAGACAGTAAAACGGGATCAAAAGCCCTCCACAATGATGAAACAATGAGTGAAATGGAAAATGGACAATGAAAATTTGTTTAAGAGCCACTTCCTGTTTTGGTGACATCACATTGATGATGTTTTTGACTTTTGGTGGTTTCACTTCCGGTTTAAGAAAATAGGTATTCTTAGGTTGTTCTTGGCGTTTTAAGGTGGAAATCTGCTTATATTTAATCCCTCTAGTCATTCATTCTTTAAAAAGATGGCAAAATAGGTAAAAATGTGTAAAACATACATTTTGGGGCACGCCCCTTGCATTTTTTGAAATTTTTAAAAATGTCCCAGGAAGGCAGAAAAGATATTAAAATGGGCTCAAAAGCCCTCCACAATGATGAAACAATGAGTGAAATGGAAAATAGACAATGAAAATTTGTTTAAGACCAACTTCCTGTTTTGGTGACGTCACATTGATGACGTTTTTGACTTTTGGTGGTTTCACGTCCAATTTAAGAAAATGGGTACTCTCAGATTGTTCTTGACGTTTTAAGGTGGAAATCTACTCATATATTAATCCCCTCTGGTCATTCTTTCTTAAAAGATGGCACAATGCATACAAAGACATAAAATAAAAATTTCCGGTCACGCCCCTTTGCATTTTTCCAAATTTTGAAAAATGTCTCAGGAATGCAAAAAAGACAGTAAAACAGGCTCAAAAGCCCTCCACAATGATGAAACAATGAGTGAAATGGAAAATGGACAATGAAAATTTGTTTAAGAGACACTTCCTGTTTTAGTGACGTCACATTGATGATGTTTTTGACTTTTGGTGGTTTCATTCCGGTGTAAGAAAATGGGTATTCTCAGATTGTTCTTGGCGTTTTAAGGTGGAAATCTACTCATATGTAATCCCTCTGGCCATTCTTTCTTAAAAAAGATGGCACAATGGGTAAAAATGTGTGAAACAAATTTTGGAGCACACCCCTTGCATTTTTTGAAATTTTTAAAAATGTTTTAGGAAGGCAGAAAATGTATTAAAATGATCTCAAAAGCCCTCCACCATGATTAACCACTTCCCGACCGCGCCATGTACAAAAGACGTCCACAGCGCGGTCGAGTTATCCTGAGTGGACGTCCCAGGGACGTCCTCACAGAATCTTGCTCCTGCGCGCCCCCTGGGGCGCGCTCCAGGATATGACCGTGACCGCCGGGTCCGGAAGACCCGGCGCATCACGGATCACGGTAGATGGCCGCTAATCGCGGCCGTTTACCACGTGATCGCTCCGTCAAATGACGGAGCGATCACTTGTAAACAGACCGGCGTCATGTGATGACGCCGGTTTCCTCTCTCCCCTCTCTGTACCGATCGGTACAGTGTGAGAGGAGAGGGGAGGGAGCGGATCATGTCCGCTCCCTCCCCCATGTCAGCTGTGGGCTGGATCTGTGACAATTGCAGTCACAGATCCAGCAATCCATCCATCCCTGCTCAGCCATCCCTGTGCAATACTCTGCCAATACTCTGCAATACACCCTGTGCAATACTCTGCAATACACCCTGTGCAATACTCTGCAATACACCCTGTGCAATACTCTGCAATACACCCTGTGCAATACTCTGCAATACCCTGTGCAATACTCTGCAATACCCTGTGCAATACTCTGCAATACACCCTGCCAATACTCTGCAATACCCTGTGCAATACTCTGCAATACCCTGTGCAATACTCTGCAATACCCTGTGCAATACTCTGCAATACCCTGTGCAATACCCTGCCCATACTCTGCCCATACTGTGCAATACTCTGCCATATTCCGCAATACCCTGCCATACTCTGCAATACTCCTCAATACCCTGCAATACTCCACAATACCCTGCAATACTCCACAATACCCTGCAATACTCCACAATACCCTGCAATACTCCACAATACCCTGCAATACTCCACAATACCCGGCAATACTCCACAATACCCGGCAATACTCCACAATACCCGGCAATACTCCACAATACCCGGCAATACTCCACAATACCCGGCAATACTCCTCAATACCCGGCAATACTCCACAATACCCGGCAATACTCCACAATACCCGGCAATACTCCTCAATACCCGGCAATACTCCACAATACCGGCAATACTCCACAATACCCGGCAATACTCCACAATACCCGGCAATACTCCACAATACCCGGCAATACTCCTCAATACCCGGCAATACTCCACAATACCCGGCAATACTCCACAATACCCGGCAATACTCCACAATACCCTGCAATACTCCACAATACCCGGCAATACTCCACAATACCCGGCAATACTCCTCAATACCCGGCAATACTCCACAATACCCGGCAATACTCCTCAATACCCGGCAATACTCCACAATACCCGGCAATACTCCTCAATACCCGGCAATACTCCTCAATACCCGGCAATACTCCTCAATACCCTGCAATACTCCGCAATACCCAGCAATACTCCGCAATACCCGTCAATACTCCGCAATACCCGTCAATACTCCGCAATACCCGGCAATACTCCGCAATACCCGGCAAAACTCTGCAATAACCACTTTCCGCCCGCCGGCCGTCATATGACGTCCTTGACTTTGTGTGGAGATATCTGAATGATGGGAGCAGCTACAGGCATCATTCAGATATTCGCTTTTTCAGCTGGCGATTCCCTGCACCATAAGAACGATCATAGCGGCTGTTCCACCGTTTGATCGCTCTTACGGAAGGTGAGAGGGGATGCCCCCCCCCCCCTCCCGCTGCCCTCCGGTGCTTCTACCGACTCACCGCTACGATCAAAGCCAGGATTGTTTTTTTTTTCAGGCTTCCCAGCCTAGAGGTGAGATGTGGGGTCTTATTGACACCCCCCCCCCATATCTCACTGTAAAGAGGACCTGTCATGCCATATTCCTATTACAAGGGATGTTTACATTCCTTGTAATAGGAATAAAAGTGATCAAAAAAAAATTTGGGGCGGAAAAACATGTCAAACTAAAATAAATTAAGTAAAATGAACAATAAAATATATATATTTTTTTTAAAGCGCCCCTGCCCCCGCGAGCTCGCATGCAGAAGTGAACGCATACGTAAGCCCCGCCCACATATGAAAACGGTGTTCAAACCACACATGTGAGGTATCGTTGCGAACGTTAGAGCGAGAGCAATAATTTTGGCCCTAGACCTCCTCTGTAACTCAAAACATGTAACCAGTAAAAATATTTAAAGCGTTGCCTATGGGGATTTTTAAGTAGCGAAGTTTGGCGCCATTCCACGAGCGTGTGCAATTTTGAAGGGTGACATGTTAGGTATCTATTTACTCGGCGTAACTTCATCTTTCACATTATGCAAAAACATTGGGCTAACTTTACTGTTTTTTTTTCTTTTAGGCACAAAACAGTTTTTTTCCGTAAAAAACGCGTTAGAAAAATTTCTGCGCAAATACCGTGCAAGATAAAAAGTTGCAATGACCACCATTATATTCTTTAAGGTCTTTGCTAAAAAAACATATATAATGTTTTGGGGTTCTATGTAATTTTCTAGCAAACAAATTATGATTTTTACATGTAGGAGAGAAATGTCAGAATTGGCCTGGGTTCTCCAGAACGCCTGATGGTGCTCCCTGCATGTTGGGCCTCTGTATGTGGCCACGCTGTGTAAAAGTCTCACACATGTGGTATCGCCATACTCGGGAGGAATAGCAGAATGTGTTTTGGGGTGTAATTTGTGGTATGCATATGCTGTGTGTGAGAAATAACCTGCTAATATGACAATTTTGTGGACAAAAAAAAAAAAGAAAAAAAAATCTTGATTTTTGCAAAGAATTGTGGGAAAAAATGACAACTTCAAAAAACTCACAATGCCTCTTTCTGAATACCTTGGAATGTCTTCTTTCCAAAAAGGGGTCATTTGGGGGGTATTTGTACTTTTCTGGCATGTTAGGGTCTCAAGAAATGAGATAGGCTGTCAGTACTTCAGGTGTGATCAATTTTCAGGTATTGGCACCATAGCTTGTGGACTCTATAACTTTCACAAAGACCAAAAAATATGCACCAATTTGTACTTATTTTTACCAAAGATATGTAGCAATATAAATTTTGGCCAAAATATATGAAGAAAAAATACTAATTTGCAAAATTTTATAACGGAAACAAAGAAAAATTCATTTTTTTACAAAATTTTCAGTCTTTTTTCTCTTATAGCGCAAAAAATAAAAAACCCAACAGTGATTAAATACCACCAAAAGAAAGCTCTATTTGTGTGAAAAAAAGGACAAAAATTTCATATGGGTACAGTGTTGTATGACTGAGTAATTGTCATTCAAAATGTGAGAGCACCGAAAGCTGAAAATTCGTCTGGTTAGGAAGGGGGTTTAAGTGCCCAGTTGTCAAGTGGTTAAACAATGAGTGAAATGGAAAATGGACAATGAAAATTTGTTTGAGTCACTTCCTCTTTTGGTGACGTCACATTGATGATGTTTTTGACTTTTGGTGGTTTCACTTCTGATTTAAGAAAATGGGTACTCAGATTAATCTTTTCTTTTTAATGCTGAAACAACTCATATTCATCCCTCTGGTCATTCTTTCTTAAAAAACATGCATACAAACGCATAAAATAAAAATTTCCGGTCACGCCCTTTGCATTTTTCCAAATTTTGAAAAATGTCTCAAGAATGCAAAAAAGGCCGTAAAACGGGCTCAAAAGCCCTCCACAATGATGAAACAATGAGTGAAATGGAAAATGGACAATGAAAATTTGTTTAAGACCAACTTCCTGTTTTGGTGACGTCACATTGATGACATTTTTGACTTTTGGTGGTTTCACTTCCAATTTAAGAAAATGGGTACTCTCAGATTGTTCTTGGCGTTTTAAGGCGGAAATCTACTCATATTTAATCCCTCTGGTCATTCTTTCTTAAAAAAGATGGCACAATGCATACAAAGGCATAAAATAAAAATTTCCGGTCACGCCCTTTGCATTTTTCCAAATTTTGAAAAATGTCTCAGGAATGCAAAAAAGACAGTAAAACAGGCTCAAAAGCCCTCCACAATGATGAAACAATGAGTGAAATGGAAAATAGACAATGACAATTTGTTTAAGAGACACTTCCTGTTTTAGTGACGTCACATTGATGACATTTTTGACTTTTGGTGGTTTCATTCCGGTGTAAGAAAATGGGTATTCTCAGATTGTTCTTGGCGTTTTAAGGCGGAAATCTACTCATATTTAATCCCTCTGGTCATTCTTTCTTAAAAAAGATGGCACAATGGGTAAAAATGCGTGAAACAAATTTTGGAGCACACCCCTTGCATTTTTTGAAATTTTTAAAAATGTTTTAGGAAGGCAGAAAAGGTATTAAAATGGTTTCAAAAGCCCTCCACAATGATGAAACAATGAGTGAAATGGAAAATGGACAATGAAAATTTTTTTAAGACCAACTTCCTGTTTTGGTGACGTCACATTGATGACGTTTTTGACTTTTGGTGGTTTCACTTCCAATTTAAGAAAATGGGTACTCTCAGATTGTTCTTTTCTTTTTAATGCTGAAACAACTCATATTTCCTCCCTCTGGTCATTCTTTCTTAAAAAAGATGGCACAATGCATACAAAGGCATAAAATAAAAATTTCAGGTCACGCCCTTTGCATTTTTCCAAATTTTGAAAAATGTCTCAGGAATGCAAAAAAGACAGTAAAACGGGATCAAAAGCCCTCCAGAATAATGAAACAATGAGTGAAATGGAAAATGGACAATGAAAATTTGTTTAAGAGCCACTTCCTGTTTTGGTGACATCACATTGATGATGTTTTTGACTTTTGGTGGTTTCACTTCCGGTTTAAGAAAATAGGTATTCTTAGGTTGTTCTTGGCGTTTTAAGGTGGAAATCTGCTTATATTTAATCCATCTGGTCATTCCTTCTTAAAAAAGATGGCAAAATAGGTAAAAATGTGTAAAACATACATTTTGGGGCACACCCCTTGCATTTTTTTAATTTTTTTAAAATGTCTCAGGAAGGCAGAAAAGATATTAAAATGGGCTCAAAAGCCCTCCACAATGATGAAACAATGAGTGAAATGGAAAATAGACAATGAAAATTTGTTTAAGACCAACTTCCTGTTTTGGTGATGTCACATTGATGACGTTTTTGACTTTTGGTGGTTTCACTTCCAATTTAAGAAAATGGGTACTCTCAGATTGTTCTTGGCGTTTTAAGGCGGAAATCTACTCATATTTAATCCCTCTGGTCATTCTTTCTTAAAAAAGATGGCACAATGCATACAAAGGCATAAAATAAAAATTTCAGGTCACGCCCTTTGCATTTTTCCAAATTTTGAAAAATGTCTCAGGAATGCAAAAAAGACAGTAAAACAGGCTCAAAAGCCCTCCACAATGATGAAACAATGAGTGAAATGGAAAATAGACAATGACAATTTGTTTAAGAGACACTTCCTGTTTTAGTGACGTCACATTGATGACATTTTTGACTTTTGGTGGTTTCATTCCGGTGTAAGAAAATGGGTATTCTCAGATTGTTCTTGGCGTTTTAAGGCGGAAATCTACTCATATTTAATCCCTCTGGTCATTCTTTCTTAAAAAAGATGGCACAATGGGTAAAAATGCGTGAAACAAATTTTGGAGCACACCCCTTGCATTTTTTGAAATTTTTTAAAATGTTTTAGGAAGGCAGAAAAGGTATTAAAATGGTTTCAAAAGCCCTCCACAATGATGAAACAATGAGTGAAATGGAAAATGGACAATGAAAATTTGTTTCAGACCAACTTCCTGTTTTGGTGACGTCACATTGATGACATTTTTGACTTTTGGTGGTTTCACTTCTGATTTAAGAAAATCGGTACTCTCAGATTAATCTTTTCTTTTGAATGCTGAAACAACTCATATTCATCCCTCTGGTCATTCTTTCTTAAAAAAGATGGCACAATGCATACAAAGGCATAAAATAAAAATTTCTAGTCACGCCCTTTGCATTTTTCCAAATTTTGAAAAATGTCTCAGGAATGCAAAAAAGACAGTAAAACAGGCTCAAAAGCCCTCCACAATGATGAAACAATGAGTGAAATGGAAAATGGACAAAGAAAATTTGTTTAAGAGACACTTCCTGTTTTAGTGACGTCACATTGATGATGTTTTTGACTTTTGGTGGTTTCATTCCGGTGTAAGAAAATGGGTATTCTCAGATTGTTCTTGGCATTTTAAGGCGGAAATCTACTCATATTCAATCCCTCTGGTCATTCTTTCTTAAAAAAGATGGCACAATGGGTAAAAATGCGTGAAACAAATTTTGGAGCACACCCCTTGCATTTTTTGAAATTTTTAAAAATGTTTTAGGAAGGCAGAAAAGGTATTAAATGGTCTCAAAAGCCCTCCACCATGATGAAACAATGAGTGAAATGGAAAATGGACAATGAAAATTTGTTTGAGTCACTTCCTATTTTGGTGACGTCACATTGATGATGTTTTTGACTTTTGGTGGTTTCACTTCTGATTTAAGAAAATGGGTACTCTCAGATTAATCTTTTCTTTTTAATGCTGAAACAACTCATATTCATCCCTCTGGTCATTCTTTCTTAAAAAAAGATGGCACAATGCATACAAAGGCATAAAATAAAAATTTTCGGTCACGCCCTTTGCATTTTTCCAAATTTTGAAAAATGTCTCAAGAATGCAAAAAAGACCGTAAAACGGGCTCAAAGCCCTCCACAATGATGAAACAATGAGTGAAATGGAAAATGGACAATTAATTTTTTTTAAGACCAACTTCCTGTTTTGGTGACGTCACATTGATGACGTTTTTGACTTTTGGTGGTTTCACTTCCAATTTAAGAAAATGGGTACTCTCAGATTGTTCTTTTCTTTTTAATGCTGAAACAACTCATATTTCCTCCCTCTGGTCATTATTTCTTAAAAAAGATGGCACAATGCATACAAAGGCATAAAATAAAAATTTCAGGTCATGCCCTTTGCATTTTTCCAAATTTTGAAAAATGTCTCAGGAATGCAAAAAAGACAGTAAAACGGGATCAAAAGCCCTCCAGAATAATGAAACAATGAGTGAAATGGAAAATGGACAATGAAAATTTGTTTAAGAGCCACTTCCTGTTTTGGTGACGTCACATTGATGATGTTTTTGACTTTTGGTGGTTTCACTTCCGGTTTAAGAAAATAGGTATTCTTTGGTTGTTCTTGGCGTTTTAAGGTGGAAATCTGCTTATATTTAATCCCTCTGGTCATTCTTTCTTAAAAAAAGATGGCAAAATAGATAAAAATGTGTAAAACATACATTTTGGGGCACGCCCCTTGCATTTTTTAAAAATGTCTCAGGAAGGCAGAAAAGATATTAAAATGGGCTCAAAAGCCCTCCACAATGATGAAACAATGAGTGAAATGGAAAATAGACAATGAAAATTTGTTTAAGACCAACTTCCTGTTTTGGTGATGTCACATTGATGACATTTTTGACTTTTGGTGGTTTAACTTCCAATTTAAGAAAATGGGTACTCTCAGATTGTTCTTGGCGTTTTAAGGCGGAAATCTACTCATATTTAATCCCTCTGGTCATTCTTTCTTAAAAAAGATGGCACAATGCATACAAAGGCATAAAATAAAAATTTCAGGTCACGCCCTTTGCATTTTTCCAAATTTTGAAAAATGTCTCAGGAATGCAAAAAAGACAGTAAAACAGGCTCAAAAGCCCTCCACAATGATGAAACAATGAGTGAAATGGAAAATAGACAATGACAATTTGTTTAAGAGACACTTCCTGTTTTAGTGACGTCACATTGATGACATTTTTGACTTTTGGTGGTTTCATTCCGGTGTAAGAAAATGGGTATTCTCAGATTGTTCTTGGCGTTTTAAGTTGGAAATCTACTCATATTTAATCCCTCTGGTCATTCTTTCTTAAAAAAGATGGCACAATGCATACAAAGGCATACAATAAAAATTTCAGGTCACGCCCTTTGCGTTTTTCCAAATTTTGAAAAATGTCTTTGGAATGCAAAAAAGACAGTAAAACAGGCTCAAAAGCCCTCCACAATGATGAAACAATGAGTGAAATGAAAAATGGACAATGAAAATTTGTTTAAGAGACACTTCCTGTTTTAGTGAGGTCACATTGATGACATTTTTGACTTTTGGTGGTTTCATTCCGGTGTAAGAAAATGCGTATTCTCAGATTGTTCTTGGCGTTTTAAGGCGGAAATCTACTCATATTTAATCCCTCTGGTCATTCTTTCTTAAAAAAGATGGCACAATGGGTAAAAATGCGTGAAACAAATTTTGGAGCACACCCCTTGCATTTTTTGAATTTTTTAAAAATGTTTTAGGAAGGCAGAAAAGGTATTAAAATGGTTTCAAAAACCCTCCACAATGATGAAACAATGAGTGAAATGGAAAATGGACAATGAAAATTTGTTTAAGACCAACTTCCTGTTTTGGTGACGTCACATTGATGACGTTTTTGACTTTTGGTGGTTTCACTTCTGATTTAAGAAAATGGGTACTCTCAGATTAATATTTTCTTTTTAATGCTGAAACAACTCATATTCATCCCTCTGGTCATTCTTTCTTAAAAAAAGATGGCACAATGCATACAAAGGCATAAAATAAAAATTTCCGGTCACGCCCTTTGCATTTTTCCAAATTTTGAAAAATGTCTCAAAAATGCAAAAAAGACCGTAAAACGGGCTCAAAAGCCCTCCACAATGATGAAACAATGAGTGAAATGGAAAATGGACAATGACATTTTTTTAAGACCAACTTCCTGTTTTGGTGACGTCACATTGATGACGTTTTTGACTTTTGGTGGTTTCACTTCCAATTTAAGAAAATGGGTACTCTCAGATTGTTCTTTTCTTTTTAATGCTGAAACAACTCATATTTCCTCCCTCTGGTCATTCTTTCTTAAAAAAGATGGCACAATGCATACAAAGGCATAAAATAAAAATTTCAGGTCACGCCATTTGCATTTTTCCAAATTTTGAAAAATGTCTCAGGAATGCAAAAAAGACAGTAAAACGGGATCAAAAGCCCTCCACAATGATGAAATAATGAGTGAAATGGAAAATAGACAATGACAATTTGTTTAAGACCAACTTCCTGTTTTGGTGATGTTACATTGATGACGTTTTTGACTTTTGGTGGTTTCACTTCCAATTTAAGAAAATGGGTACTCTCAGATTGTTCTTGGCATTTTAAGGAGGAAATCTACTCATATTTAATCCCTCTGGTCATTCTTTCTTAAAAAAGATGGCACAATGCATACAAAGGCATAAAATAAAAATTTCAGGTCACGCCCTTTGCATTTTTCCAAATTTTGAAAAATGTCTCAGGAATGCAAACAAGACAGTAAAACGGGATCAAAAGCCCTCCAGAATAATGAAACAATGAGTGAAATGGAAAATGGACAATGAAAATTTGTTTAAGAGCCACTTCCTGTTTTGGTGACGTCACATTGATGATGTTTTTGACTTTTGGTGGTTTCACTTCCGGTTTAAGAAAATAGGTATTCTTTGGTTGTTCTTGGCGTTTTAAGGTGGAAATCTGCTTATATTTAATCCCTCTGGTCATTCTTTCTTAAAAAAAAGATGGCAAAATAGATAAAAATGTGTAAAACATACATTTTGGGGCACGCCCCTTGCATTTTTTAAAAATGTCTCAGGAAGGCAGAAAAGATATTAAAATGGGCTCAAAAGCCCTCCACAATGATGAAACAATGAGTGAAATGGAAAATAGACAATGAAAATTTGTTTAAGACCAACTTCCTGTTTTGGTGACGTCACATTGATGAAATTTTTGACTTTTGGTGGTTTAACTTCCAATTTAAGAAAATGGGTACTCTCAGATTGTTCTTGGCGTTTTAAGGCGGAAATCTACTCATATTTAATCCCTCTGGTCATTCTTTCTTAAAAAAGATGGCACAATGCATACAAAGGCATAAAATAAAAATTTCAGGTCACGCCCTTTGCATTTTTCCAATTTTTGAAAAATGTCTCAGGAATGCAAAAAAGACAGTAAAACAGGCTCAAAAGCCCTCCACAATGATGAAACAATGAGTGAAATGGAAAATAGACAATGAAAATTTGTTTAAGGGACACTTCCTGTTTTAGTAACGTCACATTGATGACATTTTTGACTTTTGGTGGTTTCATTCCGGTGTAAGAAAATGGGTATTCTCAGATTGTTCTTGGCGTTTTAAGTTGGAAATCTACTCATATTTAATCCCTCTGGTCATTCTTTCTTAAAAAAGATGGCACAATGCATACAAAGGCATAAAATAAAAATTTCAGGTCACGCCCTTTGCGTTTTTCCAAATTTTGAAAAATGTCTTTGGAATGCAAAAAAGACAGTAAAACAGGCTCAAAAGCCCTCCACAATGATGAAACAATGAGTGAAATGAAAAATGGACAATGAAAATTTGTTTAAGAGACACTTCCTGTTTTAGTGAGGTCACATTGATGACATTTTTGACTTTTGGTGGTTTCATTCCGGTGTAAGAAAATGCGTATTCTCAGATTGTTCTTGGCGTTTTAAGGCGGAAATCTACTCATATTTAATCCCTCTGGTCATTCTTTCTTAAAAAAGATGGCACAATGGGTAAAAATGCGTGAAACAAATTTTGGAGCACACCCCTTGCATTTTTTGAAATTTTAAAAAATGTTTTAGGAAGGCAGAAAAGGTATTAAAATGGTTTCAAAAGCCCTTCACAATGATGAAACAATGAGTGAAATGGAAAATGGACAATGAAAATTTGTTTAAGACCAACTTCCTGTTTTGGTGACATCACATTGATGACATTTTTGACTTTTGGTGGTTTCACTTCTGATTTAAGAAAATCGGTACGCTCAGATTAATCTCTTCTTTTGAATGCTGAAACAACTCATATTCATCCCTCTGGTCATTCTTTCTTAAAAAAGATGGCACAATGCATACAAAGGCATAAAATAAAAATTTCCGGTCATGCCCTTTGCATTTTTCCAAATTTTGAAAAATGTCTCAGGAATGCAAAAAAGACAGTAAAACAGGCTCAAAAGCCCTCCAGAATAATGAAACAATGAGTGAAATGGAAAATGGACAATGAAAATTTGTTTAAGAGCCACTTCCTGTTTTGGTGATGTCACATTGATGATGTTTTTGACTTTTGGTGGTTTCACTTCCGGTTTAAGAAAATAGGTATTCTTAGGTTGTTCTTGGCGTTTTAAGGTGGAAATCTGCTTATATTTAATCCCTCTGGTCATTCATTCTTAAAAAAGATGGCAAACTAGGTAAAAATGTGTAAAACATACATTTTGGGGCACGCCCCTTGCATTTTTTCAATTTTTTAAAAATGTCTCAGGAAGGCAGAAAAGATATTAAAATGGGCTCAAAAGCCCTCCACAATGATGAAACAATGAGTGAAATGGAAAATAGACAATGGAAATTTGTTTAAGACCAACTTCCTGTTTTGGTGACGTCACACTGATGACATTTTTGACTTTTGGTGGTTTCACTTCCAATTTAAGAAAATGGGTACTCTCAGATTGTTCTTGGCGTTTTAAGGCGGAAATCTACTCATATTTAATCCCTCTGGTCATTCTTTCTTAAAAAAGATGGCACAATGCATACAAAGGCATAAAATAAAAATTTCCGGTCACGCCCTTTGCATTTTTCCAAATTTTGAAAAATGTCTCAGGAATGCAAAAAAGACAGTAAAACAGGCTCAAAAGCCCTCCACAATGATGAAACAATGAGTGAAATGGAAAATGGACAATGAAAATTTGTTTAAGAGACACTTCCTGTTTTAGTGACGTCACATTGATGACATTTTTGACTTTTGGTGGTTTCATTCCGGTGTAAGAAAATGGGTATTCTCAGATTGTTCTTGGCGTTTTAAGGCGGAAATCTACTCATATTTAATCCCTCTGGTCATTCTTTCTTAAAAAAGATGGCACAATGGGTAAAAATGCGTGAAACAAATTTTGGAGCACACCCCTTGCATTTTTTGAAATTTTTAAAAATGTTTTAGGAAGGCAGAAAAGGTATTAAAATGGTTTCAAAAGCCCCCCACAATGATGAAACAATGAGTGAAATGGACAATGGACAATGAAAATTTGTTTAAGACCAACTTCCTGTTTTGGTGACATCACATTGATGACGTTTTTGACTTTTGGTGGTTTCACTTCCAATTTAAGAAAATGGGTATTCTCAGATTGTTCTTGGCGTTTTAAGGCGGAAATCTACTCATATTTAATCCCTCTGGTCATTCTTTCTTAAAAAAGATGGCACAATGGGTAAAAATGCGTGAAACAAATTTTGGAGCACACCCCTTGCATTTTTTGAAATTTTTAAAAATGTTTTAGGAAGGCAGAAAAGGTATTAAAATGGTTTCAAAAGCCCCCCACAATGATGAAACAATGAGTGAAATGGAAAATGGACAATGAAAATTTGTTTAAGACCAACCTCCTGTTTTGGTGACATCACATTGATGACATTTTTGACTTTTGGTGGTTTCACTTCTGTTTTAAGAAAATCGGTACTCTCAGATTAATCTTTTCTTTTGAATGCTGAAACAACTCATATTCATCCCTCTGGTCATTCTTTCTTAAAAAAAGATGGCACAATGCATACAAAGGCATAAAATAAAAATTTCCGGTCACGCCCTTTGCATTTTTCCAAATTTTGAAAAATGTCTCAGGAATGCAAAAAAGACAGTAAAACAGGCTCAAAAGCCCTCCACAATGATGAAACAATGAGTGAAATGGAAAATGGACAAAGAAAATTTGTTTAAGAGACACTTCCTGTTTTAGTGACGTCACATTGATGATGTTTTTGACTTTTGGTGGTTTCATTCCGGTGTAAGAAAATGGGTATTCTCAGATTGTTCTTGGCGTTTTAAGGCGGAAATCTACTCATATTTAATCCCTCTGGTCATTCTTTCTTAAAAAAGATGGCACAATGGGTAAAAATGTGTGAAACAAATTTTGGAGCACACCCCTTGCATTTTTTGAAATTTTTAAAAATGTTTTAGGAAGGCAGAAAAGGTATTAAAATGGTCTCAAAAGCCCTCCACCATGATGAAACAATGAGTGAAATGGAAAATGGACAATGAAAATTTGTTTGAGTCACTTCCTATTTTGGTGACGTCACATTGATGACGTTTTTGACTTTTGGTGGTTTCACTTCCAATTTAAGAAAATGGGTACTCTCAGATTGTTCTTTTCTTTTTAATGCTGAAACAACTCATATTTCCTCCCTCTGGTCATTCTTTCTTAAAAAAGATGGCACAATGCATACAAAGGCATAAAATAAAAATTTCAGGTCACGCCCTTGGCATTTTTCCAAATTTTGAAAAATGTCTCAGGAATGCAAAAAAGACAGTAAAACGGGATCAAAAGCCCTCCAGAATAATGAAACAATGAGTGAAATGGAAAATGGACAATGAAAATTTGTTTAAGAGCCACTTCCTGTTTTGGTGATGTCACATTGATGATGTTTTTGACTTTTGGTGGTTTCACTTCCGGTTTAAGAAAATAGGTATTCTTAGGTTGTTCTTGGCGTTTTAAGGTGGAAATCTGCTTATATTTAATCCCTCTGGTCATTCTTTCTTAAAAAAGATGGCAAAATAGGTAAAAATGTGTAAAACATACATTTTGGGGCACGCCCCTTGCATTTTTTTAATTTTTTAAAAATGTCTCAGGAAGGCAGAAAAGATATTAAAATGGGCTCAAAAGCCCTCCACAATGATGAAACAATGAGTGAAATGGAAAATAGACAATGAAAATTTGTTTAAGACCAACTTCCTGTTTTGGTGACGTCACATTGATGACATTTTTGACTTTTGGTGGTTTCACTTCCAATTTAAGAAAATGGGTACTCTCAGATTGTTCTTGGCGGTTTAAGGCGGAAATCTACTCATATTTAATCCCTCTGGTCATTCTTTCTTAAAAAAGATGGCACAATGCATACAAAGGCATAAAATAAAAATTTCCGGTCACGCCCTTTGCATTTTTCCAAATTTTGAAAAATGTCTCAGGAATGCAAAAAAGACAGTAAAACAGGCTCAAAAGCCCTCCACAATGATGAAACAATGAGTGAAATGGAAAATGGACAAAGAAAATTTGTTTAAGAGACACTTCCTGTTTTAGTGACGTCACATTGATGATGTTTTTGACTTTTGGTGGTTTCATTCCGGTGTAAGAAAATGGGTATTCTCAGATTGTTCTTGGCGTTTTAAGGCGGAAATCTACTCATATTTAATCCCTCTGGTCATTCTTTCTTAAAAAAGATGGCACAATGGGTAAAAATGTGTGAAACAAATTTTGGAGCACACCCCTTGCATTTTTTGAAATTTTTAAAAATGTTTTAGGAAGGCAGAAAAGGTATTAAAATGGTCTCAAAAGCCCTCCACCATGATGAAACAATGAGTGAAATGGAAAATGGACAATGAAAATTTGTTTGAGTCACTTCCTATTTTGGTGACGTCACATTGATGATGTTTTTGACTTTTGGTGGTTTCACTTCTGATTTAAGAAAATGGGTACTCTCAGATTAATCTTTTTTCTTTAATGCTGAAACAACTCATATTCATCCCTCTGGTCATTCTTTCTTAAAAAAGATGGCACAATGCATACAAAGGCATAAAATAAAAATTTCCGGTCACGCCCTTTGCATTTTTCCAAATTTTGAAAAATGTCTCAAGAATGCAAAAAAGACCGTAAAACAGGCTCAAAAGCCCTCCACAATGATGAAACAATGAGTGAAATGGAAAATGGACAATGAATTTTTTTTTAAGACCAACTTCCTGTTTTGGTGACGTCACATTGATGACGTTTTTGACTTTTGGTGGTTTCACTTCCAATTTAAGAAAATGGGTACTCTCAGATTGTTCTTTTCTTTTTAATGCTGAAACAACTCATATTTCCTCCCTCTGGTCATTCTTTCTTAAAAAAGATGGCACAATGCATACAAAGGCATAAAATAAAAATTTCAGGTCACGCCCTTTGCATTTTTCCAAATTTTGAAAAATGTCTCAGGAATGCAAAAAAGACAGTAAAACGGGATCAAAAGCCCTCCAGAATAATGAAACAATGAGTGAAATGGAAAATGGACAATGAAAATTTGTTTAAGAGCCACTTCCTGCTTTGGTGATGTCACATTGATGATGTTTTTGACTTTTGGTGGTTTCACTTCCAGTTTAAGAAAATAGGTATTCTTAGGTTGTTCTTGGCGTTTTAAGGTGGAAATCTGCTTATATTTAATCCCTCAGGTCATTCTTTCTTAAAAAAGATGGCAAAATAGGTAAAAATGTGTAAAACATACATTTTGGGGCACACCCCTTGCATTTTTTGAATTTTTTAAAAATGTCTCAGGAAGGCAGAAAAGATATTAAAATGGGCTCAAAAGCCCTCCACAATGATGAAACAATGAGTGAAATGGAAAATAGACAATGAAAATTTGTTTAAGACCAACTTCCTGTTTTGGTGACGTCACATTGATGACATTTTTGAATTTTGGTGGTTTCACTTCCAATTTAAGAAAATGGGTACTCTCAGATTGTTCTTGGCGTTTTAAGGTGGAAATCTACTCATATTTAATCCCTCTGGTCATTCTTTCTTAAAAAAGATGGCACAATGCATACAAAGGCATAAAATAAAAATTTCCGGTCACGCCCTTTGCATTTTTCCAAATTTTGAAAAATGTCTCAGGAATGCAAAAAAGACAGTAAAACAGGCTCAAAAGCCCTCCACAATGATGAAACAATGAGTGAAATGGAAAATGGACAATGAAAATTTGTTTAAGAGACACTTCCTGTTTTAGTGACGTCACATTGATGACATTTTTGACTTTTGGTGGTTTCATTCCGGTGTAAGAAAATGGGTATTCTCAGATTGTTCTTGGCGTTTTAAGGCGGAAATCTACTCATATTTAATCCATCTGGTCATTCTTTCTTAAAAAAGATGGCACAATGGGTAAAAATGCGTGAAACAAATTTTGGAGCACACCCCTTGCATTTTTTGAAATTTTAAAAAATGTTTTAGGAAGGCAGAAAAGGTATTAAAATGGTTTCAAAAGCCCCCCACAATGATGAAACAATGAGTGAAATGGAAAATGGACAATGAAAATTTGTTTAAGACCAACTTCCTGTTTTGGTGACGTCACATTGATGACGTTTTTGACTTTTGGTGGTTTCACTTCCAATTTAAGAAAATGGGTATTCTCAGATTGTTCTTGGCGTTTTAAGGCGGAAATCTACTCCTATTTAATCCCTCTGGTCATTCTTTCTTAAAAAAGATGGCACAAAGGGTAAAAATGCGTGAAACAAATTTTGGAGCACACCCCTTGCATTTTTTGAAATTTTTTAAAAATGTTTTAGGAAGGCAGAAAAGGTATTAAAATGGTCTCAAAAGCCCTCCACCATGATGAAACAATGAGTGAAATGGAAAATGGACAATGAAAATTTGTTTGAGTCACTTCCTATTTTGGTGACGTCACATTGATGATGTTTTTGACTTTTGGTGGTTTCACTTCTGATTTAAGAAAATGGGTACTCTCAGATTAATCTTTTTTCTTTAATGCTGAAACAACTCATATTCATCCCTCTGGTCATTCTTTCTTAAAAAAGATGGCACAATGCATACAAAGGCATAAAATAAAAATTTCCGGTCACGCCCTTTGCATTTTTCCAAATTTTGAAAAATGTCTCAAGAATGCAAAAAAGACCGTAAAACGGGCTCAAAAGCCCTCCACAATGATGAAACAATGAGTGAAATGGAAAATGGACAATGAAATTTTTTTTAAGACCAACTTCCTGTTTTGGTGACGTCACATTGATGACGTTTTTGACTTTTGGTGGTTTCACTTCCAATTTAAGAAAATGGGTACTCTCAGATTGTTCTTTTCTTTTTAATGCTGAAACAACTCATATTTCCTCCCTCTGGTCATTCTTTCTTAAAAAAGATGGCACAATGCATACAAAGGCATAAAATAAAAATTTCAGGTCACGCCCTTTGCATTTTTCCAAA
Organism: Rana muscosa; assembly: GCA_029206835.1. Classification (NCBI taxonomy): domain Eukaryota; kingdom Metazoa; phylum Chordata; class Amphibia; order Anura; family Ranidae; genus Rana; species Rana muscosa. Next base: position 21,052 of record JARGYO010001557.1, read on the forward strand.
TTTTGAAAAATGTCTCAGGAATGCAAAAAAGACAGTAAAACTGGATCAAAAGCCCTCCAGAATAATGAAACAATGAGTGAAATGGAAAATGGACAATGAAAATTTGTTTAAGAGCCACTTCCTGTTTTGGTGATGTCACATTGATGATGTTTTTGACTTTTGGTGGTTTCACTTCTGGTTTAAGAAAATAGGTATTCTTAGGTTGTTCTTGGCGTTTTAAGGTGGAAATCTGCTTATATTTAATCCCTCTGGTCATTCTTTCTTAAAAAAGATGGCAAAATAGGTAAAAATATGTAAAACATACATTTTGGGGCACGCCCCTTGCATTTTTTGAATTTTTTAAAAATGTCTCAGGAAGGCAGAAAAGATATTAAAATGGGCTCAAAAGCCCTCCACAATGATGAAACAATGAGTGAAATGGAAAATAGACAATGAAAATTTGTTTAAGACCAACTTCCTGTTTTGGTGACGTCACATTGATGACATTTTTGACTTTGGTGGTTTCACTTCCAATTTAAGAAAATGGGTACTCACAGATTGTTCTTGGCGTTTTAAGGCGGAAATCTACTAATATTTAATCCCTCTGGTCATTCTTTCTTAAAAAAGATGGCACAATGCATACAAAGGCATAAAATAAAATTTTCCGGTCACGCCCTTTGCATTTTTCCAAATTTTGAAAAATGTCTCAGGAATGCAAAAAATACAGTAAAACAGGCTCAAAAGCCCTCCACAATGATGAAACAATGAGTGAAATGGAAAATGGACAAAGAAAATTTGTTTAAGAGACAATTCCTGTTTTAGTGACGTCACATTGATGATGTTTTTGACTTTTGGTGGTTTCATTCCGGTGTAAGAAAATGGGTATTCTCAGATTGTTCTTGGCGTTTTAAGGCGGAAATCTACTCATATTTAATCCCTCTGGTCATTCTTTCTTAAAAAAGATGGCACAATGGGTAAAAATGTGTAAAACATACATTTTGGGGCACGCCCCTTGCATTTTTTGAATTTTTTAAAAATGTCTCAGGAAGGCAGAAAAGATATTAAAATGGGCTCAAAAGCCCTCCACAATGATGAAACAATGAGTGAAATGGAAAATAGACAATGAAAATTTGTTTAAGACCAACTTCCTGTTTTGGTGACGTCACATTGATGACATTTTTGACTTTGGTGGTTTCACTTCCAATTTAAGAAAATGGGTACTCTCAGATTGTTCTTGGCGTTTTAAGGCGGAAATCTACTCATATTTAATCCCTCTGGTCATTCTTTCTTAAAAAAGATGGCACAATGCATACAAAGGCATACAATAAAATTTTCCGGTCACGCCCTTTGCATTTTTCCAAATTTTGAAAAATGTCTCAGGAATGCAAAAAATACAGTAAAACAGGCTCAAAAGCCCTCCACAATGATGAAACAATGAGTGAAATGGAAAATGGACAAAAAAAATTTGTTTAAGAGACACTTCCTGTTTTAGTGATGTCACATTGATGATGTTTTTGACTTTTGGTGGTTTCATTCCGGTGTAAGAAAATGGGTATTCTCAGATTGTTCTTGGCGTTTTAAGGCGGAAATCTACTCATATTTAATCCCTCTGGTCATTATTTCTTAAAAAAGATGGCACAATGGGTAAAAATGTGTGAAACAAATTTTGGAGCACACCCCTTGCATTTTTTGAAATTTTTAAAAATGTTTTAGGAAGGCAGAAAAGGTGTTAAAATGGTCTCAAAAGCCCTCCACCATGATGAAACAATGAGTGAAATGGAAAATGGACAATGAAAATTTGTTTGAGTCACTTCCTATTTTGGTGACGTCACATTGATGATGTTTTTGACTTTTGGTGGTTTCACTTCTGATTTAAGAAAATGGGTACTCTCAGATTAATCTTTTCTTTTTAATGCTGAAACAACTTATATTCATCCCTCTGGTCATTCTTTCTTAAAAAAGATGGCACAATGCATACAAAGGCATAAAATAAAAATTTCCGGTCACGCCCTTTGCATTTTTCCAAATTTTGAAAAATGTCTCAAGAATGCAAAAAAGACCGTAAAACGGGCTCAAAAGCCCTCCACAATGATGAAACAATGAGTGAAATGGAAAATGGACAATGAAATTTTTTTTAAGACCAACTTCCTGTTTTGGTGATGTCACATTGATGACGTTTTTGACTTTTGGTCGTTTCACTTCCAATTTAAGAAAATGGGTACTCTCAGATTGTTCTTTTCTTTTTAGTGCTGAAACAACTCATATTTCCTCCCTCTGGTCATTCTTTCTTAAAAAAGATGGCACAATGCATACAAAGGCATAAAATAAAAATTTCCGGTCACGCCCTTTGCATTTTTCCAAATTTTGAAAAATGTCTCAGGAATGCAAAAAAGACAGTAAAACAGGCTCAAAAGCCCTCCACAATGATGAAACAATGAGTGAAATGGAAAATGGACAAAGAAAATTTGTTTAAGAGACACTTCCTGTTTTAGTGATGTCACATTGATGATGTTTTTGACTTTTGGTGGTTTCATTCCGGTGTAAGAAAATGGGTATTCTCAGATTGTTCTTGGCGTTTTAAGGTGGAAATCTACTCATATTTAATCCCTCTGGTCATTCTTTCTTAAAAAAGATGGCATAATGGGTAAAAATGTGTGAAACAAATTTTGGAGCACACCCCTTGCATTTTTTGAAATTTTTAAAAATGTTTTAGGAAGGCAGAAAAGGTATTAAAATGGGCTCAAAAGCCCTCCACAATGATGAAACAATGAGTGAAATGGAAAATAGACAATGAAAATTTGTTTAAGACGAACTTCCTGTTTTGGTGACGTCACATTGATGACATTTTTGACTTTGGTGGTTTCACTTCCAATTTAAGAAAATGGGTACTCTCAGATTGTTCTTGGCGTTTTAAGGCGGAAATCTACTCATATTTAATCCCTCTGGTCATTCTTTCTTAAAAAAGATGGCACAATGCATACAAAGGCATAAAATAAAATTTTCCGGTCACGCCCTTTGCATTTTTCCAAATTTTGAAAAATGTCTCAGGAATGCAAAAAATACAGTAAAACAGGCTCAAAAGCCCTCCACAATGATGAAACAATGAGTGAAATGGAAAATGGACAAAGAAAATTTGTTTAAGAGACACTTCCTGTTTTAGTGACGTCACATTGATGATGTTTTTGACTTTTGGTGGTTTCATTCCGGTGTAAGAAAATGGGTATTCTCAGATTGTTCTTGGCGTTTTAAGGCGGAAATCTACTCATATTTAATCCCTCTGGTCATTCTTTCTTAAAAAAGATGGCACAATGGGTAAAAATGTGTAAAACATACATTTTGGGGCACACCCCTTGCATTTTTTTAATTTTTTAAAAATGTCTCAGGAAGGCAGAAAAGATATTAAAATGGGCTCAAAAGCCCTCAACAATGATGAAACAATGAGTGAAATGGAAAATAGACAATGAAAATTTGTTTAAGACCAACTTCCTGTTTTGGTGACGTCACATTGATGACATTTTTGACTTTGGTGGTTTCACTTCCAATTTAAGAAAATAGTTCTCTCAGATTGTTCTTGGCGTTTTAAGGCGGAAATCTACTCATATTTAATCCCTCTGGTCATTCTTTCTTAAAAAAGATGGCACAATGCATACAAAGGCATAAAATAAAATTTTCCGGTCACGCCCTTTGCATTTTTCCAAATTTTGAAAAATGTCTCAGGAATGCAAAAAATACAGTAAAACAGGCTCAAAAGCCCTCAACAATGATGAAACAATGAGTGAAATGGAAAATGGACAAAAAAAAATTGTTTAAGAGACACTTCCTGTTTTAGTGATGTCACATTGATGATGTTTTTGACTTTTGGTGGTTTCATTCCGGTGTAAGAAAATGGGTATTCTCAGATTGTTCTTGGCGTTTTAAGGCGAAATCTACTCATATTTAATCTCTCTGGTCATTCTTTCTTAAAAAAGATGGCACAATGGGTAAAAATGTGTGAAACAAATTTTGGAGCACACCCCTTGCATTTTTTGAAATTTTTAAAAATGTTTTAGGAAGGCAGAAAAGGTGTTAAAATGGTCTCAAAAGCCCTCCACCATGATGAAACAATGAGTGAAATGGAAAATGGACAATGAAAATTTTTTTAAGACCAACTTCCTGTTTTGGTGATGTCACATTGATGACGTTTTTGACTTTTGGTCGTTTCACTTCCAATTTAAGAAAATGGGTACTCTCAGATTGTTCTTTTCTTTTTAATGCTGAAACAACTCATATTTCCTCCCTCTGGTCATTCTTTCTTAAAAAAGATGGCACAATGCATACAAAGGCATAAAATAAAAATTTCAGGTCACGCCCTTTGCATTTTTCCAAATTTTGAAAAATGTCTCAGGAATGCAAAAAAGACAGTAAAACAGGCTCAAAAGCCCTCCACAATGATGAAACAATGAGTGAAATGGAAAATGGACAAAGAAAATTTGTTTAAGAGACACTTCCTGTTTTAGTGATGTCACATTGATGATGTTTTTGGCTTTTGGTGGTTTCATTCCGGTGTAAGAAAATGGGTATTCTCAGATTGTTCTTGGCGTTTTAAGGCAGAAATCTACTCATATTTAATCCCTCTGGTCATTCTTTCTTAAAAAAGATGGCACAATGGGTAAAAATGTGTGAAACAAATTTTGGAGCACACCCCTTGCATTTTTTGAAATTTTTAAAAATGTTTTAGGAAGGCAGAAAAGGTATTAAAATGGTCTCAAAAGCCCTCCACCATGATGAAACAATGAGTGAAATGGAAAATGGACAATGAAAATTTGTTTGAGTCACTTCCTATTTTGGTGACGTCACATTGATGATGTTTTTGACTTTTGGTGGTTTCACTTCTGATTTAAGAAAATGGGTACTCTCAGATTAATCTTTTTTCTTTAATGCTGAAACAACTCATATTCATCCCTCTGGTCATTCTTTCTTAAAAAAGATGGCACAATGCATACAAAGGCATAAAATAAAAATTTCCGGTCACGCCCTTTGCATTTTTCCAAATTTTGAAAAATGTCTCAAGAATGCAAAAAAGACCGTAAAACGGGCTCAAAAGCCCTCCACAATGATGAAACAATGAGTGAAATGGAAAATGGACAATGAATTTGTTTTTAAGACCAACTTCCTGTTTTGGTGACGTCACATTGATGACGTTTTTGACTTTTGGTGGTTTCACTTCCAATTTAAGAAAATGGGTACTCTCAGATTGTTCTTTTCTTTTTAATGCTGAAACAACTCATATTTCCTCCCTCTGGTCATTCTTTCTTAAAAAAGATGGCACAATGCATACAAAGGCATAAAATAAAAATTTCAGGTCACGCCCTTTGCATTTTTCCAAATTTTGAAAAATGTCTCAGGAATGCAAAAAAGACAGTAAAACTGGATCAAAAGCCCTCCAGAATAATGAAACAATGAGTGAAATGGAAAATGGACAATGAAAATTTGTTTAAGAGCCACTTCCTGTTTTGGTGATGTCACATTGATGATGTTTTTGACTTTTGGTGGTTTCACTTCCGGTTTAAGAAAATAGGTATTCTTAGGTTGTTCTTGGCGTTTTAAGGTGGAAATCTGCTTATATTTAATCCCTCTGGTCATTCTTTCTTAAAAAAGATGGCAAAATAGGTAAAAATGTGTAAAACATACATTTTGGGGCACGCCCCTTGCATTTTTTGAATTTTTTAAAAATGTCTCAGGAAGTCAGAAAAGATATTAAAATGGGCTCAAAAGCCCTCCACAATGATGAAACAATGAGTGAAATGGAAAATAGACAATGAAAATTTGTTTAAGACCAACTTCCTGTTTTGGTGACGTCACATTGATGACATTTTTGACTTTGGTGGTTTCACTTCCAATTTAAGAAAATGGGTACTCTCAGATTGTTCTTGGCGTTTTAAGGCGGAAATCTACTCATATTTAATCCCTCTGGTCATTCTTTCTTAAAAAAGATGGCACAATGCATACAAAGGCATAAAATTAAATTTTCCGGTCATGCCCTTTGCATTTTTCCAAATTTTGAAAAATGTCTCAGGAATGCAAAAAATACAGTAAAACAGGCTCAAAAGCCCTCCACAATGATGAAACAATGAGTGAAATGGAAAATGGACAAAGAAAATTTGTTTAAGAGACACTTCCTGTTTTAGTGACGTCACATTGATGATGTTTTTGACTTTTGGTGGTTTCATTCCGGTGTAAGAAAATGGGTATTCTCAGATTGTTCTTGGCGTTTTAAGGCGGAAATCTACTCATATTTAATCCCTCTGGTCATTCTTTCTTAAAAAAGATGGCACAATGGGTAAAAATGTGTAAAACATACATTTTGGGGCACGCCCCTTGCATTTTTTTAATTTTTTAAAAATGTCTCAGGAAGGCAGAAAAGATATTAAAATGGGCTCAAAAGCCCTCAACAATGATGAAACAATGAGTGAAATGGAAAATAGACAATGAAAATTTGTTTAAGACCAACTTCCTGTTTTGGTGACGTCATATTGATGACATTTTTGACTTTGGTGGTTTCACTTCCAATTTAAGAAAATAGGTACTCTCAGATTGTTCTTGGCGTTTTAAGGCAGAAATCTACTCATATTTAATCCCTCTGGTCATTCTTTCTTAAAAAAGATGGCACAATGCATACAAAGGCATAAAATAAAATTTTCCGGTCACGCCCTTTGCATTTTTCCAAATTTTGAAAAATGTCTCAGGAATGCAAAAAATACAGTAAAACAGGCTCAAAAGCCCTCCACAATGATGAAACAATGAGTGAAATGGAAAATGGACAAAAAAAAATTGTTTAAGAGACACTTCCTGTTTTAGTGATGTCACATTGATGATGTTTTTGACTTTTGGTGGTTTCATTCCGGTGTAAGAAAATGGGTATTCTCAGATTGTTCTTGGCGTTTTAAGGCGAAATCTACTCATATTTAATCCCTCTGGTCATTCTTTCTTAAAAAAGATGGCACAATGGGTAAAAATGTGTGAAACAAATTTTGGAGCACACCCCTTGCATTTTTTGAAATTTTTAAAAATGTTTTAGGAAGGCAGAAAAGGTGTTAAAATGGTCTCAAAAGCCCTCCACCATGATGAAACAATGAGTGAAATGGAAAATGGACAATGAAAATTTTTTTAAGACCAACTTCCTGTTTTGGTGATGTCACATTGATGACGTTTTTGACTTTTGGTCGTTTCACTTCCAATTTAAGAAAATGGGTACTCTCAGATTGTTCTTTTCTTTTTAATGCTGAAACAACTCATATTTCCTCCCTCTGGTCATTCTTTCTTAAAAAAGATGGCACAATGCATACAAAGGCATAAAATAAAAATTTCAGGTCACGCCCTTTGCATTTTTCCAAATTTTGAAAAATGTCTCAGGAATGCAAAAAAGACAGTAAAACGGGATCAAAAGCCCTCCAGAATAATGAAACAATGAGTGAAATGGAAAATGGACAATGAAAATTTGTTTAAGAGCCACTTCCTGTTTTGGTGATGTCACATTGATGATGTTTTTGACTTTTGGTGGTTTCACTTCCGGTTTAAGAAAATAGGTATTCTTAGGTTGTTCTTGGCGTTTTAAGGTGGAAATCTGCTTATATTTAATCCCTCTGGTCATTCTTTCTTAAAAAAGATGGCAAAATAGGTAAAAATGTGTAAAACATACATTTTGGGGCACGCCCCTTGCATTTTTTCAATTTTTTAAAAATGTCTCAGGAAGGCAGAAAAGATATTAAAATGGGCTCAAAAGCCCTCCACAATGATGAAACAATGAGTGAAATGGAAAATAGACAATGAAAATTTGTTTAAGACCAACTTCCTGTTTTGGTGACGTCACATTGATGACATTTTTGACTTTGGTGGTTTCACTTCCAATTTAAGAAAATGGGTACTCTCAGATTGTTCTTGGCGTTTTAAGGCGGAAATCTACTCATATTTAATCCCTCTGGTCATTCTTTCTTAAAAAAGATGGCACAATGCATACAAAGGCATAAAATAAAATTTTCCGGTCACGCCCTTTGCATTTTTCCAAATTTTGAAAAATGTCTCAGGAATGCAAAAAATACAGTAAAACAGGCTCAAAAGCCCTCCACAATGATGAAACAATGAGTGAAATGGAAAATGGACAAAGAAAATTTGTTTAAGAGACACTTCCTGTTTTAGTGACGTCACATTGATGATGTTTTTGACTTTTGGTGGTTTCATTCCGGTGTAAGAAAATGGGTATTCTCAGATTGTTCTTGGCGTTTTAAGGCGGAAATCTACTCATATTTAATCCCTCTGGTCATTCTTTCTTAAAAAAGATGGCACAATGGGTAAAAATGTGTGAAACAAATTTTGGAGCACACCCCTTGCATTTTTTGAAATTTTTAAAAATGTTTTAGGAAGGCAGAAAAGGTGTTAAAATGGTCTCAAAAGCCCTCCACCATGATGAAACAATGAGTGAAATGGAAAATGGACAATGAAAATTTGTTTGAGTCACTTCCTATTTTGGTGACGTCACATTGATGATGTTTTTGACTTTTGGTGGTTTCACTTCTGATTTAAGAAAATGGGTACTCTCAGATTAATCTTTTCTTTTTAATGCTGAAACAACTCATATTCATCCCTCTGGTCATTCTTTCTTAAAAAAGATGGCACAATGCATACAAAGGCATAAAATAAAAATTTCCGGTCACGCCCTTTGCATTTTTCCAAATTTTGAAAAATGTCTCAAGAATGCAAAAAAGACCGTAAAATGGGCTCAAAAGCCCTCCACAATGATGAAACAATGAGTGAAATGGAAAATGGACAATGAAATTTTTTTTAAGACCAACTTCCTGTTTTGGTGATGTCACATTGATGACGTTTTTGACTTTTGGTGGTTTCACTTCCAATTTAAGAAAATGGGTACTCTCAGATTGTTCTTTTCTTTTTAATGCTGAAACAACTCATATTTCCTCCCTCTGGTCATTCTTTCTTAAAAAAGATGGCACAATGCATACAAAGGCATAAAATAAAAATTTCAGGTCACGCCCTTTGCATTTTTCCAAATTTTGAAAAATGTCTCAGGAATGCAAAAAAGACAGTAAAACGGGATCAAAAGCCCTCCAGAATAATGAAACAATGAGTGAAATGGAAAATGGACAATGAAAATTTGTTTAAGAGCCACTTCCTGTTTTGGTGATGTCACATTGATGATGTTTTTGACTTTTGGTGGTTTCACTTCCGGTTTAAGAAAATAGGTATTCTTAGTTTGTTCTTGGCGTTTTAAGGTGGAAATCTGCTTATATTTAATCCCTCTGGTCATTCTTTCTTAAAAAAGATGGCAAAATAGGTAAAAATGTGTAAAACATACATTTTGGGGCACGCCCCTTGCATTTTTTCAATTTTTTAAAAATGTCTCAGGAAGGCAGAAAAGATATTAAAATGGGCTCAAAAGCCCTCCACAATGATGAAACAATGAGTGAAATGGAAAATAGACAATGAAAATTTGTTTAAGACCAACTTCCTGTTTTGGTGACGTCACATTGATGACATTTTTGACTTTTGGTTTTTTCACTTCCAATTTAAGAAAATGGGTACTCTCAGATTGTTCTTGGCGTTTTAAGGCGGAAATCTACTCATATTTAATCCCTCTGGTCATTCTTTCTTAAAAAAGATGGCACAATGCATACAAAGGCATAAAATAAAATTTTCCGGTCACGCCCTTTGCATTTTTCCAAATTTTGAAAAATGTCTCAGGAATGCAAAAAAGACAGTAAAACAGGCTCAAAAGCCCTCCACAATGATGAAACAATGAGTGAAATGGAAAATGGACAAAGACAATTTGTTTAAGAGACACTTCCTGTTTTAGTGACGTCACATTGATGATGTTTTTGACTTTTGGTGGTTTCATTCCGGTGTAAGAAAATGGGTATTCTCAGATTGTTCCTGGCGTTTTAAGGCGGAAATCTACTCATATTTAATCCCTCTGGTCATTCTTTCTTAAAAAAGATGGCACAATGGGTAAAAATGTGTGAAACAAATTTTGGAGCACACCCCTTGCATTTTTTGAAATTTTTAAAAATGTTTTAGGAAGGCAGAAAAGGTATTAAAATGGTCTCAAAAGCCCTCCACCATGATGAAACAATGAGTGAAATGGAAAATGGACAATGAAAATTTGTTTGAGTCACTTCCTATTTTGGTGACGTCACATTGATGATGTTTTTGACTTTTGGTGGTTTCACTTCTGATTTAAGAAAATGGGTACTCTCAGATTAATCTTTTCTTTTTAATGCTGAAACAACTCATATTCATCCCTCTGGTCATTCTTTCTTAAAAAAAGATGGCACAATGCATACAAAGGCATAAAATAAAAATTTCCGGTCACGCCCTTTGCATTTTTCCAAATTTTGAAAAATGTCTCAAGAATGCAAAAAAGACCGTAAAACGGGCTCAAAAGCCCTCCACAATGATGAAACAATGAGTAAAATGGAAAATGGACAATGAAATTTTTTTTAAGACCAACTTCCTGTTTTGGTGATGTCACATTGATGACGTTTTTGACTTTTGGTGGTTTCACTTCCAATTTAAGAAAATGGGTACTCTCAGATTGTTCTTTTCTTTTTAATGCTGAAACAACTCATATTTCCTCCCTCTGGTCATTCTTTCTTAAAAAAGATGGCACAATGCATACAAAGGCATAAAATAAAAATTTCAGGTCACGCCCTTTGCATTTTTCCAAATTTTGAAAAATGTCTCAGGAATGCAAAAAAGACAGTAAAATGGGATCAAAAGCCCTCCAGAATAATGAAACAATGAGTGAAATGGAAAATGGACAATGAAAATTTGTTTAAGAGCCACTTCCTGTTTTGGTGATGTCACATTGATGATGTTTTTGACTTTTGGTGGTTTCACTTCCGGTTTAAGAAAATAGGTATTCTTAGGTTGTTCTTGGTGTTTTAAGGTGGAAATCTGCTTATATTTAATCCCTCTGGTCATTCTTTCTTAAAAAAGATGGCAAAATAGGTAAAAATGTGTAAAACATACATTTTGGGGCACGCCCCTTGCATTTTTTGAATTTTTTAAAAATGTCTCAGGAAGGCAGAAAAGATCTTAAAATGGGCTCAAAAGCCCTCCACAATGATGAAACAATGAGTGAAATGGAAAATAGACAATGAAAATTTGTTTAAGACCAACTTCCTGTTTTGGTGACGTCACATTGATGACATTTTTGACTTTTGGTGGTTTCACTTCCAATTTAAGAAAATGGGTACTCTCAGATTGTTCTTGGCGTTTTAAGGCGGAAATCTACTCATATTTAATCCCTCTGGTCATTCTTTCTTAAAAAAGATGGCACAATGCATACAAAGGCATAAAATAAAAATTTCCGGTCACGCCCTTTGCATTTTTCCAAATTTTGAAAAATGTCTCAGGAATGCAAAAAAGACAGTAAAACAGGCTCAAAAGCCCTCCACAATGATGAAACAATGAGTGAAATGGAAAATGGACAAAGAAAATTTGTTTAAGAGACACTTCCTGTTTTAGTGACGTCACATTGATGATGTTTTTGACTTTTGGTGGTTTCATTCCGGTGTAAGAAAATGGGTATTCTCAGATTGTTCTTGGCGTTTTAAGGCGGAAATCTACTCATATTTAATCCCTCTGGTCATTCTTTCTTAAAAAAGATGGCACAATGGGTAAAAATGTGTGAAACAAATTTTGGAGCACACCCCTTGCATTTTTTGAAATTTTTAAAAATGTTTTAGGAAGGCAGAAAAGGTATTAAAATGGTCTCAAAAGCCCTCCACCATGATGAAACAATGAGTGAAATGGAAAATGGACAATGAAAATTTGTTTGAGTCACTTCCTATTTTGGTGACGTCACATTGATGATGTTTTTGACTTTTGGTGGTTTCACTTCTGATTTAAGAAAATGGGTACTCTCAGATTAATCTTTTCTTTTTAATGCTGAAACAACTCATATTCATCCCTCTGGTCATTCTTTCTTAAAAAAGATGGCACAATGCATACAAAGGCATAAAATAAAAATTTCCTATCACGCCCTTTGCATTTTTCCAAATTTTGAAAAATGTCTCAAGAATGCAAAAAAGACCGTAAAACGGGCTCAAAAGCCCTCCACAATGATGAAACAATGAGTGAAATGGAAAATGGACAATGAAAAATTTTTTTTTTTTTTTTCCTCAATAAATTTTTATTGGTATTTTCAAGTATTACAGAGTCAGAAACAGCAGATTACAAGATTATAGCTTAAAATCAAACTTACTTACATAACGTGACCGTTCATACAGAATTGGATTTAATAAAATAGACAGAATCAATAGCTTGTTGTCTGTCTCCACATACGGATTACGGTTTCCTTCACAGAACAGCTAATATGATGATCAAGGTCTAGAGCCAAGGTGGTGGTAGTTACCGAGGATATGTACAGCTATTCATGTAAGATAGGGTGGATAAGGGAGACCTCCCCCGGACACCCCCTATAGGGAGCACAGCTGTGCCCGAGTGTCGACCCCCCCTTCCCTCTTATTAAGTGTTCTCTGCATATACCTAGTATCAGATAAGTTTCCAAACAGAGTTAATTAGTGAACGCTGTTATGAGACCTGGAGATTTAGTCCATGCCTTCCACATTTCCCAAAGACCATCATTCTTCGTTTTACTATTCTGTTTAATTGCTAGGGAGGTTTCGTGAGTAAAGTGGTCGTGAGTGGTTTGCACAACATCTTTAATCATAGGGGGAGTTGGATCCTTCCATTTCCTGGTTATGCTAAGGCGGGCTGCCAGTAGTATGTGTATTATGATGTGTCTGGATGGATTAGGAATGTTTTCTATTTTCAGGGATAAGAGTGCTAGGGATGGAGAGGCAGTGATTGACAACTTTGTGACCTCAAAGATTAGTTGGAAAACGGATTCCCAATAATGTTTGAGTTTGGGACATTTCCAAAATGTATGCAGCAGATCCCCCCGTTGCCCGCAGTTTCTCCAGCATGTGCTAGTATGTGATGAATTGAATTTGGATAGTCTGTCAGGGGTCAAGTACCATCGATACGTTAGTTTAAACGCCAATTCCCACAATGTTGAGCAGCATGTAGCTTTGTATGTGGATTTACACGCTGTTTCCCATTGTAAAATCGTGAATTGTTGGCCTAAGTCCTTTTCCCAGCATAGTAGTGCTGTGGACGTGGTAAAGGTAGTTTTTTGTTGTAGTAAGGAATAGAATCTGGAAATTCCCCCCCGGTGATGTGCAGGGGATCTAAAGAAAATCCACGCTGTTTGGGGAATTTTCCATTTCCATGTTTTAAGTGAAGTAAGGTAGTGTTGGGTGCGTGCGTATAAGAACCAATCAGTACACGGGAGTTGGTATTCTTTCTGAAGTTTGGTAAATGATTTGATTCGATTATCATCCAGTAGATCTGAGATGTATATAATGCCTTTTTGTTTCCAATGTGTGTAGGAGGGTGTTTCTAGTATGTGGTTCAGGGAGTCTATGGGGACCGGAATGGTCGCTTGATTGGGGTAGAATGCTGAGATCTGTGTGAATCTGGACCAGACTTTGCTGGTCGCCCTCATGGTCGGAGAGACGTGGATGTGTGGCCTATTTTTTTGTGTTGAGATGAACAGCCAGGAAGCTAAATTATCTCCTGGTACCATAGATGCTTCTATTCTCCCCCACAACGTGGTTGGGGGGGATTCAAGAAACCATTCCTTAGTTTGTGTGAGTATAGACGCCATGTAGTAGTCCTGAAAGTCAATAGAGCCAGTCCCTCCTGCTAAGCGATGTTTGATTAATTGAGCATGTCCGCATCTAGCTTTTTTGCCTTTCCAAAGAAATTTGTTTAGGATTGATTGCAATGATTTGAAGTAGTTAAGAGGTATAGGAATCGGTATAGTTCTAAATAGGTACAGGATTTGGGGGAGATGGAACATTTTAAAAGCTGCCAATCTTCCCATCCATGAGAATTCAAAGGACGCCAGCCTGGTGAGATCAGTTTGTAGAGTGGTTCTGATTGGTAGATAGTTAGATGCAAAAAGTGCTTTTGTTGTAGCGGTCAACTGTATGCCCAGGTAAGGTATGCTATGTTTAGCCCAGGTGTATGGGAATTTCAAACTGAGATGTTTTTCTGTGGGCGTGTCCAGGCCTAGGTTGAGCACATAAGATTTATTTTCGTTGACTTTGTAGTATGAAATTTCACTGAACCAGGCGAGCGTCTTCTGGACCTCAGGTAGGGATCTTTCAGGGTCTGTGATCATAAGGATCACGTCGTCTGCAAACAAATTGATTTTATGGTCTACCCCAGCAATATGTATGCCTGAGATTTCGCAGTTGTGTCTAAATTGTTCAGCAAGGGGTTCCATGACTAGGTTGAATATAATGGGTGAAAGTGGGCAGCCTTGTCTTGTGCCATTGGTAATTTGAAATGGTGAGGAAAGTGTGTCAGCAGAGAAGACTTTGGCTGAGGGGTTAGAGTATAGGGCCATTATGGCATTGTGAATAGTTCCCGTGAACCCGAATTTGTATAGGACCTCTGCTATATATCCCCAATGGACCCTATCAAAAGCCTTTTCGGCATCTAGCGATAAAAGGAGGGCTGGGATTTTTCGTGTTTCTGCATGGTGAATTATATTTATTAACCTTCTAGTGGCGTCCGACGCTTGCCGTCCTTTAGTGAACCCTGATTGGTCTGTTGATATAAGGGAAGGGAGTATGTCCACTAGTCTGTTGGCTATCAATTTGGCGTAGATCTTTATGTCAAGGTTGAGCAATGAAATGGGTCGAAAGTTTTTCGGAGATGTGGGATCTTTGCCCGGTTTAGGGAGGGTTATAATCATGGCGTTGAGCATTTCATTGGGGAAAGAGGCTGAGGTTGCTGTTATGTTGAACAATTGGCACAGAATGGGAGCTAACATATGTTTGAACTTCTTATAGTATTCCCCAGTGAATCCGTCAGGGCCAGGGGACTTGGAATTAGGTAGATCGTTTATTACTGCCTGGATTTCTTCAATTGTGAAGGGAGCATTTAAGCTCTCAAGTTGTTGGGGGGTCACGGACGGAAGATTCAATCCTTCCAGAAAGGATTTAATCCCCTCCTGGGAGGGTTGAGTAGTGGAGGGATCGGTCTTGAGGTTGTATAAATCCTCATAGTAGGTGCTAAAGGAGTTTGCTATGTCTTGGGGCTTAAGGAGTTTTTCGTTTGTGTGTGGATGGTGTATGTATGGGATTTTTGTTTTGGCTCTATGGCCCTTAACTCGAAGGGACATTGCTTTTCCTGCCTTATTCCCTGTAGTGTATGAGTTGGCTTTGAGTATTCTGTATGTTTTAGCACATTTTTCGAGTAGAAGGGCTCTTAATTCTTGGCGAAGTGTGAATATTTTAGATTGGAGAATTGGTGATGATTTGGATTTGTTCAGTGATTCATTTTTGGCTATCTCTGCTGTGAGTTCATTGAGGTGTTGGGACCTCTTTCTTTTAGCTCTAGCTCCCAATTGGATGAACACTCCTCGGATGACTGCTTTATGTGCGTTCCATACCACCAGCGGGTCAGATACTGATGCCCGATTGATTAAAAAGTACTCTTCTAATTTACTCTCAATATGGGTAGAATAGTGTGACGTGTTTAGGAGATAATTATTGACTCTCCATATGAAGCTATTGGATTGGTACGAGTCATCAGATATGGTAATGCCAATGGGGGCATGATCTGACCAGGTGGCGGTATGGATTGTAGAGTTTGAAATTTTTTGCAGTAGCCGGCTTTCAGTGAGGAATAAGTCTATCCGTGAGTAGGTGTTGTGACACGGCGAAAGGAACGTGAAATCCCTCTCGGACGCATGACAACACCTCCACACGTCAAATAGATCGTTGGAACTAATAAACGGGTCTAACGGAGAGGCTTTTCTGTGAGAACCTGCGGTAGAGTCAATGGAGTTATTCGGTACCATATTAAAGTCCCCACAAATGAGTAAATGGCCTTTTTGGATCTTGCGTACCGCTCTTAACGTCTTCCTGAGAAATGTCATTTGGCCCTGGTTTGGAGCATAGATGGAGACCAGTGTGTAGCTGACATTGTTGATAGTGCATATCAGGAAAATATATCGTCCTTCCGCGTCCGTGACGCAGTCCTGTAGGGTGAAAGTAACAGTGTCCCTGATCGCTATCATTATTCCGCGTTGTTTTTTATGAAAGGAGGAGCGGAATACATGGGGGAATTGTTTGTGTTGGCATATAGGAGAGGATGCCACATCAAAGTGTGTCTCTTGTATGCAAAGAATGTCACATTTCTGGGTAAGGGCTGTTTTCCATAGGGAGGACCGTTTTGCTGGGTGATTTAGCCCATTTGCATTAATTGACAGGATATTGATCCCCATGGTGATATGGAGGTGTGGTGAGTCCTTAACTAAACAAGTACTTACAGTTGTGGTAGAGTGAGGAAGAGAGATTCCATCTACCTGACGATGTGGATGAGAAGGCTTCTGCGATATGTTGACCAGGGGTGATAAGAACAGTCCTTGGTTCTATAGAGGTATAAGTCAAGTTAGTTTTTTTTTTTTTTTTTTAAATTTAACAAGAGTTATGTGTGAACAGATTATAGATATTTGGAACAGGTGAAGGCACTTGTGGAAGCGCTTTCAAATAAAAAAAAAAAAAAAAAAAAAAATAGAACAATAGATCCTGCTCTTAATGTAGTATTAACTGAGCAGACTAAGCTCACAGTGGTGTCAGTGTGAACCAGCTCCTTAGAGCAACTGACAACTTTTGGGGGTAAGTTCAGTGAGCTGGTGTTAAGCACGCGACCAGACCGGACTAATGTATTTGCATATTGACGCAATTTGAGCAAGTAGATCAACGTCAGTTGTTTCTGCGGTTTTCCCTGCTGCTGCCAAAGGAGAACGGGTTTGAGGTACCTTCAGTATCAGCTTGGTTAAGAGGAGGTTCTGGCAGTATTCCCCATGCTTTAAGTAGTTTCAAGCCCCCTTCCATTGTAGAGATGGTATGAGGAATGCCATTGTACGTGACCATGATGGTCGCTGGGTGGCGCCACTTGTATATGATTTTGTGATTGCTCATCGCCTTAGTGACAGTTTTAAGTTGCCGACGCATTTGGAGTGTATATTGGGATAGGTCTGCATACAGTTGTATATCAGAGTATGGTGCTGGGAGCGGTGACATTTCTCTAGCTTTCATAAGAATCCGTTCTTTCGCTTGGAAAAAGTGTACTCGTAGGAGTACATCTCGTGGTACCTCAGCCTCCAGGTGGCGGGGTTTAGGCAACCTGTGAATACGATCTATTGTAAGCTCAATCGGGGAAAGTTCCGGGAGCATGCTGGAAAATAAGGCGGTGGCATAAGTTTGCAATTCTGCAGGTTGGACGGACTCAGGGATTCCACGTATTTTAATGTTATTGCGTCTGGAACGGTCCTCGAGGTCCGCTAACTTTGCTTTGATCCAGAGAGAATCCTCTTTCTGATCATTGTATGCATCCACCAAATCATTAACAGTTTCAGTGCACTCCTCCATTTTGTTTTCCACACTTTGCACTCTATTGTCAATGTGCTTCATTTCTAATGAAAAAGTGTTTATCAGGGATGAGAAGTTGGACATAAGAGAAGACTGCAGTGATAAGAGCATGTCTTTCATAGTGGTGTCTAGCACCAGTTGGCCAGATGTTGGAAATTGTGCTATGGAGGATTGTAATGAGGTGACAGCAGAGTCATTGTGTAGGCCTGTACTCACTGTGATTGAGGCCTGGTCTGAGGTATCCATCCGCATCCTCGATTTCGCGGGGCTCTGGGACACCGGAGTTGCAGGAGATGTATCCAGAGGGAGGGAGGAACGGTTTCCAGCTGGAATGTTCTGTGGATGGACCCTCGGGGGGTCCGAGAATTGCAGCGAGTGGTGCGCTGAAGCGGCGCCACCATCTTGGTCTCGGCGGCGGGGCTGGAAGGAGAAGGATTCCAGGCGTTTTAGTCCCCTGTCCTGTATGCGTTTGCGGGACATCGTGACGGCGCAGCCTGGCAGGGTCAGTCGCTGTGCTGTAGGGCAGAGTAACGGGCTGATAGTGCTCTATAGTTGCTGTTTGTCCGGTCTGGATGGCGGAGCTCCCTGCTTAAGCGGCCATCTCCGTGCACGCGCAAGCCACGCCCCCAATGAAAATTTTTTTAAGACCAACTTCCTGTTTTGGTGATGTCACATTGATGACGTTTTTGACTTTTGGTGGTTTCACTTCCAATTTAAGAAAATGGGTACTCTCAGATTGTTCTTTTCTTTTTAATGCTGAAACAACTCATATTTCCTCCCTCTGGTCATTCTTTCTTAAAAAAGATGGCACAATGCATACAAAGGCATAAAATAAAAAATTCAGGTCACGCCCTTTGCATTTTTCCAAATTTTGAAAAATGTCTCAGGAATGCAAAAAAGACAGTAAAACGGGATCAAAAGCCCTCCAGAATAATGAAACAATGAGTGAAATGGAAAATGGACAATGAAAATTTGTTTAAGAGCCACTTCCTGTTTTGGTGATGTCACATTGATGATGTTTTTGACTTTTGGTGGTTTCACTTCCAGTTTAAGAAAATAGGTATTCTTAGGTTGTTCTTGGCGTTTTAAGGTGGAAATCTGCTTATATTTAATCCCTCTGGTCATTCTTTCTTAAAAAAGATGGCAAAATAGGTAAAAATGTGTAAAACATAAATTTTGGGGCACACCCCTTGCATTTTTTGAATTTTTTAAAAATGTCTCAGGAAGGCAGAAAAGATATTAAAATGGGCTCAGAAGCCCTCCACAATGATGAAACAATGAGTGAAATGGAAAATAGACAATGAAAATTTGTTTAAGACCAACTTCCTGTTTTGGTGACGTCACATTGATGACATTTTTGACTTTTGGTGGTTTCGCTTCCAATTTAAGAAAATGGGTACTCTCAGATTGTTCTTGGCGTTTTAAGGCGGAAATCTACTCATATTTAATCCCTCTGGTCATTCTTTCTTAAAAAAGATGGCACAATGCATACAAAGGCATAAAATAAAAATTTCAGGTCACGCCCTTTGCATTTTTCCAAATTTTGAAAAATGTCTCAGGAATGCAAAAAAGACAGTAAAACAGGCTCAAAAGCCCTCCACAATGATGAAACAATGAGTGAAATGGAAAATAGACAATGAAAATTTGTTTAAGAGACACTTCCTGTTTTAGTGATTTCACATTGATGACATTTTTGACTTTTGGTGGTTTCATTCCGGTGTAAGAAAATGGGTATTCTCAGATTGTTCTTGGCGTTTTAAGGTGGAAATCTACTCATATTTAATCCCTCTGGTCATTCTTTCTTAAAAAAGATGGCACAATGCATACAAAGGCATAAAATAAAAATTTCAGGTCACGTCCTTTGCATTTTTCCAAATTTTGAAAAATGTCTTTGGAATGCAAAAAAGACAGTAAAACAGGCTCAAAAGCCCTCCACAATGATGAAACAATGAGTGAAATGGAAAATGGACAAAGACAATTTGTTTAAGAGACACTTCCTGTTTTAGTGACGTCACATTGATGATGTTTTTGACTTTTGGTGGTTTCATTCTGGTGTAAGAAAATGGGTATTCTCAGATTGTTCTTGGCGTTTTAAGGCGGAAATCTACTCATATTTAATCCCTCTGGTCATTCTTTCTTAAAAAAGATGGCACAATGGGTAAAAATGTGTGAAACAAATTTTGGAGTACACCCCTTGCATTTTTTGAAATTTTTAAAAATGTTTTAGGAAGGCAGAAAAGGTATTAAAATGGTCTCAAAAGCCCTCTACCATGATGAAACAATGAGTGAAATGGAAAATGGACAATGAAAATTTGTTTGAGTCACTTCCTATTTTGGTGACGTCACATTGATGACGTTTTTGACTTTTGGTGGTTTCACTTCCAATTTAAGAAAATGGGTACTCTCAGATTGTTATTTTCTTTTTAATGCTGAAACAACTCATATTTCCTCCCTCTGGTCATTCTTTCTTAAAAAAGATGGCACAATGCATACAAAGGCATAAAATAAAAATTTCAGGTCACGCCCTTTGCATTTTTCCAAATTTTGAAAAATGTCTCAGGAATGCAAAAAAGACAGTAAAACGGGATCAAAAGCCCTCCAGAATAATGAAACAATGAGTGAAATGGAAAATGGACAATGAAAATTTGTTTAAGAGCCACTTCCTGCTTTGGTGATGTCACATTGATGATGTTTTTGACTTTTGGTGGTTTCACTTCCAGTTTAAGAAAATAGGTATTCTTAGGTTGTTCTTGGCGTTTTAAGGTGGAAATCTGCTTATATTTAATCCCTCAGGTCATTCTTTCTTAAAAAAGATGGCAAAATAGGTAAAAATGTGTAAAACATACATTTTGGGGCACACCCCTTGCATTTTTTGAATTTTTTAAAAATGTCTCAGGAAGGCAGAAAAGATATTAAAATGGGCTCAAAAGCCCTCCACAATGATGAAACAATGAGTGAAATGGAAAATAGACAATGAAAATTTGTTTAAGACCAACTTCCTGTTTTGGTGACGTCACATTGATGACATTTTTGACTTTTGGTGGTTTCGCTTCCAATTTAAGAAAATGGGTACTCTCAGATTGTTCTTGGCGTTTTAAGGCGGAAATCTACTCATATTTAATCCCTCTGGTCATTCTTTCTTAAAAAAGATGGCACAATGCATACAAAGGCATAAAATAAAAATTTCAGGTCACGCCCTTTGCATTTTTCCAAATTTTGAAAAATGTCTCAGGAATGCAAAAAAGACAGTAAAACAGGCTCAAAAGCCCTCCACAATGATGAAACAATGAGTGAAATGGAAAATAGACAATGAAAATTTGTTTAAGAGACACTTCCTGTTTTAGTGATTTCACATTGATGACATTTTTGACTTTTGGTGGTTTCATTCCGGTGTAAGAAAATGGGTATTCTCAGATTGTTCTTGGCGTTTTAAGGTGGAAATCTACTCATATTTAATCCCTCTGGTCATTCTTTCTTAAAAAAGATGGCACAATGCATACAAAGGCATAAAATAAAAATTTCAGGTCACGCCCTTTGCATTTTTCCAAATTTTGAAAAATGTCTTTGGAATGCAAAAAAGACAGTAAAACAGGCTCAAAAGCCCTCCACAATGATGAAACAATGAGTGAAATGGAAATGGACAAAGACAATTTGTTTAAGAGACACTTCCTGTTTTAGTGACGTCACATTGATGATGTTTTTGACTTTTGGTGGTTTCATTCCGGTGTAAGAAAATGGGTATTCTCAGATTGTTCTTGGCGTTTTAAGGCGGAAATCTACTCATATTTAATCCCTCTGGTCATTCTTTCTTAAAAAAGATGGCACAATGGGTAAAAATGTGTGAAACAAATTTTGGAGCACACCCCTTGCATTTTTTGAAATTTTTAAAAATGTTTTAGGAAGGCAGAAAAGGTATTAAAATGGTCTCAAAAGCCCTCCACCATGATGAAACAATGAGTGAAATGGAAAATGGACAATGAAAATTTGTTTGAGTCACTTCCTATTTTGGTGACGTCACATTGATGATGTTTTTGACTTTTGGTGGTTTCACTTCTGATTTAATAAAATGGGTACTCTCAGATTAATCTTTTTCTTTTTAATGCTGAAACAACTCATATTCATCCCTCTGGTCATTCTTTCTTAAAAAAGATGGCACAATGCATACAAAGGCATAAAATAAAAATTTCCTATCACGCCCTTTGCATTTTTCCAAATTTTGAAAAATGTCTCAAGAATGCAAAAAAGACCGTAAAACGGGCTCAAAAGCCCTCCACAATGATGAAACAATGAGTGAAATGGAAAATGGACAATGAAATTTTTTTTAAGACCAACTTCCTGTTTTGGTGATGTCACATTGATGACGTTTTTGACTTTTGGTAGTTTCACTTCCAATTTAAGAAAATGGGTACTCTCAGATTGTTCTTTTCTTTTTAATGCTGAAACAACTCATATTTCCTCCCTCTGGTCATTCTTTCTTAAAAAAGATGGCACAATGCATACAAAGGCATAAAATAAAAAATTCAGGTCACGCCCTTTGCATTTTTCCAAATTTTGAAAAATGTCTCAGGAATGCAAAAAAGACAGTAAAACGGGATCAAAAGCCCTCCAGAATAATGAAACAATGAGTGAAATGGAAAATGGACAATGAAAATTTGTTTAAGAGCCACTTCCTGTTTTGGTGATGTCACATTGATGATGTTTTTGACTTTTGGTGGTTTCACTTCCAGTTTAAGAAAATAGGTATTCTTAGGTTGTTCTTGGCGTTTTAAGGTGGAAATCTGCTTATATTTAATCCCTCTGGTCATTCTTTCTTAAAAAAGATGGCAAAATAGGTAAAAATGTGTAAAACATAAATTTTGGGGCACACCCCTTGCATTTTTTGAATTTTTTAAAAATGTCTCAGGAAGGCAGAAAAGATATTAAAATGGGCTCAGAAGCCCTCCACAATGATGAAACAATGAGTGAAATGGAAAATAGACAATGAAAATTTGTTTAAGACCAACTTCCTGTTTTGGTGACGTCACATTGATGACATTTTTGACTTTTGGTGGTTTCGCTTCCAATTTAAGAAAATGGGTACTCTCAGATTGTTCTTGGCGTTTTAAGGCGGAAATCTACTCATATTTAATCCCTCTGGTCATTCTTTCTTAAAAAAGATGGCACAATGCATACAAAGGCATAAAATAAAAATTTCAGGTCACGCCCTTTGCATTTTTCCAAATTTTGAAAAATGTCTCAGGAATGCAAAAAAGACAGTAAAACAGGCTCAAAAGCCCTCCACAATGATGAAACAATGAGTGAAATGGAAAATAGACAATGAAAATTTGTTTAAGAGACACTTCCTGTTTTAGTGATTTCACATTGATGACATTTTTGACTTTTGGTGGTTTCATTCCGGTGTAAGAAAATGGGTATTCTCAGATTGTTCTTGGCGTTTTAAGGTGGAAATCTACTCATATTTAATCCCTCTGGTCATTCTTTCTTAAAAAAGATGGCACAATGCATACAAAGGCATAAAATAAAAATTTCAGGTCACGTCCTTTGCATTTTTCCAAATTTTGAAAAATGTCTTTGGAATGCAAAAAAGACAGTAAAACAGGCTCAAAAGCCCTCCACAATGATGAAACAATGAGTGAAATGGAAAATGGACAAAGACAATTTGTTTAAGAGACACTTCCTGTTTTAGTGACGTCACATTGATGATGTTTTTGACTTTTGGTGGTTTCATTCTGGTGTAAGAAAATGGGTATTCTCAGATTGTTCTTGGCGTTTTAAGGCGGAAATCTACTCATATTTAATCCCTCTGGTCATTCTTTCTTAAAAAAGATGGCACAATGGGTAAAAATGTGTGAAACTAATTTTGGAGCACACCCCTTGCATTTTTTGAAATTTTTAAAAATGTTTTAGGAAGGCAGAAGAGGTATTAAAATGGTCTCAAAAGCCCTCTACCATGATGAAACAATGAGTGAAATGGAAAATGGACAATGAAAATTTGTTTGAGTCACTTCCTATTTTGGTGACGTCACATTGATGACGTTTTTGACTTTTGGTGGTTTCACTTCCAATTTAAGAAAATGGGTACTCTCAGATTGTTCTTTTCTTTTTAATGCTGAAACAACTTATATTTCCTCCCTCTGGTCATTCTTTCTTAAAAAAGATGGCACAATGCATACAAAGGCATAAAATAAAAATTTCAGGTCACGCCCTTTGCATTTTTCCAAATTTTGAAAAATGTCTCAGGAATGCAAAAAAGACAGTAAAACGGGATCAAAAGCCCTCCAGAATAATGAAACAATGAGTGAAATGGAAAATGGACAATGAAAATTTGTTTAAGAGCCACTTCCTGCTTTGGTGATGTCACATTGATGATGTTTTTGACTTTTGGTGGTTTCACTTCCAGTTTAAGCAAATAGGTATTCTTAGGTTGTTCTTGGCGTTTTAAGGTGGAAATCTGCTTATATTTAATCCCTCAGGTCATTCTTTCTTAAAAAAGATGGCAAAATAGGTAAAAATGTGTAAAACATACATTTTGGGGCACACCCCTTGCATTTTTTGAATTTTTTAAAAATGTCTCAGGAAGGCAGAAAAGATATTAAAATGGGCTCAAAAGCCCTCCACAATGATGAAACAATGAGTGAAATGGAAAATAGACAATGAAAATTTGTTTAAGACCAACTTCCTGTTTTGGTGACGTCACATTGATGACATTTTTGACTTTTGGTGGTTTCGCTTCCAATTTAAGAAAATGGGTACTCTCAGATTGTTCTTGGCGTTTTAAGGCGGAAATCTACTCATATTTAATCCCTCTGGTCATTCTTTCTTAAAAAAGATGGCACAATGCATACAAAGGCATAAAATAAAAATTTCAGGTCACGCCCTTTGCATTTTTCCAAATTTTGAAAAATGTCTCAGGAATGCAAAAAAGACAGTAAAACAGGCTCAAAAGCCCTCCACAATGATGAAACAATGAGTGAAATGGAAAATAGACAATGAAAATTTGTTTAAGAGACACTTCCTGTTTTAGTGATTTCACATTGATGACATTTTTGACTTTTGGTGGTTTCATTCCGGTGTAAGAAAATGGGTATTCTCAGATTGTTCTTGGCGTTTTAAGGTGGAAATCTACTCATATTTAATCCCTCTGGTCATTCTTTCTTAAAAAAGATGGCACAATGCATACAAAGGCATAAAATAAAAATTTCAGGTCACGCCCTTTGCATTTTTCCAAATTTTGAAAAATGTCTTTGGAATGCAAAAAAGACAGTAAAACAGGCTCAAAAGCCCTCCACAATGATGAAACAATGAGTGAAATGGAAAATGGACAAAGACAATTTGTTTAAGAGACACTTCCTGTTTTAGTGACGTCACATTGATGATGTTTTTGACTTTTGGTGGTTTCATTCCGGTGTAAGAAAATGGGTATTCTCAGATTGTTCTTGGCGTTTTAAGGCGGAAATCTACTCATATTTAATCCCTCTGGTCATTCTTTCTTAAAAAAGATGGCACAATGGGTAAAAATGTGTGAAACAAATTTTGGAGCACACCCCTTGCATTTTTTGAAATTTTTAAAAATGTTTTAGGAAGGCAGAAAAGGTATTAAAATGGTCTCAAAAGCCCTCCACCATGATGAAACAATGAGTGAAATGGAAAATGGACAATGAAAATTTGTTTGAGTCACTTCCTATTTTGGTGACGTCACATTGATGATGTTTTTGACTTTTGGTGGTTTCACTTCTGATTTAATAAAATGGGTACTCTCAGATTAATCTTTTCTTTTTAATGCTGAAACAACTCATATTCATCCCTCTGGTCATTCTTTCTTAAAAAAGATGGCACAATGCATACAAAGGCATAAAATAAAAATTTCCTATCACGCCCTTTGCATTTTTCCAAATTTTGAAAAATGTCTCAAGAATGCAAAAAAGACCGTAAAACGGGCTCAAAAGCCCTCCACAATGATGAAACAATGAGTGAAATGGAAAATGGACAATGAAAATTTTTTTAAGACCAACTTCCTGTTTTGGTGATGTCACATTGATGACGTTTTTGACTTTTGGTGGTTTCACTTCCAATTTAAGAAAATGGGTACTCTCAGATTGTTCTTTTCTTTTTAATGCTGAAACAACTCATATTTCCTCCCTCTGGTCATTCTTTCTTAAAAAAGATGGCACAATGCATACAAAGGCATAAAATAAAAAATTCAGGTCACGCCCTTTGCATTTTTCCAAATTTTGAAAAATGTCTCAGGAATGCAAAAAAGACAGTAAAACGGGATCAAAAGCCCTCCAGAATAATGAAACAATGAGTGAAATGGAAAATGGACAATGAAAATTTGTTTAAGAGCCACTTCCTGTTTTGGTGATGTCACATTGATGATGTTTTTGACTTTTGGTGGTTTCACTTCCAGTTTAAGAAAATAGGTATTCTTAGGTTGTTCTTGGCGTTTTAAGGTGGAAATCTGCTTATATTTAATCCCTCTGGTCATTCTTTCTTAAAAAAGATGGCAAAATAGGTAAAAATGTGTAAAACATAAATTTTGGGGCACACCCCTTGCATTTTTTGAATTTTTTAAAAATGTCTCAGGAAGGCAGAAAAGATATTAAAATGGGCTCAGAAGCCCTCCACAATGATGAAACAATGAGTGAAATGGAAAATAGACAATGAAAATTTGTTTAAGACCAACTTCCTGTTTTGGTGACGTCACATTGATGACATTTTTGACTTTTGGTGGTTTCGCTTCCAATTTAAGAAAATGGGTACTCTCAGATTGTTCTTGGCGTTTTAAGGTGGAAATCTACTCATATTTAATCCCTCTGGTCATTCTTTCTTAAAAAAGATGGCACAATGCATACAAAGGCATAAAATAAAAATTTCAGGTCACGCCCTTTGCATTTTTCCAAATTTTGAAAAATGTCTCAGGAATGCAAAAAAGACAGTAAAACAGGCTCAAAAGCCCTCCACAATGATGAAACAATGAGTGAAATGGAAAATAGACAATGAAAATTTGTTTAAGAGACACTTCCTGTTTTAGTGATTTCACATTGATGACATTTTTGACTTTTGGTGGTTTCATTCCGGTGTAAGAAAATGGGTATTCTCAGATTGTTCTTGGCGTTTTAAGGTGGAAATCTACTCATATTTAATCCCTCTGGTCATTCTTTCTTAAAAAAGATGGCACAATGCATACAAAGGCATAAAATAAAAATTTCAGGTCACGTCCTTTGCATTTTTCCAAATTTTGAAAAATGTCTTTGGAATGCAAAAAAGACAGTAAAACAGGCTCAAAAGCCCTCCACAATGATGAAACAATGAGTGAAATGGAAAATGGACAAAGACAATTTGTTTAAGAGACACTTCCTGTTTTAGTGACGTCACATTGATGATGTTTTTGACTTTTGGTGGTTTCATTCTGGTGTAAGAAAATGGGTATTCTCAGATTGTTCTTGGCGTTTTAAAGGCGGAAATCTACTCATATTTAATCCCTCTGGTCATTCTTTCTTAAAAAAGATGGCACAATGGGTAAAAATGTGTGAAACAAATTTTGGAGCACACCCCTTGCATTTTTTGAAATTTTTAAAAATGTTTTAGGAAGGCAGAAAAGGTATTAAAATGGTCTCAAAAGCCCTCTACCATGATGAAACAATGAGTGAAATGGAAAATGGACAATGAAAATTTGTTTGAGTCACTTCCTATTTTGGTGACGTCACATTGATGACGTTTTTGACTTTTGGTGGTTTCACTTCCAATTTAAGAAAATGGGTACTCTCAGATTGTTATTTTCTTTTTAATGCTGAAACAACTCATATTTCCTCCCTCTGGTCATTCTTTCTTAAAAAAGATGGCACAATGCATACAAAGGCATAAAATAAAAATTTCAGGTCACGCCCTTTGCATTTTTCCAAATTTTGAAAAATGTCTCAGGAATGCAAAAAAGACAGTAAAACGGGATCAAAAGCCCTCCAGAATAATGAAACAATGAGTGAAATGGAAAATGGACAATGAAAATTTGTTTAAGAGCCACTTCCTGCTTTGGTGATGTCACATTGATGATGTTTTTGACTTTTGGTGGTTTCACTTCCAGTTTAAGAAAATAGGTATTCTTAGGTTGTTCTTGGCGTTTTAAGGTGGAAATCTGCTTATATTTAATCCCTCAGGTCATTCTTTCTTAAAAAAGATGGCAAAATAGGTAAAAATGTGTAAAACATACATTTTGGGGCACACCCCTTGCATTTTTTGAATTTTTTAAAAATGTCTCAGGAAGGCAGAAAAGATATTAAAATGGGCTCAAAAGCCCTCCACAATGATGAAACAATGAGTGAAATGGAAAATAGACAATGAAAATTTGTTTAAGACCAACTTCCTGTTTTGGTGACGTCACATTGATGACATTTTTGACTTTTGGTGGTTTCGCTTCCAATTTAAGAAAATGGGTACTCTCAGATTGTTCTTGGCGTTTTAAGGCGGAAATCTACTCATATTTAATCCCTCTGGTCATTCTTTCTTAAAAAAGATGGCACAATGCATACAAAGGCATAAAATAAAAATTTCAGGTCACGCCCTTTGCATTTTTCCAAATTTTGAAAAATGTCTCAGGAATGCAAAAAAGACAGTAAAACAGGCTCAAAAGCCCTCCACAATGATGAAACAATGAGTGAAATGGAAAATAGACAATGAAAATTTGTTTAAGAGACACTTCCTGTTTTAGTGATTTCACATTGATGACATTTTTGACTTTTGGTGGTTTCATTCCGGTGTAAGAAAATGGGTATTCTCAGATTGTTCTTGGCGTTTTAAGGTGGAAATCTACTCATATTTAATCCCTCTGGTCATTCTTTCTTAAAAAAGATGGCACAATGCATACAAAGGCATAAAATAAAAATTTCAGGTCACGCCCTTTGCATTTTTCCAAATTTTGAAAAATGTCTTTGGAATGCAAAAAAGACAGTAAAACAGGCTCAAAAGCCCTCCACAATGATGAAACAATGAGTGAAATGGAAAATGGACAAAGACAATTTGTTTAAGAGACACTTCCTGTTTTAGTAACGTCACATTGATGATGTTTTTGACTTTTGGTGGTTTCATTCCGGTGTAAGAAAATGGGTATTCTCAGATTGTTCTTGGCGTTTTAAGGCGGAAATCTACTCATATTTAATCCCTCTGGTCATTCTTTCTTAAAAAAGATGGCACAATGGGTAAAAATGTGTGAAACAAATTTTGGAGCACACCCCTTGCATTTTTTGAAATTTTTAAAAATGTTTTAGGAAGGCAGAAAAGGTATTAAAATGGTCTCAAAAGCCCTCCACCATGATGAAACAATGAGTGAAATGGAAAATGGACAATGAAAATTTGTTTGAGTCACTTCCTATTTTGGTGACGTCACATTGATGATGTTTTTGACTTTTGGTGGTTTCACTTCTGATTTAAGAAAATGGGTACTCTCAGATTAATCTTTTCTTTTTAATGCTGAAACAACTCATATTCATCCCTCTGGTCATTCTTTCTTAAAAAAGATCGCACAATGCATACAAAGGCATAAAATAAAAATTTCCGGTCACGCCCTTTGCATTTTTCCAAATTTTGAAAAATGTCTCAAGAATGCAAAAAAGACCGTAAAACAGGCTCAAAAGCCCTCCAAAATGATGAAACAATGAGTGAAATGGAAAATGGACAATGAATTTTTTTTTAAGACCAACTTCCTGTTTTGGTGATGTCACATTGATGACGTTTTTGACTTTTGGTGGATTCACTTCCAATTTAAGAAAATGGGTACTCTCAGATTGTTCTTTTATTTTTAATGCTGAAACAACTCATATTTCCTCCCTCTGGTCATTCTTTCTTAAAAAAGATGGCACAATGCATACAAAGGCATAAAATAAAAATTTCAGGTCACGCCCTTTGCATTTTTCCAAATTTTGAAAAATGTCTCAGGAATGCAAAAAAGACAGTAAAACGGGATCAAAAGCCCTCCAGAATAATGAAACAATGAGTGAAATGGAAAATGGACAATGAAAATTTGTTTAAGACCAACTTCCTGTTTTGGTGATGTCACATTGATGATGTTTTTGACTTTGGTGGTTTCACTTCCAGTTTTAGAAAATAGGTATTCTTAGGTTGTTCTTGGCGTTTTAAGGTGGAAATCTGCTTATATTTAATCCCTCTGGTCATTCTTTCTTAAAAAAGATGGCAAAATAGGTAAAAATGTGTAAAACATACATTTTTGGGCACGCCCCTTGCATTTTTTGAATTTTTTAAAAATGTCTCAGGAAGGCAGAAAAGATATTAAAATGGTCTCAAAAGCCCTCCACAATGATGAAACAATGAGTGAAATGGAAAATAGACAATGAAAATTTGTTAAAGACCAACTTCCTGTTTTGGTGACGTCACATTGATGACATTTTTGACTTTTGGTGGTTTCACTTCCAATTTAAGAAAATGGGTACTCTCAGATTGTTCTTGGCGTTTTAAGGCGGAAATCT
The DNA here is from genome assembly GCA_029206835.1 of Rana muscosa. Classification (NCBI taxonomy): domain Eukaryota; kingdom Metazoa; phylum Chordata; class Amphibia; order Anura; family Ranidae; genus Rana; species Rana muscosa. The sequence continues at coordinate 51,017 of JARGYO010001557.1, forward strand.
ACTCATATTTAATCCCTCTGGTCATTCTTTCTTAAAAAAGATGGCACAATGCATACAAAGGCATAAAATAAAAATTTCCGGTCACGCCCTTTGCATTTTTCCAAATTTTGAAAAATGTCTCAGGAATGCAAAAAAGACAGTAAAACAGGCTCAAAAGCCCTCCACAATGATGAAACAATGAGTGAAATGGAAAATGGACAAAGAAAATTTGTTTAAAAGAGACACTTCCTGTTTTAGTGACGTCACATTGATGATGTTTTTGACTTTTGGTGGTTTCATTCCGGTGTAAGAAAATGGGTATTCTCAGATTGTTCTTGGCGTTTTAAGGCAGAAATCTACTCATATTTAATCCCTCTGGTCATTCTTTCTTAAAAAAGATGGCACAATGGGTAAAAATGTGTGAAACAAATTTTGGAGCACACCCCTTGCATTTTTTGAAATTTTTAAAAATGTTTTAGGAAGGCAGAAAATGTATTAAAATGGTCTCAAAAGCCCTCCACCATGATGAAACAATGAGTGAAATGGAAAATGGACAATGAAAATTTGTTTGAGTCACTTCCTATTTTGGTGACGTCACATTGATGATGTTTTTGACTTTTGGTGGTTTCACTTCTGATTTAAGAAAATGGGTACTCTCAGATTAATCTTTTCTTTTTAATGCTGAAACAACTCATATTCATCCCTCTGGTCATTCTTTCTTAAAAAAGATGGCACAATGCATACAAAGGCATAAAATAAAAATTTCCGGTCACGCCCTTTGCATTTTTCCAAATTTTGAAAAATGTCTCAAGAATGCAAAAAAGACCGTAAAACGGGCTCAAAAGCCCTCCACAATGATGAAACAATGAGTGAAATGGAAAATGGACAATGAAATTTTTTTTAAGACCAACTTCCTGTTTGGTGATGTCACATTGATGACGTTTTTTGACTTTTGGTGGTTTCACTTCCAATTTAAGAAAATGGGTACTCTCAGATTGTTCTTTTCTTTTAATGCTGAAACAACTCATATTTCCTCCCTCTGGTCATTCTTTCTTAAAAAAGATGGCACAATGCATACAAAGGCATAAAATAAAAATTTCAGGTCACGCCCTTTGCATTTTTCCAAATTTTGAAAATGTCTCAGGAATGCAAAAAAGACAGTAAAACGGGATCAAAAGCCCTCCAGAATAATGAAACAATGAGTGAAATGGAAAATGGACAATGAAAATTTGTTTAAGAGCCACTTCCTGTTTTGGTGATGTCACATTGATGATGTTTTTGACTTTTGGTGGTTTCACTTCCGGTTTAAGAATATAGGTATTCTTAGGTTGTTCTTGGCGGTTTAAGGTGGAAATCTGCTTATATTTAATCCCTCTGGTCATTCTTTCTTAAAAAAAGATGGCAAAATAGGTAAAAATGTGTAAAACATACATTTTGGGGCACGCCCCTTGCATTTTTTGAATTTTTTAAAAATGTCTCAGGAAGGCAGAAAAGATATTAAAATGGGCTCAAAAGCCCTCCACAATGATGAAACAATGAGTGAAATGGAAAATAGACAATGAAAATTTGTTTAAGACCAACTTCCTGTTTGGTGACGTCACATTGATGACATTTTTGACTTTTGGTGGTTTCACTTCCAATTTAAGAAAATGGGTACTCTCAGATTGTTCTTGGCGTTTTAAGGCGGAAATCTACTCATATTTAATCCCTCTGGTCATTCTTTCTTAAAAAGATGGCACAATGCATACAAAGGCATAAAATAAAAATTTCAGGTCACGCCCTTTGCATTTTTCAAAATTTTGAAAAATGTCTCAGGAATGCAAAAAAGACAGTAAAACAGGCTCAAAAGCCCTCCACAATGATGAAACAATGAGTGAAATGGAAAATAGACAATGAAAATTTGTTTAAGAGACACTTCCTGTTTTAGTGACGTCACATTGATGACATTTTTGACTTTTGGTGGTTTCATTCCGGTGTAAGAAAATGGGTATTCTCAGATTGTTCTTGGCGTTTTAAGGTGGAAATCTACTCATATTTAATCCCTCTGGTCATTCTTTCTTAAAAAAGATGGCACAATGCATACAAAGGCATAAAATAAAAATTTCAGGTCACGCCCTTTGCATTTTTCCAAATTTTGAAAAATGTCTTTGGAATGCAAAAAAGACAGTAAAACAGGCTCAAAAGCCCTCCACAATGATGAAACAATGAGTGAAATGGAAAATGGACAATAAAAATTTGTTTAAGAGACACTTCCAGTTTTAGTGACGTCACATTGATGACATTTTTGACTTTTGGTGGTTTCATTCCGGTGTAAGAAAATGGGTATTCTCAGATTGTTCTTGGCGTTTTAAGGCAGAAATCTACTCATATTTAATCCCTCTGGTCATTCTTTCTTAAAAAAGATGGCACAATGGGTAAAAATGCGTGAAACTAATTTTGGAGCACACCCCTTGCATTTTTTTGAAATTTTTAAACATGTTTTAGGAAGGCAGAAAGGGTATTAAAATGGTTTCAAAAGCCCTCCACAATGATGAAACAATGAGTGAAATGGAAAATGGACAATGAAAATTTGTTTAAGACCAACTTCCTGTTTTGGTGACGTAACATTGATGACATTTTTGACTTTTGGTGGTTTCACTTCTGATTTAAGAAAATGGGTACTCTCAGATTAATCTTTTCTTTTTACTGCTGAAACAACTCATATTCATCCCTCTGGTCATTCTTTCTTAAAAAAGATGGCACAATGCATACAAAGGCATAAAATAAAAATTTCAGGTCACGCCCTTTGCATTTTTCCAAATTTTGAAAAATGTCTCAGGAATGCAAAAAAGACAGTAAAACGGGATCAAAAGCCCTCCAGAATAATGAAACAATGAGTGAAATGGAAAATGGACAATGAAAATTTGTTTAAGAGCCACTTCCTGTTTTGGTGATGTCACATTGATGATGTTTTTGACTTTTGGTGGTTTCACTTCTGGTTTAAGAAAATAGGTATTCTTAGGTTGTTCTTGGCGTTTTAAGGTGGAAATCTGCTTATATTTAATCCCTCTGGTCATTCTTTCTTAAAAAAGATGGCAAAATAGGTAAAAATGTGTAAAACATACATTTTGGGGCACGCCCCTTGCATTTTTTGAATTTTTTAAAAATGTCTCAGGAAGGCAGAAAAGATATTAAAATGGGCTCAAAAGCCCTCCACAATGATGAAACAATGAGTGAAATGGAAAATAGACAATGAAAATTTGTTTAAGACCAACTTCCTGTTTTGGTGACGTCACATTGATGACGTTTTTGACTTTTGGTGGTTTCACTTCCAATTTAAGAAAATGGGTACTCTCAGATTGTTCTTGGCGTTTTAAGGCGGAAATCTACTCATATTTAATCCCTCTGGTCATTCTTTCTTAAAAAAGATGGCACAATGCATACAAAGGCATAAAATAAAAATTTCAGGTCACGCCCTTTGCATTTTTCCAAATTTTGAAAAATGTCTCAGGAATGCAAAAAAGACAGTAAAACAGGCTCAAAAGCCCTCCACAATGATGAAACAATGAGTGAAATGGAAAATGGACAATGAAAATTTGTTTAAGACCAACTTCCTGTTTTGGTGACGTCACATTGATGACGTTTTTGACTTTTGGTGGTTTCACTTCCAATTTAAGAAAATGGGTACTCTCAGATTGTTCTTTTCTTTTTAATGCTGAAACAACTCATATTTCCTCCCTCTGGTCATTCTTTCTTAAAAAAGATGGCACAATGCATACAAAGGCATAAAATAAAAATTTCAGGTCACGCCCTTTGCATTTTTCCAAATTTTGAAAAATGTCTCAGGAATGCAAAACAGACAGTAAAACGGGATCAAAAGCCCTCCAGAATAATGAAACAATGAGTGAAATGGAAAATGGACAATGAAAATTTGTTTAAGAGCCACTTCCTGTTTTGGTGATGTCACATTGATGATGTTTTTGACTTTTGGTGGTTTCACTTCCGGTTTAAGAAAATAGGTATTCTTAGGTTGTTCTTGGCGTTTTAAGGTGGAAATCTGCTTATATTTAATCCCTCTGGTCATTCTTTCTTAAAAAAGATGGCAAAATAGGTAAAAATGTGTAAAACATACATTTTGGGGCACGCCCCTTGCATTTTTTGAATTTTTAAAAAATGTCTCAGGAAGGCAGAAAAGATATTAAAATGGGCTCAAAAGCCCTCCACAATGATGAAACAATGAGTGAAATGGAAAATAGACAATGAAAATTTGTTTAAGACCAACTTCCTGTTTTGGTGACGTCACATTGATGACATTTTTGACTTTTGGTGGTTTCACTTCCAATTTAAGAAAATGGGTACTCTCAGATTGTTCTTGGCGTTTTAAGGCGGAAATCTACTCATATTTAATCCCTCTGGTCATTCTTTCTTAAAAAAGATGGCACAATGCATACAAAGGCATAAAATAAAAATTTCCGGTCACGCCCTTTGCATTTTTCCAAATTTTGAAAAATGTCTCAGGAATGCAAAAAAGACAGTAAAACAGGCTCAAAAGCCCTCCACAATGATGAAACAATGAGTGAAATGGAAAATGGACAATGAAAATTTGTTTAAGAGACACTTCCTGTTTTAGTGACGTCACATTGATGATGTTTTTGACTTTTGGTGGTTTCAGTCCGGTGTAAGAAAATGGGTATTCTCAGATTGTTCTTGGCGTTTTAAGGCGGAAATCTACTCATATTTAATCCCTCTGGTCATTCTTTCTTAAAAAAGATGGCACAATGGGTAAAAATGCGTGAAACTAATTTTGGAGCACACCCCTTGCATTTTTTGAAATTTTTAAACATGTTTTAGGAAGGCAGAAAGGGTATTAAAATGGTTTCAAAAGCCCTCCACAATGATGAAACAATGAGTGAAATGGAAAATGGACAATGAAAATTTGTTTAAGACCAACTTCCTGTTTTGGTGACGTAACATTGATGACATTTTTGACTTTTATTGGTTTCACTTCTGATTTAAGAAAATGGGTACTCTCAGATTAATCTTTTCTTTTTACTGCTGAAACAACTCATATTCATCCCTCTGGTCATTATTTCTTAAAAAAGATGGCACAATGCATACAAAGGCATAAAATAAAAATTTCCGGTCACGCCCTTTGCATTTTTCCAAATTTTGAAAAATGTCTCAGGAATGCAAAAAAGACAGTAAAACAGGCTCAAAAGCCCTCCACAATGATGAAACAATGAGTGAAATGGAAAATGGACAATGAAAATTTGTTTAAGAGACACTTCCTGTTTTAGTGACGTCACATTGATGATGTTTTTGACTTTTGGTGGTTTCATTCCGGTGTAAGAAAATGGGTATTCTCAGATTGTTCTTGGCGTTTTAAGGCAGAAATCTACTCATATTTAATCCCTCTGGTCATTCTTTCTTAAAAAAGATGGCACAATGGGTAAAAATGCGTGAAACTAATTTTGGAGCACACCCCTTGCATTTTTTGAAATTTTTAAAAATGTTTTAGGAAGGCAGAAAAGGTATTAAAATGGTATCAAAAGCCCTCCACCATGATGAAACAATGAGTGAAATGGAAAATGGACAATGAAAATTTGTTTGAGTCACTTCCTATTTTGGTGACGTCACATTGATGATGTTTTTGACTTTTGGTGGTTTCACTTCTGATTTAAGAAAATGGGTACTCTCAGATTAATCTTTTCTTTTTAATGCTGAAACAACTCATATTCATCCCTCTGGTCATTCTTTTTTAAAAAAGATGGCACAATGCATACAAAGGCATAAAATAAAAATTTCCGGTCACGCCCTTTGCATTTTTCCAAATTTTGAAAAATATCTCAAGAATGCAAAAAAGACCGTAAAACGGGCTCAAAAGCCCTCCACAATGATGAAACAATGAGTGAAATGGAAAATGGACAATGAAAATTTGTTTAAGACCAACTTCCTGTTTTGGTGATGTCACATTGATGACGTTTTTGACTTTTGGTGGTTTCACTTCCAATTTAAGAAAATGGGTACTCTCAGATTGTTCTTTTCTTTTTAATGCTGAAACAATTCATATTTCCTCCCTCTGGTCATTCTTTCTTAAAAAAGATGGCACAATGCATACAAAGGCATAAAATAAAAATTTCAGGTCACGCCCTTTGCATTTTTCCAAATTTGAAAAATGTCTCATGAATGCAAAAAAGACAGTAAAACGGGATCAAAAGCCCTCCAGAATAATGAAACAATGAGTGAAATGGAAAATGGACAATGAAAATTTGTTTAAAGAGCCACTTCCTGTTTTGGTGATGTCACATTGATGATGTTTTTGACTTTTGGTGGTTTCACTTCCGGTTTAAGAAAATAGGTATTCTTAGGTTGTTCTTGGCGTTTTAAGGTGGAAATCTGCTTATATTTAATCCCTCTGGTCATTCTTTCTTAAAAAAGATGGCAAAATAGGTAAAAATGTGTAAAACATACATTTTGGGGCACGCCCCTTGCATTTTTTGAATTTTTTAAAAATGTCTCAGGAAGGCAGAAAAGATATTAAAATGGGCTCAAAAGCCCTCCACAATGATGAAACAATGAGTGAATGGAAAATAGACAATGGAAATTTGTTTAAGACCAACTTCCTGTTTTGGTGACGTCACATTGATGACGTTTTTGACTTTTGGTGGTTTCACTTCCAATTTAAGAAAATGGGTACTCTCAGATTGTTCTTGGCGTTTTAAGGCGGAAATCTACTCATATTTAATCCCTCTGGTCATTCTTTCTTAAAAAAGATGGCACAATGCATACAAAGGCATAAAATAAAAATTTCAGGTCACACCCTTTGCATTTTTCCAAATTTTGAAAAATGTCTCAGGAATGCAAAAAAGACAGTAAAACAGGCTCAAAAGCCCTCCACAATGATGAAACAATGAGTGAAATGGAAAATGGACAATGAAAATTTGTTTAAGACCAACTTCCTGTTTTGGTGACGTCACATTGATGACGTTTTTGACTTTTGGTGGTTTCACTTCCAATTTAAGAAAATGGGTACTCTCAGATTGTTCTTTTCTTTTTAATGCTGAAACAACTCATATTTCCTCCCTCTGGTCATTCTTTCTTAAAAAAGATGGCACAATGCATACAAAGGCATAAATAAAAATTTCAGGTCACGCCCTTTGCATTTTTCCAAATTTTGAAAAATGTCTCAGGAATGCAAAAAAGACAGTAAAACGGGATCAAAAGCCCTCCAGAATAATGAAACAATGAGTGAAATGGAAAATGGACAATGAAAATTTGTTTAAGAGCCACTTCCTGTTTTGGTGATGTCACATTGATGATGTTTTTGACTTTTGGTGGTTTCACTTCCGGTTTAAGAAAATAGGTATTCTTAGGTTGTTCTTGGCGTTTTAAGGTGGAAATCTGCTTATATTTAATCCCTCTGGTCATTCTTTCTTAAAAAAGATGGCAAAATAGGTAAAAATGTGTAAAACATACATTTTGGGGCACGCCCCCTTGCATTTTTTGAATTTTTAAAAAATGTCTCAGGAAGGCAGAAAAGATATTAAAATGGGCTCAAAAGCCCTCCACAATGATGAAACAATGAGTGAAATGGAAAATAGACAATGAAAATTTGTTTAAGACCAACTTCCTGTTTTGGTGACGTCACATTGATGACATTTTTGACTTTTGGTGGTTTCACTTCCAATTAAGAAAATGGGTACTCTCAGATTGTTCTTGGCGTTTTAAGGCGGAAATCTACTCATATTTAATCCCTCTGGTCATTCTTTCTTAAAAAAAGATGGCACAATGCATACAAAGGCATAAAATAAAAATTTCCGGTCACGCCCTTTGCATTTTTCCAAATTTTGAAAAATGTCTCAGGAATGCAAAAAAGACAGTAAAACAGGCTCAAAAGCCCCTCCACAATGATGAAACAATGAGTGAAATGGAAAATGGACAATGAAAATTTGTTTAAGAGACACTTCCTGTTTTAGTGACGTCACATTGATGATGTTTTTGACTTTTGGTGGTTTCAGTCCGGTGTAAGAAAATGGGTATTCTCAGATTGTTCTTGGCGTTTTAAGGCGGAAATCTACTCATATTTAATCCCTCTGGTCATTCTTTCTTAAAAAAGATGGCACAATGGGTAAAAATGTGTGAAACTAATTTTGGAGCACACCCCTTGCATTTTTTGAAATTTTTAAAAATGTTTTAGGAAGGCAGAAAAGGTATTAAAATGGTCTCCAAAAGCCCTCCACCATGATGAAACAATGAGTGAAATGGAAAATGGACAATGAAAATTTGTTTGAGTCACTTCCTATTTTGGTGACGTCACATTGATGATGTTTTTGACTTTCGGTGGTTTCACTTCTGATTTAAGAAAATGGGTACTCTCAGATTAATCTTTTCTTTTTAATGCTGAAACAACTCATTTTCATCCCTCTGGTCATTCTTTTTTAAAAAAGATGGCACAATGCATACAAAGGCATAAAATAAAAATTTCCGGTCACGCCCTTTGCATTTTTCCAAATTTTGAAAAATATCTCAAGAATGCAAAAAAGACCGTAAAACGGGCTCAAAAGCCCTCCACAATGATGAAAACAATGAGTGAAATGGAAAATGGACAATGAAAATTTGTTTAAGACCAACTTCCTGTTTTGGTGACGTCACATTGATGACGTTTTTGACTTTTGGTGGTTTCACTTCCAATTTAAGAAAATGGGTACTCTCAGATTGTTCTTGGCGTTTTAAGGCGGAAATCTACTCATATTTAATCCATCTGGTCATTCTTTCTTAAAAAATATGGCACAATGCATACAAAGGCATAAAATAAAAATTTCAGGTCACGCCCTTTGCATTTTTCCAAATTTTGAAAAATGTCTCAGGAATGCAAAAAAAGACAGTAAAACAGGCTCAAAAGCCCTCCACAATGATGAAACAATGAGTGAAATGGAAATGGACAATGAAAATTTGTTTAAGACCAACTTCCTGTTTTGGTGACGTCACATTGATGACGTTTTGGACTTTTGGTGGTTTCACTTCCAATTTAAGAAAATGGGTACTCTCAGATTGTTCTTTTCTTTTTAATGCTGAAACAATTCATATTTCCTCCCTCTGGTCATTCTTTCTTAAAAAAGATGGCACAATGCATACAAAGGCATAAAATAAAAATTTCAGGTCACGCCCTTTGCATTTTTCCAAATTTTTAAAAATGTTTTAGGAATGCAAAAAAGACAGTAAAACGGGATCAAAAGCCCTCCAGAATAATGAAACAATGAGTGAAATGGAAAATGGACAATGAAAATTTGTTTAAGAGCCACTTCCTGTTTTGGTGATGTCACATTGATGATGTTTTTGACTTTTGGTGGTTTCACTTCTGGTTTAAGAAAATAGGTATTCTTAGGTTGTTCTTGGCGTTTTAAGGTGGAAATCTGCTTATATTTAATCCCTCTGGTCATTCTTTCTTAAAAAAGATGGCAAAATAGGTAAAAATGTGTAAAACATACATTTTGGGGCACGCCCCTTGCATTTTTTGAATTTTTTAAAAATGTCTCAGGAAGGCAGAAAAGATATTAAAATGGGCTCAAAAGCCCTCCACAATGATGAAACAATGAGTGAAATGGAAAATAGACAATGAAAATTTGTTTAAGACCAACTTCCTGTTTTGGTGACGTCACATTGATGACGTTTTTGACTTTTGGTGGTTTCACTTCCAATTTAAGAAAATGGGTACTCTCAGATTGTTCTTGGCGTTTTAAGGCGGAAATCTACTCATATTTAATCCCTCTGGTCATTCTTTCTTAAAAAAGATGGCACAATGCATACAAAGGCATAAAATAAAAATTTCAGGTCACGCCCTTTGCATTTTTCCAAATTTTGAAAAATGTCTCAGGAATGCAAAAAAGACAGTAAAACAGGCTCAAAAGCCCTCCACAATGATGAAACAATGAGTGAAATGGAAAATGGACAATGAAAATTTGTTTAAGACCAACTTCCTGTTTTGGTGACGTCACATTGATGACGTTTTTGACTTTTGGTGGTTTCACTTCCAATTTAAGAAAATGGGTACTCTCAGATTGTTCTTTTCTTTTTAATGCTGAAACAACTCATATTTCCTCCCTCTGGTCATTCTTTCTTAAAAAAGATGGCACAATGCATACAAAGGCATAAAATAAAAATTTCAGGTCACGCCCTTTGCATTTTTCCAAATTTTGAAAAATATCTCAAGAATGCAAAAAAGACCGTAAAACGGGCTCAAAAGCCCTCCACAATGATGAAACAATGAGTGAAATGGAAAATGGACAATGAAAATTTGTTTAGACCAACTTCCTGTTTTGGTGACATCACATTGATGACGTTTTTGACTTTTGGTGGTTTCACTTCCAATTTAAGAAAATGGGTACTCTCAGATTGTTCTTTTCTTTTTAATGCTGAAACAATTCATATTTCCTCCCTCTGGTCATTCTTTCTTAAAAAAGATGGCACAATGCATACAAAGGCATAAAATAAAAATTTCAGGTCACGCCCTTTGCATTTTTCCAAATTTTGAAAAATGTCTCATGAATGCAAAAAAGACAGTAAAACGGGATCAAAAGCCCTCCAGAATAATGAAACAATGAGTGAAATGGAAAATGGACAATGAAAATTTGTTTAAGAGCCACTTCCTGTTTTGGTGATGTCACATTGATGATGTTTTTGACTTTTGGTGGTTTCACTTCCGGTTTAAGAAAATAGGTATTCTTAGGTTGTTCTTGGCGTTTTAAGGTGGAAATCTGCTTATATTTAATCCTCTGGTCATTCTTTCTTAAAAAAGATGGCAAAATAGGTAAAAATGTGTAAAACATACATTTTGGGGCACGCCCCTTGCATTTTTTGAATTTTTTAAAAATGTCTCAGGAAGGCAGAAAAGATATTAAAATGGGCTCAAAAGCCCTCCACAATGATGAAACAATGAGTGAAATGGAAAATAGACAATGAAAATTTGTTTAAGACCAACTTCCTGTTTTGGTGACGTCACATTGATGACGTTTTTGACTTTTGGTGGTTTCACTTCCAATTTAAGAAAATGGGTACTCTCAGATTGTTCTTGGCGTTTTAAGGCGGAAATCTACTCATATTTAATCCCTCTGGTCATTCTTTCTTAAAAAGATGGCACAATGCATACAAAGGCATAAAATAAAAATTTCAGGTCACGCCCTTTGCATTTTTCCAAATTTTGAAAAATGTCTCAGGAATGCAAAAAAGACAGTAAAACAGGCTCAAAAGCCCTCCACAATGATGAAACAATGAGTGAAATGGAAAATGGACAATGAAAATTTGTTTAAGACCAACTTCCTGTTTTGGTGACGTCACATTGATGACGTTTTTGACTTTTGGTGGTTTCACTTCCAATTTAAGAAAATGGGTACTCTCAGATTGTTCTTTTCTTTTTAATGCTGAAACAACTCATATTTCCTCCCTCTGGTCATTCTTTCTTAAAAAAGATGGCACAATGCATACAAAGGCATAAAATAAAAATTTCAGGTCACGCCCTTTGCATTTTTCCAAATTTTGAAAAATGTCTCAGGAATGCAAAAAAGACAGTAAAACGGGATCAAAAGCCCTCCAGAATAATGAAACAATGAGTGAAATGGAAAATGGACAATGAAAATTTGTTTAAGAGCCACTTCCTGTTTTGGTGATGTCACATTGATGATGTTTTTGACTTTTGGTGGTTTCACTTCCGGTTTAAGAAAATAGGTATTCTTAGGTTGTTCTTGGCGTTTTAAGGTGGAAATCTGCTTATATTTAATCCCTCTGGTCATTCTTTCTTAAAAAAGATGGCAAAATAGGTAAAAATGTGTAAAACATACATTTTGGGGCACGCCCCTTGCATTTTTTGAATTTTTAAAAAATGTCTCAGGAAGGCAGAAAAGATATTAAAATGGGCTCAAAAGCCCTCCACAATGATGAAACAATGAGTGAAATGGAAAATAGACAATGAAAATTTGTTTAAGACCAACTTCCTGTTTTGGTGACGTCACATTGATGACATTTTTGACTTTTGGTGGTTTCACTTCCAATTTAAGAAAATGGGTACTCTCAGATTGTTCTTGGCGTTTTAAGGCGGAAATCTACTCATATTTAATCCCTCTGGTCATTCTTTCTTAAAAAAGATGGCACAATGCATACAAAGGCATAAAATAAAAATTTCAGGTCACGCCCTTTGCATTTTTCCAAATTTTGAAAAATGTCTCAGGAATGCAAAAAAGACAGTAAAACAGGCTCAAAAGCCCTCCACAATGATGAAACAATGAGTGAAATGGAAAATGGACAATGAAAATTTGTTTAAGACCAACTTCCTGTTTTGGTGACGTCACATTGATGACGTTTTTGACTTTTGGTGGTTTCACTTCCAATTTAAGAAAATGGGTACTCTCAGATTGTTCTTTTCTTTTTAATGCTGAAACAACTCATATTTCCTCCCTCTGGTCATTCTTTCTTAAAAAAGATGGCACAATGCATACAAAGGCATAAAATAAAAATTTCAGGTCACGCCCTTTGCATTTTTCCAAATTTTGAAAAATATCTCAAGAATGCAAAAAAGACCGTAAAACGGGCTCAAAAGCCCTCCACAATGATGAAACAATGAGTGAAATGGAAAATGGACAATGAAAATTTGTTTAAGACCAACTTCCTGTTTTGGTGACATCACATTGATGACGTTTTTGACTTTGGTGGTTTCACTTCCAATTTAAGAAAATGGGTACTCTCAGATTGTTCTTTTCTTTTTAATGCTGAAACAATTCATATTTCCTCCCTCTGGTCATTCTTTCTTAAAAAAGATGGCACAATGCATACAAAGGCATAAAATAAAAATTTCAGGTCACGCCCTTTGCATTTTTCCAAATTTTGAAAAATGTCTCATGAATGCAAAAAAGACAGTAAAACGGGATCAAAAGCCCTCCAGAATAATGAAACAATGAGTGAAATGGAAAATGGACAATGAAAATTTGTTTAAGAGCCACTTCCTGTTTTGGTGATGTCACATTGATGATGTTTTTGACTTTTGGTGGTTTCACTTCCGGTTTAAGAAAATAGGTATTCTTAGGTTGTTCTTGGCGTTTTAAGGTGGAAATCTGCTTATATTTCATCCCTCTGGTCATTCTTTCTTAAAAAAGATGGCAAAATAGGTAAAAATGTGTAAAACATACATTTTGGGGCACGCCCCTTGCATTTTTTGAATTTTTTAAAAATGTCTCAGGAAGGCAGAAAAGATATTAAAATGGGCTCAAAAGCCCTCCACAATGATGAAACAATGAGTGAAATGGAAAATAGACAATGAAAATTTGTTTAAGACCAACTTCCTGTTTTGGTGACGTCACATTGATGACGTTTTTGACTTTTGGTGGTTTCACTTCCAATTTAAGAAAATGGGTACTCTCAGATTGTTCTTGGCGTTTTAAGGCGGAAATCTACTCATATTTAATCCCTCTGGTCATTCTTTCTTAAAAAAGATGGCACAATGCATACAAAGGCATAAAATAAAAATTTCAGGTCACGCCCTTTGCATTTTTCCAAATTTTGAAAAATGTCTCAGGAATGCAAAAAAGACAGTAAAACAGGCTCAAAAGCCCTCCACAATGATGAAACAATGAGTGAAATGGAAAATGGACAATGAAAATTTGTTTAAGACCAACTTCCTGTTTTGGTGACGTCACATTGATGACGTTTTTTGACTTTTGGTGGTTTCACTTCCAATTTAAGAAAATGGGTACTCTCAGATTGTTCTTTTCTTTTTAATGCTGAAACAACTCATATTTCCTCCCTCTGGTCATTCTTTCTTAAAAAAGATGGCACAATGCATACAAAGGCATAAAATAAAAATTTCAGGTCACGCCCTTTGCATTTTTCCAAATTTTGAAAAATGTCTCAGGAATGCAAAAAAGACAGTAAAACGGGATCAAAAGCCCTCCAGAATAATGAAACAATGAGTGAAATGGAAAATGGACAATGAAAATTTGTTTAAGAGCCACTTCCTGTTTTGGTGATGTCACATTGATGATGTTTTTGACTTTTGGTGGTTTCACTTCCGGTTTAAGAAAATAGGTATTCTTAGGTTGTTCTTGGCGTTTTAAGGTGGAAATCTGCTTATATTTAATCCCTCTGGTCATTCTTTCTTAAAAAAGATGGCAAAATAGGTAAAAATGTGTAAAACATACATTTTGGGGCACGCCCCTTGCATTTTTTGAATTTTTAAAAAATGTCTCAGGAAGGCAGAAAAGATATTAAAATGGGCTCAAAAGCCCTCCACAATGATGAAACAATGAGTGAAATGGAAAATAGACAATGAAAATTTGTTTAAGACCAACTTCCTGTTTTGGTGACGTCACATTGATGACATTTTTGACTTTTGGTGGTTTCACTTCCAATTTAAGAAAATGGGTACTCTCAGATTGTTCTTGGCGTTTTAAGGCGGAAATCTACTCATATTTAATCCCTCTGGTCATTCTTTCTTAAAAAAGATGGCACAATGCATACAAAGGCATAAAATAAAAATTTCCGGTCACGCCCTTTGCATTTTTCCAAATTTGAAAAATGTCTCAGGAATGCAAAAAGACAGTAAAACAGGCTCAAAAGCCCTCCACAATGATGAAACAATGAGTGAAATGGAAAATGGACAATGAAAATTTGTTTAAGAGACACTTCCTGTTTTAGTGACGTCACATTGATGATGTTTTTGACTTTTGGTGGTTTCAGTCCGGTGTAAGAAAATGGGTATTCTCAGATTGTTCTTGGCGTTTTAAGGCGGAAATCTACTCATATTTAATCCCTCTGGTCATTCTTTCTTAAAAAAGATGGCACAATGGGTAAAAATGCGTGAAACTAATTTTGGAGCACACCCCTTGCATTTTTTGAAATTTTTAAAAATGTTTTAGGAAGGCAGAAAAGGTATTAAAATGGTCTCAAAAGCCCTCCACCATGATGAAACAATGAGTGAAATGGAAAATGGACAATGAAAATTTGTTTGAGTCACTTCCTATTTTGGTGACGTCACATTGATGATGTTTTTGACTTTCGGTGGTTTCACTTCTGATTTAAGAAAATGGGTACTCTCAGATTAATCTTTTCTTTTTAATGCTGAAACAACTCATTTTCATCCCTCTGGTCATTCTTTTTTAAAAAAGATGGCACAATGCATACAAAGGCATAAAATAAAAATTTCCGGTCACGCCCTTTGCATTTTTCCAAATTTTGAAAAATATCTCAAGAATGCAAAAAAGACCGTATAAACGGGCTCAAAAGCCCTCCACAATGATGAAACAATGAGTGAAATGGAAAATGGACAATGAAAATTTGTTTAAGACCAACTTCCTGTTTTGGTGACGTCACATTGATGACGTTTTTGACTTTTGGTGGTTTCACTTCCAATTTAAGAAAATGGGTACTCTCAGATTGTTCTTGGCGTTTTAAGGCGGAAATCTACTCATATTTAATCCCTCTGGTCATTCTTTCTTAAAAAATATGGCACAATGCATACAAAGGCATAAAATAAAAATTTCAGGTCACGCCCTTTGCATTTTTCCAAATTTTGAAAAATGTCTCAGGAATGCAAAAAAGACAGTAAAACAGGCTCAAAAGCCCTCCACAATGATGAAACAATGAGTGAAATGGAAAATGGACAATGAAAATTTGTTTAAGACCAACTTCCTGTTTTGGTGACGTCACATTGATGACGTTTTGGACTTTTGGTGGTTTCACTTCCAATTTAAGAAAATGGGTACTCTCAGATTGTTCTTTTCTTTTTAATGCTGAAACAATTCATATTTCCTCCCTCTGGTCATTCTTTCTTAAAAAAGATGGCACAATGCATACAAAGGCATAAAATAAAAATTTCAGGTCACGCCCTTTGCATTTTTCCAAATTTTGAAAAATGTCTCAGGAATGCAAAAAAGACAGTAAAACTGGATCAAAAGCCCTCCAGAATAATGAAACAATGAGTGAAATGGAAAATGGACAATGAAAATTTGTTTAAGAGCCACTTCCTGTTTTGGTGATGTCACATTGATGATGTTTTTGACTTTTGGTGGTTTCACTTCTGGTTTAAGAAAATAGGTATTCTTAGGTTGTTCTTGGCGTTTTAAGGTGGAAATCTGCTTATATTTAATCCCTCTGGTCATTCTTTCTTAAAAAAGATGGCAAAATAGGTAAAAATGTGTAAAACATACATTTTGGGGCACGCCCCTTGCATTTTTTGAATTTTTTAAAAATGTCTCAGGAAGGCAGAAAAGATATTAAAATGGGCTCAAAAGCCCTCCACAATGATGAAACAATGAGTGAAATGGAAAATAGACAATGAAAATTTGTTTAAGACCAACTTCCTGTTTTGGTGACGTCACATTGATGACGTTTTTGACTTTTGGTGGTTTCACTTCCAATTTAAGAAAATGGGTACTCTCAGATTGTTCTTGGCGTTTTAAGGCGGAAATCTACTCATATTTAATCCCTCTGGTCATTCTTTCTTAAAAAAGATGGCACAATGCATACAAAGGCATAAAATAAAAATTTCAGGTCACGCCCTTTGCATTTTTCCAAATTTTGAAAAATGTCTCAGGAATGCAAAAAAGACAGTAAAACAGGCTCAAAAGCCCTCCACAATGATGAAACAATGAGTGAAATGGAAAATGGACAATGAAAATTTGTTTAAGACCAACTTCCTGTTTTGGTGACGTCACATTGATGACGTTTTTGACTTTTGGTGGTTTCACTTCCAATTTAAGAAAATGGGTACTCTCAGATTGTTCTTTTCTTTTTAATGCTGAAACAACTCATATTTCCTCCCTCTGGTCATTCTTTCTTAAAAAAGATGGCACAATGCATACAAAGGCATAAAATAAAAATTTCAGGTCACGCCCTTTGCATTTTTCCAAATTTTGAAAAATGTCTCAGGAATGCAAAAAAGACAGTAAAACGGGATCAAAAGCCCTCCAGAATAATGAAACAATGAGTGAAATGGAAAATGGACAATGAAAATTTGTTTAAGAGCCACTTCCTGTTTTGGTGATGTCACATTGATGATGTTTTTGACTTTTGGTGGTTTCACTTCCGGTTTAAGAAAATAGGTATTCTTAGGTTGTTCTTGGCGTTTTAAGGTGGAAATCTGCTTATATTTAATCCCTCTGGTCATTCTTTCTTAAAAAAGATGGCAAAATAGGTAAAAATGTGTAAAACATACATTTTGGGGCATGCCCCTTGCATTTTTTGAATTTTTAAAAAATGTCTCAGGAAGGCAGAAAAGATATTAAAATGGGCTCAAAAGCCCTCCACAATGATGAAACAATGAGTGAAATGGAAAATAGACAATGAAAATTTGTTTAAGACCAACTTCCTGTTTTGGTGACGTCACATGATGACATTTTTGACTTTTGGTGGTTTCACTTCCAATTTAAGAAAATGGGTACTCTCAGATTGTTCTTGGCGTTTTAAGGCGGAAATCTACTCATATTTAATCCCTCTGGTCATTCTTTCTTAAAAAAGATGGCACAATGCATACAAAGGCATAAATAAAAATTTCCGGTCACGCCCTTTGCATTTTTCCAAATTTTGAAAAATGTCTCAGGAATGCAAAAAAGACAGTAAAACAGGCTCAAAAGCCCTCCACAATGATGAAACAATGAGTGAAATGGAAAATGGACAATGAAAATTTGTTTAAGAGACACTTCCTGTTTTAGTGACGTCACATTGATGATGTTTTTGACTTTTGGTGGTTTCAGTCCGGTGTAAGAAAATGGGTATTCTCAGATTGTTCTTGGCGTTTTAAGGTGGAAATCTACTCATATTTAATCCCTCTGGTCATTCTTTCTTAAAAAAGATGGCACAATTGGGTAAAAATGCGTGAAACTAATTTTGGAGCACACCCCTTGCATTTTTTGAATTTTTTAAAAATGTTTTAGGAAGGCAGAAAAGGTATTAAAAATGGTCCTCAAAAGCCCTCCACCATGATGAAACAATGAGTGAAATGGAAAATGGACAATGAAAATTTGTTTGAGTCACTTCCTATTTTGGTGACGTCACATTGATGATGTTTTTGACTTTTGGTGGTTTCACTTCTGATTTAAGAAAATGGGTACTCTCAGATTAATCTTTTCTTTTTAATGCTGAAACAACTCATATTCATCCCTCTGGTCATTCTTTTTAAAAAGATGGCACAATGCATACAAAGGCATAAAATAAAAATTTCCGGTCACGCCCTTTGCATTTTTCCAAATTTTGAAAAATATCTCAAGAATGCAAAAAAGACCGTATAAACGGGCTCAAAAGCCTCCACAATGATGAAACAATGAGTGAAATGGAAAATGGACAATGAAAATTTGTTTAAGACCAACTTCCTGTTTTGGTGACGTCACATTGATGACGTTTTTGACTTTTGGTGGTTTCACTTCCAATTTAAGAAAATGGGTACTCTCAGATTGTTCTTTTCTTTTTAATGCTGAAACAACTCATATTTCCTCCCTCTGGTCATTCTTTCTTAAAAAAGATGGCACAATGCATACAAAGGCATAAATAAAAATTTCAGGTCACGCCCTTTGCATTTTTCCAAATTTTGAAAAATGTCTCAGGAATGCAAAAAATACAGTAAAACGGGATCAAAAGCCCTCCAGAATAATGAAACAATGAGTGAAATGGAAAATGGACAATGAAAATTTGTTTAAGAGCCACTTCCTGTTTTGGTGATGTCACATTGATGATGTTTTTGACTTTTGGTGGTTTCACTTCCGGTTTAAGAAAATAGGTATTCTTAGGTTGTTCTTGGCGTTTTAAGGTGGAAATCTGCTTATATTTAATCCCTCTGGTCATTCTTTCTTAAAAAAGATGGCAAAATAGGTAAAAATGTGTAAAACATACATTTTGGGGCACGCCCCTTGCATTTTTTGAATTTTTAAAAAATGTCTCAGGAAGGCAGAAAAGATATTAAAATGGGCTCAAAAGCCCTCCACAATGATGAAACAATGAGTGAAATGGAAAATAGACAATGAAAATTTGTTTAAGACCAACTTCCTGTTTTGGTGACGTCACATTGATGACATTTTTGACTTTTGGTGGTTTCACTTCCAATTTAAGAAAATGAGTACTCTCAGATTGTTCTTGGCGTTTTAAGGCGGAAATCTACTCATATTTAATCCTCTGGTCATTCTTTCTTAAAAAAGATGGCACAATGCATACAAAGGCATAAAATAAAAATTTCCGGTCACGCCCTTTGCATTTTTCCAAATTTTGAAAAATGTCTCAGGAATGCAAAAAAGACAGTAAAACAGGCTCAAAAGCCCTCCACAATGATGAACCAATGAGTGAAATGGAAAATGGACAAAGAAAATTTGTTTAAGAGACACTTCCTGTTTTAGTGACGTCACATTGATGATGTTTTTGACTTTTGGTGGTTTCATTCCGGTGTAAGAAAATGGGTATTCTCAGATTGTTCTTGGCGTTTTAAGGCGGAAATCTACTCATATTTAATCCCTCTGGTCATTCTTTCTTAAAAAAGATGGCACAATGGGTAAAAATGTGTGAAACAAATTTTGGAGCACACCCTTGCATTTTTTGAAATTTTTAAAAATGTTTTAGGAAGGCAGAAAAGGTATTAAAATGGTCTCAAAAGCCCTCCACCATGATGAAACAATGAGTGAAATGGAAAATGGACAATGAAAATTTGTTTGAGTCACTTCCTATTTTGGTGGACGTCACATTGATGATGTTTTTGACTTTTGGTGGTTTCACTTCTGATTTAAGAAAATGGGTACTCTCAGATTAATTCTTTCTTTTTAATGCTGAAACAACTCATATTCATCCCTATGGTCATTCTTTCTTAAAAAAGATGGCACAATGCATACAAAGGCATAAAATAAAAATTTCCGGTCACGCCCTTTGCATTTACCCAAATTTTGAAAAATGTCTCAAGAATGCAAAAAAGACCGTATAAACGGGCTCAAAAGCCCTCCACAATGATGAAACAATGAGTGAAATGGAAAATGGACAATGAAATTTTTTTTAAGACCAACTTCCTGTTTTGGTGATGTCACATTGATGACGTTTTTGACTTTTGGTGGTTTCACTTCCAATTTAAGAAAATGGTTACTCTCAGATTGTTCTTTTCTTTTTAATGCTGAAACAACTCATATTTCCTCCCTCTGGTCATTCTTTCTTAAAAAAGATGGCACAATGCATACAAAGGCATAAAATAAAAATTTCAGGTCACGCCCTTTGCATTTTTCCAAATTTTGAAAAATGTCTCAGGAATGCAAAAAAGACAGTACAACGGGATCAAAAGCCCTCCAGAATAATGAAACAATGAGTGAAATGGAAAATGGACAATGAAAATTTGTTTAAGAGCCACTTCCTGTTTTGGTGATGTCACATTGATGATGTTTTTGACTTTTGGTGGTTTCACTTCGGTTTAAGAAAATAGGTATTCTTAGGTTGTTCTTGGCGTTTTAAGGTGGAAATATGCTTATATTTAATCCCTCTGGTCATTCTTTCTTAAAAAAAGATGGCAAAATAGGTAAAAATTTGTAAATCATACATGGGGCACGCCCCTTGCATTTTTTGAATTTTTTAAAAATGTCTCAGGAAGGCAGAAAAGATATTAAAATGGGCTCAAAAGCCCTCCACAATGATGAAACAATGAGTGAAATGGAAAATAGACAATGAAAATTTGTTTAAGACCAACTTCCTGTTTTGGTGACGTCACATTGATGACATTTTTGACTTTTGGTGGTTTCACTTCCAATTTAAGAA
Organism: Rana muscosa; assembly: GCA_029206835.1. Taxonomy (NCBI): domain Eukaryota; kingdom Metazoa; phylum Chordata; class Amphibia; order Anura; family Ranidae; genus Rana; species Rana muscosa. The sequence continues at coordinate 71,729 of JARGYO010001557.1, forward strand.
AATGGGTACTCTCAGATTGTTCTTGGCGTTTTAAGGCGGAAATCTACTCATATTTAATCCCTCTGGTCATTCTTTCTTAAAAAAGATGGCACAATGCATACAAAGGCATAAAATAAAAATTTCAGGTCACGCCCTTTGCATTTTTCCAAATTTTGAAAAATGTCTCAGGAATGCAAAAAAGACAGTAAAACAGGCTCAAAAGCCCTCCACAATGATGAAACAATGAGTGAAATGGAAAATGGACAATGAAAATTTGTTTAAGAGACACTTCCTGTTTTAGTGACATCACATTGATGACATTTTTGACTTTTGGTGGTTTCATTCCGGTGTAAGAAAATGGGTATTCTCAGATTGTTCTTGGCGTTTTAAGGCAGAAATCTACTCATATTTAATCCCTCTGGTCATTCTTTCTTAAAAAAGATGGCACAATGGGTAAAAATGCGTGAAACTAATTTTGGAGCACACCCCTTGCATTTTTTGAAATTTTTAAAAATGTTTTAGGAAGGCAGAAAAGGTATTAAAATGGTTTCAAAAGCCCTCCACAATGATGAAACAATGAGTGAAATGGAAAATGGACAATGAAAATTTGTTTAAGACCAACTTCCTGTTTTGGTGACGTAACATTGATGAATTTTTTTACTTTTGGTGGTTTCACTTCTGATTTAAGAAAATGGGTACTCTCAGATTAATCTTTTCTTTTTAATGCTGAAACAACTCATATTCATCCCTCTGGTCATTATTTCTTAAAAAAGATGGCACAATGCATACAAAGGCATAAAATAAAAATTTCCGGTCACGCCCTTTGCATTTTTCCAAATTTTGAAAAATGTCTCAGGAATGCAAAAAAGACAGTAAAACAGGCTCAAAAGCCCTCCACAATGATGAAACAATGAGTGAAATGGAAAATGGACAATGAAAATTTGTTTGAGACACTTCCTGTTTTAGTGACGTCACATTGATGATGTTTTTGACTTTTGGTGGTTTCATTCCGGTGTAAGAAAATGGGTATTCTCAGATTGTTCTTGGCGTTTTAAGGCGGAAATCTACTCATATTTAATCCCTCTGATCATTCTTTCTTAAAAAAGATGGCACAATGGGTAAAAATGCGTGAAACTAATTTTGGAGCACACCCCTTGCATTTTTTGAAATTTTTAAAAATGTTTTAGGAAGGCAGAAAAGGTATTAAAATGGTCTCAAAAGCCCTCCACCATGATGAAACAATGAGTGAAATGGAAAATGGACAATGAAAATTTGTTTGAGTCACTTCCTATTTTGGTGACGTCACATTGATGATGTTTTTGACTTTTGGTGGTTTCACTTCTGATTTAAGAAAATCGGTACTCTCAGATTAATCTTTTCTTTTTAATGCTGAAACAACTCATATTCATCCCTCTGGTCATTCTTTTTTAAAAAAGATGGCACAATGCATACAAAGGCATAAAATAAAAATTTCCGGTCACGCCCTTTGCATTTTTCCAAATTTTGAAAAATATCTCAAGAATGCAAAAAAGACCGTAAAACGGGCTCAAAAGCCCTCCACAATGATGAAACAATGAGTGAAATGGAAAATGGACAATGAAAATTTGTTTAAGACCAACTTCCTGTTTTGGTGACGTCACATTGATGACGTTTTTGACTTTTGGTGGTTTCACTTCCAATTTAAGAAAATGGGTACTCTCAGATTGTTCTTGGCGTTTAAGGCGGAAATCTACTCATATTTAATCCCTCTGGTCATTCTTTCTTAAAAAAGATGGCACAATGCATACAAAGGCATAAAATAAAAATTTCAGGTCACGCCCTTTGCATTTTTCCAAATTTTGAAAAATGTCTCAGGAATGCAAAAAAGACAGTAAAACAGGCTCAAAAGCCCTCCACAATGATGAAACAATGAGTGAAATGGAAAATGGACAATGAAAATTTGTTTAAGACCAACTTCCTGTTTTGGTGACGTCACATTGATGACGTTTTTGACTTTTGGTGGTTTCACTTCCAATTTAAGAAAATGGGTACTCTCAGATTGTTCTTTTCTTTTTAATGCTGAAACAACTCATATTTCCTCCCTCTGGTCATTCTTTCTTAAAAAAGATGGCACAATTCATACAAAGGCATAAAATAAAAATTTCAGGTCACGCCCTTTGCATTTTTCCAAATTTTGAAAAATGTCTCAGGAATGCAAAAAAGACAGGAAAACGGGATCAAAAGCCCTCCAGAATAATGAAACAATGAGTGAAATGGAAAATGGACAATGAAAATTTGTTTAAGAGCCACTTCCTGTTTTGGTGATGTCACATTGATGATGTTTTTGACTTTTGGTGGTTTCACTTCCGGTTTAAGAAAATAGGTATTCTTAGGTTGTTCTTGGCGTTTTAAGGTGGAAATCTGCTTATATTTAATCCCTCTGGTCATTCTTTCTTAAAAAAGATGGCAAAATAGGTAAAAATGTGTAAAACATACATTTTGGGGCACGCCCCTTGCATTTTTTGAGTTTTTTAAAAATGTCTCAGGAAGGCAGAAAAGATATTAAAATGGGCTCAAAAGCCCTCCACAATGATGAAACAATGAGTGAAATGGAAAATAGACAATGAAAATTTGTTTAAGACCAACTTCCTGTTTTGGTGACGTCACATTGATGACATTTTTGACTTTTGGTGGTTTCACTTCTGATTTAAGAAAATCGGTACTCTCAGATTGTTCTTGGCGTTTTAAGGCGGAAATCTACTCATATTTAATCCCTCTGGTCATTCTTTCTTTAAAAAGATGGCACAATGCATACAAAGGCATAAAATAAAAATTTCCGGTCACGCCCTTTGCATTTTTCCAAATTTTGAAAAATGTCTCAGGAATGCAAAAAAGACAGTAAAACAGGCTCAAAAGCCCTCCACAATGATGAAACAATGAGTGAAATGGAAAATGGACAAAGAAAATTTGTTTAAGAGACACTTCCTGTTTTAGTGACGTCACATTGATGATGTTTTTGACTTTTGGTGGTTTCATTCCAGTGTAAGAAAATGGGTATTCTCAGATTGTTCTTGGCGTTTTAAGGCGGAAATCTACTCATATTTAATCCCTCTGGTCATTCTTTCTTAAAAAAGATGGCACAATGGGTAAAAATGTGTGAAACAAATTTTGGAGCACACCCCTTGCATTTTTTGAAATTTTTAAAAATGTTTTAGGAAGGCAGAAAAGGTATTAAAATGGTCTCAAAAGCCCTCCACCATGATGAAACAATGAGTGAAATGGAAAATGGACAATGAAAATTTGTTTGAGTCACTTCCTATTTTGGTGACGTCACATTGATGATGTTTTTGACTTTTGGTGGTTTCACTTCTGATTTAAGAAAATGGGTACTCTCAGATTAATCTTTTCTTTTTAATGCTGAAACAACTCATATTCATCCCTCTGGTCATTCTTTCTTAAAAAAGATGGCACAATGCATACAAAGGCATAAAATAAAAATTTCCGGTCACGCCCTTTGCATTTTTCCAAATTTTGAAAAATGTCTCAAGAATGCAAAAAAGGCCGTAAAAACGGGCTCAAAAGCCCTCCACAATGATGAAACAATGAGTGAAATGGAAAATGGACAATGAAAATTTGTTTAAGACCAACTTCCTGTTTTGGTGACGTCACATTGATGACGTTTTTGACTTTTGGTGGTTTCACTTCCAATTTAAGAAAATGGGTACTCTCAGATTGTTCTTGGCATTTTAAGGCGGAAATCTACTCATATTTAATCCCTCTGGTCATTCTTTCTTAAAAAAGATGGCACAATGCATACAAAGGCATAAAATAAAAATTTCAGGTCACGCCCTTTGCATTTTTCCAAATTTTTAAAAATGTCTCAGGAATGCAAAAAAAGACAGTAAAACAGGCTCAAAAGCCCTCCACAATGATGAAACAATGAGTGAAATGGAAAATGGACAATGAAAATTTGTTTAAGACCAACTTCCTGTTTTGGTGACGTCACATTGATGACGTTTTTGACTTTTGGTGGTTTCACTTCCAATTTAAGAAAATGGGTACTCTCAGATTGTTCTTTTCTTTTTAATGCTGAAACAACTCATATTTCCTCCCTCTGGTCATTCTTTCTTAAAAAAGATGGCACAATGCATACAAAGGCATAAAATAAAAATTTCAGGTCACGCCCTTTGCATTTTTCCAAATTTTGAAAAATGTCTCAGGAATGCAAAAAAGACAGTAAAACGGGATCAAAAGCCCTCCAGAATAATGAAACAATGAGTGAAATGGAAAATGGACAATGAAAATTTGTTTAAGAGCCACTTCCTGTTTTGGTGATGTCACATTGATGATGTTTTTGACTTTTGGTGGTTTCACTTCCGGTTTAAGAAAATAGGTATTCTTAGGTTGTTCTTGGCGTTTTAAGGTGGAAATCTGCTTATATTTAATCCCTCTGGTCATTCTTTCTTAAAAAAGATGGCAAAATAGGTAAAAAATGTGTAAAAACATACATTTTGGGGCACGCCCCTTGCATTTTTTGAATTTTTTAAAAATGTCTCAGGAAGGCAGAAAAGATATTAAAATGGGCTCAAAAGCCCTCCACAATGATGAAACAATGAGTGAAATGGAAAATAGACAATGAAAATTTGTTTAAGACCAACTTCCTGTTTTGGTGACGTCACATTGATGATGTTTTTGACTTTTGGTGGTTTCACTTCTGATTTAAGAAAATGGGTACTCTCAGATTAATCTTTTCTTTTTAATGCTGAAACAACTCATATTCATCCCTCTGGTCATTCTTTCTTAAAAAGATGGCACAATGCATACAAAGGCATAAAATAAAAATTTCCGGTCACGCCCTTTGCATTTTTCCAAATTTTGAAAAATGTCTCAAGAATGCAAAAAAGACCGTAAAACGGGCTCAAAAGCCCTCCACAATGATGAAACAATGAGTGAAATGGAAAATGGACAATGAAAATTTTTTTAAGACCAACTTCCTGTTTTGGTGATGTCACATTGATGACGTTTTTGACTTTTGGTGGTTTCACTTCCAATTTAAGAAAATGGGTACTCTCAGATTGTTCTTTTCTTTTTAATGCTGAAACAACTCATATTTCCTCCCTCTGGTCATTCTTTCTTAAAAAAGATGGCACAATGCATACAAAGGCATAAAATAAAAATTTCAGGTCACGCCCTTTGCATTTTTCCAAATTTTGAAAAATGTCTCAGGAATGCAAAAAAGACAGTAAAACGGGATCAAAAGCCCTCCAGAATAATGAAACAATGAGTGAAATGGAAAATGGACAATGAAAATTTGTTTAAGAGCCACTTCCTGTTTTGGTGATGTCACATTGATGATGTTTTTGACTTTTGGTGGTTTCACTTCCGGTTTAAGAAAATAGGTATTCTTAGGTTGTTCTTGGGCGTTTTAAGGTGGAAATCTGCTTATATTTAATCCCTCTGGTCATTCTTTCTTAAAAAAAGATGGCAAAATAGGTAAAAATGTGTAAAACATACATTTTGGGGCACGCCCCTTGCATTTTTTGAATTTTTTAAAAATGTCTCAGGAAGGCAGAAAAGATATTAAAATGGGCTCAAAAGCCCTCCACAATGATGAAACAATGAGTGAAATGGAAAATAGACAATAAAAATTTGTTTAAGACCAACTTCCTGTTTTGGTGACGTCACATTGATGACATTTTTGACTTTTGGTGGTTTCACTTCCAATTTAAGAAAATGGGTACTCAGATTGTTCTTGGCGTTTTAAGGCGGAAATCTACTCATATTTAATCCCTCTGGTCATTCTTTCTTAAAAAAGATGACACAATGCATACAAAGGCATAAAATAAAAATTTCAGGTCACGCCCTTTGCATTTTTCCAAATTTTGAAAAATGTCTCAGGAATGCAAAAAAGACAGTAAAACAGGCTCAAAAGCCCTCCACAATGATGAAACAATGAGTGAAATGGAAAATAGACAATGAAAATTTGTTTAAGAGACACTTCCTGTTTTAGTGACGTCACATTGATGACATTTTTGACTTTTGGTGGTTTCATTCCGGTGTAAGAAAATGGGTATTCTCAGATTGTTCTTGGCGTTTTAAGGTGGAAATCTACTCATATTTAATCCCTCTGGTCATTCTTTCTTAAAAAAGATGGCACAATGCATACAAAGGCATAAAATAAAAATTTCAGGTCACGCCCTTTGCATTTTTCCAAATTTTGAAAAATGTCTCAGGAATGCAAAAAAGACAGTAAAACAGGCTCAAAAGCCCTCCACAATGATGAAACAATGAGTGAAATGGAAAATAGACAATGAAAATTTGTTTAAGAGACACTTCCTGTTTTAGTGACGTCACATTGATGACATTTTTGACTTTTGGTGGTTTCATTCCGGTGTAAGAAAATGGGTATTCTCAGATTGTTCTTGGCGTTTTAAGGCAGAAATCTACTCATATTTAATCCCTCTGGTCATTCTTTCTTAAAAAAGATGGCACAATGGGTAAAAATGCGTGAAACTAATTTTGGAGCACACCCCTTGCATTTTTTGAAATTTTTAAAAATGTTTTAGGAAGGCAGAAAAGGTATTAAAATGGTTTCAAAAGCCCTCCACAATGATGAAACAATGAGTGAAATGGAAAATGGACAATGAAAATTTGTTTAAGACCAACTTCCTGTTTTGGTGACGTAACATTGATGACATTTTTGACTTTTGGTGGTTTCACTTCTGATTTAAGAAAATGGGTACTCTCAGATTAATCTTTTCTTTTTAATGCTGAAACAACTCATATTCATCCCTCTGGTCATTCTTTCTTAAAAAAGATGGCACAATGCATACAAAGGCATAAAATAAAAATTTCCGGTCACGCCCTTTGCATTTTTCCAAATTTTGAAAAATGTCTCAAGAATGCAAAAAAGGCCGTAAAACGGGCTCAAAAGCCCTCCACAATGATGAAACAATGAGTGAAATGGAAAATGGACAATGAAAATTTGTTTAAGACCAACTTCCTGTTTTGGTGACGTCACATTGATGACGTTTTTTGACTTTTGGTGGTTTCACTTCCAATTTAAGAAAATGGGTACTCTCAGATTGTTCTTGGCGTTTTAAGGCGGAAATCTACTCATATTTAATCCCTCTGGTCATTCTTTCTTAAAAAAGATGGCACAATGCATACAAAGGCATAAAATAAAAATTTCAGGTCACGCCCTTTGCATTTTTCCAAATTTTGAAAAATGTCTCAGGAATGCAAAAAAGACAGTAAAACAGGCTCAAAAGCCCTCCACAATGATGAAACAATGAGTGAAATGGAAAATGGACAATGAAAATTTGTTTAAGACCAACTTCCTGTTTTGGTGATGTCACATTGATGACGTTTTTGACTTTTGGTGGTTTCACTTCCAATTTAAGAAAATGGGTACTCTCAGATTGTTCTTGGCGTTTTAAGGCGGAAATCTACTCATATTTAATCCCTCTGGTCATTCTTTCTTAAAAAAGATGGCACAATGCATACAAAGGCATAAAATAAAAATTTCAGGTCACGCCCTTTGCATTTTTCCAAATTTTGAAAAATGTCTCAGGAATGCAAAAAAGACAGTAAAACAGGCTCAAAAGCCCTCCACAATGATGAAACAATGAGTGAAATGGAAAATGGACAATGAAAATTTGTTTAAGACCAACTTCCTGTTTTGGTGACGTCACATTGATGACGTTTTTGACTTTTGGTGGTTTCACTTCCAATTTAAGAAAATGGGTACTCTCAGATTGTTCTTTTCTTTTTAATGCTGAAACAACTCATATTTCCTCCCTCTGGTCATTCTTTCTTAAAAAAGATGGCACAATGCATACAAAGGCATAAAATAAAAATTTCAGGTCACGCCCTTTGCATTTTTCCAAATTTTGAAAAATGTCTCAGGAATGCAAAAAAGACAGTAAAACGGGATCAAAAGCCCTCCAGAATAATGAAACAATGAGTGAAATGGAAAATGGACAATGAAAATTTGTTTAAGAGCCACTTCCTGTTTTGGTGATGTCACATTGATGATGTTTTTGACTTTTGGTTTGACTTTTGGTGGTTTCACTTCCGGTTTAAGAAAATAGGTATTCTTAGGTTGTTCTTGGCGTTTTAAGGTGGAAATCTGCTTATATTTAATCCCTCTGGTCATTCTTTCTTAAAAAAGATGGCAAAATAGGTAAAAATGTGTAAAACATACATTTTGGGGCACGCCCCTTGCATTATTTGAATTTTTTAAAAATGTCTCAGGAAGGCAGAAAAGATATTAAAATGGGCTCAAAAGCCCTCCACAATGATGAAACAATGAGTGAAATGGAAAATAGACAATGAAAATTTGTTTAAGACCAACTTCCTGTTTTGGTGACGTCACATTGATGACATTTTTGACTTTTGGTGGTTTCACTTCTGATTTAAGAAAATGGGTACTCTCAGATTGTTCTTGGCGTTTTAAGGCAGAAATCTACTCATATTTAATCCCTCTGGTCATTCTTTCTTAAAAAAGATGGCACAATGCATACAAAGGCATAAAATAAAAATTTCCGGTCACGCCCTTTGCATTTTTCCAAATTTTGAAAAATGTCTCAGGAATGCAAAAAAGACAGTAAAACAGGCTCAAAAGCCCTCCACAATGATGAAACAATGAGTGAAATGGAAAATGGACAAAGAAAATTTGTTTAAGAGACACTTCCTGTTTTAGTGACGTCACATTGATGATGTTTTTGACTTTTGGTGGTTTCATTCCGGTGTAAGAAAATGGGTATTCTCAGATTGTTCTTGGCGTTTTAAGGTGGAAATCTACTCATATTTAATCCCTCTGGTCATTCTTTCTTAAAAAAGATGGCACAATGGGTAAAAATGTGTGAAACAAATTTTGGAGCACACCCCTTGCATTTTTTGAAATTTTTAAAAATGTTTTAGGAAGGCAGAAAAGGTATTAAAATGGTCTCAAAAGCCCTCCACCATGATGAAACAATGAGTGAAATGGAAAATGGACAATGAAAATTTGTTTGAGTCAGTTCCTATTTTGGTGACGTCACATTGATGATGTTTTTGACTTTTGGTGGTTTCACTTCTGATTTAAGAAAATGGGTACTCTCAGATTAATCTTTTCTTTTTAATGCTGAAACAACTCATATTCATCCCTCTGGTCATTCTTTCTTAAAAAAGATGGCACAATGCATACAAAGGCATAAAATAAAAATTTCCGGTCACGCCCTTTGCATTTTTCCAAATTTTGAAAAATGTCTCAAGAATGCAAAAAAGGCCGTAAAACGGGCTCAAAAGCCCTCCACAATGATGAAACAATGAGTGAAATGGAAAATGGACAATGAAAATTTGTTTAAGACCAACTTCCTGTTTTGGTGACGTCACATTGATGACATTTTTGACTTTTGGTGGTTTCACTTCCAATTTAAGAAAATGGGTACTCTCAGATTGTTCTTGGCGTTTTAAGGCGGAAATCTACTCATATTTAATCCCTCTGGTCATTCTTTCTTAAAAAAGATGGCACAATGCATACAAAGGCATAAAATAAAAATTTCCGGTCACGCCCTTTGCATTTTTCCAAATTTTGAAAAATGTCTCAGGAATGCAAAAAAGACAGTAAAACAGGCTCAAAAGCCCTCCACAATGATGAAACAATGAGTGAAATGGAAAATGGACAAAGAAAATTTGTTTAAGAGACACTTCCTGTTTTAGTGACGTCACATTGATGATGTTTTTGACTTTTGGTGGTTTCATTCCGGTGTAAGAAAATGGGTATTCTCAGATTGTTCTTGGCGTTTTAAGGCGGAAATCTACTCATATTTAATCCCTCTGGTCATTCTTTCTTAAAAAAGATGGCACAATGGGTAAAAATGTGTGAAACAAATTTTGGAGCACACCCCTTGCATTTTTTGAAATTTTTAAAAATGTTTTAGGAAGGCAGAAAAGGTATTAAAATGGTCTCAAAAGCCCTCCACCATGATGAAACAATGAGTGAAATGGAAAATGGACAATGAAAATTTGTTTGAGTCACTTCCTATTTTGGTGACGTCACATTGATGATGTTTTTGACTTTTGGTGGTTTCACTTCTGATTTAAGAAAATGGGTACTCTCAGATTAATCTTTTCTTTTTAATGCTGAAACAACTCATATTCATCCCTCTGGTCATTCTTTCTTAAAAAAGATGGCACAATGCATACAAAGGCATAAAATAAAAATTTCCGGTCACGCCCTTTGCATTTTTCCAAATTTTGAAAAATGTCTCAAGAATGCAAAAAAGACCGTAAAACGGGCTCAAAAGCCCTCCACAATGATGAAACAATGAGTGAAATGGAAAATGGACAATGAAAATTTTTTTAAGACCAACTTCCTGTTTTGGTGATGTCACATTGATGACGTTTTTGACTTTTGGTGGTTTCACTTCCAATTTAAGAAAATGGGTACTCTCAGATTGTTCTTTTCTTTTTAATGCTGAAACAACTCATATTTCCTCCCTCTGGTCATTCTTTCTTAAAAAAGATGGCACAATGCATACAAAGGCATAAAATAAAAATTTCAGGTCACGCCTTTGCATTTTTCCAAATTTTGAAAAATGTCTCAGGAATGCAAAAAAGACAGTAAAACGGGATCAAAAGCCCTCCAGAATAATGAAACAATGAGTGAAATGGAAAATGGACAATGAAAATTTGTTTAAGAGCCACTTCCTGTTTTGGTGATGTCACATTGATGATGTTTTTGACTTTTGGTGGTTTCACTTCCGGTTTAAGAAAATAGGTATTCTTAGGTTGTTCTTGGCGTTTTAAGGTGGAAATCTGCTTATATTTAATCCCTCTGGTCATTCTTTCTAAAAAAAGATGGCAAAATAGGTAAAAATGTGTAAAACATACATTTTGGGGCACGCCCCTTGCATTTTTTGAATTTTTTAAAAATGTCTCAGGAAGGCAGAAAAGATATTAAAATGGGCTCAAAAGCCCTCCACAATGATGAAACAATGAGTGAAATGGAAAATAGACAATGAAAATTTGTTTAAGACCAACTTCCTGTTTTGGTGACGTCACATTGATGACATTTTTGACTTTTGGTGGTTTCACTTCCAATTTAAGAAAATGGGTACTCTCAGATTGTTCTTGGCGTTTTAAGGCGGAAATCTACTCATATTTAATCCCTCTGGTCATTCTTTCTTAAAAAAGATGGCACAATGCATACAAAGGCATAAAATAAAAATTTCAGGTCACGCCCTTTGCATTTTTCCAAATTTTGAAAAATGTCTCAGGAATGCAAAAAAGACAGTAAAACAGGCTCAAAAGCCCTCCACAATGATGAAACAATGAGTGAAATGGAAAATAGACAATGAAAATTTGTTTAAGAGACACTTCCTGTTTTAGTGACGTCACATTGATGACATTTTTGACTTTTGGTGGTTTCATTCCGGTGTAAGAAAATGGGTATTCTCAGATTGTTCTTGGCGTTTTAAGGTGGAAATCTACTCATATTTAATCCCTCTGGTCATTCTTTCTTAAAAAAGATGGCACAATGCATACAAAGGCATAAAATAAAAATTTCAGGTCACGCTCTTTGCATTTTTCCAAATTTTGAAAAATGTCTTTGGAATGCAAAAAAGACAGTAAACAGGCTCAAAAGCCCTCCACAATGATGAAACAATGAGTGAAATGGAAAATGGACAATGAAAATTTGTTTAAGAGACACTTCCAGTTTTAGTGACGTCACATTGATGACATTTTTGACTTTTGGTGGTTTCATTCCGGTGTAAGAAAATGGGTATTCTCAGATTGTTCTTGGCGTTTTAAGGCAGAAATCTACTCATATTTAATCCCTCTGGTCATTCTTTCTTAAAAAAGATGGCACAATGGGTAAAAATGCGTGAAACTAATTTTGGAGCACACCCCTTGCATTTTTTGAAATTTTTAAAAATGTTTTAGGAAGGCAGAAAAGGTATTAAAATGGTTTCAAAAGCCCTCCACAATGATGAAACAATGAGTGAAATGGAAAATGGACAATGAAAATTTGTTTAAGACCAACTTCCTGTTTTGGTGACGTAACATTGATGACATTTTTGACTTTTGGTGGTTTCACTTCTGATTTAAGAAAATGGGTACTCTCAGATTAATCTTTTCTTTTTAATGCTGAAACAACTCATATTCATCCCTCTGGTCATTATTTCTTAAAAAAGATGGCACAATGCATACAAAGGCATAAAATAAAAATTTCCGGTCACGCCCTTTGCATTTTTCCAAATTTTGAAAAATGTCTCAGGAATGCAAAAAAGACAGTAAAACAGGCTCAAAAGCCCTCCACAATGATGAAACAATGAGTGAAATGGAAAATGGACAATGAAAATTTGTTTAAGAGACACTTCCTGTTTTAGTGACGTCACATTGATGATGTTTTTGACTTTTGGCGGTTTCATTCGGTGTAAGAAAATGGGTATTCTCAGATTGTTCTTGGCGTTTTAAGGCGGAAATCTACTCATATTTAATCCCTCTGGTCATTCTTTCTTAAAAAAGATGGCACAATGGGTAAAAATGCGTGAAACTAATTTTGGAGCACACCCCTTGCATTTTTTGAAATTTTTAAAAATGTTTTAGGAAGGCAGAAAAGGTATTAAAATGGTCTCAAAAGCCCTCCACCATGATGAAACAATGAGTGAAATGGAAAATGGACAATGAAAATTTGTTTGAGTCACTTCCTATTTTGGTGACGTCACATTGATGATGTTTTTGACTTTTGGTGGTTTCACTTCTGATTTAAGAAAATGGGTACTCTCAGATTAATCTTTTCTTTTTAATGCTGAAACAACTCATATTCATCCCTCTGGTCATTCTTTTTTAAAAAAGATGGCACAATGCATACAAAGGCATAAAATAAAAATTTCCGGTCACGCCCTTTGCATTTTTCCAAATTTTGAAAAATATCTCAAGAATGCAAAAAAGACCGTAAAACGGGCTCAAAAGCCCTCCACAATGATGAAACAATGAGTGAAATGGAAAATGGACAATGAAAATGTGTTTAAGACCAACTTCCTGTTTTGGTGACGTCACATTGATGACGTTTTTGACTTTTGGTGGTTTCACTTCCAATTTAAGAAAATGGGTACTCTCAGATTATTCTTGGCGTTTTAAGGCGGAAATCTACTCATATTTAATCCCTCTGGCCATTCTTTCTTAAAAAAGATGGCACAATGCATACAAAGGCATAAAATAAAAATTTCAGGTCACGCCCTTTGCATTTTTCCAAATTTTGAAAAATGTCTCAGGAATGCAAAAAAGACAGTAAAACAGGCTCAAAAGCCCTCCACAATGATGAAACAATGAGTGAAATGGAAAATGGACAATGAAAATTTGTTTAAGACCAACTTCCTGTTTTGGTGACGTCACATTGATGACGTTTTTGACTTTTGGTGGTTTCACTTCCAATTTAAGAAAATGGGTACTCTCAGATTGTTCTTTTCTTTTTAATGCTGAAACAACTCATATTTCCTCCCTCTGGTCATTCTTTCTTAAAAAAGATAGCACAATGCATACAAAGGCATAAAATAAAAATTTCAGGTCACGCCCCTTTGCATTTTTCCAAATTTTGAAAAATGTCTCAGGAATGCAAAAAAGACAGTAAAACGGGATCAAAAGCCCTCCAGAATAATGAAACAATGAGTGAAATGGAAAATGGACAATGAAAATTTGTTTAAGAGCCACTTCCTGTTTTGGTGATGTCACATTGATGATGTTTTTGACTTTTGGTGGTTTCACTTCCGGTTTAAGAAAATAGGTATTCTTAGGTTGTTCTTGGCGTTTTAAGGTGGAAATCTGCTTATATTTAATCCCTCTGGTCATTCTTTCTTAAAAAAGATGGCAAAATAGGTAAAAATGTGTAAAACATACATTTTGGGGCACGCCCCTTGCATTTTTTGAATTTTTTTAAAATGTCTCAGGAAGGCAGAAAAGATATTAAAATGGGCTCAAAAGCCCTCCACAATGATGAAACAATGAGTGAAATGGAAAATAGACAATGAAAATTTGTTTAAGACCAACTTCCTGTTTTGGTGACGTCACATTGATGACATTTTTGACTTTTGGTGGTTTCACTTCTGATTTAAGAAAATCGGGACTCTCAGATTGTTCTTGGCGTTTTAAGGCGGAAATCTACTCATATTTAATCCCTCTGGTCATTCTTTCTTTAAAAAGATGGCACAATGCATACAAAGGCATAAAATAAAAATTTCCGGTCACGCCCTTTGCATTTTTCCAAATTTTGAAAAATGTCTCAGGAATGCAAAAAAGACAGTAAAACAGGCTCAAAAGCCCTCCACAATGATGAAACAATGAGTGAAATGGAAAATGGACAAAGAAAATTTGTTTAAGAGACACTTCCTGTTTTAGTGACGTCACATTGATGATGTTTTTGACTTTTGGTGGTTTCATTCCGGTGTAAGAAAATGGGTATTCTCAGATTGTTCTTGGTGTTATAAGGCGGAAATCTTCTCATATTTAATCCCTCTGGTCATTCTTTCTTAAAAAAGATGGCACAATGGGTAAAAATGTGTGAAACAAATTTTGGAGCACACCCCTTGCATTTTTTGAAATTTTTAAAAATGTTTTAGGAAGGCAGAAAAGGTATTAAAATGGTCTCAAAAGCCCTCCACCATGATGAAACAATGAGTGAAATGGAAAATGGACAATGAAAATTTGTTTGAGTCACTTCCTATTTTGGTGACATCACATTGATGATGTTTTTGACTTTTGGTGGTTTCACTTCTGATTTAAGAAAATGGGTACTCTCAGATTAATCTTTTCTTTTTAATGCTGAAACAACTCATATTCATCCCTCTGGTCATTCTTTCTTAAAAAAGATGGCACAATGCATACAAAGGCATAAAATAAAAATTTCCGGTCACGCCCTTTGCATTTTTCCAAATTTTGAAAAATGTCTCAAGAATGCAAAAAAGGCCGTAAAACGGGCTCAAAAGCCCTCCACAATGATGAAACAATGAGTGAAATGGAAAATGGACAATGAAATTTTTTTAAGACCAACTTCCTGTTTTGGTGATGTCACATTGATGACGTTTTTGACTTTTGGTGGTTTCACTTCCAATTTAAGAAAATGGGTACTCTCAGATTGTTCTTTTCTTTTTAATGCTGAAACAACTCATATTTCCTCCCTCTGGTCATTCTTTCTTAAAAAAGATGGCACAATGCATACAAAGGCATAAAATAAAAATTTCAGGTCACGCCCTTTGCATTTTTCCAAATTTTGAAAAATGTCTCAGGAATGCAAAAAAGACAGTAAAACGGGATCAAAAGCCCTCCAGAATAATGAAACAATGAGTGAAATGGAAAATGGACAATGAAAATTTGTTTAAGAGCCACTTCCTGTTTTGGTGATGTCACATTGATGATGTTTTTGACTTTTGGTGGTTTCACTTCCGGTTTAAGAAAATAGGTATTCTTAGGTTGTTCTTGGCGTTTTAAGGTGGAAATCTGCTTATATTTAATCCCTCTGGTCATTCTTTCTTAAAAAAGATGGCAAAATAGGTAAAAATGTGTAAAACATACATTTTGGGGCACGCCCCTTGCATTTTTTGAATTTTTTAAAAATGTCTCAGGAAGGCAGAAAAGATATTAAAATGGGCTCAAAAGCCCTCCACAATGATGAAACAATGAGTGAAATGGAAAATAGACAATGAAAATTTGTTTAAGACCAACTTCCTGTTTTGGTGATGTCACATTGATGACATTTTTGACTTTTGGTGGTTCCACTTCCAATTTAAGAAAATGGGTACTCTCAGATTGTTCTTGGCGTTTTAAGGCGGAAATCTACTCATATTTAATCCCTCTGGTCATTCTTTCTTAAAAAAGATGGCACAATGCATACAAAGGCATAAAATAAAAATTTCAGGTCACGCCCTTTGCATTTTTCCAAATTTTGAAAAATGTCTCAGGAATGCAAAAAAGACAGTAAAACAGGCTCAAAAGCCCTCCACAATGATGAAACAATGAGTGAAATGGAAAATAGACAATGAAAATTTGTTTAAGAGACACTTCCTGTTTTAGTGACGTTACATTGATGACATTTTTGACTTTTGGTGGTTTCATTCCGGTGTAAGAAAATGGGTATTCTCAGATTGTTCTTGGCGTTTTAAGGTGGAAATCTACTCATATTTAATCCCTCTGGTCATTCTTTCTTAAAAAAGATGGCACAATGCATACAAAGGCATAAAATAAAAATTTCAGGTCACGGCATTTGCATTTTTCCAAATTTTGAAAAATGTCTTTGGAATGCAAAAAAAGACAGTAAAACAGGCTCAAAAGCCCTCCACAATGATGAAACAATGAGTGAAATGGAAAATGGACAATGAAAATTTGTTTAAGAGACACTTCCAGTTTTAGTGACGTCACATTGATGACATTTTTGACTTTTGGTGGTTTCATTCCGGTGTAAGAAAATGGGTATTCTCAGATTGTTCTTGGCGTTTTAAGACGGAAATCTACTCATATTTAATCCCTCTGGTCATTCTTTCTTAAAAAAGATGGCACAATGGGTAAAAATGCGTGAATCTAATTTTGGAGCACACCCCTTGCATTTTTTGAAATTTTTAAAAATGTTTTAGGAAGGCAGAAAAGGTATTAAAATGGTTTCAAAAGCCCTCCACAATGATGAAACAATGAGTGAAATGGAAAATGGACAATGAAAATTTGTTTAAGACCAACTTCCTGTTTTGGTGACGTAACATTGATGACATTTTTGACTTTTGGTGGTTTCACTTCTGATTTAAGAAAATGGGTACTCTCAGATTAATCTTTTCTTTTTAATGCTGAAACAACTCATATTCATCCCTCTGGTCATTATTTCTTAAAAAAGATGGCACAATGCATACAAAGGCATAAAATAAACATTTCCGGTCACGCCCTTTGCATTTTTCCAAATTTTGAAAAATGTCTCAGGAATGCAAAAAAGACAGTAAAACAGGCTCAAAAGCCCTCCACAATGATGAAACAATGAGTGAAATGCTAATAGACAATGAAAATTTGTTTAGGAGACACTTCCTGTTTTAGTGACGTCACATTGATGACATTTTTGACTTTTGGTGGTTTCATTCCGGTGTAAGAAAATGGGTATTCTCAGATTGTTCTTGGCGTTTTAAGGTGGAAATCTACTCATATTTAATCCCTCTGGTCATTCTTTCTTAAAAAAGATGGCACAATGGGTAAAAATGCGTGAAACTAATTTTGGAGCACACCCCTTGCATTTTTTGAATTTTTTAAAAATGTCTCAGGAATGCAGAAAAGACAGTAAAACGGACTCAAAAGCCCTCCACAATGATTAAACAATGAGTGAAATGGAAAATGGACAATGAAAATTTGTTTAAGAGACACTTCCTGTTTTAGTGACGTCACATTGATGACGTTTTTGATTTTTGGTGGTTTTAATCCAGTGTAAGAAAATGGGTATTCTCAGATTGTTCTTGGCATTTTAAGGCGGAAATCTACTCATATTTAATCCCTCTGGTTATTCTTTCTTAAAAAAGATGGCACAATGCATACAAAGGCATAAAATAAAAATTTCCGGTCACGCCCTTTGCATTTTTCCAAATTTTGAAAAATGTCTCAGGAATGCAAAAAAGACAGTAAAACAGGCTCAAAAGCCCTCCACAATGATGAAACAATGAGTGAAATGGAAAATGGACAATGAAAATTTGTTTAAGAGACACTTCCTGTTTTAGTGACATCACATTGATGACATTTTTGACTTTTGGTGGTTTCATTCCGGTGTAAGAAAATGGGTATTCTCAGATTGTTCTTGGCGTTTTAAGGCGGAAATCTACTCATATTTAATCCCTCTGGTCATTCTTTCTTAAAAAAGATGGCACAATGGGTAAAAATGCGTGAAACAAATTTTGGAGCACACCCCTTGCATTTTTAGAAATTTTTAAAAATGTTTTAGGAAGGCAGAAAAGGTATTAAAATGGTTTCAAAAGCCCTCCACAATGATGAAACAATGAGTGAAATGGAAAATAGACAATGAAAATTTGTTTAAGACCAACTTCCTGTTTTGGTGATGTCACATTGATGACATTTTTGACTTTTGGTGGTTTCACTTCTGATTTAAGAAAATGGGTACTCTCAGATTAATCTTTTCTTTTGAATGCTGAAACAACTCATATTCATCCCTCTGGTCATTCTTTCTTAAAAAAGATGGCGCAATGCATACAAAGGCATAAAATAAATATTTCAGGTCACGCCCTTTGCATTTTTCCAAATTTTGAAAAATGTCTCAGGAATGCAAAAAAGACAGTAAAACAGGCTCAAAAGCCCTCCACAATGATGAAACAATGAGTGAAATGGAAAATAGACAATGAAAATTTGTTTAAGAGACACTTCCTGTTTTAGTGACGTCACATTGATGACATTTTTGACTTTTGGTGGTTTCATTCCGGTGTAAGAAAATGGGTATTCTCAGATTGTTCTTGGCGTTTTAAAGTGGAAATCTACTCATATTTAATCCCTCTGGTCATTCTTTCTTAAAAAAGATGGCACAATGCATACAAAGGCATAAAATAAAAATTTCAGGTCAAGCCCTTTGCATTTTTCCAAATTTTGAAAAATGTCTTTGGAATGAAAAAAAGACAGTAAAACAGGCTCAAAAGCCCTCCACAATGATGAAACAATGAGTGAAATGGAAAATGGACAATGAAAATTTGTTTAAGAGACACTTCCTATTTTAGTGACGTCACATTGATGACATTTTTGACTTTTGGTGGTTTCATTCCGGTGTAAGAAAATGGGTATTCTCAGATTGTTCTTGGCGTTTTAAGGCGGAAATCTACTCATATTTAATCCCTCTGGTCATTCTTTCTTAAAA
Source organism: Rana muscosa (assembly GCA_029206835.1). Lineage (NCBI taxonomy): Eukaryota > Metazoa > Chordata > Amphibia > Anura > Ranidae > Rana > Rana muscosa. Next base: position 90,552 of record JARGYO010001557.1, read on the forward strand.
AAGATGGCACAATGGGTAAAAATGCGTGAAACTAATTTTGGAGCACACCCCTTGCATTTTTTGAAATTTTTAAAAATGTTTTAGGAAGGCAGAAAATGTATTAAAATGGTTTCAAAAGCCCTCCACAATGATGAAACAATGAGTGAAATGGAAAATGGACAATGAAAATTTGTTTAAGATCAACTTCCTGTTTTGGTGACGTAACATTGATGACATTTTTGACTTTTGGTGGTTTCACTTCTGATTTAAGAAAATGGGTACTCTCAGATTAATCTTTTCTTTTTAATGCTGAAACAACTCATATTCATCCCTCTGGTCATTATTTCTTAAAAAAGATGGCACAATGCATACAAAGGCATAAAATAAAAATTTCCGGTCACGCCCTTTGCATTTTTCCAAATTTTGAAAAATGTCTCAGGAATGCAAAAAAGACAGTAAAGCAGGCTCAAAAGCCCTCCACAATGATGAAACAATGAGTGAAATGGAAAATGGACAATGAAAATGTGTTTAAGAGACACTTCCTGTTTTAGTGACGTCACATTGATGATGTTTTTGACTTTTGGTGGTTTCATTCCGGTGTAAGAAAATGGGTATTCTCAGATTGTTCTTGGCGTTTTAAGGCGGAAATCTACTCATATTTAATCCCTCTGGTCATTGTTTCTTAAAAAAGATGGCACAATGGGTAAAAATGCGTGAAACAAATTTTGGAGCACACCCCTTGCATTTTTTGAAATTTTTAAAAATGTTTTAGGAAGGCAGAAAAGGTATTAAAATGGTCTCAAAAGCCCTCCACCATGATGAAACAATGAGTGAAATGGAAAATGGACAATGAAAATTTGTTTGAGTCACTTCCTATTTTGGTGACGTCACATTGATGATGTTTTTGACTTTTGGTGGTTTCACTTCTGATTTAAGAAAATGGGTACTCTCAGATTAATCTTTTTTTTTTAATGCTGAAATAACTCATATTCATCCCTCTGGTCATTCTTTTTTAAAAAAGATGGCACAATGCATACAAAGGCATAAAATAAAAATTTCCGGTCACGCCCTTTGCATTTTTCCAAATTTTGAAAAATGTCTCAAGAATGCAAAAAAGACCGTAAAACGGGCTCAAAAGCCCTCCACAATGATGAAACAATGAGTGAAATGGAAAATGGACAATGAAAATTTGTTTAAGACCAACTTCCTGTTTTGGTGACGTCACATTGATGACGTTTTTGACTTTTGGTGGTTTCACTTCCAATTTAAGAAAATGGGTACTCTCAGATTGTTCTTGGCGTTTTAAGGAGGAAATCTACTCATATTTAATCCCTCTGGTCATTCTTTCTTAAAAGGATGGCACAGTGCATACAAAGGCATAAAATAAAAATTTCTGGTCACGCCCTTTACATTTTTCCAAATTTTGAAAAATGTCTCAGGAATGCAGAAAAGACAGTAAAACGGACTCAAAAGCCCTCCACAATGATGAAACAATGAGTGAAATGGAAAATGGACAATGAAAATTTGTTTAAGAGACACTTCCTGTTTTAGTGACGTCACATTGATGACGTTTTTGATTTTTGGTGGTTTTAATCCAGTGTAAGAAAATGGGTATTCTCAGATTGTTCTTGGCATTTTAAGGCGGAAATCTACTCATATTTAATCCCTCTGGTTATTCTTTCTTAAAAAAGATGGCACAATGCATACAAAGGCATAAAATAAAAATTTCCGGTCACGCCCTTTGCATTTTTCCAAATTTTGAAAAATGTCTCAGGAATGCAAAAAAGACAGTAAAACAGGCTCAAAAGCCCTCCACAATGATGAAACAATGAGTGAAATGGAAAATGGACAATGAAAATTTGTTTAAGAGACACTTCCTGTTTTAGTGACATCACATTGATGACATTTTTGACTTTTGGTGGTTTCATTCCGGTGTAAGAAAATGGGTATTCTCAGATTGTTCTTGGCGTTTTAAGGCGGAAATCTACTCATATTTAATCCCTCTGGTCATTCTTTCTTAAAAAAGATGGCACAATGGGTAAAAATGCGTGAAACAAATTTTGGAGCACACCCCTTGCATTTTTAGAAATTTTTAAAAATGTTTTAGGAAGGCAGAAAAGGTATTAAAATGGTTTCAAAAGCCCTCCACAATGATGAAACAATGAGTGAAATGGAAAATGGACAATTAAAATTTGTTTAAGACCAACTTCCTGTTTTGGTGACTTCACATTGATGACGTTTTTGACTTTTGGTTGTTTCACTTCTGATTTAAGAAAATGGGTACTCTTAGATTAATCTTTTCTTTTTAATGCTGAAACAAATCATATTCATCCCTCTGGTCATTCTTTCTTAAAAAAGATGGCACAATGCATACAAAGGCATAAAATAAAAATTTCAGGTCACGCCCTTTGCATTTTTCCAAATTTTGAAAAATGTCTCAGGAATGCAAAAAAGAAATTAAAACGGGATCAAAAGCCCTCCACAATGATGAAACAATGAGTGAAATGGAAAATGGACAATGAAAATTTGTTTAAGAGCCACTTCCTGTTTTGGTGACGTCACATTGATGATGTTTTTGACTTTTGGTGGTTTCATTTCCGGTTTAAGAAAATAGGTATTCTTAGGTTGTTCTTGGCGTTTTAAGGTGGAAATCTGCTTATATTTAATCCCTCTGGTCATTCTTTCTTAAAAAAGATGGCAAAATAGGTAAAAATGTGTAAAACATACATTTTGGGGCACGCCCCTTGCATTTTTTGAAATTTTTAAAAATGTCCCAGGAAGGCAGAGAAGATATTAAAATGGGCTCAAAAGCCCTCCACAATGATGAAACAATGAGTGAAATGGAAAATAGACAATGAAAATTTGTTTAAGACCAACTTCCTGTTTGGGTGACGTCACATTGATGACATTTTTGACTTTTGGTGGTTTCACTTCTGATTTAAGAAAATGGGTACTCTCAGATTAATCTTTTCTTTTGAATGCTGAAACAACTCATATTTAATCCCTCTGGTCATTCTTTCTTAAAAAAGATGGCGCAATGCATACAAAGGCATAAAATAAAAATTTCAGGTCACGCCCTTTGCATTTTTCCAAATTTTGAAAAATGTCTCAGGAATGCAAAAAAGACAGTAAAACAGGCTCAAAAGCCCTCCACAATGATGAAACAATGAGTGAAATGCTAATAGACAATGAAAATTTGTTTAGGAGACACTTCCTGTTTTAGTGACGTCACATTGATGACATTTTTGACTTTTGGTGGTTTCATTCCGGTGTAAGAAAATGGGTATTCTCAGATTGTTCTTGGCGTTTTAAGGTGGAAATCTACTCATATTTAATCCCTCTGGTCATTCTTTCTTAAAAGGATGGCACAGTGCATACAAAGGCATAAAATAAAAATTTCTGGTCACGCCCTTTACATTTTTCCAAATTTTGAAAAATGTCTCAGGAATGCAGAAAAGACAGTAAAACGGACTCAAAAGCCCTCCACAATGATGAAACAATGAGTGAAATGGAAAATGGACAATGAACATTTGTTTAAGAGACACTTCCTGTTTTAGTGACGTCACATTGATTACGTTTTTGATTTTTGGTGGTTTTAATCCAGTGTAAGAAAATGGGTATTCTCAGATTGTTCTTGGCATTTTAAGGCGGAAATCTACTCATATTTAATCCCTCTGGTTATTCTTTCTTAAAAAAGATGGCACAATGCATACAAAGGCATAAAATAAAAATTTCCGGTCACGCCCTTTGCATTTTTCCAAATTTTGAAAAATGTCTCAGGAATGCAAAAAAGACAGTAAAACAGGCTCAAAAGCCCTCCACAATGATGAAACAATGAGTGAAATGGAAAATGGACAATGAAAATTTGTTTAAGAGACACTTCCTGTTTTAGTGACATCACATTGATGACATTTTTGACTTTTGGTGGTTTCATTCCGGTGTAAGAAAATGGGTATTCTCAGATTGTTCTTGGCGTTTTAAGGCGGAAATCTACTCATATTTAATCCCTCTGGTCATTCTTTCTTAAAAAAGATGGCACAATGGGTAAAAATGCGTGAAACAAATTTTGGAGCACACCCCTTGCATTTTTAGAAATTTTTAAAAATGTTTTAGGAAGGCAGAAAAGGTATTAAAATGGTTTCAAAAGCCCTCCACAATGATGAAACAATGAGTGAAATGGAAAATGGACAATTAAAATTTGTTTAAGACCAACTTCCTGTTTTGGTGACTTCACATTGATGACGTTTTTGACTTTTGGTTGTTTCACTTCTGATTTAAGAAAATGGGTACTCTTAGATTAATCTTTTCTTTTTAATGCTGAAACAAATCATATTCATCCCTCTGGTCATTCTTTCTTAAAAAAGATGGCACAATGCATACAAAGGCATAAAATAAAAATTTCAGGTCACGCCCTTTGCATTTTTCCAAATTTTGAAAAATGTCTCAGGAATGCAAAAAATAAATTAAAACGGGATCAAAAGCCCTCCACAATGATGAAACAATGAGTGAAATGGAAAATGGACAATGAAAATTTGTTTAAGAGCCACTTCCTGTTTTGGTGACGTCACATTGATGATGTTTTTGACTTTTGGTGGTTTCATTTCCGGTTTAAGAAAATAGGTATTCTTAGGTTGTTCTTGGCGTTTTAAGGTGGAAATCTGCTTATATTTAATCCCTCTGGTCATTCTTTCTTAAAAAAGATGGCAAAATAGGTAAAAATGTGTAAAACATACATTTTGGGGCACGCCCCTTGCATTTTTTGAAATTTTTAAAAATGTCCCAGGAAGGCAGAGAAGATATTAAAATGGGCTCAAAAGCCCTCCACAATGATGAAACAATGAGTGAAATGGAAAATAGACAATGAAAATTTGTTTAAGACCAACTTCCTGTTTTGGTGACGTCACATTGATGACATTTTTGACTTTTGGTGGTTTCACTTCTGATTTAAGAAAATGGGTACTCTCAGATTAATCTTTTCTTTTGAATGCTGAAACAACTCATATTTAATCCCTCTGGTCATTCTTTCTTAAAAAAGATGGCGCAATGCATACAAAGGCATAAAATAAAAATTTCAGGTCACGCCCTTTGCATTTTTCCAAATTTTGAAAAATGTCTCAGGAATGCAAAAAAGACAGTAAAACAGGCTCAAAAGCCCTCCACAATGATGAAACAATGAGTGAAATGCTAATAGACAATGAAAATTTGTTTAGGAGACACTTCCTGTTTTAGTGACGTCACATTGATGACATTTTTGACTTTTGGTGGTTTCATTCCGGTGTAAGAAAATGGGTATTCTCAGATTGTTCTTGGCGTTTTAAGGTGGAAATCTACTCATATTTAATCCCTCTGGTCATTCTTTCTTAAAAGGATGGCACAGTGCATACAAAGGCATAAAATAAAAATTTCTGGTCACGCCCTTTACATTTTTCCAAATTTTGAAAAATGTCTCAGGAATGCAGAAAAGACAGTAAAACGGACTCAAAAGCCCTCCACAATGATGAAACAATGAGTGAAATGGAAAATGGACAATGAAAATTTGTTTAAGAGACACTTCCTGTTTTAGTGACGTCACATTGATGACGTTTTTGATTTTTGGTGGTTTTAATCCAGTGTAAGAAAATGGGTATTCTCAGATTGTTCTTGGCATTTTAAGGCGGAAATCTACTCATATTTAATCCCTCTGGTTATTCTTTCTTAAAAAAGATGGCACAATGCATACAAAGGCATAAAATAAAAATTTCCGGTCACGCCCTTTGCATTTTTCCAAATTTTGAAAAATGTCTCAGGAATGCAAAAAAGACAGTAAAACAGGCTCAAAAGCCCTCCACAATGATGAAACAATGAGTGAAATGGAAAATGGACAATGAAAATTTGTTTAAGAGACACTTCCTGTTTTAGTGACATCACATTGATGACATTTTTGACTTTTGGTGGTTTCATTCCGGTGTAAGAAAATGGGTATTCTCAGATTGTTCTTGGCGTTTTAAGGCGGAAATCTACTCATATTTAATCCCTCTGGTCATTCTTTCTTAAAAAAGATGGCACAATGGGTAAAAATGCGTGAAACAAATTTTGGAGCACACCCCTTGCATTTTTAGAAATTTTTAAAAATGTTTTAGGAAGGCAGAAAAGGTATTAAAATGGTTTCAAAAGCCCTCCACAATGATGAAACAATGAGTGAAATGGAAAATGGACAATTAAAATTTGTTTAAGACCAACTTCCTGTTTTGGTGACTTCACATTGATGACGTTTTTGACTTTTGGTTGTTTCACTTCTGATTTAAGAAAATGGGTACTCTTAGATTAATCTTTTCTTTTTAATGCTGAAACAAATCATATTCATCCCTCTGGTCATTCTTTCTTAAAAAAGATGGCACAATGCATACAAAGGCATAAAATAAAAATTTCAGGTCACGCCCTTTGCATTTTTCCAAATTTTGAAAAATGTCTCAGGAATGCAAAAAAGAAATTAAAACGGGATCAAAAGCCCTCCACAATGATGAAACAATGAGTGAAATGGAAAATGGACAATGAAAATTTGTTTAAGAGCCACTTCCTGTTTTGGTGACGTCACATTGATGATGTTTTTGACTTTTGGTGGTTTCATTTCCGGTTTAAGAAAATAGGTATTCTTAGGTTGTTCTTGGCGTTTTAAGGTGGAAATCTGCTTATATTTAATCCCTCTGGTCATTCTTTCTTAAAAAAGATGGCAAAATAGGTAAAAATGTGTAAAACATACATTTTGGGGCACGCCCCTTGCATTTTTTGAAATTTTTAAAAATGTCCCAGGAAGGCAGAGAAGATATTAAAATGGGCTCAAAAGCCCTCCACAATGATGAAACAATGAGTGAAATGGAAAATAGACAATGAAAATTTGTTTAAGACCAACTTCCTGTTTTGGTGACGTCACATTGATGACATTTTTGACTTTTGGTGGTTTCACTTCTGATTTAAGAAAATGGGTACTCTCAGATTAATCTTTTCTTTTGAATGCTGAAACAACTCATATTTAATCCCTCTGGTCATTCTTTCTTAAAAAAGATGGCGCAATGCATACAAAGGCATAAAATAAAAATTTCAGGTCACGCCCTTTGCATTTTTCCAAATTTTGAAAAATGTCTCAGGAATGCAAAAAAGACAGTAAAACAGGCTCAAAAGCCCTCCACAATGATGAAACAATGAGTGAAATGCTAATAGACAATGAAAATTTGTTTAGGAGACACTTCCTGTTTTAGTGACGTCACATTGATGACATTTTTGACTTTTGGTGGTTTCATTCCGGTGTAAGAAAATGGGTATTCTCAGATTGTTCTTGGCGTTTTAAGGTGGAAATCTACTCATATTTAATCCCTCTGGTCATTCTTTCTTAAAAGGATGGCACAGTGCATACAAAGGCATAAAATAAAAATTTCTGGTCACGCCCTTTACATTTTTCCAAATTTTGAAAAATGTCTCAGGAATGCAGAAAAGACAGTAAAACGGACTCAAAAGCCCTCCACAATGATGAAACAATGAGTGAAATGGAAAATGGACAATGAAAATTTGTTTAAGAGACACTTCCTGTTTTAGTGACGTCACATTGATGACGTTTTTGATTTTTGGTGGTTTTAATCCAGTGTAAGAAAATGGGTATTCTCAGATTGTTCTTGGCATTTTAAGGCGGAAATCTACTCATATTTAATCCCTCTGGTTATTCTTTCTTAAAAAAGATGGCACAATGCATACAAAGGCATAAAATAAAAATTTCCGGTCACGCCCTTTGCATTTTTCCAAATTTTGAAAAATGTCTCAGGAATGCAAAAAAGACAGTAAAACAGGCTCAAAAGCCCTCCACAATGATGAAACAATGAGTGAAATGGAAAATGGACAATGAAAATTTGTTTAAGAGACACTTCCTGTTTTAGTGACATCACATTGATGACATTTTTGACTTTTGGTGGTTTCATTCCGGTGTAAGAAAATGGGTATTCTCAGATTGTTCTTGGCGTTTTAAGGCGGAAATCTACTCATATTTAATCCCTCTGGTCATTCTTTCTTAAAAAAGATGGCACAATGGGTAAAAATGCGTGAAACAAATTTTGGAGCACACCCCTTGCATTTTTAGAAATTTTTAAAAATGTTTTAGGAAGGCAGAAAAGGTATTAAAATGGTTTCAAAAGCCCTCCACAATGATGAAACAATGAGTGAAATGGAAAATGGACAATTAAAATTTGTTTAAGACCAACTTCCTGTTTTGGTGACTTCACATTGATGACGTTTTTGACTTTTGGTTGTTTCACTTCTGATTTAAGAAAATGGGTACTCTTAGATTAATCTTTTCTTTTTAATGCTGAAACAAATCATATTCATCCCTCTGGTCATTCTTTCTTAAAAAAGATGGCACAATGCATACAAAGGCATAAAATAAAAATTTCAGGTCACGCCCTTTGCATTTTTCCAAATTTTGAAAAATGTCTCAGGAATGCAAAAAAGAAATTAAAACGGGATCAAAAGCCCTCCACAATGATGAAACAATGAGTGAAATGGAAAATGGACAATGAAAATTTGTTTAAGAGCCACTTCCTGTTTTGGTGACGTCACATTGATGATGTTTTTGACTTTTGGTGGTTTCATTTCCGGTTTAAGAAAATAGGTATTCTTAGGTTGTTCTTGGCGTTTTAAGGTGGAAATCTGCTTATATTTAATCCCTCTGGTCATTCTTTCTTAAAAAAGATGGCAAAATAGGTAAAAATGTGTAAAACATACATTTTGGGGCACGCCCCTTGCATTTTTTGAAATTTTTAAAAATGTCCCAGGAAGGCAGAGAAGATATTAAAATGGGCTCAAAAGCCCTCCACAATGATGAAACAATGAGTGAAATGGAAAATAGACAATGAAAATTTGTTTAAGACCAACTTCCTGTTTTGGTGACGTCACATTGATGACATTTTTGACTTTTGGTGGTTTCACTTCTGATTTAAGAAAATGGGTACTCTCAGATTAATCTTTTCTTTTGAATGCTGAAACAACTCATATTTAATCCCTCTGGTCATTCTTTCTTAAAAAAGATGGCGCAATGCATACAAAGGCATAAAATAAAAATTTCAGGTCACGCCCTTTGCATTTTTCCAAATTTTGAAAAATGTCTCAGGAATGCAAAAAAGACAGTAAAACAGGCTCAAAAGCCCTCCACAATGATGAAACAATGAGTGAAATGCTAATAGACAATGAAAATTTGTTTAGGAGACACTTCCTGTTTTAGTGACGTCACATTGATGACATTTTTGACTTTTGGTGGTTTCATTCCGGTGTAAGAAAATGGGTATTCTCAGATTGTTCTTGGCGTTTTAAGGTGGAAATCTACTCATATTTAATCCCTCTGGTCATTCTTTCTTAAAAGGATGGCACAGTGCATACAAAGGCATAAAATAAAAATTTCTGGTCACGCCCTTTACATTTTTCCAAATTTTGAAAAATGTCTCAGGAATGCAGAAAAGACAGTAAAACGGACTCAAAAGCCCTCCACAATGATGAAACAATGAGTGAAATGGAAAATGGACAATGAAAATTTGTTTAAGAGACACTTCCTGTTTTAGTGACGTCACATTGATGACGTTTTTGATTTTTGGTGGTTTTAATCCAGTGTAAGAAAATGGGTATTCTCAGATTGTTCTTGGCATTTTAAGGCGGAAATCTACTCATATTTAATCCCTCTGGTTATTCTTTCTTAAAAAAGATGGCACAATGCATACAAAGGCATAAAATAAAAATTTCCGGTCACGCCCTTTGCATTTTTCCAAATTTTGAAAAATGTCTCAGGAATGCAAAAAAGACAGTAAAACAGGCTCAAAAGCCCTCCACAATGATGAAACAATGAGTGAAATGGAAAATGGACAATGAAAATTTGTTTAAGAGACACTTCCTGTTTTAGTGACATCACATTGATGACATTTTTGACTTTGGTGGTTTCATTCCGGTGTAAGAAAATGGGTATTCTCAGATTGTTCTTGGCGTTTTAAGGCGGAAATCTACTCATATTTAATCCCTCTGGTCATTCTTTCTTAAAAAAGATGGCACAATGGGTAAAAATGCATGAAACAAATTTTGGAGCACACCCCTTGCATTTTTAGAAATTTTTAAAAATGTTTTAGGAAGGCAGAAAAGGTATTAAAATGGTTTCAAAAGCCCTCCACAATGATGAAACAATGAGTGAAATGGAAAATGGACAATTAAAATTTGTTTAAGACCAACTTCCTGTTTTGGTGACTTCACATTGATGACGTTTTTGACTTTTGGTTGTTTCACTTCTGATTTAAGAAAATGGGTACTCTTAGATTAATCTTTTCTTTTTAATGCTGAAACAAATCATATTCATCCCTCTGGTCATTCTTTCTTAAAAAAGATGGCACAATGCATACAAAGGCATAAAATAAAAATTTCAGGTCACGCCCTTTGCATTTTTCCAAATTTTGAAAAATGTCTCAGGAATGCAAAAAAGAAATTAAAACGGGATCAAAAGCCCTCCACAATGATGAAACAATGAGTGAAATGGAAAATGGACAATGAAAATTTGTTTAAGAGCCACTTCCTGTTTTGGTGACGTCACATTGATGATGTTTTTGACTTTTGGTGGTTTCATTTCCGGTTTAAGAAAATAGGTATTCTTAGGTTGTTCTTGGCGTTTTAAGGTGGAAATCTGCTTATATTTAATCCCTCTGGTCATTCTTTCTTAAAAAAGATGGCAAAATAGGTAAAAATTGGTAAAACATACATTTTGGGGCACGCCCCTTGCATTTTTTGAAATTTTTAAAAATGTCCCAGGAAGGCAGAGAAGATATTAAAATGGGCTCAAAAGCCCTCCACAATGATGAAACAATGAGTGAAATGGAAAATAGACAATGAAAATTTGTTTAAGACCAACTTCCTGTTTTGGTGACGTCACATTGATGACATTTTTGACTTTTGGTGGTTTCACTTCTGATTTAAGAAAATGGGTACTCTCAGATTAATCTTTTCTTTTGAATGCTGAAACAACTCATATTTAATCCCTCTGGTCATTCTTTCTTAAAAAAGATGGCGCAATGCATACAAAGGCATAAAATAAAAATTTCAGGTCACGCCCTTTGCATTTTTCCAAATTTTGAAAAATGTCTCAGGAATGCAAAAAAGACAGTAAAACAGGCTCAAAAGCCCTCCACAATGATGAAACAATGAGTGAAATGCTAATAGACAATGAAAATTTGTTTAGGAGACACTTCCTGTTTTAGTGACGTCACATTGATGACATTTTTGACTTTTGGTGGTTTCATTCCGGTGTAAGAAAATGGGTATTCTCAGATTGTTCTTGGCGTTTTAAGGTGGAAATCTACTCATATTTAATCCCTCTGGTCATTCTTTCTTAAAAAAGATGGCACAATGCATACAAAGGCATAAAATAAAAATTTCAGGTCACGCCCTTTGCATTTTTCCAAATTTTGAAAAATGTCTTTGGAATGCAAAAAAGACAGTAAAACAGGCTCAAAAGCCCTCCACAATGATGAAACAATGAGTGAAATGGAAAATGGACAATGAAAATTTGTTTAAGAGACACTTCCTGTTTTAGTGACGTCACATTGATGACATTTTTGACTTTTGGTGGTTTCATTCCGGTGTAAGAAAATGGGTATTCTCAGATTGTTCTTGGTGTTTTAAGGCGGAAATCTACTCATATTTAATCCCTCTGGTCATTCTTTCTTAAAAAAGATGGCACAATGGGTAAAAATGTGTGAAACTAATTTTGGAGCACACCCCTTGCATTTTTTGAATTTTTTTAAAATGTTTTAGGAAGGCAGAAAATGTATTAAAATGGTTTCAAAAGCCCTCCACAATGATGAAACAATGAGTGAAATGGAAAATGGACAATGAAAATTTGTTTAAGACCAACTTCCTGTTTTGGTGACGTAACATTGATGACATTTTTGACTTTTGGTGGTTTCACTTCTGATTTAAGAAAATGGGTACTCTCAGATTAATCTTTTCTTTTTAATGCTGAAACAACTCATATTCATCCCTCTGGTCATTATTTCTTAAAAAAGATGGCACAATGCATACAAAGGAATAAAATAAAAATTTCCGGTCACGCCCTTTGCATTTTTCCAAATTTTGAAAAATGTCTCAGGAATGCAAAAAAGACAGTAAAACAGGCTCAAAAGCCCTCCACAATGATGAAACAATGAGTGAAATGGAAAATGGACAATGAAAATTTGTTTAAGAGTGTGACAGCAGGAAGGTAAAGTCACCTGGTTGCATCCAGGGGGGTAGATATATTTCGCCCAGATTCAGGCTTTACGCCGACTTATACAACTAGGTGGAGAGTTGTATAAGGCTAGTGGGCTCATGGATGACTCATACCTCTAGGGAGAGTGTGGGGCGTCGTGCAGACAGAGATGAGGAGACCAGCTGAACCTTGTCAGCTCATTTAGGCCTCTATAAGAACTCCCAGCTTCATTAGATGTTAGCTCATGCCTGGAACCAGACCTGTGTGGACTGTCTAGGGAGAGTGAACCCCTGTGCGGTGAGACAAAGCCTGTGTGGCTATTTGCTTGGACATTTAAAACCAGGGACTTAGGGACTAGGACAGCACTAGGCTGATCCCAGTTGTTAGTTAGGAAACCTGTATGTTTAGTCAGAGGTCAAGTTGACCAGGATTTATTTTGTTTATGTTTCTTTTGCTTTGCTGTGTTTTGTCACTGTAAATAGAAAATAAACCGCACCTTTTTGATTTTGAAAACCACAACCTCCGTTTGCTGGGCCTGTTTTTGTGTGGGGAGCCCATCTCGGGGGTCACACACACCCGCTGCCGAGCTAACCCCCTCACAGTTGGTGGAGAACCAGTGGCAGTTTTTTTTTTTAAGCCAGCATGGAGGAGATACTGAAGCAGCTGGCTCTAGCAAATGCCAATCAACAGCAGACAAATGCAGGTTTGCAAAAGAACTTCGCAGCCCAGCAGCAAGCTCATCAACAGAGCCTTGCAGCCCAGCAGCAGACAAACGCAACTTTGCAACAGAGTCTGGAGGCTCAGCAACAAGCCCAGCAGCAATCTGAGGCCCGCTTCATAGACCTGTTGCAGAAGCAAGAGCAGAGACTACAACAACAGATGGAAGCAGTAATGCAGCAACGTCCGCAGACCAGTGAGGAAAGCCGTCCCACTAATACCGCGTCCTTTGGGGTGAGTCGTTTATTGACAAAAATGACTGGAGAGGATGATCCAGAGGTATTTTTGACCACATTTGAAAGGACCGCTGAAAGAGAAAAGTGGCCTGAGGAGCAGTGGGCTGGACTGGTGGCTCCTCTGTTAACTGGTGAATCGCAGAAAGCTTACTATGACCTAGAGCCTAACCAAGCAAAAGACTATGTGATGCTAAAAGCTGAAATATTGGCAAGGCTGGGTGTCACCCAGGCTGTCCGGGCTCAGCGTGTGCATAACTGGACTTTCCAGCTTGGAAAACCCCCCAGGTCTCAAATGTATGATCTCATTCACCTGAGCAGAAAGTGGCTACAGCCAGAGACTTTGTCCGCACCAAAGATTGTGGAACGTGTTGTAATGGATCGGTTTTTGAGAGCTCTTCCTACTGCCATCCAAAAGTGGGTAAGCCATGGAGACCCAGAGACGGCCGATGGTCTTGTGGATCGTGTGGAGAAATACTTGGCTACAGAGAACCTGACGGCCTCTTCCAGAGACACTCGGACTTTCCACCCTAAGACCAGACCATCCCCAGGGGCGGATAAGAGGATTCCAAGGGGTGAGGGTGGAGAGAGTGAGAGGGTGGGAGCGCTACCCCAAGTTTGGCGAGAACAGCCTGGGAAATCAGCGGCTCAAGAGGCCGCAAGAAGGATCGTTTGCTACCGCTGCCGGCAAGCGGGACATATTGCAGCCAATTGCCCGGTTGTGGAGGAACCCATGCAGTGTGACTTTCTGACGGGCAGACGTCAGTCGCTGTGTGCGACAGTCGCATGCACTGCCATTCGAGGAACTGAGAAACATTTATGCAAAATGTGTGTTAATGGTAGAAATGTTGTGGTATTGTTGGATTCAGGTAGCCTTGCGACCCTGATAAAGGCTGAGTTAGTTAAAACAGAGGTCTCTGGGAATAGCAAGGTAGCTGTTATTTGTGTGCATGGGGACACCCGAGAGTATCCAGTGACTACAGTGTGTTTTGAGACCCCCAAAGGTACCCTCTCTCATCCAGTGGGCTTAGTATCTCAGTTACCGCATGACGCCATTGTGGGAAGGGATTTTCCGAAGTTCTGGGAACTGTGGGATGATCCTGAGCCCCCCACTGGTGCCCCTATGTACCAGGAATGTGATAGCCAGAACTCCCCTGAGAGTGGTGAGGACTCTCCGGAATTTCCCTTATCAGTATTGGCAGGGGAGACTCAAGAAACTGGAGAGGAGCCCACCTCCTCAGACGAAAACCTACCGTCTGTGGAGTTTTCTGATCTTGAGGTTCACAGGGAAAACTTTGCCACAGAACAGTTGAAAGACCCCGCCCTAATAAAGGCACGGGAAAACGTAGTGAAAATAGATGGCGAGTTAGTGAACCCAGATAATACCTGCACTTACCCATACTTCAGCGTAGAGAAGGACCTACTGTATCGGGTGGCAAAAAGGGCAGAAGAAACCGTTGAGCAGCTTGTGGTGCCCAAACCTTACAGGAAGTTGGTGTTGGAGTTGGCCCATGGGCACATTCTTGGAGGTCATCTGGGGACAGAGAAAACCCGAGAGAGGGTATTACAGAGATTCTATTGGCCGGGGGTGATGAAGGACATAGAAAATTATTGTTCCTCCTGCCCTGTGTGTCAGAGGTCGGCCCCGATGCCACATTTCCGTAGCCCGCTGGTCCCTCTACCCATCATTGAGGTCCCATTTGAGAGGATCGCCATGGATTTGGTAGGTCCTATAATCAAGTCCGCTAGGGGGCACCAGTACATATTAGTTATAATGGACTATGCCACCCGTTATCCAGAAGCGATCCCTCTCCGAAATACCTCGGCCAAAACCATAGCCAAAGAGCTATCTCTTGTGTTTAGCCGGGTGGGTATTTGTAAAGAACTGCTTACGGACCAAGGTACACCCTTTATGTCCCGGGTTATGAAGGAGCTGTGTAAATTGTTCAAAGTGAAGCAATTACGTACATCTGTGTATCACCCCCAAACCGATGGGCTGGTTGAAAGGTTCAACAAAACCCTAAAACAAATGTTGAAGAAAGTGGTGGATAGAGATGGAAAGGATTGGGACTGTCTACTTCCTTATCTGATGTTTGCTATTAGGGAGGTGCCCCAATCCTCTACGGGATTCTCCCCCTTTGAGTTACTGTATGGGAGACACCCAAGAGGGCTGTTGGATATTGCCAAGGAAACTTGGGAAAGTGAGAGTTCTCCCCACAGGAGTGTGATTGAGCATGTCGCCCTGATGCAAGACCGAATTGCACAGGTAATGCCCATCGTGAAGGAACATTTGGCCCAAGCGCAGTTAGCACAGCAGAGAGTGTACAACCGTGGAGCCAAGACCCGTACCTTTTCCCCGGGGGATAGGATACTGGTACTTGTCCCTACGGTTGAAAGTAAATTCCTTGCCAAATGGCAAGGCCCCTACGAGATAATGGAAAAAGTGAGCGAAGTGAATTACAAGGTCAGACAACCAGGAAGGCGAAAGCCCGAACAGATCTATCACGTTAATCTGTTGAAAGCCTGGAGGGATAGAGAGTCCCTAGTCGCAGACACTTGGTCACCAGCTCAAACTGGTTGCGTGATTCCTGAGGTTGGAATAGCAGCCACCTTGTCACAACCCCAACAACAGGAGGTTAAGGAGTTTGTGCTTCGCAACAAGGAGGTATTCTCTGAGCTGCCGGGACAAACATCTGGGGTAGAGCATGACATCATTACCCCGCCCGGTGAAAGGGTGAAGTTAAAACCCTATCGGATCCCAGAGGCCCGACAGGAGGCAATACGGGAGGAAGTACAGAAAATGCTGAACTTAGGGGTGATAGAGGAGTCCCAAAGTGATTGGTCTAGTCCCATTGTGTTGGTGCCTAAACCGGATGGGAGCTGGCGATTTTGTAACGATTTTCGTCAGTTGAACAAAGTTACAAAATTTGACACCTACCCCATGCCACGTATAGATGAGTTGATCGAACCGGCTGGGAACAGCCCGATACATGACGACTCTTGACCTCACAAAAGGGTATTGGCAAATCCCCCTGGCCAAGTCGGCCAAAGAGAAAACCGCATTTGTAACCCCAGACGGGGCGTTCCAATATAAAAGAATGCCGTTCGGGTTACAGAATGCGCCGGCCACATTCCAGCGGAAAATGGACCAGATGCTGAGGCCCCATCGGAAGTATGCTGCGGCTTACCTGGATGACATAATTGTCCATAGCACAGATTGGGCCTCACATCTGCCAAAAGTGCAAGCAGTCCTGGACTCTGTTCGGGAAGCGGGGTTTACGGCTAACCCCAAGAAGTGTACCATTGGGCAGGAGGAGGCCAAATATCTTGGGTACACCATTGGGAGGGGAGTAATAAAACCCCAACTCAACAAAGTCGAGGCCATCCAGAGTTGGCCACGTCCCAACAGCAAGAAGCAGGTACGAGCCTTTCTGGGAATCGCTGGGTATTATCGGCGATTCATTCCCCACTTTGCTTCTAAGGCTGTGCCCCTAACCAACCTGACGAAGGGGAAAGGGTCGGTCATGATTAAATGGACCCCCGAGGCTGAGGCAGCATTCCAATTCTTGAAACAAGCCTTATGTAGCCAGCCAGTGTTGTACTCACCCGACTTCTCTAAAGACTTTGTCGTACAAAGTGATGCGTCAGATGTGGGGTTAGGAGCAGTATTGTCCCAGGTCTGGAACGGGGAAGAGCACCCAGTCATTTACCTCAGCAAGAAGTTGAAGTCCCATGAGGTAAATTACGCCACCGTTGAAAAGGAGTGTTTAGCGGTGAAGTGGGCTCTAGATTCCCTTCGGTACTACCTGCTAGGTAGGCACTTTGACATGGTTACGGATCACGCTCCGTTAAAGTGGATGGCTCAAAACAAGGAAACAAATAGAAGAGTGAATAGGTGGTTCCTGGCCCTCCAGGAATTCAACTTCACAGTAAAGCATCGCACTGGCGTTCAAATGGGGAATGTGGATGCTTTGTCTCGAGTACATGAATGCCTGATTGCTGGTGTTCCAACCCCGAGGTTAAAACAAGAGGGGGGGTATGTGACAGCAGGAAGGTAAAGTCACCTGGTTGCATCCAGGGGGGTAGATATATTTCGCCCAGATTCAGGCTTTACGCCGACTTATACAACTAGGTGGAGAGTTGTATAAGGCTAGTGGGCTCATGGATGACTCATACCTCTAGGGAGAGTGTGGGGCGTCGTGCAGACAGAGATGAGGAGACCAGCTGAACCTTGTCAGCTCATTTAGGCCTCTATAAGAACTCCCAGCTTCATTAGATGTTAGCTCATGCCTGGAACCAGACCTGTGTGGACTGTCTAGGGAGAGTGAACCCCTGTGCGGTGAGACAAAGCCTGTGTGGCTATTTGCTTGGACATTTAAAACCAGGGACTTAGGGACTAGGACAGCACTAGGCTGATCCCAGTTGTTAGTTAGGAAACCTGTATGTTTAGTCAGAGGTCAAGTTGACCAGGATTTATTTTGTTTATGTTTCTTTTGCTTTGCTGTGTTTTGTCACTGTAAATAGAAAATAAACCGCACCTTTTTGATTTTGAAAACCACAACCTCCGTTTGCTGGGCCTGTTTTTGTGTGGGGAGCCCATCTCGGGGGTCACACACACCCGCTGCCGAGCTAACCCCCTCACAAGAGACACTTCCTGTTTTAGTGACGTCACATTGATGATGTTTTTGACTTTTGGTGGTTTCATTCCGGTGTAAGAAAATGGGTATTCTCAGATTGTTCTTGGCGTTTTAAGGCGGAAATCTACTCATATTTAATCCCTCTGGTCATTCTTTCTTAAAAAAGATGGCACAATGGGTAAAAATGCGTGAAACAAATTTTGGAGCACACCCCTTGCATTTTTAGAAATTTTTAAAAATGTTTTAGGAAGGCAGAAAAGGTATTAAAATGGTTTCAAAAGCCCTCCACAATGATGAAACAATGAGTGAAATGGAAAATGGACAATGAAAATTTGTTTGAGTCACTTCCTATTTTGGTGACGTCACATTGATGATGTTTTTGACTTTTGGTGGTTTCACTTCTGATTTAAGAAAATGGGTACTCTCAGATTAATCTTTTCTTTTTAATGCTGAAACAACTCATATTCATCCCTCTGGTCATTCTTTTTTAAAAAAGATGGCACAATGCATACAAAGGCATAAAATAAAAATTTCCGGTCACGCCCTTTGCATTTTTCCAAATTTTGAAAAATGTCTCAAGAATGCAAAAAAGACTGTAAAACGGGCTCAAAAGCCCTCCACAATGATGAAACAATGAGTGAAATGGAAAATGGACAATGAAAATTTGTTTAAGACCAACTTCCTGTTTTGGTGACGTCACATTGATGACGTTTTTGACTTTTGGTGGTTTCACTTCCAATTTAAGAAAATGGGTACTCTCAGATTGTTCTTGGCGTTTTAAGGAGGAAATCTACTCATATTTAATCCCTCTGGTCATTCTTTCTTAAAAAAGATGGCACAATGCATACAAAGGCATAAAATAAAAATTTCAGGTCACGCCCTTTGCATTTTTCCAAATTTTGAAAAATGTCTCAGGAATGCAAAAAAGACAGTAAAACAGGCTCAAAAGCCCTCCACAATGATGAAACAATGAGTGAAATGGAAAATGGAAAATTAAAATTTGTTTAAGAGACACTTCCTGTTTTAGTGACGTCACATTGATGATGTTTTTGACATTTGGTGGTTTCACTTCCGATTTAAGAAAATGGGTACTCTCAGATTGTTCTTTTCTTTTTAATGCTGAAACAACTCATATTTTATCCCTCTGGTCATTCTTTCTTAAAAGGATGGCACAGTGCATACAAAGGCATAAAATAAAAATTTCTGGTCACGCCCTTTACATTTTTCCAAATTTTGAAAAATGTCTCAGGAATGCAGAAAAGACAGTAAAACGGACTCAAAAGCCCCCCACAATGATGAAACAATGAGTGAAATGGAAAATGGACAATGAAAATTTGTTTAAGAGACACTTCCTGTTTTAGTGACGTCACATTGATGACGTTTTTGACTTTTGGTGGTTTTAATCCGGTGTAAGAAAATGGGTATTCTCAGATTGTTCTTGGCGTTTTAAGGCGGAAATCTACTCATATTTAATCCCTCTGGTTATTCTTTCTTAAAAAAGATGGCACAATGCATACAAAGGCATAAAATAAAAATTTCCGGTCACGCCCTTTGCATTTTTCCAAATTTTGAAAAATGTCTCAGGAATGCAAAAAAGACAGTAAAACAGGCTCAAAAGCCCTCCACAATGATGAAACAATGAGTGAAATGCTAATAGACAATGAAAATTTGTTTAGGAGACACTTCCTGTTTTAGTGACATCACATTGATGACATTTTTGACTTTTGGTGGTTTCATTCCGGTGTAAGAAAATGGGTATTCTCAGATTGTTCTTGGCGTTTTAAGGTGGAAATCTACTCATATTTAATCCCTCTGGTCATTCTTTCTTAAAAAAGATGGCACAATGCATACAAAGGCATAAAATAAAAATTTCCGGTCACGCCCTTTGCATTTTTCCAAATTTTGAAAAATGTCTCAGGAATGCAAAAAAGACAGTAAAACAGGCTCAAAAGCCCTCCACAATGATGAAACAATGAGTGAAATGGAAAATGGACAATGAAAATTTGTTTAAGAGACACTTCCTGTTTTAGTGACATCACATTGCTGACATTTTTGACTTTTGGTGGTTTCATTCCGGTGTAAGAAAATGGGTATTCTCAGATTGTTCTTGGCGTTTTAAGGCGGAAATCTACTCATATTTAATCCCTCTGGTCATTCTTTCTTAAAAAAGATGGCAAAATGGGTAAAAATGCGTGAAACAAATTTTGGAGCACACCCCTTGCATTTTTAGAAATTTTTAAAAATGTTTTAGGAAGGCAGAAAAGGTATTAAAATGGTTTCAAAAGCCCTCCACAATGATGAAACAATGAGTGAAATGGAAAATGGACAATTAAAATTTGTTTAAGACCAACTTCCTGTTTTGGTGACTTCACATTGATGACGTTTTTGACTTTTGGTGGTTTCACTTCTGATTTAAGAAAATGGGTACTCTTAGATTAATCTTTTCTTTTTAATGCTGAAACAAATCATATTCATCCCTCTGGTCATTCTTTCTTAAAAAAGATGGCACAATGCATACAAAGGCATAAAATAAAAATTTCAGGTCACGCCCTTTGCATTTTTCCAAATTTTGAAAAATGTCTCAGGAATGCAAAAAAGAAATTAAAACGGGATCAAAAGCCCTCCACAATGATGAAACAATGAGTGAAATGGAAAATGGACAATGAAAATTTGTTTAAGAGCCACTTCCTGTTTTGGTGACGTCACATTGATGATGTTTTTGACTTTTGGTGGTTTCATTTCCGGTTTAAGAAAATAGGTATTCTTAGGTTGTTCTTGGCGTTTTAAGGTGGAAATCTGCTTATATTTAATCCCTCTGGTCATTCTTTCTTAAAAAAGATGGCAAAATAGGTAAAAATGTGTAAAACATACATTTTGGGGCACGCCCCTTGCATTTTTTGAAATTTTTAAAAATGTCCCAGGAAGGCAGAAAATATATTAAAATGGGCTCAAAAGCCCTCCACAATGATGAAACAATGAGTGAAATGGAAAATAGACAATGAAAATTTGTTTAAGACCAACTTCCTGTTTTGGTGACGTCACATTGATGACATTTTTGACTTTTGGTGGTTTCACTTCTGATTTAAGAAAATGGGTACTCTCAGATTAATCTTTTCTTTTGAATGCTGAAAGAACTCATATTCATCCCTCTGGTCATTCTTTCTTAAAAAAGATGGCGCAATGCATACAAAGGCATAAAATAAATATTTCAGGTCACACCCTTTGCATTTTTCCAAATTTTGAAAAATGTCTCAGGAATGCAAAAAAGACAGTAAAACAGGCTCAAAAGCCCTCCACAATGATGAAACAATGAGTGAAATGGAAAATAGACAATGAAAATTTGTTTAAGAGACACTTCCTGTTTTAGTGACGTCACATTGATGACATTTTTGACTTTTGGTGGTTTCATTCCGGTGTAAGAAAATGGGTATTCTCAGATTGTTCTTGGCGTTTTAAGGTGGAAATCTACTCATATTTAATCCCTCTGGTCATTCTTTCTTAAAAAAGATGGCACAATGCATACAAAGGCATAAAATAAAAATTTCAGGTCAAGCCCTTTGCATTTTTCCAAATTTTGAAAAATGTCTTTGGAATGAAAAAAAGACAGTAAAACAGGCTCAAAAGCCCTCCACAATGATGAAACAATGAGTGAAATGGAAAATGGACAATGAAAATTTGTTTAAGAGACACTTCCTATTTTAGTGACGTCACATTGATGACATTTTTGACTTTTGGTGGTTTCATTCCGGTGTAAGAAAATGGGTATTCTCAGATTGTTCTTGGCGTTTTAAGGCGGAAATCTACTCATATTTAATCCCTCTGGTCATTCTTTCTTAAAAAAGATGGCACAATGGGTAAAAATGCGTGAAACTAATTTTGGAGCACACCCCTTGCATTTTTTGAAATTTTTAAAAATGTTTTAGGAAGGCAGAAAATGTATTAAAATGGTTTCAAAAGCCAACCACAATGATGAAACAATGAGTGAAATGGAAAATGGACAATGGAAATTTGTTTAAGATCAACTTCCTGTTTTGGTGACGTAACATTGATGACATTTTTGACTTTTGGTGGTTTCACTTCTGATTTAAGAAAATGGGTACTCTCAGATTAATCTTTTCTTTTTAATGCTGAAACAACTCATATTCATCCCTCTGGTCATTATTTCTTAAAAAAGATGGCACAATGCATACAAAGGCATAAAATAAAAATTTCCGGTCACGCCCTTTGCATTTTTCCAAATTTTGAAAAATGTCTCAGGAATGCAAAAAAGACAGTAAAACAGGCTCAAAAGCCCTCCACAATGAAACAATGAGTGAAATGGAAAATGGACAATGAAAATGTGTTTAAGAGACACTTCCTGTTTTAGTGACGTCACATTGATGATGTTTTTGACTTTTGGTGGTTTCATTCCTGTGTAAGAAAATGGGTATTCTCAGATTGTTCTTTGGCGTTTTTAAGGCGGAAATCTACTCATATTTAATCCCTCTGGTCATTGTTTCTTAAAAAAGATGGCACAATGGGTAAAAAATGCGTGAAACAAATTTTGGAGCACACCCCTTGCATTTTTTGAAATTTTTAAAAATGTTTTAGGAAGGCAGAAAAGGTATTAAAATGGTCTCAAAAGCCCTCCACCATGATGAAACAATGAGTGAAATGGAAAATGGACAATGAAAATTTGTTTGAGTCACTTCCTATTTTGGTGACGTCACATTGATGATGTTTTTGACTTTTGGTGGTTTCACTTCTGATTTAAGAAAATGGGTACTCTCAGATTAATCTTTTCTTTTTAATGCTGAAATAACTCATATTCATCCCTCTGGTCATTCTTTTTTTAAAAAGATGGCACAATGCATACAAAGGCATAAAATAAAAATTTCCGGTCACGCCCTTTGCATTTTTCCAAATTTTGAAAAATGTCTCAAGAATGCAAAAAAGACCGTAAAACGGGCTCAAAAGCCCTCCACAATGATGAAACAATGAGTGAAATGGAAAATGGACAATGAAAATTTGTTTAAGACCAACTTCCTGTTTTGGTGACGTCACATTGATGACCTTTTTGACTTTTGGTGGTTTCACTTCCAATTTAAGAAAATGGGTACTCTCAGATTGTTCTTGGCGTTTTAAGGAGGAAATCTACTCATATTTAATCCCTCTGGTCATTCTTTCTTAAAAGGATGGCACAGTGCATACAAAGGCATAAAATAAAAATTTCTGGTCACGCCCTTTGCATTTTTCCAAATTTTGAAAAATGTCTTTGGAATGCAAAAAAGACAGTAAAACAGGCTCAAAAGCCCTCCACAATGATGAAACAATGAGTGAAATGGAAAATGGACAATGAAAATTTGTTTAAGAGACACTTCCTGTTTTAGTGACGTCACATTGATGACATTTTTGACTTTTGGTGGTTTCATTCCGGTGTAAGAAAATGGGTATTCTCAGATTGTTCTTGGCGTTTTAAGGCGGAAATCTACTCATATTTAATCCCTCTGGTCATTCTTTCTTAAAAAAGATGGCACAATGGGTAAAAATGCGTGAAACTAATTTTGGAGCACACCCCTTGCATTTTTTGAATTTTTTTAAAATGTTTTAGGAAGGCAGAAAATGTATTAAAATGGTTTCAAAAGCCCTCCACAATGATGAAACAATGAGTGAAATGGAAAATGGACAATGAAAATTTGTTTAAGACCAACTTCCTGTTTTGGTGACGTAACATTGATGACATTTTTGACTTTTGGTGGTTTCACTTCTGATTTAAGAAAATGGGTACTCTCAGATTAATCTTTTCTTTTTAATGATGAAACAACTCATATTCATCCCTCTGGTCATTATTTCTTAAAAAAGATGGCACAATGCATACAAAGGAATAAAATAAAAATTGTTGGATTCAGGTAGCCTTGTGACCCTGATAAAGGCTGAGTTAGTTAAAACAGAGGTCTCTGGGAATAGCAAGGTAGCTGTTATTTGTGTGCATGGGGACACCCGAGAGTATCCAGTGACTACAGTGTGTTTTGAGACCCCCAAAGGTACCCTCTCTCATCCAGTGGGCTTAGTATCTCAGTTACCGCATGACGCCATTGTGGGAAGGGATTTTCCGAAGTTCTGGGAACTGTGGGATGATCCTGAGCCCCCCACTGGTGCCCCTATGTACCAGGAATGTGATAGCCAGAACTCCCCTGAGAGTGGTGAGGACTCTCCGGAATTTCCCTTATCAGTATTGGCAGGGGAGACTCAAGAAACTGGAGAGGAGCCCACCTCCTCAGACGAAAACCTACCGTCTGTGGAGTTTTCTGATCTTGAGGTTCACAGGGAAAACTTTGCCACAGAACAGTTGAAAGACCCCGCCCTAATAAAGGCACGGGAAAACGTAGTGAAAATAGATGGCGAGTTAGTGAACCCAGATAATACCTGCACTTACCCATACTTCAGCGTAGAGAAGGACCTACTGTATCGGGTGGCAAAAAGGGCAGAAGAAACCGTTGAGCAGCTTGTGGTGCCCAAACCTTACAGGAAGTTGGTGTTGGAGTTGGCCCATGGGCACATTCTTGGAGGTCATCTGGGGACAGAGAAAACCCGAGAGAGGGTATTACAGAGATTCTATTGGCCGGGGGTGATGAAGGACATAGAAAATTATTGTTCCTCCTGCCCTGTGTGTCAGAGGTCGGCCCCGATGCCACATTTCCGTAGCCCGCTGGTCCCTCTACCCATCATTGAGGTCCCATTTGAGAGGATCGCCATGGATTTGGTAGGTCCTATAATCAAGTCCGCTAGGGGGCACCAGTACATATTAGTTATAATGGACTATGCCACCCGTTATCCAGAAGCGATCCCTCTCCGAAATACCTCGGCCAAAACCATAGCCAAAGAGCTATCTCTTGTGTTTAGCCGGGTGGGTATTTGTAAAGAACTGCTTACGGACCAAGGTACACCCTTTATGTCCCGGGTTATGAAGGAGCTGTGTAAATTGTTCAAAGTGAAGCAATTACGTACATCTGTGTATCACCCCCAAACCGATGGGCTGGTTGAAAGGTTCAACAAAACCCTAAAACAAATGTTGAAGAAAGTGGTGGATAGAGATGGAAAGGATTGGGACTGTCTACTTCCTTATCTGATGTTTGCTATTAGGGAGGTGCCCCAATCCTCTACGGGATTCTCCCCCTTTGAGTTACTGTATGGGAGACACCCAAGAGGGCTGTTGGATATTGCCAAGGAAACTTGGGAAAGTGAGAGTTCTCCCCACAGGAGTGTGATTGAGCATGTCGCCCTGATGCAAGACCGAATTGCACAGGTAATGCCCATCGTGAAGGAACATTTGGCCCAAGCGCAGTTAGCACAGCAGAGAGTGTACAACCGTGGAGCCAAGACCCGTACCTTTTCCCCGGGGGATAGGATACTGGTACTTGTCCCTACGGTTGAAAGTAAATTCCTTGCCAAATGGCAAGGCCCCTACGAGATAATGGAAAAAGTGAGCGAAGTGAATTACAAGGTCAGACAACCAGGAAGGCGAAAGCCCGAACAGATCTATCACGTTAATCTGTTGAAAGCCTGGAGGGATAGAGAGTCCCTAGTCGCAGACACTTGGTCACCAGCTCAAACTGGTTGCGTGATTCCTGAGGTTGGAATAGCAGCCACCTTGTCACAACCCCAACAACAGGAGGTTAAGGAGTTTGTGCTTCGCAACAAGGAGGTATTCTCTGAGCTGCCGGGACAAACATCTGGGGTAGAGCATGACATCATTACCCCGCCCGGTGAAAGGGTGAAGTTAAAACCCTATCGGATCCCAGAGGCCCGACGGGAGGCAATACGGGAGGAAGTACAGAAAATGCTGAACTTAGGGGTGATAGAGGAGTCCCAAAGTGATTGGTCTAGTCCCATTGTGTTGGTGCCTAAACCGGATGGGAGCTGGCGATTTTGTAACGATTTTCGTCAGTTGAACAAAGTTACAAAATTTGACACCTACCCCATGCCACGTATAGATGAGTTGATCGAACCGGCTGGGAACAGCCCGATACATGACGACTCTTGACCTCACAAAAGGGTATTGGCAAATCCCCCTGGCCAAGTCGGCCAAAGAGAAAACCGCATTTGTAACCCCAGACGGGGCGTTCCAATATAAAAGAATGCCGTTCGGGTTACAGAATGCGCCGGCCACATTCCAGCGGAAAATGGACCAGATGCTGAGGCCCCATCGGAAGTATGCTGCGGCTTACCTGGATGACATAATTGTCCATAGCACAGATTGGGCCTCACATCTGCCAAAAGTGCAAGCAGTCCTGGACTCTGTTCGGGAAGCGGGGTTTACGGCTAACCCCAAGAAGTGTACCATTGGGCAGGAGGAGGCCAAATATCTTGGGTACACCATTGGGAGGGGAGTAATAAAACCCCAACTCAACAAAGTCGAGGCCATCCAGAGTTGGCCACGTCCCAACAGCAAGAAGCAGGTACGAGCCTTTCTGGGAATCGCTGGGTATTATCGGCGATTCATTCCCCACTTTGCTTCTAAGGCTGTGCCCCTAACCAACCTGACGAAGGGGAAAGGGTCGGTCATGATTAAATGGACCCCCGAGGCTGAGGCAGCATTCCAATTCTTGAAACAAGCCTTATGTAGCCAGCCAGTGTTGTACTCACCCGACTTCTCTAAAGACTTTGTCGTACAAAGTGATGCGTCAGATGTGGGGTTAGGAGCAGTATTGTCCCAGGTCTGGAACGGGGAAGAGCACCCAGTCATTTACCTCAGCAAGAAGTTGAAGTCCCATGAGGTAAATTACGCCACCGTTGAAAAGGAGTGTTTAGCGGTGAAGTGGGCTCTAGATTCCCTTCGGTACTACCTGCTAGGTAGGCACTTTGACATGGTTACGGATCACGCTCCGTTAAAGTGGATGGCTCAAAACAAGGAAACAAATAGAAGAGTGAATAGGTGGTTCCTGGCCCTCCAGGAATTCAACTTCACAGTAAAGCATCGCACTGGCGTTCAAATGGGGAATGTGGATGCTTTGTCTCGAGTACATGAATGCCTGATTGCTGGTGTTCCAACCCCGAGGTTAAAACAAGAGGGGGGGTATGTGACAGCAGGAAGGTAAAGTCACCTGGTTGCATCCAGGGGGGTAGATATATTTCGCCCAGATTCAGGCTTTACGCCGACTTATACAACTAGGTGGAGAGTTGTATAAGGCTAGTGGGCTCATGGATGACTCATACCTCTAGGGAGAGTGTGGGGCGTCGTGCAGACAGAGATGAGGAGACCAGCTGAACCTTGTCAGCTCATTTAGGCCTCTATAAGAACTCCCAGCTTCATTAGATGTTAGCTCATGCCTGGAACCAGACCTGTGTGGACTGTCTAGGGAGAGTGAACCCCTGTGCGGTGAGACAAAGCCTGTGTGGCTATTTGCTTGGACATTTAAAACCAGGGACTTAGGGACTAGGACAGCACTAGGCTGATCCCAGTTGTTAGTTAGGAAACCTGTATGTTTAGTCAGAGGTCAAGTTGACCAGGATTTATTTTGTTTATGTTTCTTTTGCTTTGCTGTGTTTTGTCACTGTAAATAGAAAATAAACCGCACCTTTTTGATTTTGAAAACCACAACCTCCGTTTGCTGGGCCTGTTTTTGTGTGGGGAGCCCATCTCGGGGGTCACACACACCCGCTGCCGAGCTAACCCCCTCACAAGAGACACTTCCTGTTTTAGTGACGTCACATTGATGATGTTTTTGACTTTTGGTGGTTTCATTCCGGTGTAAGAAAATGGGTATTCTCAGATTGTTCTTGGCGTTTTAAGGCAGAAATCTACTCATATTCAATCCCTCTGGTCATTCTTTCTTAAAAAAGATGGCACAATGGGTAAAAATGCGTGAAACAAATTTTGGAGCACACCCCTTGCATTTTTAGAAATTTTTAAAAATGTTTTAGGAAGGCAGAAAAGGTATTAAAATGGTTTCAAAAGCCCTCCACAATGATGAAACAATGAGTGAAATGGAAAATGGACAATGAAAATTTGTTTGAGTCACTTCCTATTTTGGTGACGTCACATTGATGATGTTTTTGACTTTTGGTGGTTTCACTTCTGATTTAAGAAAATGGGTACTCTCAGATTAATCTTTTCTTTTTAATGCTGAAACAACTCATATTCATCCCTCTGGTCATTCTTTTTTAAAAAAGATGGCACAATGCATACAAAGGCATAAAATAAAAATTTCCGGTCACGCCCTTTGCATTTTTCCAAATTTTGAAAAATGTCTCAAGAATGCAAAAAAGACTGTAAAACGGGCTCAAAAGCCCTCCACAATGATGAAACAATGAGTGAAATGGAAAATGGACAATGAAAATTTGTTTAAGACCAACTTCCTGTTTTGGTGACGTCACATTGATGACGTTTTTGACTTTTGGTGGTTTCACTTCCAATTTAAGAAAATGGGTACTCTCAGATTGTTCTTGGCGTTTTAAGGAGGAAATCTACTCATATTTAATCCCTCTGGTCATTCTTTCTTAAAAAAGATGGCACAATGCATACAAAGGCATAAAATAAAAATTTCAGGTCACGCCCTTTGCATTTTTCCAAATTTTGAAAAATGTCTCAGGAATGCAAAAAAGACAGTAAAACAGGCTCAAAAGCCCTCCACAATGATGAAACAATGAGTGAAATGGAAAATGGAAAATTAAAATTTGTTTAAGAGACACTTCCTGTTTTAGTGACGTCACATTGATGATGTTTTTGACATTTGGTGGTTTCACTTCCGATTTAAGAAAATGGGTACTCTCAGATTGTTCTTTTCTTTTTAATGCTGAAACAACTCATATTTTATCCCTCTGGTCATTCTTTCTTAAAAGGATGGCACAGTGCATACAAAGGCATAAAATAAAAATTTCTGGTCACGCCCTTTACATTTTTCCAAATTTTGAAAAATGTCTCAGGAATGCAGAAAAGACAGTAAAACGGACTCAAAAGCCCCCCACAATGATGAAACAATGAGTGAAATGGAAAATGGACAATGAAAATTTGTTTAAGAGACACTTCCTGTTTTAGTGACGTCACATTGATGACGTTTTTGACTTTTGGTGGTTTTAATCCGGTGTAAGAAAATGGGTATTCTCAGATTGTTCTTGGCGTTTTAAGGCGGAAATCTACTCATATTTAATCCCTCTGGTTATTCTTTCTTAAAAAAGATGGCACAATGCATACAAAGGCATAAAATAAAAATTTCCGGTCACGCCCTTTGCATTTTTCCAAATTTTGAAAAATGTCTCAGGAATGCAAAAAAGACAGTAAAACAGGCTCAAAAGCCCTCCACAATGATGAAACAATGAGTGAAATGCTAATAGACAATGAAAATTTGTTTAGGAGACACTTCCTGTTTTAGTGACATCACATTGATGACATTTTTGACTTTTGGTGGTTTCATTCCGGTGTAAGAAAATGGGTATTCTCAGATTGTTCTTGGCGTTTTAAGGTGGAAATCTACTCATATTTAATCCCTCTGGTCATTCTTTCTTAAAAAAGATGGCACAATGCATACAAAGGCATAAAATAAAAATTTCCGGTCACGCCCTTTGCATTTTTCCAAATTTTGAAAAATGTCTCAGGAATGCAAAAAAGACAGTAAAACAGGCTCAAAAGCCCTCCACAATGATGAAACAATGAGTGAAATGGAAAATGGACAATGAAAATTTGTTTAAGAGACACTTCCTGTTTTAGTGACATCACATTGCTGACATTTTTGACTTTTGGTGGTTTCATTCCGGTGTAAGAAAATGGGTATTCTCAGATTGTTCTTGGCGTTTTAAGGCGGAAATCTACTCATATTTAATCCCTCTGGTCATTCTTTCTTAAAAAAGATGGCAAAATGGGTAAAAATGCGTGAAACAAATTTTGGAGCACACCCCTTGCATTTTTTGAAATTTTTAAAAATGTTTTAGGAAGGCAGAAAAGGTATTAAAATGGTTTCAAAAGCCCTCCACAATGATGAAACAATGAGTGAAATGGAAAATGGACAATTAAAATTTGTTTAAGACCAACTTCCTGTTTTGGTGACTTCACATTGATGACGTTTTTGACTTTTGGTGGTTTCACTTCTGATTTAAGAAAATGGGTACTCTTAGATTAATCTTTTCTTTTTAATGCTGAAACAAATCATATTCATCCCTCTGGTCATTCTTTCTTAAAAAAGATGGCACAATGCATACAAAGGCATAAAATAAAAATTTCAGGTCACGCCCTTTGCATTTTTCCAAATTTTGAAAAATGTCTCAGGAATGCAAAAAAGAAATTAAAACGGGATCAAAAGCCCTCCACAATGATGAAACAATGAGTGAAATGGAAAATGGACAATGAAAATTTGTTTAAGAGCCACTTCCTGTTTTGGTGACGTCACATTGATGATGTTTTTGACTTTTGGTGGTTTCATTTCCGGTTTAAGAAAATAGGTATTCTTAGGTTGTTCTTGGCGTTTTAAGGTGGAAATCTGCTTATATTTAATCCCTCTGGTCATTCTTTCTTAAAAAAGATGGCAAAATAGGTAAAAATGTGTAAAACATACATTTTGGGGCACGCCCCTTGCATTTTTTGAAATTTTTAAAAATGTCCCAGGAAGGCAGAAAATATATTAAAATGGGCTCAAAAGCCCTCCACAATGATGAAACAATGAGTGAAATGGAAAATAGACAATGAAAATTTGTTTAAGACCAACTTCCTGTTTTGGTGACGTCACATTGATGACATTTTTGACTTTTGGTGGTTTCACTTCTGATTTAAGAAAATGGGTACTCTCAGATTAATCTTTTCTTTTGAATGCTGAAAGAACTCATATTCATCCCTCTGGTCATTCTTTCTTAAAAAAGATGGCGCAATGCATACAAAGGCATAAAATAAATATTTCAGGTCACACCCTTTGCATTTTTCCAAATTTTGAAAAATGTCTCAGGAATGCAAAAAAGACAGTAAAACAGGCTCAAAAGCCCTCCACAATGATGAAACAATGAGTGAAATGGAAAATAGACAATGAAAATTTGTTTAAGAGACACTTCCTGTTTTAGTGACGTCACATTGATGACATTTTTGACTTTTGGTGGTTTCATTCCGGTGTAAGAAAATGGGTATTCTCAGATTGTTCTTGGCGTTTTAAGGTGGAAATCTACTCATATTTAATCCCTCTGGTCATTCTTTCTTAAAAAAAGATGGCACAATGCATACAAAGGCATAAAATAAAAATTTCAGGTCAAGCCCTTTGCATTTTTCCAAATTTTGAAAAATGTCTTTGGAATGAAAAAAAGACAGTAAAACAGGCTCAAAAGCCCTCCACAATGATGAAACAATGAGTGAAATGGAAAATGGACAATGAAAATTTGTTTAAGAGACACTTCCTATTTTAGTGACGTCACATTGATGACATTTTTGACTTTTGGTGGTTTCATTCCGGTGTAAGAAAATGGGTATTCTCAGATTGTTCTTGGCGTTTTAAGGCGGAAATCTACTCATATTTAATCCCTCTGGTCATTCTTTCTTAAAAAAGATGGCACAATGGGTAAAAATGCGTGAAACTAATTTTGGAGCACACCCCTTGCATTTTTTGAAATTTTTAAAAATGTTTTAGGAAGGCAGAAAATGTATTAAAATGGTTTCAAAAGCCAACCACAATGATGAAACAATGAGTGAAATGGAAAATGGACAATGGAAATTTGTTTAAGATCAACTTCCTGTTTTGGTGACGTAACATTGATGACATTTTTGACTTTTGGTGGTTTCACTTCTGATTTAAGAAAATGGGTACTCTCAGATTAATCTTTTCTTTTTAATGCTGAAACAACTCATATTCATCCCTCTGGTCATTATTTCTTAAAAAAGATGGCACAATGCATACAAAGGCATAAAATAAAAATTTCCGGTCACGCCCTTTGCATTTTTCCAAATTTTGAAAAATGTCTCAGGAATGCAAAAAAGACAGTAAAACAGGCTCAAAAGCCCTCCACAATGATGAAACAATGAGTGAAATGGAAAATGGACAATGAAAATGTGTTTAAGAGACACTTCCTGTTTTAGTGACGTCACATTGATGATGTTTTTGACTTTTGGTGGTTTCATTCCTGTGTAAGAAAATGGGTATTCTCAGATTGTTCTTGGCGTTTTAAGGCGGAAATCTACTCATATTTAATCCCTCTGGTCATTGTTTCTTAAAAAAGATGGCACAATGGGTAAAAATGCGTGAAACAAATTTTGGAGCACACCCCTTGCATTTTTTGAAATTTTTAAAAATGTTTTAGGAAGGCAGAAAAGGTATTAAAATGGTCTCAAAAGCCCTCCACCATGATGAAACAATGAGTGAAATGGAAAATGGACAATGAAAATTTGTTTGAGTCACTTCCTATTTTGGTGACGTCACATTGATGATGTTTTTGACTTTTGGTGGTTTCACTTCTGATTTAAGAAAATGGGTACTCTCAGATTAATCTTTTCTTTTTAATGCTGAAATAACTCATATTCATCCCTCTGGTCATTCTTTTTTTAAAAAGATGGCACAATGCATACAAAGGCATAAAATAAAAATTTCCGGTCACGCCCTTTGCATTTTTCCAAATTTTGAAAAATGTCTCAAGAATGCAAAAAAGACCGTAAAACGGGCTCAAAAGCCCTCCACAATGATGAAACAATGAGTGAAATGGAAAATGGACAATGAAAATTTGTTTAAGACCAACTTCCTGTTTTGGTGACGTCACATTGATGACCTTTTTGACTTTTGGTGGTTTCACTTCCAATTTAAGAAAATGGGTACTCTCAGATTGTTCTTGGCGTTTTAAGGAGGAAATCTACTCATATTTAATCCCTCTGGTCATTCTTTCTTAAAAGGATGGCACAGTGCATACAAAGGCATAAAATAAAAATTTCTGGTCACGCCCTTTGCATTTTTCCAAATTTTGAAAAATGTCTTTGGAATGCAAAAAAGACAGTAAAACAGGCTCAAAAGCCCTCCACAATGATGAAACAATGAGTGAAATGGAAAATGGACAATGAAAATTTGTTTAAGAGACACTTCCTGTTTTAGTGACGTCACATTGATGACATTTTTGACTTTTGGTGGTTTCATTCCGGTGTAAGAAAATGGGTATTCTCAGATTGTTCTTGGCGTTTTAAGGCGGAAATCTACTCATATTTAATCCCTCTGGTCATTCTTTCTTAAAAAAGATGGCACAATGGGTAAAAATGCGTGAAACTAATTTTGGAGCACACCCCTTGCATTTTTTGAATTTTTTTAAAATGTTTTAGGAAGGCAGAAAATGTATTAAAATGGTTTCAAAAGCCCTCCACAATGATGAAACAATGAGTGAAATGGAAAATGGACAATGAAAATTTGTTTAAGACCAACTTCCTGTTTTGGTGACGTAACATTGATGACATTTTTGACTTTTGGTGGTTTCACTTCTGATTTAAGAAAATGGGTACTCTCAGATTAATCTTTTCTTTTTAATGATGAAACAACTCATATTCATCCCTCTGGTCATTATTTCTTAAAAAAGATGGCACAATGCATACAAAGGAATAAAATAAAAATTTCCGGTCACGCCCTTTGCATTTTTCCAAATTTTGAAAAATGTCTCAGGAATGCAAAAAAGACAGTAAAACAGGCTCAAAAGCCCTCCACAATGATGAAACAATGAGTGAAATGGAAAATGGACAATGAAAATTTGTTTAAGAGACACTTCCTGTTTTAGTGACGTCACATTGATGATGTTTTTGACTTTTGGTGGTTTCATTCCAGTGTAAGAAAATGGGTATTCTCAGATTGTTCTTGGCGTTTTAAGGCGGAAATCTACTCATATTTAATCCCTCTGGTCATTCTTTCTTAAAAAAGATGGCACAATGGGTAAAAATGCGTGAAACAAATTTTGGAGCACACCCCTTGCATTTTTTGAAATTTTTAAAAATGTTTTAGGAAGGCAGAAAAGGTATTAAAATGGTCTCAAAAGCCCTCTACCATGATGAAACAATGAGTGAAATGGAAAATGGACAATGAAAATTTGTTTGAGTCACTTCCTATTTTGGTGACGTCACATTGATGATGTTTTTGACTTTTGGTGGTTTCACTTCTGATTTAAGAAAATGGGTACTCTCAGATTAATCTTTTCTTTTTAATGCTGAAACAACTCATATTCATCCCTCTGGTCATTCTTTTTTAAAAAAGATGGCACAATGCATACAAAGGCATAAAATAAAAATTTCCGGTCACGCCCTTTGCATTTTTCCAAATTTTGAAAAATGTCTCAAGAATGCAAAAAAGACTGTAAAACGGGCTCAAAAGCCCTCCACAATGATGAAACAATGAGTGAAATGGAAAATGGACAATGAAAATTTGTTTAAGACCAACTTCCTGTTTTGGTGACATCACATTGATGACGTTTTTGACTTTTGGTGGTTTCACTTCCAATTTAAGAAAATGGGTACTCTCAGATTGTTCTTGGCGTTTTAAGGAGGAAATCTACTCATATTTAATCCCTCTGGTCATTCTTTCTTAAAAAAAGATGGCACAATGCATACAAAGGCATAAAATAAAAATTTCAGGTCACGCCCTTTGCATTTTTCCAAATTTTGAAAAATGTCTCAGGAATGCAAAAAAGACAGTAAAACAGGCTCAAAAGCCCTCCACAATGATGAAACAATGAGTGAAATGGAAAATGGAAAATGAAAATTTGTTTAAGAGACACTTCCTGTTTTAGTGACGTCACATTGATGATGTTTTTGACATTTGGTGGTTTCACTTCCGATTTAAGAAAATGGGTACTCTCAGATTGTTCTTTTCTTTTTAATGCTGAAACAACTCATATTTTATCCCTCTGGTCATTCTTTCTTAAAAGGATGGCACAGTGCATACAAAGGCATAAAATAAAAATTTCTGGTCACGCCCTTTACATTTTTCCAAATTTTGAAAAATGTCTCAGGAATGCAGAAAAGACAGTAAAACGGACTCAAAAGCCCTCCACAATGATGAAACAATGAGTGAAATGGAAAATGGACAATGAAAATTTGTTTAAGAGACACTTCCTGTTTTAGTGACGTCACATTGATGACGTTTTTGACTTTTGGTGGTTTTAATCCGGTGTAAGAAAATGGGTATTCTCAGATTGTTCTTGGCGTTTTAAGGCGGAAATCTACTCATATTTAATCCCTCTGGTTATTCTTTCTTAAAAAAGATGGCACAATGCATACAAAGGCATAAAATAAAAATTTCCGGTCACGCCCTTTGCATTTTTCCAAATTTTGAAAAATGTCTCAGGAATGCAAAAAAGACAGTAAAACAGGCTCAAAAGCCCTCCACAATGATGAAACAATGAGTGAAATGCTAATAGACAATGACAATTTGTTTAGGAGACACTTCCTGTTTTAGTGACGTCACATTGATGACATTTTTGACTTTTGGTGGTTTCATTCCGGTGTAAGAAAATGGGTATTCTCAGATTGTTCTTGGCGTTTAAGGTGGAAATCTACTCATATTTAATCCCTCTGGTCATTCTTTCTTAAAAAAGATGGCACAATGCATACAAAGGCATAAAATAAAAATTTCAGGTCACGCCCTTTGCATTTTTCCAAATTTTGAAAAATGTCTTTGGAATGCAAAAAAGACAGTAAAACAGGCTCAAAAGCCCTCCACAATGATGAAACAATGAGTGAAATGGAAAATGGACAATGAAAATTTGTTTAAGAGACACTTCCTGTTTTAGTGACGTCACATTGATGACATTTTTGACTTTTGGTGGTTTCATTCCGGTGTAAGAAAATGGGTATTCTCAGATTGTTCTTGGCGTTTTAAGGCGGAAATCTACTCATATTTAATCCCTCTGGTCATTCTTTCTTAAAAAAGATGGCACAATGGGTAAAAATGCGTGAAACTAATTTTGGAGCACACCCCTTGCATTTTTTGAATTTTTTTAAAATGTTTTAGGAAGGCAGAAAATGTATTAAAATGGTTTCAAAAGCCCTCCACAATGATGAAACAATGAGTGAAATGGAAAATGGACAATGAAAATTTGTTTAAGACCAACTTCCTGTTTTGGTGACGTAACATTGATGACATTTTTGACTTTTGGTGGTTTCACTTCTGATTTAAGAAAATGGGTACTCTCAGATTAATCTTTTCTTTTTAATGCTGAAACAACTCATATTCATCCCTCTGGTCATTATTTCTTAAAAAAGATGGCACAATGCATACAAAGGAATAAAATAAAAATTTCCGGTCACGCCCTTTGCATTTTTCCAAATTTTGAAAAATGTCTCAGGAATGCAAAAAAGACAGTAAAACAGGCTCAAAAGCCCTCCACAATGATGAAACAATGAGTGAAATGGAAAATGGACAATGAAAATTTGTTTAAGAGACACTTCCTGTTTTAGTGACGTCACATTGATGATGTTTTTGACTTTTGGTGGTTTCATTCCGGTGTAAGAAAATGGGTATTCTCAGATTGTTCTTGGCGTTTTAAGGCGGAAATCTACTCATATTTAATCCCTCTGGTCATTCTTTCTTAAAAAAGATGGCACAATGGGTAAAAATGCGTGAAACAAATTTTGGAGCACACCCCTTGCATTTTTTGAAATTTTTAAAAATGTTTTAGGAAGGCAGAAAAGGTATTAAAATGGTCTCAAAAGCCCTCCACCATGATGAAACAATGAGTGAAATGGAAAATGGACAATGAAAATTTGTTTGAGTCACTTCCTATTTTGGTGACATCACATTGATGATGTTTTTGACTTTTGGTGGTTTCACTTCTGATTTAAGAAAATGGGTACTCTCAGATTAATCTTTTCTTTTTAATGCTGAAACAACTCATATTCATCCCTCTGGTCATTCTTTTTTAAAAAAGATGGCACAATGCATACAAAGGCATAAAATAAAAATTTCCGGTCACGCCCTTTGCATTTTTCCAAATTTTGAAAAATGTCTCAAGAATGCAAAAAAGACTGTAAAACGGGCTCAAAAGCCCTCCACAATGATGAAACAATGAGTGAAATGGAAAATGGACAATGAAAATTTGTTTAAGACCAACTTCCTGTTTTGGTGACGTCACATTGATGACGTTTTTGACTTTTGGTGGTTTCACTTCCAATTTAAGAAAATGGGTACTCTCAGATTGTTCTTGGCGTTTTAAGGAGGAAATCTACTCATATTTAATCCCTCTGGTCATTCTTTCTTAAAAAAAGATGGCACAATGCATACAAAGGCATAAAATTAAAATTTCAGGTCACGCCCTTTGCATTTTTCCAAATTTTGAAAAATGTCTCAGGAATGCAAAAAAGACAGTAAAACAGGCTCAAAAGCCCTCCACAATGATGAAACAATGAGTGAAATGGAAAATGGAAAATGAAAATTTGTTTAAGAGACACTTCCTGTTTTAGTGACGTCACATTGATGATGTTTTTGACATTTGGTGGTTTCACTTCCGATTTAAGAAAATGGGTACTCTCAGATTGTTCTTTTCTTTTTAATGCTGAAACAACTCATATTTTATCCCTCTGGTCATTCTTTCTTAAAAGGATGGCACAGTGCATACAAAGGCATAAAATAAAAATTTCTGGTCACGCCCTTTACATTTTTCCAAATTTTGAAA
The DNA here is from genome assembly GCA_029206835.1 of Rana muscosa. Taxonomy (NCBI): domain Eukaryota; kingdom Metazoa; phylum Chordata; class Amphibia; order Anura; family Ranidae; genus Rana; species Rana muscosa. Next base: position 127,931 of record JARGYO010001557.1, read on the forward strand.
AATGTCTCAGGAATGCAGAAAAGACAGTAAAACGGACTCAAAAGCCCTCCACAATGATGAAACAATGAGTGAAATGGAAAATGGACAATGAAAATTTGTTTAAGAGACACTTCCTGTTTTAGTGACGTCACATTGATGACGTTTTTGACTTTTGGTGGTTTTAATCCGGTGTAAGAAAATGGGTATTCTCAGATTGTTCTTGGCGTTTTAGGGCGGAAATCTACTCATATTTAATCCCTCTGGTTATTCTTTCTTAAAAAAGATGGCACAATGCATACAAAGGCATAAAATAAAAATTTCCGGTCACGCCCTTTGCATTTTTCCAAATTTTGAAAAATGTCTCAGGAATGCAAAAAAGACAGTAAAACAGGCTCAAAAGCCCTCCACAATGATGAAACAATGAGTGAAATGCTAATAGACAATGAACATTTGTTTAGGAGACACTTCCTGTTTTAGTGACGTCACATTGATGACATTTTTGACTTTTGGTGGTTTCATTCCGGTGTAAGAAAATGGGTATTCTCAGATTGTTCTTGGCGTTTTAAGGTGGAAATCTACTCATATTTAATCCCTCTGGTCATTCTTTCTTAAAAAAGATGGCACAATGCATACAAAGGCATAAAATAAAAATTTCAGGTCACGCCCTTTGCATTTTTCCAAATTTTGAAAAATGTCTTTGGAATGCAAAAAAGACAGTAAAACAGGCTCAAAAGCCCTCCACAATGATGAAACAATGAGTGAAATGGAAAATGGACAATGAAAATTTGTTTAAGAGACACTTCCTGTTTTAGTGACGTCACATTGATGACATTTTTGACTTTTGGTGGTTTCATTCCGGTGTAAGAAAATGGGTATTCTCAGATTGTTCTTGGCGTTTTAAGGCGGAAATCTACTCATATTTAATCCCTCTGGTCATTCTTTCTTAAAAAAGATGGCACAATGGGTAAAAATGCGTGAAACTAATTTTGGAGCACACCCCTTGCATTTTTTGAAATTTTTAAAAATGTTTTAGGAAGGCAGAAAATGTATTAAAATGGTTTCAAAAGCCCTCCACAATGATGAAACAATGAGTGAAATGGAAAATGGACAATGAAAATTTGTTTAAGATCAACTTCCTGTTTTGGTGACGTAACATTGATGACATTTTTGACTTTTGGTGATTTCACTTCTGATTTAAGAAAATGGGTACTCTCAGATTAATCTTTTCTTTTTAATGCTGAAACAACTCATATTCATCCCTCTGGTCATTATTTCTTAAAAAAGATGGCACAATGCATACAAAGGCATAAAATAAAAATTTCCGGTCACGCCATTTGCATTTTTCCAAATTTTGAAAAATGTCTCAAGAATGCAAAAAAGACTGTAAAACGGGCTCAAAAGCCCTCCACAATGATGAAACAATGAGTGAAATGGAAAATGGACAATGAAAATTTGTTTAAGACCAACTTCCTGTTTTGGTGACGTCACATTGATGACGTTTTTGACTTTTGGTGGTTTCACTTCCAATTTAAGAAAATGGGTACTCTCAGATTGTTCTTGGCGTTTTAAGGAGGAAATCTACTCATATTTAATCCCTCTGGTCATTCTTTCTTAAAAAAGATGGCACAATGCATACAAAGGCATAAAATAAAAATTTCAGGTCACGCCCTTTGCATTTTTCCAAATTTTGAAAAATGTCTCAGGAATGCAAAAAAGACAGTAAAACAGGCTCAAAAGCCCTCCACAATGATGAAACAATGAGTGAAATGGAAAATGGAAAATGAAAATTTGTTTAAGAGACACTTCCTGTTTTAGTGACGTCACATTGATGACGTTTTTGACTTTTGGTGGTTTTAATCCGGTGTAAGAAAATGGGTATTCTCAGATTGTTCTTGGCGTTTTAAGGCGGAAATCTACTCATATTTAATCCCTCTGGTTATTCTTTCTTAAAAAAGATGGCACAATGCATACAAAGGCATAAAATAAAAATTTCCGGTCACGCCCTTTGCATTTTTCCAAATTTTGAAAAATGTCTCAGGAATGCAAAAAAGACAGTAAAACAGGCTCAAAAGCCCTCCACAATGATGAAACAATGAGTGAAATGCTAATAGACAATGAAAATTTGTTTAGGAGACACTTCCTGTTTTAGTGATGTCACATTGATGACATTTTTGACTTTTGGTGGTTTCATTCCGGTGTAAGAAAATGGGTATTATCAGATTGTTCTTGGCGTTTTAAGGTGGAAATCTACTCATATTTAATCCCTCTGGTCATTCTTTCTTAAAAAAGATGGCACAATGGGTAAAAATGTGTGAAACAAATTTTGGAGCACACCCCTTGCATTTTTAGAAATTTTTAAAAATGTTTTAGGAAGGCAGAAAAGGTATTAAAATGGTTTCAAAAGCCCTCCACAATGATGAAACAATGAGTGAAATGGAAAATGGACAATTAAAATTTGTTTAAGACCAACTTCCTGTTTTGGTGACTTCACATTGATGACGTTTTTGACTTTTGGTGGTTTCACTTCTGATTTAAGAAAATGGGTACTCTTAGATTAATCTTTTCTTTTTAATGCTGAAACAAATCATATTCATCCCTCTGGTCATTCTTTCTTAAAAAAGATGGCACAATGCATACAAAGGCATAAAATAAAAATTTCAGGTCACGCCCTTTGCATTTTTCCAAATTTTGAAAAATGTCTCAGGAATGCAAAAAAGAAATTAAAACGGGATCAAAAGCCCTCCACAATGATGAAACAATGAGTGAAATGGAAAATGGACAATGAAAATTTGTTTAAGAGCCACTTCCTGTTTTGGTGACGTCACATTGATGATGTTTTTGACTTTTGGTGGTTTCATTTCCGGTTTAAGAAAATAGGTATTCTTAGATTGTTCTTGGCGTTTTAAGGTGGAAATCTACTCATATTTAATCCCTCTGGTCATTCTTTCTTAAAAAAGATGGCACAATGCATACAAAGGCATAAAATAAAAATTTCAGGTCACGCCCTTTGCATTTTTCCAAATTTTGAAAAATGTCTCAGGAATGCAAAAAAGACAGTAAAACAGGCTCAAAAGCCCTCCACAATGATGAAACAATGAGTGAAATGGAAAATGGAAAATGAAAATTTGTTTAAGAGACACTTCCTGTTTTAGTGACGTCACATTGATGATGTTTTTGACATTTGGTGGTTTCACTTCCGATTTAAGAAAATGGGTACTCTCAGATTGTTCTTTTCTTTTTAATGCTGAAACAACTCATATTTTATCCCTCTGGTCATTCTTTCTTAAAAGGATGGCACAGTGCATACAAAGGCATAAAATAAAAATTTCTGGTCACGCCCTTTACATTTTTCCAAATTTTGAAAAATGTCTCAGGAATGCAGAAAAGACAGTAAAACGGACTCAAAAGCCCTCCACAATGATGAAACAATGAGTGAAATGGAAAATGGACAATGAAAATTTGTTTAAGAGACACTTCCTGTTTTAGTGACGTCACATTGATGACGTTTTTGACTTTTGGTGGTTTTAATCCGGTGTAAGAAAATGGGTATTCTCAGATTGTTCTTGGCGTTTTAAGGCGGAAATCTACTCATATTTAATCCCTCTGGTTATTCTTTCTTAAAAAAGATGGCACAATGCATACAAAGGCATAAAATAAAAATTTCCGGTCACGCCCTTTGCATTTTTCCAAATTTTGAAAAATGTCTCAGGAATGCAAAAAAGACAGTAAAACAGGCTCAAAAGCCCTCCACAATGATGAAACAATGAGTGAAATGCTAATAGACAATGACAATTTGTTTAGGAGACACTTCCTGTTTTAGTGACGTCACATTGATGACATTTTTGACTTTTGGTGGTTTCATTCCGGTGTAAGAAAATGGGTATTCTCAGATTGTTCTTGGCGTTTAAGGTGGAAATCTACTCATATTTAATCCCTCTGGTCATTCTTTCTTAAAAAAGATGGCACAATGCATACAAAGGCATAAAATAAAAATTTCAGGTCACGCCCTTTGCATTTTTCCAAATTTTGAAAAATGTCTTTGGAATGCAAAAAAGACAGTAAAACAGGCTCAAAAGCCCTCCACAATGATGAAACAATGAGTGAAATGGAAAATGGACAATGAAAATTTGTTTAAGAGACACTTCCTGTTTTAGTGACGTCACATTGATGACATTTTTGACTTTTGGTGGTTTCATTCCGGTGTAAGAAAATGGGTATTCTCAGATTGTTCTTGGCGTTTTAAGGCGGAAATCTACTCATATTTAATCCCTCTGGTCATTCTTTCTTAAAAAAGATGGCACAATGGGTAAAAATGCGTGAAACTAATTTTGGAGCACACCCCTTGCATTTTTTGAATTTTTTTAAAATGTTTTAGGAAGGCAGAAAATGTATTAAAATGGTTTCAAAAGCCCTCCACAATGATGAAACAATGAGTGAAATGGAAAATGGACAATGAAAATTTGTTTAAGACCAACTTCCTGTTTTGGTGACGTAACATTGATGACATTTTTGACTTTTGGTGGTTTCACTTCTGATTTAAGAAAATGGGTACTCTCAGATTAATCTTTTCTTTTTAATGCTGAAACAACTCATATTCATCCCTCTGGTCATTATTTCTTAAAAAAGATGGCACAATGCATACAAAGGAATAAAATAAAAATTTCCGGTCACGCCCTTTGCATTTTTCCAAATTTTGAAAAATGTCTCAGGAATGCAAAAAAGACAGTAAAACAGGCTCAAAAGCCCTCCACAATGATGAAACAATGAGTGAAATGGAAAATGGACAATGAAAATTTGTTTAAGAGACACTTCCTGTTTTAGTGACGTCACATTGATGATGTTTTTGACTTTTGGTGGTTTCATTCCGGTGTAAGAAAATGGGTATTCTCAGATTGTTCTTGGCGTTTTAAGGCGGAAATCTACTCATATTTAATCCCTCTGGTCATTCTTTCTTAAAAAAGATGGCACAATGGGTAAAAATGCGTGAAACAAATTTTGGAGCACACCCCTTGCATTTTTTGAAATTTTTAAAAATGTTTTAGGAAGGCAGAAAAGGTATTAAAATGGTCTCAAAAGCCCTCCACCATGATGAAACAATGAGTGAAATGGAAAATGGACAATGAAAATTTGTTTGAGTCACTTCCTATTTTGGTGACATCACATTGATGATGTTTTTGACTTTTGGTGGTTTCACTTCTGATTTAAGAAAATGGGTACTCTCAGATTAATCTTTTCTTTTTAATGCTGAAACAACTCATATTCATCCCTCTGGTCATTCTTTTTTAAAAAAGATGGCACAATGCATACAAAGGCATAAAATAAAAATTTCCGGTCACGCCCTTTGCATTTTTCCAAATTTTGAAAAATGTCTCAAGAATGCAAAAAAGACTGTAAAACGGGCTCAAAAGCCCTCCACAATGATGAAACAATGAGTGAAATGGAAAATGGACAATGAAAATTTGTTTAAGACCAACTTCCTGTTTTGGTGACGTCACATTGATGACGTTTTTGACTTTTGGTGGTTTCACTTCCAATTTAAGAAAATGGGTACTCTCAGATTGTTCTTGGCGTTTTAAGGAGGAAATCTACTCATATTTAATCCCTCTGGTCATTCTTTCTTAAAAAAAGATGGCACAATGCATACAAAGGCATAAAATTAAAATTTCAGGTCACGCCCTTTGCATTTTTCCAAATTTTGAAAAATGTCTCAGGAATGCAAAAAAGACAGTAAAACAGGCTCAAAAGCCCTCCACAATGATGAAACAATGAGTGAAATGGAAAATGGAAAATGAAAATTTGTTTAAGAGACACTTCCTGTTTTAGTGACGTCACATTGATGATGTTTTTGACATTTGGTGGTTTCACTTCCGATTTAAGAAAATGGGTACTCTCAGATTGTTCTTTTCTTTTTAATGCTGAAACAACTCATATTTTATCCCTCTGGTCATTCTTTCTTAAAAGGATGGCACAGTGCATACAAAGGCATAAAATAAAAATTTCTGGTCACGCCCTTTACATTTTTCCAAATTTTGAAAAATGTCTCAGGAATGCAGAAAAGACAGTAAAACGGACTCAAAAGCCCTCCACAATGATGAAACAATGAGTGAAATGGAAAATGGACAATGAAAATTTGTTTAAGAGACACTTCCTGTTTTAGTGACGTCACATTGATGACGTTTTTGACTTTTGGTGGTTTTAATCCGGTGTAAGAAAATGGGTATTCTCAGATTGTTCTTGGCGTTTTAGGGCGGAAATCTACTCATATTTAATCCCTCTGGTTATTCTTTCTTAAAAAAGATGGCACAATGCATACAAAGGCATAAAATAAAAATTTCCGGTCACGCCCTTTGCATTTTTCCAAATTTTGAAAAATGTCTCAGGAATGCAAAAAAGACAGTAAAACAGGCTCAAAAGCCCTCCACAATGATGAAACAATGAGTGAAATGCTAATAGACAATGAACATTTGTTTAGGAGACACTTCCTGTTTTAGTGACGTCACATTGATGACATTTTTGACTTTTGGTGGTTTCATTCCGGTGTAAGAAAATGGGTATTCTCAGATTGTTCTTGGCGTTTTAAGGTGGAAATCTACTCATATTTAATCCCTCTGGTCATTCTTTCTTAAAAAAGATGGCACAATGCATACAAAGGCATAAAATAAAAATTTCAGGTCACGCCCTTTGCATTTTTCCAAATTTTGAAAAATGTCTTTGGAATGCAAAAAAGACAGTAAAACAGGCTCAAAAGCCCTCCACAATGATGAAACAATGAGTGAAATGGAAAATGGACAATGAAAATTTGTTTAAGAGACACTTCCTGTTTTAGTGACGTCACATTGATGACATTTTTGACTTTTGGTGGTTTCATTCCGGTGTAAGAAAATGGGTATTCTCAGATTGTTCTTGGCGTTTTAAGGCGGAAATCTACTCATATTTAATCCCTCTGGTCATTCTTTCTTAAAAAAGATGGCACAATGGGTAAAAATGCGTGAAACTAATTTTGGAGCACACCCCTTGCATTTTTTGAAATTTTTAAAAATGTTTTAGGAAGGCAGAAAATGTATTAAAATGGTTTCAAAAGCCCTCCACAATGATGAAACAATGAGTGAAATGGAAAATGGACAATGAAAATTTGTTTAAGATCAACTTCCTGTTTTGGTGACGTAACATTGATGACATTTTTGACTTTTGGTGATTTCACTTCTGATTTAAGAAAATGGGTACTCTCAGATTAATCTTTTCTTTTTAATGCTGAAACAACTCATATTCATCCCTCTGGTCATTATTTCTTAAAAAAGATGGCACAATGCATACAAAGGCATAAAATAAAAATTTCCGGTCACGCCATTTGCATTTTTCCAAATTTTGAAAAATGTCTCAAGAATGCAAAAAAGACTGTAAAACGGGCTCAAAAGCCCTCCACAATGATGAAACAATGAGTGAAATGGAAAATGGACAATGAAAATTTGTTTAAGACCAACTTCCTGTTTTGGTGACGTCACATTGATGACGTTTTTGACTTTTGGTGGTTTCACTTCCAATTTAAGAAAATGGGTACTCTCAGATTGTTCTTGGCGTTTTAAGGAGGAAATCTACTCATATTTAATCCCTCTGGTCATTCTTTCTTAAAAAAGATGGCACAATGCATACAAAGGCATAAAATAAAAATTTCAGGTCACGCCCTTTGCATTTTTCCAAATTTTGAAAAATGTCTCAGGAATGCAAAAAAGACAGTAAAACAGGCTCAAAAGCCCTCCACAATGATGAAACAATGAGTGAAATGGAAAATGGAAAATGAAAATTTGTTTAAGAGACACTTCCTGTTTTAGTGACGTCACATTGATGACGTTTTTGACTTTTGGTGGTTTTAATCCGGTGTAAGAAAATGGGTATTCTCAGATTGTTCTTGGCGTTTTAAGGCGGAAATCTACTCATATTTAATCCCTCTGGTTATTCTTTCTTAAAAAAGATGGCACAATGCATACAAAGGCATAAAATAAAAATTTCCGGTCACGCCCTTTGCATTTTTCCAAATTTTGAAAAATGTCTCAGGAATGCAAAAAAGACAGTAAAACAGGCTCAAAAGCCCTCCACAATGATGAAACAATGAGTGAAATGCTAATAGACAATGAAAATTTGTTTAGGAGACACTTCCTGTTTTAGTGATGTCACATTGATGACATTTTTGACTTTTGGTGGTTTCATTCCGGTGTAAGAAAATGGGTATTATCAGATTGTTCTTGGCGTTTTAAGGTGGAAATCTACTCATATTTAATCCCTCTGGTCATTCTTTCTTAAAAAAGATGGCACAATGGGTAAAAATGTGTGAAACAAATTTTGGAGCACACCCCTTGCATTTTTAGAAATTTTTAAAAATGTTTTAGGAAGGCAGAAAAGGTATTAAAATGGTTTCAAAAGCCCTCCACAATGATGAAACAATGAGTGAAATGGAAAATGGACAATTAAAATTTGTTTAAGACCAACTTCCTGTTTTGGTGACTTCACATTGATGACGTTTTTGACTTTTGGTGGTTTCACTTCTGATTTAAGAAAATGGGTACTCTTAGATTAATCTTTTCTTTTTAATGCTGAAACAAATCATATTCATCCCTCTGGTCATTCTTTCTTAAAAAAGATGGCACAATGCATACAAAGGCATAAAATAAAAATTTCAGGTCACGCCCTTTGCATTTTTCCAAATTTTGAAAAATGTCTCAGGAATGCAAAAAAGAAATTAAAACGGGATCAAAAGCCCTCCACAATGATGAAACAATGAGTGAAATGGAAAATGGACAATGAAAATTTGTTTAAGAGCCACTTCCTGTTTTGGTGACGTCACATTGATGATGTTTTTGACTTTTGGTGGTTTCATTTCCGGTTTAAGAAAATAGGTATTCTTAGATTGTTCTTGGCGTTTTAAGGTGGAAATCTACTCATATTTAATCCCTCTGGTCATTCTTTCTTAAAAAAGATGGCACAATGCATACAAAGGCATAAAATAAAAATTTCAGGTCACGCCCTTTGCATTTTTCCAAATTTTGAAAAATGTCTTTGGAATGCAAAAAAGACAGTAAAACAGGCTCAAAAGCCCTCCACAATGATGAAACAATGAGTGAAATGGAAAATGGACAATGAAAATTTGTTTAAGAGACACTTCCTGTTTTAGTGACGTCACATTGATGACATTTTTGACTTTTGGTGGTTTCATTCCGGTGTAAGAAAATGGGTATTCTCAGATTGTTCTTGGCGTTTTAAGGCGGAAATCTACTCATATTTAATCCCTCTGGTCATTCTTTCTTAAAAAAGATGGCACAATGGGTAAAAATGCGTGAAACTAATTTTGGAGCACACCCCTTGCATTTTTTGAATTTTTTTAAAATGTTTTAGGAAGGCAGAAAATGTATTAAAATGGTTTCAAAAGCCCTCCACAATGATGAAACAATGAGTGAAATGGAAAATGGACAATGAAAATTTGTTTAAGACCAACTTCCTGTTTTGGTGACGTAACATTGATGACATTTTTGACTTTTGGTGGTTTCACTTCTGATTTAAGAAAATGGGTACTCTCAGATTAATCTTTTCTTTTTAATGCTGAAACAACTCATATTCATCCCTCTGGTCATTATTTCTTAAAAAAGATGGCACAATGCATACAAAGGAATAAAATAAAAATTTCCGGTCACGCCCTTTGCATTTTTCCAAATTTTGAAAAATGTCTCAGGAATGCAAAAAAGACAGTAAAACAGGCTCAAAAGCCCTCCACAATGATGAAACAATGAGTGAAATGGAAAATGGACAATGAAAATTTGTTTAAGAGACACTTCCTGTTTTAGTGACGTCACATTGATGATGTTTTTGACTTTTGGTGGTTTCATTCCGGTGTAAGAAAATGGGTATTCTCAGATTGTTCTTGGCGTTTTAAGGCGGAAATCTACTCATATTTAATCCCTCTGGTCATTCTTTCTTAAAAAAGATGGCACAATGGGTAAAAATGCGTGAAACAAATTTTGGAGCACACCCCTTGCATTTTTTGAAATTTTTAAAAATGTTTTAGGAAGGCAGAAAAGGTATTAAAATGGTCTCAAAAGCCCTCCACCATGATGAAACAATGAGTGAAATGGAAAATGGACAATGAAAATTTGTTTGAGTCACTTCCTATTTTGGTGACGTCACATTGATGATGTTTTTGACTTTTGGTGGTTTCACTTCTGATTTAAGAAAATGGGTACTCTCAGATTAATCTTTTCTTTTTAATGCTGAAACAACTCATATTCATCCCTCTGGTCATTCTTTTTTAAAAAAGATGGCACAATGCATACAAAGGCATAAAATAAAAATTTCCGGTCACGCCCTTTGCATTTTTCCAAATTTTGAAAAATGTCTCAAGAATGCAAAAAAGACTGTAAAACGGGCTCAAAAGCCCTCCACAATGATGAAACAATGAGTGAAATGGAAAATGGACAATGAAAATTTGTTTAAGACCAACTTCCTGTTTTGGTGACGTCACATTGATGACGTTTTTGACTTTTGGTGGTTTCACTTCCAATTTAAGAAAATGGGTACTCTCAGATTGTTCTTGGCGTTTTAAGGAGGAAATCTACTCATATTTAATCCCTCTGGTCATTCTTTCTTAAAAAAAGATGGCACAATGCATACAAAGGCATAAAATTAAAATTTCAGGTCACGCCCTTTGCATTTTTCCAAATTTTGAAAAATGTCTCAGGAATGCAAAAAAGACAGTAAAACAGGCTCAAAAGCCCTCCACAATGATGAAACAATGAGTGAAATGGAAAATGGAAAATGAAAATTTGTTTAAGAGACACTTCCTGTTTTAGTGACGTCACATTGATGATGTTTTTGACATTTGGTGGTTTCACTTCCGATTTAAGAAAATGGGTACTCTCAGATTGTTCTTTTCTTTTTAATGCTGAAACAACTCATATTTTATCCCTCTGGTCATTCTTTCTTAAAAGGATGGCACAGTGCATACAAAGGCATAAAATAAAAATTTCTGGTCACGCCCTTTACATTTTTCTAAATTTTGAAAAATGTCTCAGGAATGCAGAAAAGACAGTAAAACGGACTCAAAAGCCCTCCACAATGATGAAACAATGAGTGAAATGGAAAATGGACAATGAAAATTTGTTTAAGAGACACTTCCTGTTTTAGTGATGTCACATTGATGACGTTTTTGACTTTTGGTGGTTTTAATCCGGTGTAAGAAAATGGGTATTCTCAGATTTTTCTTGGCGTTTTTGGGCGGAAATCTACTCATATTTAATCCCTCTGGTTATTCTTTCTTAAAAAAGATGGCACAATGCATACAAAGGCATAAAATAAAAATTTCCGGTCACGCCCTTTGCATTTTTCCAAATTTTGAAAAATGTCTCAGGAATGCAAAAAAGACAGTAAAACAGGCTCAAAAGCCCTCCACAATGATGAAACAATGAGTGAAATGCTAATAGACAATGAAAATTTGTTTAGGAGACACTTCCTGTTTTAGTGACGTCACATTGATGACATTTTTGACTTTTGGTGGTTTCATTCCGGTGTAAGAAAATGGGTATTCTCAGATTGTTCTTGGCGTTTTAAGGTGGAAATCTACTCATATTTAATCCCTCTGGTCATTCTTTCTTAAAAAAGATGGCACAATGCATACAAAGGCATAAAATAAAAATTTCAGGTCACGCCCTTTGCATTTTTCCAAATTTTGAAAAATGTCTTTGGAATGCAAAAAAGACAGTAAAACAGGCTCAAAAGCCCTCCACAATGATGAAACAATGAGTGAAATGGAAAATGGACAATGAAAATTTGTTTAAGAGACACTTCCTGTTTTAGTGACGTCACATTGATGACATTTTTGACTTTTGGTGGTTTCATTCCGGTGTAAGAAAATGGGTATTCTCAGATTGTTCTTGGCGTTTTAAGGCGGAAATCTACTCATATTTAATCCCTCTGGTCATTCTTTCTTAAAAAAGATGGCACAATGGGTAAAAATGTGTGAAACTAATTTTGGAGCACACCCCTTGCATTTTTTGAAATTTTTAAAAATGTTTTAGGAAGGCAGAAAATGTATTAAAATGGTTTCAAAAGCCCTCCACAATGATGAAACAATGAGTGAAATGGAAAATGGACAATGAAAATTTGTTTAAGATCAACTTCCTGTTTTGGTGACGTAACATTGATGACATTTTTGACTTTTGGTGATTTCACTTCTGATTTAAGAAAATGGGTACTCTCAGATTAATCTTTTCTTTTTAATGCTGAAACAACTCATATTCATCCCTCTGGTCATTATTTCTTAAAAAAGATGGCACAATGCATACAAAGGCATAAAATAAAAATTTCCGGTCACGCCCTTTGCATTTTTCCAAATTTTGAAAAATGTCTCAGGAATGCAAAAAAGACAGTAAAACAGGCTCAAAAGCCCTCCACAATGATGAAACAATGAGTGAAATGGAAAATGGACAATGAAAATGTGTTAAAGAGACACTTCCTGTTTTAGTGACGTCACATTGATGATGTTTTTGACTTTTGGTGGTTTCATTCCGGTGTAAGAAAATGGGTATTCTCAGATTGTTCTTGGCGTTTTAAGGCGGAAATCTACTCATATTTAATCCCTCTGGTCATTGTTTCTTAAAAAAGATGGCACAATGGGTAAAAATGCGTGAAACAAATTTTGGAGCACACCCCTTGCATTTTTTGAAATTTTTAAAAATGTTTTAGGAAGGCAGAAAAGGTATTAAAATGGTCTCAAAAGCCCTCCACCATGATGAAACAATGAGTGAAATGGAAAATGGACAATGAAAATTAGTTTGAGTCACTTCCTATTTTGGTGACGTCACATTGATGATGTTTTTGACTTTTGGTGGTTTCACTTCTGATTTAAGAAAATGGGTACTCTCAGATTAATCTTTTCTTTTTAATGCTGAAATAACTCATATTCATCCCTCTGGTCATTCTTTTTATAAAAAGATGGCACAATGCATACAAAGGCATAAAATAAAAATTTCCGGTCACGCCCTTTGCATTTTTCCAAATTTTGAAAAATGTCTCAAGAATGCAAAAAAGACCGTAAAACGGGCTCAAAAGCCCTCCACAATGATGAAACAATGAGTGAAATGGAAAATGGACAATGAAAATTTGTTTAAGACCAACTTCCTGTTTTGGTGACGTCACATTGATGACGTTTTTTGACTTTTGGTGGTTTCACTTCCAATTTAAGAAAATGGGTACTCTCAGATTGTTCTTGGCGTTTTAAGGAGGAAATCTACTCATATTTAATCCCTCTGGTCATTCTTTCTTAAAAGGATGGCACAGTGCATACAAAGGCATAAAATAAAAATTTCTGGTCACGCCCTTTACATTTTTCCAAATTTTGAAAAATGTCTCAGGAATGCAAAAAAGACAGTAAAACAGGCTCAAAAGCCCTCCACAATGATGAAACAATGAGTGAAATGGAAAATGGAAAATGAAAATTTGTTTAAGAGACACTTCCTGTTTTAGTGACGTCACATTGATGACGTTTTTGACTTTTGGTGGTTTTAATCCGGTGTAAGAAAATGGGTATTCTCAGATTGTTCTTGGCGTTTTAAGGCGGAAATCTACTCATATTTAATCCCTCTGGTTATTCTTTCTTAAAAAAGATGGCACAATGCATACAAAGGCATAAAATAAAAATTTCCGGTCACGCCCTTTGCATTTTTCCAAATTTTGAAAAATGTCTCAGGAATGCAAAAAAGACAGTAAAACAGGCTCAAAAGCCCTCCACAATGATGAAACAATGAGTGAAATGCTAATAGACAATGAAAATTTGTTTAGGAGACACTTCCTGTTTTAGTGATGTCACATTGATGACATTTTTGACTTTTGGTGGTTTCATTCCGGTGTAAGAAAATGGGTATTCTCAGATTGTTCTTGGCGTTTTAAGGTGGAAATCTACTCATATTTAATCCCTCTGGTCATTCTTTCTTAAAAAAGATGGCACAATGGGTAAAAATGTGTGAAACAAATTTTGGAGCACACCCCTTGCATTTTTAGAAATTTTTAAAAATGTTTTAGGAAGGCAGAAAAGGTATTAAAATGGTTTCAAAAGCCCTCCACAATGATGAAACAATGAGTGAAATGGAAAATGGACAATTAAAATTTGTTTAAGACCAACTTCCTGTTTTGGTGACGTCACATTGATGACGTTTTTGACTTTTGGTGGTATCACTTCTGATTTAAGAAAATGGGTACTCTCAGATTAATCTTTTCTTTTTAATGCTGAAACAACTCATAATTATCCCTCTGGTCATTCTTTCTTAAAAAAGATGGCACAATGCATACAAAGGCATAAAATAAAAATTTCAGGTCACGCCCTTTGCATTTTTCCAAATTTTGAAAAATGTCTCAGGAATGCAAAAAAGAAATTAAAACGGGATCAAAAGCCCTCCACAATGATGAAACAATGAGTGAAATGGAAAATGGACAATGAAAATTTGTTTAAGAGCCACTTCCTGTTTTGGTGACGTCACATTGATGATGTTTTTGACTTTTGGTGGTTTCATTTCCGGTTTAAGAAAATAGGTATTCTTAGATTGTTCTTGGCGTTTTAAGGTGGAAATCTACTCATATTTAATCCCTCTGGTCATTCTTTCTTAAAAAAGATGGCACAATGCATACAAAGGCATAAAATAAAAATTTCAGGTCACGCCCTTTGCATTTTTCCAAATTTTGAAAAATGTCTTTGGAATGCAAAAAAGACAGTAAAACAGGCTCAAAAGCCCTCCACAATGATGAAACAATGAGTGAAATGGAAAATGGACAATGAAAATTTGTTTAAGAGACACTTCCTGTTTTAGTGACGTCACATTGATGACATTTTTGACTTTTGGTGGTTTCATTCCGGTGTAAGAAAATGGGTATTCTCAGATTGTTCTTGGCGTTTTAAGGCGGAAATCTACTCATATTTAATCCCTCTGGTCATTCTTTCTTAAAAAAGATGGCACAATGGGTAAAAATGCGTGAAACTAATTTTGGAGCACACCCCTTGCATTTTTTGAATTTTTTTAAAATGTTTTAGGAAGGCAGAAAATGTATTAAAATGGTTTCAAAAGCCCTCCACAATGATGAAACAATGAGTGAAATGGAAAATGGACAATGAAAATTTGTTTGAGTCACTTCCTATTTTGGTGACGTCACATTGATGATGTTTTTGACTTTTGGTGGTTTCACTTCTGATTTAAGAAAATGGGTACTCTCAGATTAATCTTTTCTTTTTAATGCTGAAACAACTCATATTCATCCCTCTGGTCATTCTTTTTTAAAAAAGATGGCACAATGCATACAAAGGCATAAAATAAAAATTTCCGGTCACGCCCTTTGCATTTTTCCAAATTTTGAAAAATGTCTCAAGAATGCAAAAAAGACTGTAAAACGGGCTCAAAAGCCCTCCACAATGATGAAACAATGAGTGAAATGGAAAATGGACAATGAAAATTTGTTTAAGACCAACTTCCTGTTTTGGTGACGTCACATTGATGACGTTTTTGACTTTTGGTGGTTTCACTTCCAATTTAAGAAAATGGGTACTCTCAGATTGTTCTTGGCGTTTTAAGGAGGAAATCTACTCATATTTAATCCCTCTGGTCATTCTTTCTTAAAAAAAGATGGCACAATGCATACAAAGGCATAAAATTAAAATTTCAGGTCACGCCCTTTGCATTTTTCCAAATTTTGAAAAATGTCTCAGGAATGCAAAAAAGACAGTAAAACAGGCTCAAAAGCCCTCCACAATGATGAAACAATGAGTGAAATGGAAAATGGAAAATGAAAATTTGTTTAAGAGACACTTCCTGTTTTAGTGACGTCACATTGATGATGTTTTTGACATTTGGTGGTTTCACTTCCGATTTAAGAAAATGGGTACTCTCAGATTGTTCTTTTCTTTTTAATGCTGAAACAACTCATATTTTATCCCTCTGGTCATTCTTTCTTAAAAGGATGGCACAGTGCATACAAAGGCATAAAATAAAAATTTCTGGTCACGCCCTTTACATTTTTCTAAATTTTGAAAAATGTCTCAGGAATGCAGAAAAGACAGTAAAACGGACTCAAAAGCCCTCCACAATGATGAAACAATGAGTGAAATGGAAAATGGACAATGAAAATTTGTTTAAGAGACACTTCCTGTTTTAGTGATGTCACATTGATGACGTTTTTGACTTTTGGTGGTTTTAATCCGGTGTAAGAAAATGGGTATTCTCAGATTTTTCTTGGCGTTTTTGGGCGGAAATCTACTCATATTTAATCCCTCTGGTTATTCTTTCTTAAAAAAGATGGCACAATGCATACAAAGGCATAAAATAAAAATTTCCGGTCACGCCCTTTGCATTTTTCCAAATTTTGAAAAATGTCTCAGGAATGCAAAAAAGACAGTAAAACAGGCTCAAAAGCCCTCCACAATGATGAAACAATGAGTGAAATGCTAATAGACAATGAAAATTTGTTTAGGAGACACTTCCTGTTTTAGTGACGTCACATTGATGACATTTTTGACTTTTGGTGGTTTCATTCCGGTGTAAGAAAATGGGTATTCTCAGATTGTTCTTGGCGTTTTAAGGTGGAAATCTACTCATATTTAATCCCTCTGGTCATTCTTTCTTAAAAAAGATGGCACAATGCATACAAAGGCATAAAATAAAAATTTCAGGTCACGCCCTTTGCATTTTTCCAAATTTTGAAAAATGTCTTTGGAATGCAAAAAAGACAGTAAAACAGGCTCAAAAGCCCTCCACAATGATGAAACAATGAGTGAAATGGAAAATGGACAATGAAAATTTGTTTAAGAGACACTTCCTGTTTTAGTGACGTCACATTGATGACATTTTTGACTTTTGGTGGTTTCATTCCGGTGTAAGAAAATGGGTATTCTCAGATTGTTCTTGGCGTTTTAAGGCGGAAATCTACTCATATTTAATCCCTCTGGTCATTCTTTCTTAAAAAAGATGGCACAATGGGTAAAAATGTGTGAAACTAATTTTGGAGCACACCCCTTGCATTTTTTGAAATTTTTAAAAATGTTTTAGGAAGGCAGAAAATGTATTAAAATGGTTTCAAAAGCCCTCCACAATGATGAAACAATGAGTGAAATGGAAAATGGACAATGAAAATTTGTTTAAGATCAACTTCCTGTTTTGGTGACGTAACATTGATGACATTTTTGACTTTTGGTGATTTCACTTCTGATTTAAGAAAATGGGTACTCTCAGATTAATCTTTTCTTTTTAATGCTGAAACAACTCATATTCATCCCTCTGGTCATTATTTCTTAAAAAAGATGGCACAATGCATACAAAGGCATAAAATAAAAATTTCCGGTCACGCCCTTTGCATTTTTCCAAATTTTGAAAAATGTCTCAGGAATGCAAAAAAGACAGTAAAACAGGCTCAAAAGCCCTCCACAATGATGAAACAATGAGTGAAATGGAAAATGGACAATGAAAATGTGTTAAAGAGACACTTCCTGTTTTAGTGACGTCACATTGATGATGTTTTTGACTTTTGGTGGTTTCATTCCGGTGTAAGAAAATGGGTATTCTCAGATTGTTCTTGGCGTTTTAAGGCGGAAATCTACTCATATTTAATCCCTCTGGTCATTGTTTCTTAAAAAAGATGGCACAATGGGTAAAAATGCGTGAAACAAATTTTGGAGCACACCCCTTGCATTTTTTGAAATTTTTAAAAATGTTTTAGGAAGGCAGAAAAGGTATTAAAATGGTCTCAAAAGCCCTCCACCATGATGAAACAATGAGTGAAATGGAAAATGGACAATGAAAATTAGTTTGAGTCACTTCCTATTTTGGTGACGTCACATTGATGATGTTTTTGACTTTTGGTGGTTTCACTTCTGATTTAAGAAAATGGGTACTCTCAGATTAATCTTTTCTTTTTAATGCTGAAATAACTCATATTCATCCCTCTGGTCATTCTTTTTATAAAAAGATGGCACAATGCATACAAAGGCATAAAATAAAAATTTCCGGTCACGCCCTTTGCATTTTTCCAAATTTTGAAAAATGTCTCAAGAATGCAAAAAAGACCGTAAAACGGGCTCAAAAGCCCTCCACAATGATGAAACAATGAGTGAAATGGAAAATGGACAATGAAAATTTGTTTAAGACCAACTTCCTGTTTTGGTGACGTCACATTGATGACGTTTTTTGACTTTTGGTGGTTTCACTTCCAATTTAAGAAAATGGGTACTCTCAGATTGTTCTTGGCGTTTTAAGGAGGAAATCTACTCATATTTAATCCCTCTGGTCATTCTTTCTTAAAAGGATGGCACAGTGCATACAAAGGCATAAAATAAAAATTTCTGGTCACGCCCTTTACATTTTTCCAAATTTTGAAAAATGTCTCAGGAATGCAAAAAAGACAGTAAAACAGGCTCAAAAGCCCTCCACAATGATGAAACAATGAGTGAAATGGAAAATGGAAAATGAAAATTTGTTTAAGAGACACTTCCTGTTTTAGTGACGTCACATTGATGACGTTTTTGACTTTTGGTGGTTTTAATCCGGTGTAAGAAAATGGGTATTCTCAGATTGTTCTTGGCGTTTTAAGGCGGAAATCTACTCATATTTAATCCCTCTGGTTATTCTTTCTTAAAAAAGATGGCACAATGCATACAAAGGCATAAAATAAAAATTTCCGGTCACGCCCTTTGCATTTTTCCAAATTTTGAAAAATGTCTCAGGAATGCAAAAAAGACAGTAAAACAGGCTCAAAAGCCCTCCACAATGATGAAACAATGAGTGAAATGCTAATAGACAATGAAAATTTGTTTAGGAGACACTTCCTGTTTTAGTGATGTCACATTGATGACATTTTTGACTTTTGGTGGTTTCATTCCGGTGTAAGAAAATGGGTATTCTCAGATTGTTCTTGGCGTTTTAAGGTGGAAATCTACTCATATTTAATCCCTCTGGTCATTCTTTCTTAAAAAAGATGGCACAATGGGTAAAAATGTGTGAAACAAATTTTGGAGCACACCCCTTGCATTTTTAGAAATTTTTAAAAATGTTTTAGGAAGGCAGAAAAGGTATTAAAATGGTTTCAAAAGCCCTCCACAATGATGAAACAATGAGTGAAATGGAAAATGGACAATTAAAATTTGTTTAAGACCAACTTCCTGTTTTGGTGACGTCACATTGATGACGTTTTTGACTTTTGGTGGTATCACTTCTGATTTAAGAAAATGGGTACTCTCAGATTAATCTTTTCTTTTTAATGCTGAAACAACTCATAATTATCCCTCTGGTCATTCTTTCTTAAAAAAGATGGCACAATGCATACAAAGGCATAAAATAAAAATTTCAGGTCACGCCCTTTGCATTTTTCCAAATTTTGAAAAATGTCTCAGGAATGCAAAAAAGAAATTAAAACGGGATCAAAAGCCCTCCACAATGATGAAACAATGAGTGAAATGGAAAATGGACAATGAAAATTTGTTTAAGAGCCACTTCCTGTTTTGGTGACGTCACATTGATGATGTTTTTGACTTTTGGTGGTTTCATTTCCGGTTTAAGAAAATAGGTATTCTTAGATTGTTCTTGGCGTTTTAAGGTGGAAATCTACTCATATTTAATCCCTCTGGTCATTCTTTCTTAAAAAAGATGGCACAATGCATACAAAGGCATAAAATAAAAATTTCAGGTCACGCCCTTTGCATTTTTCCAAATTTTGAAAAATGTCTTTGGAATGCAAAAAAGACAGTAAAACAGGCTCAAAAGCCCTCCACAATGATGAAACAATGAGTGAAATGGAAAATGGACAATGAAAATTTGTTTAAGAGACACTTCCTGTTTTAGTGACGTCACATTGATGACATTTTTGACTTTTGGTGGTTTCATTCCGGTGTAAGAAAATGGGTATTCTCAGATTGTTCTTGGCGTTTTAAGGCGGAAATCTACTCATATTTAATCCCTCTGGTCATTCTTTCTTAAAAAAGATGGCACAATGGGTAAAAATGCGTGAAACTAATTTTGGAGCACACCCCTTGCATTTTTTGAATTTTTTTAAAATGTTTTAGGAAGGCAGAAAATGTATTAAAATGGTTTCAAAAGCCCTCCACAATGATGAAACAATGAGTGAAATGGAAAATGGACAATGAAAATTTGTTTAAGACCAACTTCCTGTTTTGGTGACGTAACATTGATGACATTTTTGACTTTTGGTGGTTTCACTTCTGATTTAAGAAAATGGGTACTCTCAGATTAATCTTTTCTTTTTAATGCTGAAACAACTCATATTCATCCCTCTGGTCATTATTTCTTAAAAAAGATGGCACAATGCATACAAAGGAATAAAATAAAAATTTCCGGTCACGCCCTTTGCATTTTTCCAAATTTTGAAAAATGTCTCAGGAATGCAAAAAAGAAATTAAAACGGGATCAAAAGCCCTCCACAATGATGAAACAATGAGTGAAATGGAAAATGGACAATGAAAATTTGTTTAAGAGCCACTTCCTGTTTTGGTGACGTCACATTGATGATGTTTTTGACTTTTGGTGGTTTCATTTCCGGTTTAAGAAAATAGGTATTCTTAGGTTGTTCTTGGCGTTTTAAGGCGGAAATCTACTCATATTTAATTCCTCTGGTCATTCTTTCTTAAAAAAGATGGCACAATGGGTAAAAATGCGTGAAACAAATTTTGGAGCACACCCCTTGCATTTTTAGAAATTTTTAAAAATGTTTTAGGAAGGCAGAAAAGGTATTAAAATGGTTTCAAAAGCCCTCCACAATGATGAAACAATGAGTGAAATGGAAAATGGACAATTAAAATTTGTTGAAGACCAACTTCCTGTTTTAGTGACGTCACATTGATGATGTTTTTGACTTTTGGTGGTTTCACTTCTGATTTAAGAAAATGGGTACTCTTAGATTAATCTTTTCTTTTTAATGCTGAAACAAATCATATTCATCCCTCTGGTCATTCTTTCTTAAAAAAGATGGCACAATGCATACAAAGGCATAAAATAAAAATTTCAGGTCACGCCCTTTGCATTTTTCCAAATTTTGAAAAATGTCTCAGGAATGCAAAAAAGACATTAAAACGGGATCAAAAGCCCTCCACAATGATGAAACAATGAGTGAAATGGAAAATGGACAATGAAAATTTGTTTAAGAGCCACTTCCTGTTTTGGTGACGTCACATTGATGATGTTTTTGACTTTTGGTGGTTTCATTTCCGGTTTAAGAAAATAGGTATTCTTAGGTTGTTCTTGGCGTTTTAAGGTGGAAATCTGCTTATATTTAATCCCTCTGGTCATTCTTTCTTAAAAAAGATGGCAAAATAGGTAAAAATGTGTAAAACATACATTTTGGGGCACGCCCCTTGCATTTTTTGAAATTTTTAAAAATGTCCCAGGAAGGCAGAAAAGATATTAAAATGGACTCAAAAGCCCTCCACAATGATGAAACAATGAGTGAAATGGAAAATAGACAATGAAAATTTGTTTAAGACCAACTTCCTGTTTTGGTGACGTCACATTGATGACATTTTTGACTTTTGGTGGTTTCACTTCTGATTTAAGAAAATGGGTACTCTCAGATTAATCTTTTCTTTTGAATGCTGAAACAACTCATATTCATCCCTCTGGTCATTCTTTCTTAAAAAAGATGGCGCAATGCATACAAAGGCATAAAATTAAAATTTCAGGTCACGCCCTTTGCATTTTTCCAAATTTTGAAAAATGTCTCAGGAATGCAAAAAAGACAGTAAAACAGGCTCAAAAGCCCTCCACAATGATGAAACAATGAGTGAAATGGAAAATAGACAATGAAAATTTGTTTAAGAGACACTTCCTGTTTTAGTGACGTCACATTGATGACATTTTTGACTTTTGGTGGTTTCATTCCGGTGTAAGAAAATGGGTATTCTCAGATTGTTCTTGGCGTTTTAAGGTGGAAATCTACTCATATTTAATCCCTCTGGTCATTCTTTCTTAAAAAAGATGGCACAATGCATACAAAGGCATAAAATAAAAATTTCAGGTCACGCCCTTTGCATTTTTCCAAATTTTGAAAAATGTCTTTGGAATGCAAAAAAGACAGTAAAACAGGCTCAAAAGCCCTCCACAATGATGAAACAATGAGTGAAATGGAAAATGGACAATGAAAATTTGTTTAAGACCAACTTCCTGTTTTGGTGACGTAACATTGATGACATTTTTGACTTTTGGTGGTTTCACTTCTGATTTAAGAAAATGGGTACTCTCAGATTAATCTTTTCTTTTTAATGCTGAAACAACTCATATTCATCCCTCTGGTCATTCTTTTTTAAAAAAGATGGCACAATGCATACAAAGGCATAAAATAAAAATTTCCGGTCACGCCCTTTGCATTTTTCCAAATTTTGAAAAATGTCTCAAGAATGCAAAAAAGACTGTAAAACGGGCTCAAAAGCCCTCCACAATGATGAAACAATGAGTGAAATGGAAAATGGACAATGAAAATTTGTTTAAGACCAACTTCCTGTTTTGGTGACGTCACATTGATGACGTTTTTGACTTTTGGTGGTTTCACTTCCAATTTAAGAAAATGGGTACTCTCAGATTGTTCTTGGCGTTTTAAGGAGGAAATCTACTCATATTTAATCCCTCTGGTCATTCTTTCTTAAAAAAGATGGCACAATGCATACAAAGGCATAAAATAAAAATTTCAGGTCACGCCCTTTGCATTTTTCCAAATTTTGAAAAATGTCTCAGGAATGCAAAAAAGACAGTAAAACAGGCTCAAAAGCCCTCCACAATGATGAAACAATGAGTGAAATGGAAAATGGAAAATGAAAATTTGTTTAAGAGACACTTCCTGTTTTAGTGACGTCACATTGATGATGTTTTTGACATTTGGTGGTTTCACTTCCGATTTAAGAAAATGGGTACTCTCAGATTGTTCTTTTCTTTTTAATGCTGAAACAACTCATATTTTATCCCTCTGGTCATTCTTTCTTAAAAGGATGGCACAGTGCATACAAAGGCATAAAATAAAAATTTCTGGTCACGCCCTTTACATTTTTCCAAATTTTGAAAAATGTCTCAGGAATGCAGAAAAGACAGTAAAACGGACTCAAAAGCCCTCCACAATGATGAAACAATGAGTGAAATGGAAAATGGACAATGAAAATTTGTTTAAGAGACACTTCCTGTTTTAGTGACGTCACATTGATGACGTTTTTGACTTTTGGTGGTTTTAATCCGGTGTAAGAAAATGGGTATTCTCAGATTGTTCTTGGCGTTTTAAGGTGGAAATCTACTCATATTTAATCCCTCTGGTTATTCTTTCTTAAAAAAGATGGCACAATGCATACAAAGGCATAAAATAAAAATTTCCGGTCACGCCCTTTGCATTTTTCCAAATTTTGAAAAATGTCTCAGGAATGCAAAAAAGACAGTAAAACAGGCTCAAAAGCCCTCCACAATGATGAAACAATGAGTGAAATGCTAATAGACAATGAAAATTTGTTTAGGAGACACTTCCTGTTTTAATGATGTCACATTGATGACATTTTTGACTTTTGGTGGTTTCATTCCGGTGTAAGAAAATGGGTATTCTCAGATTGTTCTTGGCGTTTTAAGGTGGAAATCTACTCATATTTAATCCCTCTGGTCATTCTTTCTTAAAAAAGATGGCACAATGCATACAAAGGCATAAAATAAAAATTTCAGGTCACGCCCTTTGCATTTTTCCAAATTTTGAAAAATGTCTTTGGAATGCAAAAAAGACAGTAAAACAGGCTCAAAAGCCCTCCACAATGATGAAACAATGAGTGAAATGGAAAATGGACAATGAAAATTTGTTTAAGAGACACTTCCTGTTTTAGTGACGTCACATTGATGACATTTTTGACTTTTGGTGGTTTCATTCCGGTGTAAGAAAATGGGTATTCTCAGATTGTTCTTGGCGTTTTAAGGCGGAAATCTACTCATATTTAATCCCTCTGGTCATTCTTTCTTAAAAAAGATGGCACAATGGGTAAAAATGTGTGAAACAAATTTTGGAGCACACCCCTTGCATTTTTAGAAATTTTTAAAAATGTTTTAGGAAGGCAGAAAAGGTATTAAAATGGTTTCAAAAGCCCTCCACAATGATGAAACAATGAGTGAAATGGAAAATGGACAATTAAAATTTGTTTAAGACCAACTTCCTGTTTTGGTGACTTCACATTGATGACGTTTTTGACTTTTGGTGGTTTCACTTCTGATTTAAGAAAATGGGTACTCTTAGATTAATCTTTTCTTTTTAATGCTGAAACAAATCATATTCATCCCTCTGGTCATTCTTTCTTAAAAAAGATGGCACAATGCATACAAAGGCATAAAATAAAAATTTCAGGTCACGCCCTTTGCATTTTTCCAAATTTTGAAAAATGTCTCAGGAATGCAAAAAAGAAATTAAAACGGGATCAAAAGCCCTCCACAATGATGAAACACTGAGTGAAATGGAAAATGGACAATTAAAATTTGTTTAAGAGCCACTTCCTGTTTTGGTGACGTCACATTGATGATGTTTTTGACTTTTGGTGGTTTCATTTCCGGTTTAAGAAAATAGGTATTCTTAGGTTGTTCTTGGCGTTTTAAGGTGGACATCTGCTTATATTTAATCCCTCTGGTCATTCTTTCTTAAAAAATATGGCAAAATAGGTAAAAATGTGTAAAACATACATTTTGGGGCACGCCCCTTGCATTTTTTGAAATTTTTAAAAATGTCCCAGGAAGGCAGAAAAGATATTAAAATGGGCTCAAAAGCCCTCCACAATGATGAAACAATGAGTGAAATGGAAAATAGACAATGAAAATTTGTTTAAGACCAACTTCCTGTTTTGGTGACGTCACATTGATGACATTTTTGACTTTTGGTGGTTTCACTTCTGATTTAAGAAAATGGGTACTCTCAGATTAATCTTTTCTTTTGAATGCTAAAACAACTCATATTCATCCCTCTGGTCATTCTTTCTTAAAAAAGATGGCACAATGCATACAAAGGCATAAAATAAAAATTTCAGGTCACGCCCTTTGCATTTTTCCAAATTTTGAAAAATGTCTTTGGAATGCAAAAAAGACAGTAAAACAGGCTCAAAAGCCCTCCACAATGATGAAACAATGAGTGAAATGGAAAATGGACAATGAAAATTTGTTTAAGACCAACTTCCTGTTTTGGTGACGTAACATTGATGACATTTTTGACTTTTGGTGGTTTCACTTCTGATTTAAGAAAATGGGTACTCTCAGATTAATCTTTTCTTTTTAATGCTGAAACAACTCATATTCATCCCTCTGGTCATTCTTTTTTAAAAAAGATGGCACAATGCATACAAAGGCATAAAATAAAAATTTCCGGTCACGCCCTTTGCATTTTTCCAAATTTTGAAAAATGTCTCAAGAATGCAAAAAAGACTGTAAAACGGGCTCAAAAGCCCTCCACAATGATGAAACAATGAGTGAAATGGAAAATGGACAATGAAAATTTGTTTAAGACCAACTTCCTGTTTTGGTGACGTCACATTGATGACGTTTTTGACTTTTGGTGGTTTCACTTCCAATTTAAGAAAATGGGTACTCTCAGATTGTTCTTGGCGTTTTAAGGAGGAAATCTACTCATATTTAATCCCTCTGGTCATTCTTTCTTAAAAAAGATGGCACAATGCATACAAAGGCATAAAATAAAAATTTCAGGTCACGCCCTTTGCATTTTTCCAAATTTTGAAAAATGTCTCAGGAATGCAAAAAAGACAGTAAAACAGGCTCAAAAGCCCTCCACAATGATGAAACAATGAGTGAAATGGAAAATGGAAAATGAAAATTTGTTTAAGAGACACTTCCTGTTTTAGTGACGTCACATTGATGATGTTTTTGACATTTGGTGGTTTCACTTCCGATTTAAGAAAATGGGTACTCTCAGATTGTTCTTTTCTTTTTAATGCTGAAACAACTCATATTTTATCCCTCTGGTCATTCTTTCTTAAAAGGATGGCACAGTGCATACAAAGGCATAAAATAAAAATTTCTGGTCACGCCCTTTACATTTTTCCAAATTTTGAAAAATGTCTCAGGAATGCAGAAAAGACAGTAAAACGGACTCAAAAGCCCTCCACAATGATGAAACAATGAGTGAAATGGAAAATGGACAATGAAAATTTGTTTAAGAGACACTTCCTGTTTTAGTGACGTCACATTGATGACGTTTTTGACTTTTGGTGGTTTTAATCCGGTGTAAGAAAATGGGTATTCTCAGATTGTTCTTGGCGTTTTAAGGCGGAAATCTACTCATATTTAATCCCTCTGGTTATTCTTTCTTAAAAAAGATGGCACAATGCATACAAAGGCATAAAATAAAAATTTCCGGTCACGCCCTTTGCATTTTTCCAAATTTTGAAAAATGTCTCAGGAATGCAAAAAAGACAGTAAAACAGGCTCAAAAGCCCTCCACAATGATGAAACAATGAGTGAAATGGAAAATGGAAAATGAAAATTTGTTTAAGAGACACTTCCTGTTTTAGTGACGTCACATTGATGACGTTTTTGACTTTTGGTGGTTTTAATCCGGTGTAAGAAAATGGGTATTCTCAGATTGTTCTTGGCGTTTTAAGGCGGAAATCTACTCATATTTAATCCCTCTGGTTATTCTTTCTTAAAAAAGATGGCACAATGCATACAAAGGCATAAAATAAAAATTTCCGGTCACGCCCTTTGCATTTTTCCAAATTTTGAAAAATGTCTCAGGAATGCAAAAAAGACAGTAAAACAGGCTCAAAAGCCCTCCACAATGATGAAACAATGAGTGAAATGCTAATAGACAATGAAAATTTGTTTAGGAGACACTTCCTGTTTTAGTGATGTCACATTGATGACATTTTTGACTTTTGGTGGTTTCATTCCGGTGTAAGAAAATGGGTATTATCAGATTGTTCTTGGCGTTTTAAGGTGGAAATCTACTCATATTTAATCCCTCTGGTCATTCTTTCTTAAAAAAGATGGCACAATGGGTAAAAATGTGTGAAACAAATTTTGGAGCACACCCCTTGCATTTTTAGAAATTTTTAAAAATGTTTTAGGAAGGCAGAAAAGGTATTAAAATGGTTTCAAAAGCCCTCCACAATGATGAAACAATGAGTGAAATGGAAAATGGACAATTAAAATTTGTTTAAGACCAACTTCCTGTTTTGGTGACTTCACATTGATGACGTTTTTGACTTTTGGTGGTTTCACTTCTGATTTAAGAAAATGGGTACTCTTAGATTAATCTTTTCTTTTTAATGCTGAAACAAATCATATTCATCCCTCTGGTCATTCTTTCTTAAAAAAGATGGCACAATGCATACAAAGGCATAAAATAAAAATTTCAGGTCACGCCCTTTGCATTTTTCCAAATTTTGAAAAATGTCTCAGGAATGCAAAAAAGAAATTAAAACGGGATCAAAAGCCCTCCACAATGATGAAACAATGAGTGAAATGGAAAATGGACAATGAAAATTTGTTTAAGAGCCACTTCCTGTTTTGGTGACGTCACATTGATGATGTTTTTGACTTTTGGTGGTTTCATTTCCGGTTTAAGAAAATAGGTATTCTTAGATTGTTCTTGGCGTTTTAAGGTGGAAATCTACTCATATTTAATCCCTCTGGTCATTCTTTCTTAAAAAAGATGGCACAATGCATACAAAGGCATAAAATAAAAATTTCAGGTCACGCCCTTTGCATTTTTCCAAATTTTGAAAAATGTCTTTGGAATGCAAAAAAGACAGTAAAACAGGCTCAAAAGCCCTCCACAATGATGAAACAATGAGTGAAATGGAAAATGGACAATGAAAATTTGTTTAAGAGACACTTCCTGTTTTAGTGACGTCACATTGATGACATTTTTGACTTTTGGTGGTTTCATTCCGGTGTAAGAAAATGGGTATTCTCAGATTGTTCTTGGCGTTTTAAGGCGGAAATCTACTCATATTTAATCCCTCTGGTCATTCTTTCTTAAAAAAGATGGCACAATGGGTAAAAATGCGTGAAACTAATTTTGGAGCACACCCCTTGCATTTTTTGAATTTTTTTAAAATGTTTTAGGAAGGCAGAAAATGTATTAAAATGGTTTCAAAAGCCCTCCACAATGATGAAACAATGAGTGAAATGGAAAATGGACAATGAAAATTTGTTTAAGACCAACTTCCTGTTTTGGTGACGTAACATTGATGACATTTTTGACTTTTGGTGGTTTCACTTCTGATTTAAGAAAATGGGTACTCTCAGATTAATCTTTTCTTTTTAATGCTGAAACAACTCATATTCATCCCTCTGGTCATTATTTCTTAAAAAAGATGGCACAATGCATACAAAGGAATAAAATAAAAATTTCCGGTCACGCCCTTTGCATTTTTCCAAATTTTGAAAAATGTCTCAGGAATGCAAAAAAGACAGTAAAACAGGCTCAAAAGCCCTCCACAATGATGAAACAATGAGTGAAATGGAAAATGGACAATGAAAATTTGTTTAAGAGACACTTCCTGTTTTAGTGACGTCACATTGATGATGTTTTTGACTTTTGGTGGTTTCATTCCGGTGTAAGAAAATGGGTATTCTCAGATTGTTCTTGGCGTTTTAAGGCGGAAATCTACTCATATTTAATCCCTCTGGTCATTCTTTCTTAAAAAAGATGGCACAATGGGTAAAAATGCGTGAAACAAATTTTGGAGCACACCCCTTGCATTTTTTGAAATTTTTAAAAATGTTTTAGGAAGGCAGAAAAGGTATTAAAATGGTCTCAAAAGCCCTCCACCATGATGAAACAATGAGTGAAATGGAAAATGGACAATGAAAATTTGTTTGAGTCACTTCCTATTTTGGTGACGTCACATTGATGATGTTTTTGACTTTTGGTGGTTTCACTTCTGATTTAAGAAAATGGGTACTCTCAGATTAATCTTTTCTTTTTAATGCTGAAACAACTCATATTCATCCCTCTGGTCATTCTTTTTTAAAAAAGATGGCACAATGCATACAAAGGCATAAAATAAAAATTTCCGGTCACGCCCTTTGCATTTTTCCAAATTTTGAAAAATGTCTCAAGAATGCAAAAAAGACTGTAAAACGGGCTCAAAAGCCCTCCACAATGATGAAACAATGAGTGAAATGGAAAATGGACAATGAAAATTTGTTTAAGACCAACTTCCTGTTTTGGTGACGTCACATTGATGACGTTTTTGACTTTTGGTGGTTTCACTTCCAATTTAAGAAAATGGGTACTCTCAGATTGTTCTTGGCGTTTTAAGGAGGAAATCTACTCATATTTAATCCCTCTGGTCATTCTTTCTTAAAAAAAGATGGCACAATGCATACAAAGGCATAAAATTAAAATTTCAGGTCACGCCCTTTGCATTTTTCCAAATTTTGAAAAATGTCTCAGGAATGCAAAAAAGACAGTAAAACAGGCTCAAAAGCCCTCCACAATGATGAAACAATGAGTGAAATGGAAAATGGAAAATGAAAATTTGTTTAAGAGACACTTCCTGTTTTAGTGACGTCACATTGATGATGTTTTTGACATTTGGTGGTTTCACTTCCGATTTAAGAAAATGGGTACTCTCAGATTGTTCTTTTCTTTTTAATGCTGAAACAACTCATATTTTATCCCTCTGGTCATTCTTTCTTAAAAGGATGGCACAGTGCATACAAAGGCATAAAATAAAAATTTCTGGTCACGCCCTTTACATTTTTCTAAATTTTGAAAAATGTCTCAGGAATGCAGAAAAGACAGTAAAACGGACTCAAAAGCCCTCCACAATGATGAAACAATGAGTGAAATGGAAAATGGACAATGAAAATTTGTTTAAGAGACACTTCCTGTTTTAGTGACGTCACATTGATGACGTTTTTGACTTTTGGTGGTTTTAATCCGGTGTAAGAAAATGGGTATTCTCAGATTTTTCTTGGCGTTTTAGGGCGGAAATCTACTCATATTTAATCCCTCTGGTTATTCTTTCTTAAAAAAGATGGCACAATGCATACAAAGGCATAAAATAAAAATTTCCGGTCACGCCCTTTGCATTTTTCCAAATTTTGAAAAATGTCTCAGGAATGCAAAAAAGACAGTAAAACAGGCTCAAAAGCCCTCCACAATGATGAAACAATGAGTGAAATGCTAATAGACAATGAAAATTTGTTTAGGAGACACTTCCTGTTTTAGTGACGTCACATTGATGACATTTTTGACTTTTGGTGGTTTCATTCCGGTGTAAGAAAATGGGTATTCTCAGATTGTTCTTGGCGTTTTAAGGTGGAAATCTACTCATATTTAATCCCTCTGGTCATTCTTTCTTAAAAAAGATGGCACAATGCATACAAAGGCATAAAATAAAAATTTCAGGTCACGCCCTTTGCATTTTTCCAAATTTTGAAAAATGTCTTTGGAATGCAAAAAAGACAGTAAAACAGGCTCAAAAGCCCTCCACAATGATGAAACAATGAGTGAAATGGAAAATGGACAATGAAAATTTGTTTAAGAGACACTTCCTGTTTTAGTGACGTCACATTGATGACATTTTTGACTTTTGGTGGTTTCATTCCGGTGTAAGAAAATGGGTATTCTCAGATTGTTCTTGGCGTTTTAAGGCGGAAATCTACTCATATTTAATCCCTCTGGTCATTCTTTCTTAAAAAAGATGGCACAATGGGTAAAAATGTGTGAAACTAATTTTGGAGCACACCCCTTGCATTTTTTGAAATTTTTAAAAATGTTTTAGGAAGGCAGAAAATGTATTAAAATGGTTTCAAAAGCCCTCCACAATGATGAAACAATGAGTGAAATGGAAAATGGACAATGAAAATTTGTTTAAGATCAACTTCCTGTTTTGGTGACGTAACATTGATGACATTTTTGACTTTTGGTGATTTCACTTCTGATTTAAGAAAATGGGTACTCTCAGATTAATCTTTTCTTTTTAATGCTGAAACAACTCATATTCATCCCTCTGGTCATTATTTCTTAAAAAAGATGGCACAATGCATACAAAGGCATAAAATAAAAATTTCCGGTCACGCCCTTTGCATTTTTCCAAATTTTGAAAAATGTCTCAGGAATGCAAAAAAGACAGTAAAACAGGCTCAAAAGCCCTCCACAATGATGAAACAATGAGTGAAATGGAAAATGGACAATGAAAATGTGTTAAAGAGACACTTCCTGTTTTAGTGACGTCACATTGATGATGTTTTTGACTTTTGGTGGTTTCATTCCGGTGTAAGAAAATGGGTATTCTCAGATTGTTCTTGGCGTTTTAAGGCGGAAATCTACTCATATTTAATCCCTCTGGTCATTGTTTCTTAAAAAAGATGGCACAATGGGTAAAAATGCGTGAAACAAATTTTGGAGCACACCCCTTGCATTTTTTGAAATTTTTAAAAATGTTTTAGGAAGGCAGAAAAGGTATTAAAATGGTCTCAAAAGCCCTCCACCATGATGAAACAATGAGTGAAATGGAAAATGGACAATGAAAATTAGTTTGAGTCACTTCCTATTTTGGTGACGTCACATTGATGATGTTTTTGACTTTTGGTGGTTTCACTTCTGATTTAAGAAAATGGGTACTCTCAGATTAATCTTTTCTTTTTAATGCTGAAATAACTCATATTCATCCCTCTGGTCATTCTTTTTTTAAAAAGATGGCACAATGCATACAAAGGCATAAAATAAAAATTTCCGGTCACGCCCTTTGCATTTTTCCAAATTTTGAAAAATGTCTCAAGAATGCAAAAAAGACCGTAAAACGGGCTCAAAAGCCCTCCACAATGATGAAACAATGAGTGAAATGGAAAATGGACAATGAAAATTTGTTTAAGACCAACTTCCTGTTTTGGTGACGTCACATTGATGACGTTTTTTGACTTTTGGTGGTTTCACTTCCAATTTAAGAAAATGGGTACTCTCAGATTGTTCTTGGCGTTTTAAGGAGGAAATCTACTCATATTTAATCCCTCTGGTCATTCTTTCTTAAAAGGATGGCACAGTGCATACAAAGGCATAAAATAAAAATTTCTGGTCACGCCCTTTACATTTTTCCAAATTTTGAAAAATGTCTCAGGAATGCAAAAAAGACAGTAAAACAGGCTCAAAAGCCCTCCACAATGATGAAACAATGAGTGAAATGGAAAATGGAAAATGAAAATTTGTTTAAGAGACACTTCCTGTTTTAGTGACGTCACATTGATGACGTTTTTGACTTTTGGTGGTTTTAATCCGGTGTAAGAAAATGGGTATTCTCAGATTGTTCTTGGCGTTTTAAGGCGGAAATCTACTCATATTTAATCCCTCTGGTTATTCTTTCTTAAAAAAGATGGCACAATGCATACAAAGGCATAAAATAAAAATTTCCGGTCACGCCCTTTGCATTTTTCCAAATTTTGAAAAATGTCTCAGGAATGCAAAAAAGACAGTAAAACAGGCTCAAAAGCCCTCCACAATGATGAAACAATGAGTGAAATGCTAATAGACAATGAAAATTTGTTTAGGAGACACTTCCTGTTTTAGTGATGTCACATTGATGACATTTTTGACTTTTGGTGGTTTCATTCCGGTGTAAGAAAATGGGTATTCTCAGATTGTTCTTGGCGTTTTAAGGTGGAAATCTACTCATATTTAATCCCTCTGGTCATTCTTTCTTAAAAAAGATGGCACAATGGGTAAAAATGTGTGAAACAAATTTTGGAGCACACCCCTTGCATTTTTAGAAATTTTTAAAAATGTTTTAGGAAGGCAGAAAAGGTATTAAAATGGTTTCAAAAGCCCTCCACAATGATGAAACAATGAGTGAAATGGAAAATGGACAATTAAAATTTGTTTAAGACCAACTTCCTGTTTTGGTGACTTCACATTGATGACGTTTTTGACTTTTGGTGGTTTCACTTCTGATTTAAGAAAATGGGTACTCTTAGATTAATCTTTTCTTTTTAATGCTGAAACAAATCATATTCATCCCTCTGGTCATTCTTTCTTAAAAAAGATGGCACAATGCATACAAAGGCATAAAATAAAAATTTCAGGTCACGCCCTTTGCATTTTTCCAAATTTTGAAAAATGTCTCAGGAATGCAAAAAAGAAATTAAAACGGGATCAAAAGCCCTCCACAATGATGAAACAATGAGTGAAATGGAAAATGGACAATGAAAATTTGTTTAAGAGCCACTTCCTGTTTTGGTGACGTCACATTGATGATGTTTTTGACTTTTGGTGGTTTCATTTCCGGTTTAAGAAAATAGGTATTCTTAGATTGTTCTTGGCGTTTTAAGGTGGAAATCTACTCATATTTAATCCCTCTGGTCATTCTTTCTTAAAAAAGATGGCACAATGCATACAAAGGCATAAAATAAAAATTTCAGGTCACGCCCTTTGCATTTTTCCAAATTTTGAAAAATGTCTTTGGAATGCAAAAAAGACAGTAAAACAGGCTCAAAAGCCCTCCACAATGATGAAACAATGAGTGAAATGGAAAATGGACAATGAAAATTTGTTTAAGAGACACTTCCTGTTTTAGTGACGTCACATTGATGACATTTTTGACTTTTGGTGGTTTCATTCCGGTGTAAGAAAATGGGTATTCTCAGATTGTTCTTGGCGTTTTAAGGCGGAAATCTACTCATATTTAATCCCTCTGGTCATTCTTTCTTAAAAAAGATGGCACAATGGGTAAAAATGCGTGAAACTAATTTTGGAGCACACCCCTTGCATTTTTTGAATTTTTTTAAAATGTTTTAGGAAGGCAGAAAATGTATTAAAATGGTTTCAAAAGCCCTCCACAATGATGAAACAATGAGTGAAATGGAAAATGGACAATGAAAATTTGTTTAAGACCAACTTCCTGTTTTGGTGACGTAACATTGATGACATTTTTGACTTTTGGTGGTTTCACTTCTGATTTAAGAAAATGGGTACTCTCAGATTAATCTTTTCTTTTTAATGCTGAAACAACTCATATTCATCCCTCTGGTCATTATTTCTTAAAAAAGATGGCACAATGCATACAAAGGAATAAAATAAAAATTTCCGGTCACGCCCTTTGCATTTTTCCAAATTTTGAAAAATGTCTCAGGAATGCAAAAAAGAAATTAAAACGGGATCAAAAGCCCTCCACAATGATGAAACAATGAGTGAAATGGAAAATGGACAATGAAAATTTGTTTAAGAGCCACTTCCTGTTTTGGTGACGTCACATTGATGATGTTTTTGACTTTTGGTGGTTTCATTTCCGGTTTAAGAAAATAGGTATTCTTAGGTTGTTCTTGGCGTTTTAAGGCGGAAATCTACTCATATTTAATTCCTCTGGTCATTCTTTCTTAAAAAAGATGGCACAATGGGTAAAAATGCGTGAAACAAATTTTGGAGCACACCCCTTGCATTTTTAGAAATTTTTAAAAATGTTTTAGGAAGGCAGAAAAGGTATTAAAATGGTTTCAAAAGCCCTCCACAATGATGAAACAATGAGTGAAATGGAAAATGGACAATTAAAATTTGTTGAAGACCAACTTCCTGTTTTAGTGACGTCACATTGATGATGTTTTTGACTTTTGGTGGTTTCACTTCTGATTTAAGAAAATGGGTACTCTTAGATTAATCTTTTCTTTTTAATGCTGAAACAAATCATATTCATCCCTCTGGTCATTCTTTCTTAAAAAAGATGGCACAATGCATACAAAGGCATAAAATAAAAATTTCAGGTCACGCCCTTTGCATTTTTCCAAATTTTGAAAAATGTCTCAGGAATGCAAAAAAGACATTAAAACGGGATCAAAAGCCCTCCACAATGATGAAACAATGAGTGAAATGGAAAATGGACAATGAAAATTTGTTTAAGAGCCACTTCCTGTTTTGGTGACGTCACATTGATGATGTTTTTGACTTTTGGTGGTTTCATTTCCGGTTTAAGAAAATAGGTATTCTTAGGTTGTTCTTGGCGTTTTAAGGTGGAAATCTGCTTATATTTAATCCCTCTGGTCATTCTTTCTTAAAAAAGATGGCAAAATAGGTAAAAATGTGTAAAACATACATTTTGGGGCACGCCCCTTGCATTTTTTGAAATTTTTAAAAATGTCCCAGGAAGGCAGAAAAGATATTAAAATGGACTCAAAAGCCCTCCACAATGATGAAACAATGAGTGAAATGGAAAATAGACAATGAAAATTTGTTTAAGACCAACTTCCTGTTTTGGTGACGTCACATTGATGACATTTTTGACTTTTGGTGGTTTCACTTCTGATTTAAGAAAATGGGTACTCTCAGATTAATCTTTTCTTTTGAATGCTGAAACAACTCATATTCATCCCTCTGGTCATTCTTTCTTAAAAAAGATGGCGCAATGCATACAAAGGCATAAAATTAAAATTTCAGGTCACGCCCTTTGCATTTTTCCAAATTTTGAAAAATGTCTCAGGAATGCAAAAAAGACAGTAAAACAGGCTCAAAAGCCCTCCACAATGATGAAACAATGAGTGAAATGGAAAATAGACAATGAAAATTTGTTTAAGAGACACTTCCTGTTTTAGTGACGTCACATTGATGACATTTTTGACTTTTGGTGGTTTCATTCCGGTGTAAGAAAATGGGTATTCTCAGATTGTTCTTGGCGTTTTAAGGTGGAAATCTACTCATATTTAATCCCTCTGGTCATTCTTTCTTAAAAAAGATGGCACAATGCATACAAAGGCATAAAATAAAAATTTCAGGTCACGCCCTTTGCATTTTTCCAAATTTTGAAAAATGTCTTTGGAATGCAAAAAAGACAGTAAAACAGGCTCAAAAGCCCTCCACAATGATGAAACAATGAGTGAAATGGAAAATGGACAATGAAAATTTGTTTAAGACCAACTTCCTGTTTTGGTGACGTAACATTGATGACATTTTTGACTTTTGGTGGTTTCACTTCTGATTTAAGAAAATGGGTACTCTCAGATTAATCTTTTCTTTTTAATGCTGAAACAACTCATATTCATCCCTCTGGTCATTCTTTTTTAAAAAAGATGGCACAATGCATACAAAGGCATAAAATAAAAATTTCCGGTCACGCCCTTTGCATTTTTCCAAATTTTGAAAAATGTCTCAAGAATGCAAAAAAGACTGTAAAACGGGCTCAAAAGCCCTCCACAATGATGAAACAATGAGTGAAATGGAAAATGGACAATGAAAATTTGTTTAAGACCAACTTCCTGTTTTGGTGACGTCACATTGATGACGTTTTTGACTTTTGGTGGTTTCACTTCCAATTTAAGAAAATGGGTACTCTCAGATTGTTCTTGGCGTTTTAAGGAGGAAATCTACTCATATTTAATCCCTCTGGTCATTCTTTCTTAAAAAAGATGGCACAATGCATACAAAGGCATAAAATAAAAATTTCAGGTCACGCCCTTTGCATTTTTCCAAATTTTGAAAAATGTCTCAGGAATGCAAAAAAGACAGTAAAACAGGCTCAAAAGCCCTCCACAATGATGAAACAATGAGTGAAATGGAAAATGGAAAATGAAAATTTGTTTAAGAGACACTTCCTGTTTTAGTGACGTCACATTGATGATGTTTTTGACATTTGGTGGTTTCACTTCCGATTTAAGAAAATGGGTACTCTCAGATTGTTCTTTTCTTTTTAATGCTGAAACAACTCATATTTTATCCCTCTGGTCATTCTTTCTTAAAAGGATGGCACAGTGCATACAAAGGCATAAAATAAAAATTTCTGGTCACGCCCTTTACATTTTTCCAAATTTTGAAAAATGTCTCAGGAATGCAGAAAAGACAGTAAAACGGACTCAAAAGCCCTCCACAATGATGAAACAATGAGTGAAATGGAAAATGGACAATGAAAATTTGTTTAAGAGACACTTCCTGTTTTAGTGACGTCACATTGATGACGTTTTTGACTTTTGGTGGTTTTAATCCGGTGTAAGAAAATGGGTATTCTCAGATTGTTCTTGGCGTTTTAAGGCGGAAATCTACTCATATTTAATCCCTCTGGTTATTCTTTCTTAAAAAAGATGGCACAATGCATACAAAGGCATAAAATAAAAATTTCCGGTCACGCCCTTTGCATTTTTCCAAATTTTGAAAAATGTCTCAGGAATGCAAAAAAGACAGTAAAACAGGCTCAAAAGCCCTCCACAATGATGAAACAATGAGTGAAATGCTAATAGACAATGAAAATTTGTTTAGGAGACACTTCCTGTTTTAATGATGTCACATTGATGACATTTTTGACTTTTGGTGGTTTCATTCCGGTGTAAGAAAATGGGTATTCTCAGATTGTTCTTGGCGTTTTAAGGTGGAAATCTACTCATATTTAATCCCTCTGGTCATTCTTTCTTAAAAAAGATGGCACAATGCATACAAAGGCATAAAATAAAAATTTCAGGTCACGCCCTTTGCATTTTTCCAAATTTTGAAAAATGTCTTTGGAATGCAAAAAAGACAGTAAAACAGGCTCAAAAGCCCTCCACAATGATGAAACAATGAGTGAAATGGAAAATGGACAATGAAAATTTGTTTAAGAGACACTTCCTGTTTTAGTGACGTCACATTGATGACATTTTTGACTTTTGGTGGTTTCATTCCGGTGTAAGAAAATGGGTATTCTCAGATTGTTCTTGGCGTTTTAAGGCGGAAATCTACTCATATTTAATCCCTCTGGTCATTCTTTCTTAAAAAAGATGGCACAATGGGTAAAAATGTGTGAAACAAATTTTGGAGCACACCCCTTGCATTTTTAGAAATTTTTAAAAATGTTTTAGGAAGGCAGAAAAGGTATTAAAATGGTTTCAAAAGCCCTCCACAATGATGAAACAATGAGTGAAATGGAAAATGGACAATTAAAATTTGTTTAAGACCAACTTCCTGTTTTGGTGACTTCACATTGATGACGTTTTTGACTTTTGGTGGTTTCACTTCTGATTTAAGAAAATGGGTACTCTTAGATTAATCTTTTCTTTTTAATGCTGAAACAAATCATATTCATCCCTCTGGTCATTCTTTCTTAAAAAAGATGGCACAATGCATACAAAGGCATAAAATAAAAATTTCAGGTCACGCCCTTTGCATTTTTCCAAATTTTGAAAAATGTCTCAGGAATGCAAAAAAGAAATTAAAACGGGATCAAAAGCCCTCCACAATGATGAAACAATGAGTGAAATGGAAAATGGACAATTAAAATTTGTTTAAGAGCCACTTCCTGTTTTGGTGACGTCACATTGATGATGTTTTTGACTTTTGGTGGTTTCATTTCCGGTTTAAGAAAATAGGTATTCTTAGGTTGTTCTTGGCGTTTTAAGGTGGACATCTGCTTATATTTAATCCCTCTGGTCATTCTTTCTTAAAAAATATGGCAAAATAGGTAAAAATGTGTAAAACATACATTTTGGGGCACGCCCCTTGCATTTTTTGAAATTTTTAAAAATGTCCCAGGAAGGCAGAAAAGATATTAAAATGGGCTCAAAAGCCCTCCACAATGATGAAACAATGAGTGAAATGGAAAATAGACAATGAAAATTTGTTTAAGACCAACTTCCTGTTTTGGTGACGTCACATTGATGACATTTTTGACTTTTGGTGGTTTCACTTCTGATTTAAGAAAATGGGTACTCTCAGATTAATCTTTTCTTTTGAATGCTAAAACAACTCATATTCATCCCTCTGGTCATTCTTTCTTAAAAAAGATGGCACAATGCATACAAAGGCATAAAATAAAAATTTCAGGTCACGCCCTTTGCATTTTTCCAAATTTTGAAAAATGTCTTTGGAATGCAAAAAAGACAGTAAAACAGGCTCAAAAGCCCTCCACAATGATGAAACAATGAGTGAAATGGAAAATGGACAATGAAAATTTGTTTAAGACCAACTTCCTGTTTTGGTGACGTAACATTGATGACATTTTTGACTTTTGGTGGTTTCACTTCTGATTTAAGAAAATGGGTACTCTCAGATTAATCTTTTCTTTTTAATGCTGAAACAACTCATATTCATCCCTCTGGTCATTCTTTTTTAAAAAAGATGGCACAATGCATACAAAGGCATAAAATAAAAATTTCCGGTCACGCCCTTTGCATTTTTCCAAATTTTGAAAAATGTCTCAAGAATGCAAAAAAGACTGTAAAACGGGCTCAAAAGCCCTCCACAATGATGAAACAATGAGTGAAATGGAAAATGGACAATGAAAATTTGTTTAAGACCAACTTCCTGTTTTGGTGACGTCACATTGATGACGTTTTTGACTTTTGGTGGTTTCACTTCCAATTTAAGAAAATGGGTACTCTCAGATTGTTCTTGGCGTTTTAAGGAGGAAATCTACTCATATTTAATCCCTCTGGTCATTCTTTCTTAAAAAAGATGGCACAATGCATACAAAGGCATAAAATAAAAATTTCAGGTCACGCCCTTTGCATTTTTCCAAATTTTGAAAAATGTCTCAGGAATGCAAAAAAGACAGTAAAACAGGCTCAAAAGCCCTCCACAATGATGAAACAATGAGTGAAATGGAAAATGGAAAATGAAAATTTGTTTAAGAGACACTTCCTGTTTTAGTGACGTCACATTGATGATGTTTTTGACATTTGGTGGTTTCACTTCCGATTTAAGAAAATGGGTACTCTCAGATTGTTCTTTTCTTTTTAATGCTGAAACAACTCATATTTTATCCCTCTGGTCATTCTTTCTTAAAAGGATGGCACAGTGCATACAAAGGCATAAAATAAAAATTTCTGGTCACGCCCTTTACATTTTTCCAAATTTTGAAAAATGTCTCAGGAATGCAGAAAAGACAGTAAAACGGACTCAAAAGCCCTCCACAATGATGAAACAATGAGTGAAATGGAAAATGGACAATGAAAATTTGTTTAAGAGACACTTCCTGTTTTAGTGACGTCACATTGATGACGTTTTTGACTTTTGGTGGTTTTAATCCGGTGTAAGAAAATGGGTATTCTCAGATTGTTCTTGGCGTTTTAAGGCGGAAATCTACTCATATTTAATCCCTCTGGTTATTCTTTCTTAAAAAAGATGGCACAATGCATACAAAGGCATAAAATAAAAATTTCCGGTCACGCCCTTTGCATTTTTCCAAATTTTGAAAAATGTCTCAGGAATGCAAAAAAGACAGTAAAACAGGCTCAAAAGCCCTCCACAATGATGAAACAATGAGTGAAATGCTAATAGACAATGAAAATTTGTTTAGGAGACACTTCCTGTTTTAGTGATGTCACATTGATGACATTTTTGACTTTTGGTGGTTTCATTCCGGTGTAAGAAAATGGGTATTCTCAGATTGTTCTTGGTGTTTTAAGGTGGAAATCTACTCATATTTAATCCCTCTGGTCATTCTTTCTTAAAAAAGATGGCACAATGCATACAAAGGCATAAAATAAAAATTTCAGGTCACGCCCTTTGCATTTTTCCAAATTTTGAAAAATGTCTTTGGAATGCAAAAAAAGACAGTAAAACAGGCTCAAAAGCCCTCCACAATGATGAAACAATGAGTGAAATGGAAAATGGACAATGAAAATTTGTTTAAGAGACACTTCCTGTTTTAGTGACGTCACATTGATGACATTTTTGACTTTTGGTGGTTTCATTCCGGTGTAAGAAAATGGGTATTCTCAGATTGTTCTTGGCGTTTTAAGGCGGAAATCTACTCATATTTAATCCCTCTGGTCATTCTTTCTTAAAAAAGATGGCACAATGGGTAAAAATGTGTGAAACAAATTTTGGAGCACACCCCTTGCATTTTTAGAAATTTTTTAAAATGTTTTAGGAAGGCAGAAAAGGTATTAAAATGGTTTCAAAAGCCCTCCACAATGATGAAACAATGAGTGAAATGGAAAATGGACAATTAAAATTTGTTTAAGACCAACTTCCTGTTTTGGTGACTTCACATTGATGACGTTTTTGACTTTTGGTGGTTTCACTTCTGATTTAAGAAAATGGGTACTCTTAGATTAATCTTTTCTTTTTAATGCTGAAACAAATCATATTCATCCCTCTGGTCATTCTTTCTTAAAAAAGATGGCACAATGCATACAAAGGCATAAAATAAAAATTTCAGGTCACGCCCTTTGCATTTTTCCAAATTTTGAAAAATGTCTCAGGAATGCAAAAAAGAAATTAAAACGGGATCAAAAGCCCTCCACAATGATGAAACAATGAGTGAAATGGAAAATGGACAATGAAAATTTGTTTAAGAGCCACTTCCTGTTTTGGTGACGTCACATTGATGATGTTTTTGACTTTTGGTGGTTTCATTTCCGGTTTAAGAAAATAGGTATTCTTAGGTTGTTCTTGGCGTTTTAAGGTGGAAATCTGCTTATATTTAATCCCTCTGGTCATTCTTTCTTTAAAAATATGGCAAAATAGGTAAAAATGTGTAAAACATACATTTTGGGGCACGCCCCTTGCATTTTTTGAAATTTTTAAAAATGTCCCAGGAAGGCAGAAAAGATATTAAAATGGGCTCAAAAGCCCTCCACAATGATGAAACAATGAGTGAAATGGAAAATAGACAATGAAAATTTGTTTAAGACCAACTTCCTGTTTTGGTGACGTCACATTGATGACATTTTTGACTTTTGGTGGTTTCACTTCTGATTTAAGAAAATGGGTACTCTCAGATTAATCTTTTCTTTTGAATGCTAAAACAACTCATATTCATCCCTCTGGTCATTCTTTCTTAAAAAAGATGGCGCAATGCATACAAAGGCATAAAATAAAAATTTCAGGTCACGCCCTTTGCATTTTTCCAAATTTTGAAAAATGTCTCAGGAATGCAAAAAAGACAGTAAAACAGGCTCAAAAGCCCTCCACAATGATGAAACAATGAGTGAAATGGAAAATAGACAATGAAAATTTGTTTAAGAGACACTTCCTGTTTTAGTGACGTCACATTGATGACATTTTTGACTTTTGGTGGTTTCATTCCGGTGTAAGAAAATGGGTATTCTCAGATTGTTCTTGGCGTTTTAAGGTGGAAATCTACTCATATTTAATCCCTCTGGTCATTCTTTCTTAAAAAAAGATGGCACAATGCATACAAAGGCATAAAATAAAAATTTCAGGTCACGCCCTTTGCATTTTTCCAAATTTTGAAAAATGTCTTTGGAATGCAAAAAAGACAGTAAAACAGGCTCAAAAGCCCTCCACAATGATGAAACAATGAGTGAAATGTAAAATGGACAATGAAAATTTGTTTAAGAGACACTTCCTGTTTTAGTGACATCACATTGATGACATTTTTGACTTTTGGTGGTTTCATTCCGGTGTAAGAAAATGGGTATTCTCAGATTGTTCTTGGCGTTTTAAGGCGGAAATCTACTCATATTTAATCCCTCTTGTCATTCTTTCTTAAAAAAGATGGCACAATGGGTAAAAATGCGTGAAACTAATTTTGGAGCACACCCCTTGCATTTTTTGAAATTTTTTAAAATGTTTTAGGAAGGCAGAAAATGTATTAAAATGGTTTCAAAAGCCCTCCACAATGATGAAACAATGAGTGAAATGGAAAATGGACAATGAAAATTTGTTTAAGACCAACTTCCTGTTTTGGTGACGTAACATTGATGACATTTTTGACTTTTGGTGGTTTCACTTCTGATTGAAGAAAATGGGTGCTCTCAGATTAATCTTTTCTTTTTAATGCTGAAACAACTCATATTCATCCCTCTGGTCATTATTTCTTAAAAAAGATGGCACAATGCATACAAAGGAATAAAATAAAAATTTCCGGTCACGCCCTTTGCATTTTTCCAAATTTTGAAAAATGTCTCAGGAATGCAAAAAAGAAATTAAAACGGGATCAAAAGCCCTCCACAATGATGAAACAATGAGTGAAATGGAAAATGGACAATGAAAATTTGTTTAAGAGCCACTTCCTGTTTTGGTGACGTCACATTGATGATGTTTTTGACTTTTGGTGGTTTAATTTCCGGTTTAAGAAAATAGGTATTCTTAGGTTGTTCTTGGCGTTTTAAGGCGGAAATCTACTCATATTTAATTCCTCTGGTCATTCTTTCTTAAAAAAGATGGCACAATGGGTAAAAATGCGTGAAACAAATTTTGGAGCACACCCCTTGCATTTTTAGAAATTTTTAAAAATGTTTTAGGAAGGCAGAAAAGGTATTAAAATGGTTTCAAAAGCCCTCCACAATGATGAAACAATGAGTGAAATGGAAAATGGACAATTAAAATTTGTTGAAGACCAACTTCCTGTTTTAGTGACGTCACATTGATGATGTTTTTGACTTTTGGTGGTTTCACTTCTGATTTAAGAAAATGGGTACTCTTAGATTAATCTTTTCTTTTTAATGCTGAAACAAATCATATTCATCCCTCTGGTCATTCTTTCTTAAAAAAGATGGCACAATGCATACAAAGGCATAAAATAAAAATTTCAGGTCACGCCCTTTGCATTTTTCCAAATTTTGAAAAATGTCTCAGGAATGCAAAAAAGAAATTAAAACGGGATCAAAAGCCCTCCACAATGATGAAACAATGAGTGAAATGGAAAATGGACAATGAAAATTTGTTTAAGAGCCACTTCCTGTTTTGGTGACGTCACATTGATGATGTTTTTGACTTTTGGTGGTTTCATTTCCGGTTTAAGAAAATAGGTATTCTTAGGTTGTTCTTGGCGTTTTAAGGTGGAAATCTGCTTATATTTAATCCCTCTGGTCATTCTTTCTTAAAAAAGATGGCAAAATAGGTAAAAATGTGTAAAACATACATTTTGGGGCACGCCCCTTGCATTTTTTGAAATTTTTAAAAATGTCCCAGGAAGGCAGAAAAGATATTAAAATGGACTCAAAAGCCCTCCACAATGATGAAACAATGAGTGAAATGGAAAATAGACAATGAAAATTTGTTTAAGACCAACTTCCTGTTTTGGTGACGTCACATTGATGACATTTTTGACTTTTGGTGGTTTCACTTCTGATTTAAGAAAATGGGTACTCTCAGATTAATCTTTTCTTTTGAATGCTGAAACAACTCATATTCATCCCTCTGGTCATTCTTTCTTAAAAAAGATGGCGCAATGCATACAAAGGCATAAAATAAAAATTTCAGGTCACGCCCTTTGCATTTTTCCAAATTTTGAAAAATGTCTCAGGAATGCAAAAAAGACAGTAAAACAGGCTCAAAAGCCCTCCACAATGATGAAACAATGAGTGAAATGGAAAATAGACAATGAAAATTTGTTTAAGAGACACTTCCTGTTTTAGTGACGTCACATTGATGACATTTTTGACTTTTGGTGGTTTCATTCCGGTGTAAGAAAATGGGTATTCTCAGATTGTTCTTGGCGTTTTAAGGTGGAAATCTACTCATATTTAATCCCTCTGGTCATTCTTTCTTAAAAAAGATGGCACAATGCATACAAAGGCATAAAATAAAAAT
Organism: Rana muscosa; assembly: GCA_029206835.1. Taxonomy (NCBI): domain Eukaryota; kingdom Metazoa; phylum Chordata; class Amphibia; order Anura; family Ranidae; genus Rana; species Rana muscosa. The sequence goes on from JARGYO010001557.1 coordinate 172,343, forward strand.
TTCAGGTCACGCCCTTTGCATTTTTCCAAATTTTGAAAAATGTCTTTGGAATGCAAAAAAGACAGTAAAACAGGCTCAAAAGCCCTCCACAATGATGAAACAATGAGTGAAATGGAAAATGGACAATGAAAATTTGTTTAAGACCAACTTCCTGTTTTGGTGACGTAACATTGATGACATTTTTGACTTTTGGTGGTTTCACTTCTGATTTAAGAAAATGGGTACTCTCAGATTAATCTTTTCTTTTTAATGCTGAAACAACTCATATTCATCCCTCTGGTCATTATTTCTTAAAAAAGATGGCACAATGCATACAAAGGCATAAAATAAAAATTTCCGGTCACGCCCTTTGCATTTTTCCAAATTTTGAAAAATGTCTCAGGAATGCAAAAAAGACAGTAAAACAGGCTCAAAAGCCCTCCACAATGATGAATCAACGAGTGAAATGGAAAATGGACAATGAAAATTTGTTTAAGAGACACTTCCTGTTTTAGTGACGTCACATTGATGATGTTTTTGACTTTTGGTGGTTTCATTCCGGTGTAAGAAAATGGGTATTCTCAGATTGTTCTTGGCGTTTTAAGGCGGAAATCTACTCATATTTAATCCCTCTGGTCATTCTTTCTTAAAAAAGATGGCACAATGGGTAAAAATGTGTGAAACAAATTTTGGAGCACACCCCTTGCATTTTTAGAAATTTTTAAAAATGTTTTAGGAAGGCAGAAAAGGTATTAAAATGGTTTCAAAAGCCCTCCACAATGATGAAACAATGAGTGAAATGGAAAATGGACAATTAAAATTTGTTTAAGACCAACTTCCTGTTTTGGTGACTTCACATTGATGACGTTTTTGACTTTTGGTGGTTTCACTTCTGATTTAAGAAAATGGGTACTCTTAGATTAATCTTTTCTTTTTAATGCTGAAACAAATCATATTCATCCCTCTGGTCATTCTTTCTTAAAAAAGATGGCACAATGCATACAAAGGCATAAAATAAAAATTTCAGGTCACGCCCTTTGCATTTTTCCAAATTTTGAAAAATGTCTCAGGAATGCAAAAAAGAAATTAAAACGGGATCAAAAGCCCTCCACAATGATGAAACAATGAGTGAAATGGAAAATGGACAATGAAAATTTGTTTAAGAGCCACTTCCTGTTTTGGTGACGTCACATTGATGATGTTTTTGACTTTTGGTGGTTTCATTTCCGGTTTAAGAAAATAGGTATTCTTAGGTTGTTCTTGGCGTTTTAATGTGGAAATCTGCTTATATTTAATCCCTCTGGTCATTCTTTCTTAAAAAAGATGGCAAAATAGGTAAAAATGTGTAAAACATACATTTTGGGGCACGCCCCTTGCATTTTTTGAAATTTTTAAAATTGTCCCAGGAAGGCAGAAAAGATATTAAAATGGGCTCAAAAGCCCTCCACAATGATGAAACAATGAGTGAAATGGAAAATAGACAATGAAAATTTGTTTAAGACCAACTTCCTGTTTTGGTGACGTCACATTGATGACATTTTTGACTTTTGGTGGTTTCACTTCTGATTTAAGAAAATGGGTACTCTCAGATTAATCTTTTCTTTTGAATGCTAAAACAACTCATATTCATCCCTCTGGTCATTCTTTCTTAAAAAAGATGGCGCAATGCATACAAAGGCATAAAATAAAAATTTCAGGTCACGCCCTTTGCATTTTTCCAAATTTTGAAAAAAGTCTCAGGAATGCAAAAAAGACAGTAAAACAGGCTCAAAAGCCCTCCACAATGATGAAACAATGAGTGAAATGGAAAATAGACAATGAAAATTTGTTTAAGAGACACTTCCTGTTTTAGTGACGTCACATTGATGACATTTTTGACTTTTGGTGGTTTCATTCCTGTGTAAGAAAATGGGTATTCTCAGATTGTTCTTGGCGTTTTAAGGTGGAAATCTACTCATATTTAATCCCTCTGGTCATTCTTTCTTAAAAAAGATGGCACAATGCATACAAAGGCATAAAATAAAAATTTCAGGTCACGCCCTTTGCATTTTTCCAAATTTTGAAAAATGTCTTTGGAATGCAAAAAAGACAGTAAAACAGGCTCAAAAGCCCTCCACAATGATGAAACAATGAGTGAAATGGAAAATGGACAATGAAAATTTGTTTAAGAGACACTTCCTGTTTTAGTGACGTCACATTGATGACATTTTTGACTTTTGGTGGTTTCATTCCGGTGTAAGAAAATGGGTATTCTCAGATTGTTCTTGGCGTTTTAAGGCGGAAATCTACTCATATTTAATCCCTCTGGTCATTCTTTCTTAAAAAAGATGGCACAATGGGTAAAAATGTGTGAAACTAATTTTGGAGCACACCCCTTGCATTTTTTGAAATTTTTTAAAATGTTTTAGGAAGGCAGAAAATGTATTAAAATGGTTTCAAAAGCCCTCCACAATGATGAAACAATGAGTGAAATGGAAAATGGACAATGAAAATTTGTTTAAGACCAACTTCCTGTTTTGGTGACGTAACATTGATGACATTTTTGACTTTTGGTGGTTTCACTTCTGATTTAAGAAAATGGGTGCTCTCAGATTAATCTTTTCTTTTTAATGCTGAAACAACTCATATTCATCCCTCTGGTCATTATTTCTTAAAAAAGATGGCACAATGCATACAAAGGAATAAAATAAAAATTTCCGGTCACGCCCTTTGCATTTTTCCAAATTTTGAAAAATGTCTCAGGAATGAAAAAAAGACAGTAAAACAGGCTCAAAAGCCCTCCACAATGATGAAACAATGAGTGAAATGGAAAATGGACAATGAAAATTTGTTTAAGAGACACTTCCTGTTTTAGTGATGTCACATTGATGATGTTTTTGACTTTTGGTGGTTTCATTCCGGTGTAAGAAAATGGGTATTCTCAGATTGTTCTTGGCGTTGTAAGACGGAAATCTACTCATATTTAATCCCTCTGGTCATTCTTTCTTAAAAAAGATGGCACAATGGGTAAAAATGCGTGAAACAAATTTTGGAGCACACCCCTTGCATTTTTTGAAATTTTTAAAAATGTTTTAGGAAGGCAGAAAAGGTATTAAAATGGTCTCAAAAGCCCTCCACCATGATGAAACAATGAGTGAAATGGAAAATGGACAATGAAAATTTGTTTGAGTCACTTCCTATTTTGGTGACGTCACATTGATGATGTTTTTGACTTTTGGTGGTTTCACTTCTGATTTAAGAAAATGGGTACTCTCAGATTAATCTTTTCTTTTTAATGCTGAAACAACTCATATTCATCCCTCTGGTCATTCTTTTTTAAAAAAGATGGCACAATGCATACAAAGGCATAAAATAAAAATTTCCGGTCACGCCCTTTGCATTTTTCCAAATTTTGAAAAATGTCTCAAGAATGCAAAAAAGACTGTAAAACGGGCTCAAAAGCCCTCCACAATGATGAAACAATGAGTGAAATGGAAAATGGACAATGAAAATTTGTTTAAGACCAACTTCCTGTTTTGGTGACGTCACATTGATGACGTTTTTGACTTTTGGTGGTTTCACTTCCAATTTAAGAAAATGGGTCCTCTCAGATTGTTCTTGGCGTTTTAAGGAGAAAATCTACTCATATTTAATCCCTCTGGTCATTCTTTCTTAAAAAAGATGGCACAATGCATACAAAGGCATAAAATAACAATTTCAGGTCACGCCCTTTGCATTTTTCTAAATTTTGAAAAATGTCTCAGGAATGCAAAAAAGACAGTAAAACAGGCTCAAAAGCCCTCCACAATGATGAAACAATGAGTGAAATGGAAAATGGAAAATGAAAATTTGTTTAAGAGACACTTCCTGTTTTAGTGACGTCACATTGATGATGTTTTTGACATTTGGTGGTTTCACTTCCGATTTAAGAAAATGGGTACTCTCAGATTGTTCTTTTCTTTTTAATGCTGAAACAACTCATATTTTATCCCTCTGGTCATTCTTTCTTAAAAGGATGGCACAGTGCATACAAAGGCATAAAATAAAAATTTCTGGTCACGCCCTTTACATTTTTCCAAATTTTGAAAAATGTCTCAGGAATGCAGAAAAGACAGTAAAACGGACTCAAAAGCCCTCCACAATGATGAAACAATGAGTGAAATGGAAAATGGACAATGAAAATTTGTTTAAGAGACACTTCCTGTTTTAGTGACGTCACATTGATGACGTTTTTGACTTTTGGTGGTTTTAATCCGGTGTAAGAAAATGGGTATTCTCAGATTGTTCTTGGCGTTTTAAGGCGGAAATCTACTCATATTTAATCCCTCTGGTTATTCTTTCTTAAAAAAGATGGCACAATGCATACAAAGGCATAAAATAAAAATTTCCGGTCACGCCCTTTGCATTTTTCCAAATTTTGAAAAATGTCTCAGGAATGCAAAAAAGACAGTAAAACAGGCTCAAAAGCCCTCCACAATGATGAAACAATGAGTGGAATGGAAAATGGACAATGAAAATTTGTTTAAGAGACACTTCCTGTTTTAGTGACATCACATTGATGACATTTTTGGCTTTTGGTGGTTTCATTCCGGTGTAAGAAAATGGGTATTCTCAGATTGTTCTTGGCGTTTTAAGGCGGAAATCTACTCATATTTAATCCCTCTGGTCATTCTTTCTTAAAAAAGATGGCACAATGGGTAAAAATGCGTGAAACAAATTTTGGAGCACACCCCTTGCATTTTTAGAAATTTTTAAAAATGTTTTAGGAAGGCAGAAAAGGTATTAAAATGGTTTCAAAAGCCCTCCACAATGATGAAACAATGAGTGAAATGGAAAATGGACAATTAAAATTTGTTGAAGACCAACTTCCTGTTTTGGTGACTTCACATTGATGACGTTTTTGACTTTTGGTGGTTTCACTTCTGATTTAAGAAAATGGGTACTCTTAGATTAATCTTTTCTTTTTAATGCTGAAACAAATCATATTCATCCCTCTGGTCATTCTTTCTTAAAAAAGATGGCACAATGCATACAAAGGCATAAAATAAAAATTTCAGGTCACGCCCTTTGCATTTTTCCAAATTTTGAAAAATGTCTCAGGAATGCAAAAAAGAAATTAAAACGGGATCAAAAGCCCTCCACAATGATGAAACAATGAGTGAAATGGAAAATGGACAATGAAAATTTGTTTAAGAGCCACTTCCTGTTTTGGTGACGTCACATTGATGATGTTTTTGACTTTTGGTGGTTTCATTTCCGGTTTAAGAAAATAGGTATTCTTAGGTTGTTCTTGGCGTTTTAAGGTGGAAATCTGCTTATATTTAATCCCTCTGGTCATTCTTTCTTAAAAAAGATGGCAAAATAGGTAAAAATGTGTAAAACATACATTTTGGGGCACGCCCCTTGCATTTTTTGAAATTTGTAAAAATGTCCCAGGAAGGCAGAAAAGATATTAAAATGGGCTCAAAAGCCCTCCACAATGATGAAACAATGAGTGAAATGGAAAATAGACAATGAAAATTTGTTTAAGACCAACTTCCTGTTTTGGTGACGTCACATTGATGACATTTTTGACTTTTGGTGGTTTCACTTCTGATTTAAGAAAATGGGTACTCTTAGATTAATCTTTTCTTTTTAATGCTGAAACAAATCATATTCATCCCTCTGGTCATTCTTTCTTAAAAAAGATGGCACAATGCATACAAAGGCATAAAATAAAAATTTCAGGTCACGCCCTTTGCATTTTTCCAAATTTTGAAAAATGTCTCAGGAATGCAAAAAAGAAATTAAAACGGGATCAAAAGCCCTCCACAATGATGAAACAATGAGTGAAATGGAAAATGGACAATGAAAATTTGTTTAAGAGCCACTTCCTGTTTTGGTGACGTCACATTGATGATGTTTTTGACTTTTGGTGGTTTCATTTCCGGTTTAAGAAAATAGGTATTCTTAGGTTGTTCTTGGCGTTTTAATGTGGAAATCTGCTTATATTTAATCCTTCTGGTCATTCTTTCTTAAAAAAGATGGCAAAATAGGTAAAAATGTGTAAAACATACATTTTGGGGCACGCCCCTTGCATTTTTTGAAATTTTTAAAATTGTCCCAGGAAGGCAGAAAAGATATTAAAATGGGCTCAAAAGCCCTCCACAATGATGAAACAATGAGTGAAATGGAAAATAGACAATGAAAATTTGTTTAAGACCAACTTCCTGTTTTGGTGACGTCACATTGATGACATTTTTGACTTTTGGTGGTTTCACTTCTGATTTAAGAAAATGGGTACTCTCAGATTAATCTTTTCTTTTGAATGCTAAAACAACTCATATTCATCCCTCTGGTCATTCTTTCTTAAAAAAGATGGCGCAATGCATACAAAGGCATAAAATAAAAATTTCAGGTCACGCCCTTTGCATTTTTCCAAATTTTGAAAAATGTCTCAGGAATGCAAAAAAGACAGTAAAACAGGCTCAAAAGCCCTCCACAATGATGAAACAATGAGTGAAATGGAAAATAGACAATGAAAATTTGTTTAAGAGACACTTCCTGTTTTAGTGACGTCACATTGATGACATTTTTGACTTTTGGTGGTTTCATTCCGGTGTAAGAAAATGGGTATTCTCAGATTGTTCTTGGCGTTTTAAGGTGGAAATCTACTCATATTTAATCCCTCTGGTCATTCTTTCTTAAAAAAGATGGCACAATGCATACAAAGGCATAAAATAAAAATTTCAGGTCACGCCCTTTGCATTTTTCCAAATTTTGAAAAATGTCTTTGGAATGCAAAAAAGACAGTAAAACAGGCTCAAAAGCCCTCCACAATGATGAAACAATGAGTGAAATGGAAAATGGACAATGAAAATTTGTTTAAGAGACACTTCCTGTTTTAGTGACGTCACATTGATGACATTTTTTACTTTTGGTGGTTTCATTCCGGTGTAAGAAAATGGGTATTCTCAGATTGTTCTTGGCGTTTTAAGGCGGAAATCTACTCATATTTAATCCCTCTGGTCATTCTTTCTTAAAAAAGATGGCACAATGGGTAAAAATGTGTGAAACTAATTTTGGAGCACACCCCTTGCATTTTTTGAAATTTTTTAAAATGTTTTAGGAAGGCAGAAAATGTATTAAAATGGTTTCAAAAGCCCTCCACAATGATGAAACAATGAGTGAAATGGAAAATGGACAATGAAAATTTGTTTAAGACCAACTTCCTGTTTTGGTGACGTAACATTGATGACATTTTTGACTTTTGGTGGTTTCACTTCTGATTTAAGAAAATGGGTGCTCTCAGATTAATCTTTTCTTTTTAATGCTGAAACAACTCATATTCATCCCTCTGGTCATTATTTCTTAAAAAAGATGGCACAATGCATACAAAGGAATAAAATAAAAATTTCCGGTCACGCCCTTTGCATTTTTCCAAATTTTGAAAAATGTCTCAGGAATGCAAAAAAGACAGTAAAACAGGCTCAAAAGCCCTCCACAATGATGAAACAATGAGTGAAATGGAAAATGGACAATGAAAATGTGTTTAAGAGACACTTCCTGTTTTAGTGATGTCACATTGATGATGTTTTTGACTTTTGGTGGTTTCATTCCGGTGTAAGAAAATGGGTATTCTCAGATTGTTCTTGGCGTTGTAAGGCGGAAATCTACTCATATTTAATCCCTCTGGTCATTCTTTCTTAAAAAAGATGGCACAATGGGTAAAAATGCGTGAAAGAAATTTTGGAGCACACCCCTTGCATTTTTTGAAATTTTTAAAAATGTTTTAGGAAGGCAGAAAAGGTATTAAAATGGTCTCAAAAGCCCTCCACCATGATGAAACAATGAGTGAAATGGAAAATGGACAATGAAAATTTGTTTGAGTCACTTCCTATTTTGGTGACGTCACATTGATGATGTTTTTGACTTTTGGTGGTTTCACTTCTGATTTAAGAAAATGGGTACTCTCAGATTAATCTTTTCTTTTTAATGCTGAAACAACTCATATTCATCCCTCTGGTCATTCTTTTTTAAAAAAGATGGCACAATGCATACAAAGGCATAAAATAAAAATTTCCGGTCACGCCCTTTGCATTTTTCCAAATTTTGAAAAATGTCTCAAGAATGCAAAAAAGACTGTAAAACGGGCTCAAAAGCCCTCCACAATGATGAAACAATGAGTGAAATGGAAAATGGACAATGAAAATTTGTTTAAGACCAACTTCCTGTTTTGGTGACGTCACATTGATGACGTTTTTGACTTTTGGTGGTTTCACTTCCAATTTAAGAAAATGGGTCCTCTCAGATTGTTCTTGGCGTTTTAAGGAGGAAATCTACTCATATTTAATCCCTCTGGTCATTCTTTCTTAAAAAAGATGGCACAATGCATACAAAGGCATAAAATAAAAATTTCAGGTCACGCCCTTTGCATTTTTCCAAATTTTGAAAAATGTCTCAGGAATGCAAAAAAGACAGTAAAACAGGCTCAAAAGCCCTCCACAATGATGAAACAATGAGTGAAATGGAAAATGGAAAATGAAAATTTGTTTAAGAGACACTTCCTGTTTTAGTGACGTCACATTGATGATGTTTTTGACATTTGGTGGTTTCACTTCCGATTTAAGAAAATGGGTACTCTCAGATTGTTCTTTTCTTTTTAATGCTGAAACAACTCATATTTTATCCCTCTGGTCATTCTTTCTTAAAAGGATGGCACAGTGCATACAAAGGCATAAAATAAAAATTTCTGGTCACGCCCTTTACATTTTTCCAAATTTTGAAAAATGTCTCAGGAATGCAGAAAAGACAGTAAAACGGACTCAAAAGCCCTCCACAATGATGAAACAATGAGTGAAATGGAAAATGGACAATGAAAATTTGTTTAAGAGACACTTCCTGTTTTAGTGACGTCACATTGATGACGTTTTTGACTTTTGGTGGTTTTAATCCGGTGTAAGAAAATGGGTATTCTCAGATTGTTCTTGGCGTTTTAAGGCGGAAATCTACTCATATTTAATCCCTCTGGTTATTCTTTCTTAAAAAAGATGGCACAATGCATACAAAGGCATAAAATAAAAATTTCCGGTCACGCCCTTTGCATTTTTCCAAATTTTGAAAAATGTCTCAGGAATGCAAAAAAGACAGTAAAACAGGCTCAAAAGCCCTCCACAATGATGAAACAATGAGTGGAATGGAAAATGGACAATGAAAATTTGTTTAAGAGACACTTCCTGTTTTAGTGACATCACATTGATGACATTTTTGGCTTTTGGTGGTTTCATTCCGGTGTAAGAAAATGGGTATTCTCAGATTGTTCTTGGCGTTTTAAGGCGGAAATCTACTCATATTTAATCCCTCTGGTCATTCTTTCTTAAAAAAGATGGCACAATGGGTAAAAATGCGTGAAACAAATTTTGGAGCACACCCCTTGCATTTTTAGAAATTTTTAAAAATGTTTTAGGAAGGCAGAAAAGGTATTAAAATGGTTTCAAAAGCCCTCCACAATGATGAAACAATGAGTGAAATGGAAAATGGACAATTAAAATTTGTTGAAGACCAACTTCCTGTTTTGGTGACTTCACATTGATGACGTTTTTGACTTTTGGTGGTTTCACTTCTGATTTAAGAAAATGGGTACTCTTAGATTAATCTTTTCTTTTTAATGCTGAAACAAATCATATTCATCCCTCTGGTCATTCTTTCTTAAAAAAGATGGCACAATGCATACAAAGGCATAAAATAAAAATTTCAGGTCACGCCCTTTGCATTTTTCCAAATTTTGAAAAATGTCTCAGGAATGCAAAAAAGAAATTAAAACGGGATCAAAAGCCCTCCACAATGATGAAACAATGAGTGAAATGGAAAATGGACAATGAAAATTTGTTTAAGAGCCACTTCCTGTTTTGGTGACGTCACATTGATGATGTTTTTGACTTTTGGTGGTTTCATTTCCGGTTTAAGAAAATAGGTATTCTTAGGTTGTTCTTGGCGTTTTAAGGTGGAAATCTGCTTATATTTAATCCCTCTGGTCATTCTTTCTTAAAAAAGATGGCAAAATAGGTAAAAATGTGTAAAACATACATTTTGGGGCACGCCCCTTGCATTTTTTGAAATTTTTAAAAATGTCCCAGGAAGGCAGAAAAGATATTAAAATGGGCTCAAAAGCCCTCCACAATGATGAAACAATGAGTGAAATGGAAAATAGACAATGAAAATTTGTTTAAGACCAACTTCCTGTTTTGGTGACGTCACATTGATGACATTTTTGACTTTTGGTGGTTTCACTTCTGATTTAAGAAAATGGGTACTCTCAGATTAATATTTTCTTTTGAATGCTGAAACAACTCATATTCATCCCTCTGGTCATTCTTTCTTAAAAAAGATGGCACAATGCATACAAAGGCATAAAATAAAAATTTCAGGTCAAGCCCTTTGCATTTTTCCAAAATTTGAAAAATGTCTTTGGAATGCAAAAAAGACAGTAAAACAGGCTCAAAAGCCCTCCACAATGATGAAACAATGAGTGAAATGGAAAATGGACAATGAAAATTTGTTTAAGAGACACTTCCTGTTTTAGTGACGTCACATTGATGACATTTTTGACTTTTGGTGGTTTCATTCCGGTGTAAGAAAATGGGTATTCTCAGATTGTTCTTGGCGTTTTAAGGCGGAAATCTACTCATATTTAATCCCTCTGGTCATTCTTTCTTAAAAAAGATGGCACAATGGGTAAAAATGCGTGAAACTAATTTTGGAGCACACCCCTTGCATTTTTTGAAATTTTTAAAAATGTTTTAGGAAGGCAGAAAATGTATTAAAATGGTTTCAAAAGCCCTCCACAATGATGAAACAATGAGTGAAATGGAAAATGGACAATGAAAATTTGTTTAAGACAAACTTCCTGTTTTGGTGACGTAACATTGATGACATTTTTGACTTTTGGTGGTTTCACTTCTGATTTAAGAAAATGGGTACTCTCAGATTAATCTTTTCTTTTTAATGCTGAAACAACTCATATTCATCCCTTTGGTCATTATTTCTTAAAAAAGATGGCACAATGCATACAAAGGCATAAAATAAAAATTTCCGGTCACGCCCTTTGCATTTTTCCAAATTTTGAAAAATGTCTCAGGAATGCAAAAAAGACAGTAAAACAGGCTCAAAAGCCCTCCACAATGATGAATCAATGAGTGAAATGGAAAATGGACAATGAAAATTTGTTTAAGAGACACTTCCTGTTTTAGTGACGTCACATTGATGATGTTTTTGACTTTTGGTGGTTTCATTCCGGTGTAAGAAAATGGGTATTCTCAGATTGTTCTTGGCGTTTTAAGGCGGAAATCTACTCATATTTAATCCCTCTGGTCATTCTTTCTTAAAAAAGATGGCACAATGGGTAAAAATGTGTGAAACAAATTTTGGAGCACACCCCTTGCATTTTTTGAAATTTTTAAAAATGTTTTAGGAAGGCAGAAAAGGTATTAAAATGGTCTCAAAAGCCCTCCACCATGATGAAACAATGAGTGAAATGGAAAATGGACAATGAAAATTTGTTTGAGTCACTTCCTATTTTGGTGACGTCACATTGATGATGTTTTTGACTTTTGGTGGTTTCACTTCTGATTTAAGAAAATGGGTACTCTCAGATTAATCTTTTCTTTTTAATGCTGAAACAACTCATATTCATCCCTCTGGTCATTCTTTTTTAAAAAAGATGGCACAATGCATACAAAGGCATAAAATAAAAATTTCCGGTCACGCCCTTTGCATTTTTCCAAATTTTGAAAAATGTCTCAAGAATGCAAAAAAGACTGTAAAACGGGCTCAAAAGCCCTCCACAGTGATGAAACAATGAGTGAAATGGAAAATGGACAATGAAAATTTGTTTAAGACCAACTTCCTGTTTTGGTGACGTCACATTGATGATGTTTTTGACTTTTGGTGGTTTCACTTCCAATTTAAGAAAATGGGTACTCTCAGATTGTTCTTGGCGTTTTAAGGAGGAAATCTACTCATATTTAATCCCTCTGGTCATTCTTTCTTAAAAAAAGATGGCACAATGCATACAAAGGCATAAAATAAAAATTTCAGGTCACGCCCTTTGCATTTTTCCAAATTTTGAAAAATGTCTCAGGAATGCAAAAAAGACAGTAAAACAGGCTCAAAAGCCCTCCACAATGATGAAACAATGAGTGAAATGGAAAATGGAAAATGAAAATTTGTTTAAGAGACACTTCCTGTTTTAGTGATGTCACACTGATGATGTTTTTGACATTTGGTGGTTTCACTTCCGATTTAAGAAAATGGGTACTCTCAGATTGTTCTTTTCTTTTTAATGCTGAAACAACTCATATTTTATCCCTCTGGTCATTCTTTCTTAAAAGGATGGCACAGTGCATACAAAGGCATAAAATAAAAATTTCCGGTCACGCCCTTTGCATTTTTCCAAATTTTGAAAAATGTCTCAGGAATGCAAAAAAGACAGTAAAACAGGCTCAAAAGCCCTCCACAATGATGAAACAATGAGTGAAATGGAAAATGGACAATGAAAATTTGTTTAAGAGACACTTACTGTTTTAGTGACATCACATTGATGACATTTTTGACTTTTGGTGGTTTCATTCCGGTGTAAGAAAATGGGTATTCTCAGATTGTTCTTGGCGTTTTAAGGCGGAAATCTACTCATATTTAATCCCTCTGGTCATTCTTTCTTAAAAAAGATGGCACAATGGGTAAAAATGCGTGAAACAAATTTTGGAGCACACCCCTTGCATTTTTAGAAATTTTTAAAAATGTTTTAGGAAGGCAGAAAAGGTATTAAAATGGTTTCAAAAGCCCTCCACAATGATGAAACAATGAGTGAAATGGAAAATGGACAATTAAAATTTGTTTAAGACCAACTTCCTGTTTTGGTGACTTCACATTGATGACGTTTTTGACTTTTGGTGGTTTCACTTCTGATTTAAGAAAATGGGTACTCTTAGATTAATATTTTCTTTTTAATGCTGAAACAAATCATATTCATCCCTCTGGTCATTCTTTCTTAAAAAAGATGGCACAATGCATACAAAGGCATAAAATAAAAATTTCAGGTCACGCCCTTTGCATTTTTCCAAATTTTGAAAAATGTCTCAGGAATGCAAAAAAGAAATTAAAACGGGATCAAAAGCCCTCCACAATGATGAAACAATGAGTGAAATGGAAAATGGACAATGAAAATTTGTTTAAGAGCCACTTCCTGTTTTGGTGACGTCACATTGATGATGTTTTTGACTTTTGGTGGTTTCATTTCCGGTTTAAGAAAATAGGTATTCTTAGGTTGTTCTTGGCGTTTTAAGGTGGAAATCTGCTTATATTTAATCCCTCTGATCATTCTTTCTTAAAAAAGATGGCAAAATAGGTAAAAATGTGTAAAACATACATTTTGGGGCACGCCCCTTGCATTTTTTGAAATTTTTAAAAATGTCCCAGGAAGGCAGAAAAGATATTAAAATGGGCTCAAAAGCCCTCCACAATGATGAAACAATGAGTGAAATGGAAAATAGACAATGAAAATTTGTTTAAGACCAACTTCCTGTTTTGGTGACGTCACATTGATGACATTTTTGACTTTTGGTGGTTTCACTTCTGATTTAAGAAAATGGGTACTCTCAGATTAATCTTTTCTTTTGAATGCTGAAACAAGTCATATTCATCCCTCTGGTCATTCTTTCTTAAAAAAGATGGCGCAATGCATACAAAGGCATAAAATAAAAATTTCAGGTCACGCCCTTTGCATTTTTCCAAATTTTGAAAAATGTCTCAGGAATGCAAAAAAGACAGTAAAACAGGCTCAAACGCCCTCCACAATGATGAAACAATGAGTGAAATGGAAAATAGACAATGAAAATTTGTTTAAGAGACACTTCCTGTTTTAGTGACGTCACATTGATGACATTTTTGACTTTTGGTGGTTTCATTCCGGTGTAAGAAAATGGGTATTCTCAGATTGTTCTTGGCGTTTTAAGGTGGAAATCTACTCATATTTAATCCCTCTGGTCATTCTTTCTTAAAAAAGATGGCACAATGCATACAAAGGCATAAAATAAAAAATTTAGGTCACGCCCTTTGCATTTTTCCAGATTTTGAAAAATGTCTTTGGAATGCAAAAAAGACAGTAAAACAGGCTCAAAAGCCCTCCACAATGATGAAACAATGAGTGAAATGGAAAATGGACAATGAAAATGTGTTTAAGAGACACTTCCTATTTTAGTGACGTCACATTGATGACATTTTTGACTTTTGGTGGTTTCATTCCGGTGTAAGAAAATGGGTATTCTCAGATTGTTCTTGGCGTTTTAAGGCGGAAATCTACTCATATTTAATCCCTCTGGTCATTCTTTCTTAAAAAAGATGGCACAATGGGTATAAATGCGTGAAACTAATTTTGGAGCACACCCCTTGCATTTTTTGAAATTTTTAAAAATGTTTTAGGAAGGCAGAAAATGTATTAAAATGGTTTCAAAAGCCCTCCACAATGATGAAACAATGAGTGAAATGGAAAATGGACAATGAAAATTTGTTTAAGACCAACTTCCTGTTTTGGTGATGTAACATTGATGACATTTTTGACTTTTGGTGGTTTCACTTCTGATTTAAGAAAATGGGTACTCTCAGATTAATCTTTTCTTTTTAATGCTGAAACAACTCATATTCATCCCTCTGGTCATTATTTCTTAAAAAAGATGGCACAATGCATACAAAGGCATAAAATAAAAATTTCCGGTCACGCCCTTTGCATTTTTCCAAATTTTGAAAAATGTCTCAGGAATGCAAAAAAGACAGTAAAACAGGCTCAAAAGCCCTCCACAATGATGAAACAATGAGTGAAATGGAAAATGGACAATGAAAATTTGTTTAAGAGCCACTTCCTGTTTTGGTGACGTCACATTGATGATGTTTTTGACTTTTGGTGGTTTCATTTCCGGTTTAAGAAAATAGGTATTCTTAGGTTGTTCTTGGCGTTTTAAGGTGGAAATCTGCTTATATTTAATCCCTCTGGTCATTCTTTCTTAAAAAAGATGGCAAAATAGGTAAAAATGTGTAAAACATACATTTTGGGGCACGCCCCTTGCATTTTTTGAAATTTTTAAAAATGTCCCAGGAAGGCAGAAAAGATATTAAAATGGGCTCAAAAGCCCTCCACAATGATGAAACAATGAGTGAAATGGAAAATAGACAATTAAAATTTGTTTAAGACCAACTTCCTGTTTTGGTGACGTCACATTGATGACATTTTTGACTTTTGGTGGTTTCACTTCTGATTTAAGAAAATGGGTACTCTCAGATTAATCTTTTCTTTTGAATGCTGAAACAACTCATATTCATCCCTCTGGTCATTCTTTCTTAAAAAAGATGGCGCAATGCATACAAAGGCATAAAATAAAAATTTCAGGTCACGGCCCTTTGCATTTTTCCAAATTTTGAAAAATGTCTCAGGAATGCAAAAAAGACAGTAAAACAGGCTCAAAAGCCCTCCACAATGATGAAACAATGAGTGAAATGGAAAATAGACAATGAAAATTTGTTTAAGAGACACTTCCTGTTTTAGTGACATCACATTGATGACATTTTTGACTTTTGGTGGTTTCATTCCGGTGTAAGAAAATGGGTATTCTCAGATTGTTCTTGGCGTTTTAAGGTGGAAATCTACTCATATTTAATCCCTCTGGTCATTCTTTCTTAAAAAAGATGGCACAATGCATACAAAGGCATAAAATAAAAATTTCAGGTCAAGCCCTTTGCATTTTTCCAAATTTTGAAAAATGTCTTTGGAATGCAAAAAAGACAGTAAAACAGGCTCAAAAGCCCTCCACAATGATGAAACAATGAGTGAAATGGAAAATGGACAATGAAAATTTGTTTAAGAGACACTTCCTGTTTTAGTGACGTCACATTGATGACATTTTTGACTTTTGGTGGTTTCATTCCGGTGTAAGAAAATGGGTATTCTCAGATTGTTCTTGGCGTTTTAAGGCGGAAATCTACTCATATTTAATCCCTCTGGTCATTCTTTCTTAAAAAAGATGGCACAATGGGTAAAAATGCGTGAAACTAATTTTGGAGCACACCCCTTGCATTTATTGAAATTTTTAAAAATGTTTTAGGAAGGCAGAAAATGTATTAAAATGGTTTCAAAAGCCCTCCACAATGATGAAACAATGAGTGAAATGGAAAATGGACAATGAAAATTTGTTTAAGACCAACTTCCTGTTTTGGTGACGTAACATTGATGACATTTTTGACTTTTGGTGGTTTCACTTCTGATTTAAGAAAATGGGTACTCTCAGATTAATCTTTTCTTTTTAATGCTGAAACAACTCATATTCATCCCTCTGGTCATTATTTCTTAAAAAAGATGGCACAATGCATACAAAGGCATAAAATAAAAATTTCCGGTCACGCCCTTTGCATTTTTCCAAATTTTGAAAAATGTCTCAGGAATGCAAAAAAGACAGTAAAACAGGCTCAAAAGCCCTCCACAATGATGAATCAATGAGTGAAATGGAAAATGGACAATGAAAATTTGTTTAAGAGACACTTCCTGTTTTAGTGACGTCACATTGATGATGTTTTTGACTTTTGGTGGTTTCATTCCGGTGTAAGAAAATGGGTATTCTCAGATTGTTCTTGGCGTTTTAAGGCGGAAATCTACTCATATTTAATCCCTCTGGTCATTCTTTCTTAAAAAAGATGGCACAATGGGTAAAAATGCGTGAAACAAATTTTGGAGCACACCCCTTGCATTTTTTGAAATTTTTAAAAATGTTTTAGGAAGGCAGAAAAGGTATTAAAATGGTCTCAAAAGCCCTCCACCATGATGAAACAATGAGTGAAATGGAAAATGGACAATGAAAATTTGTTTGAGTCACTTCCTATTTTGGTGACGTCACATTGATGATGTTTTTGACTTTTGGTGGTTTCACTTCTGATTTAAGAAAATGGGTACTCTCAGATTAATCTTTTCTTTTTAATGCTGAAACAACTCATATTCATCCCTCTGGTCATTCTTTTTTAAAAAAGATGGCACAATGCATACAAAGGCATAAAATAAAAATTTCCGGTCACGCCCTTTGCATTTTTCCAAATTTTGAAAAATGTCTCAAGAATGCAAAAAAGACTGTAAAACGGGCTCAAAAGCCCTCCACAATGATGAAACAATGAGTGAAATGGAAAATGGACAATGAAAATTTGTTTAAGACCAACTTCCTGTTTTGGTGACGTCACATTGATGACGTTTTTGACTTTTGGTGGTTTCACTTCCAATTTAAGAAAATGGGTACTCTCAGATTGTTCTTGGCGTTTTAAGGAGGAAATCTACTCATATTTAATCCCTCTGGTCATTCTTTCTTAAAAAAAGATGGCACAATGCATACAAAGGCATAAAATAAAAATTTCAGGTCACGCCCTTTGCATTTTTCCAAATTTTGAAAAATGTCTCAGGAATGCAAAAAAGACAGTAAAACAGGCTCAAAAGCCCTCCACAATGATGAAACAATGAGTGAAATGGAAAATGGAAAATGAAAATTTGTTTAAGAGACACTTCCTGTTTTAGTGATGTCACATTGATGATGTTTTTGACATTTGGTGGTTTCACTTCCGATTTAAGAAAATGGGTACTCTCAGATTGTTCTTTTCTTTTTAATGCTGAAACAACTCATATTTTATCCCTCTGGTCATTCTTTCTTAAAAGGATGGCACAGTGCATACAAAGGCATAAAATAAAAATTTCTGGTCACGCCCTTTACATTTTTCCAAATTTTGAAAAATGTCTCAGGAATGCAGAAAAGACAGTAAAACGGACTCAAAAGCCCTCCACAATGATGAAACAATGAGTGAAATGGAAAATGGACAATGAAAATTTGTTTAAGAGACACTTCCTGTTTTAGTGACGTCACATTGATGACGTTTTTGACTTTTGGTGGTTTTAATCCGGTGTAAGAAAATGGGTATTCTCAGATTGTTCTTGGCATTTTAAGGCGGAAATCTACTCATATTTAATCCCTCTGGTTATTCTTTCTTAAAAAAGATGGCACAATGCATACAAAGGCATAAAATAAAAATTTACGGTCACGCCCTTTGCATTTTTCCAAATTTTGAAAAATGTCTCAGGAATGCAAAAAAGACAGTAAAACAGGCTCAAAAGCCCTCCACAATGATGAAACAATGAGTGAAATGGAAAATGGACAATGAAAATTTGTTTAAGAGACACTTCCTGTTTTAGTGACATCACATTGATGACATTTTTGACTTTTGGTGGTTTCATTCCGGTGTAAGAAAATGGGTATTCTCAGATTGTTCTTGGCGTTTTAAGGCGGAAATCTACTCATATTTAATCCCTCTGGAGATTCTTTCTTAAAAAAGATGGCACAATGGGTAAAAATGCGTGAAACAAATTTTGGAGCACACCCTTTGCATTTTTAGAAATTTTTAAAAATGTTTTAGGAAGGCAGAAAAGGTATTAAAATGGTTTCAAAAGCCCTCCACAATGATGAAACAATGAGTGAAATGGAAAATGGACAATTAAAATTTGTTTAAGACCAAATTCCTGTTTTGGTGACTTCACATTGATGACGTTTTTGACTTTTGGTGGTTTCACTTCTGATTTAAGAAAATGGGTACTCTTAGATTAATCTTTTCTTTTTAATGCTGAAACAAATCATATTCATCCCTCTGGTCATTCTTTCTTAAAAAAGATGGCACAATGCATACAAAGGCATAAAATAAAAATTTCAGGTCACGCCCTTTGCATTTTTCCAAATTTTGAAAAATGTCTCAGGAATGCAAAAAAGAAATTAAAACGGGATCAAAAGCCCTCCACAATGATGAAACAATGAGTGAAATGGAAAATGGACAATGAAAATTTGTTTAAGAGCCACTTCCTGTTTTGGTGACGTCACATTGATGATGTTTTTGACTTTTGGTGGTTTCATTTCCGGTTTAAGAAAATAGGTATTCTTAGGTTGTTCTTGGCGTTTTAAGGTGGAAATCTGCTTATATTTAATCCCTCTGGTCATTCTTTCTTAAAAAAGATGGCAAAATAGGTAAAAATGTGTAAAACATACATTTTGGGGCACGCCCCTTGCATTTTTTGAAATTTTTAAAAATGTCCCAGGAAGGCAGAAAAGATATTAAAATGGGCTCAAAAGCCCTCCACAATGATGAAACAATGAGTGAAATGGAAAATAGACAATGAAAAATTGTTTAAGACCAACTTCCTGTTTTGGTGACGTCACATTGATGACATTTTTGACTTTTGGTGGTTTCACTTCTGATTTAAGAAAATGGGTACTCTCAGATTAATCTTTTCTTTTGAATGCTGAAACAACTCATATTCATCCCTCTGGTCATTCTTTCTTAAAAAAGATGGCGCAATGCATACAAAGGCATAAAATAAAAATTTCAGGTCACGCCCTTTGCATTTTTCCAAATTTTGAAAAATGTCTCAGGAATGCAAAAAAGACAGTAAAACAGGCTCAAACGCCCTCCACAATGATGAAACAATGAGTGAAATGGAAAATAGACAATGAAAATTTGTTTAAGAGACACTTCCTGTTTTAGTGACGTCACATTGATGACATTTTTGACTTTTGGTGGTTTCATTCCGGTGTAAGAAAATGGGTATTCTCAGATTGTTCTTGGCGTTTTAAGGTGGAAATCTACTCATATTTAATCCCTCTGGTCATTCTTTCTTAAAAAAGATGGCACAATGCATACAAAGGCATAAAATAAAAATTTCAGGTCACGCCCTTTGCATTTTTCCAAATTTTGAAAAATGTCTTTGGAATGCAAAAAAGACAGTAAAACAGGCTCAAAAGCCCTCCACAATGATGAAACAATGAGTGAAATGGAAAATGGACAATGAAAATGTGTTTAAGAGACACTTCCTGTTTTAGTGACGTCACATTGATGACATTTTTGACTTTTGGTGGTTTCATTCCGGTGTAAGAAAATGGGTATTCTCAGATTGTTCTTGGCGTTTTAAGGCGGAAATCTACTCATATTTAATCCCTCTGGTCATTCTTTCTTAAAAAAGATGGCACAATGGGTATAAATGCGTGAAACTAATTTTGGAGCACACCCCTTGCATTTTTTGAAATTTTTAAAAATGTTTTAGGAAGGCAGAAAATGTATTAAAATGGTTTCAAAAGCCCTCCACAATGATGAAACAATGAGTGAAATGGAAAATGGACAATGAAAATTTGTTTAAGACCAACTTCCTGTTTTGGTGACGTAACATTGATGACATTTTTGACTTTTGGTGGTTTCACTTCTGATTTAAGAAAATGGGTACTCTCAGATTAATCTTTTCTTTTTAATGCTGAAACAACTCATATTCATCCCTCTGGTCATTATTTCTTAAAAAAGATGGCACAATGCATACAAAGGCATAAAATAAAAATTTCCGGTCACGCCCTTTGCATTTTTCCAAATTTTGAAAAATGTCTCAGGAATGCAAAAAAGACAGTAAAACAGGCTCAAAAGCCCTCCACAATGATGAAACAATGAGTGAAATGGAAAATGGACAATGAAAATTTGTTTAAGAGACACTTCCTGTTTTAGTGACGTCACATTGATGATGTTTTTGACTTTTGGTGGTTTCATTCCGGTGTAAGAAAATGGGTATTCTCAGATTGTTCTTGGCATTTTAAGGCGGACATCTACTCATATTTAATCCCTCTGGCCATTCTTTCTTAAAAAAAGATGGCACAATGGGTAAAAATGCGTGAAACAAATTTTGGAGCACACCCCTTGCATTTTTTGAAATTTTTAAAAATGTTTTAGGAAGGCAGAAAAGGTATTAAAATGGTCTCAAAAGCCCTCCACCATGATGAAACAATGAGTGAAATAGAAAATGGACAATGAAAATTTGTTTGAGTCACTTCCTATTTTGGTGACGTCACATTGATGATGTTTTTGTCTTTTGGTGGTTTCACTTCTGATTTAAGAAAATGGGTACTCTCAGATTAATCTTTTCTTTTTAATGCTGAAACAACTCATATTCATCCCTCTGGTCATTCTTTTTTTTAAAAGATGGCACAATGCATACAAAGGCATAAAATAAAAATTTCCGGTCACGCCCTTTGCATTTTTCCAAATTTTGAAAAATGCCTCAAGAATGCAAAAAAGACTGTAAAACGGGCTCAAAAGCCCTCCACAATGATGAAACAATGAGTGAAATGGAAAATGGACAATGAAAATTTGTTTAAGACCAACTTCCTGTTTTGGTGACGTCACATTGATGACGTTTTTGACTTTTGGTGGTTTCACTTCCAATTTAAGAAAATGGGTACTCTCAGATTGTTCTTGGCGTTTTAAGGAGGAAATCTACTCATATTTAATCCCTCTGGTCATTCTTTCTGAAAAAAGATGGCACAATGCATACAAAGGCATAAAATAAAAATTTCAGGTCACGCCCTTTGCATTTTTCCAAATTTTGAAAAATGTCTCAGGAATGCAAAAAAGACTGTAAAACAGGCTCAAAAGCCCTCCACAATGATGAAACAATGAGTGAAATGGAAAATGGAAAATGAAAATTTGTTTAAGAGACACTTCCTGTTTTAGTGACGTCACATTGATGATGTTTTTGACATTTGGTGGTTTCACTTCCGATTTAAGAAAATGGGTACTCTCAGATTGTTCTTTTCTTTTTAATGCTGAAACAACTCATATTTTATCCCTCTGGTCATTCTTTCTTAAAAGGATGGCACAGTGCATACAAAGGCATAAAATAAAAATTTCTGGTCACGCCCTTTACATTTTTCCAAATTTTGAAAAATGTCTCAGGAATGCAGAAAAGACAGTAAAACGGACTCAAAAGCCCTCCACAATGATGAAACAATGAGTGAAATGGAAAATGGACAATGAAAATTTGTTTAAGAGACACTTCCTGTTTTAGTGACGTCACATTGATGACATTTTTGACTTTTGGTGGTTTCATTCCGGTGTAAGAAAATGGGTATTCTCAGATTGTTCTTGGCGTTTTAAGGCGGAAATCTACTCATATTTAATCCCTCTGGTTATTCTTTCTTAAAAAAGATGGCACAATGCATACAAAGGCATAAAATAAAAATTTCCGGTCACGCCCTTTGCATTTTTCCAAATTTTGAAAAATGTCTCAGGAATGCAAAAAAGACAGTAAAACAGGCTCAAAAGCCCTCCACAATGATGAAACAATGAGTGAAATGGAAAATGGACAATGAAAATTTGTTTAAGAGACACTTCCTGTTTTAGTGACGTCACATTGATGGCATTTTTGACTTTTGGTGGTTTCATTCCGGTGTAAGAAAATGGGTATTCTCAGATTGTTCTTGGCGTTTTAAGGCGGAAATCTACTGATATTTAATCCCTCTGGTCATTCTTTCTTAAAAAAGATGGCACAATGGGTAAAAATGCGTGAAACAAATTTTGGAGCACACCCCTTGCATTTTTAGAAATTTTTAAAAATGTTTTAGGAAGGCAGAAAAGGTATTAAAATGGTTTCAAAAGCCCTCCACAATGATGAAACAATGAGTGAAATGGAAAATGGACAATTAAAATTTGTTTAAGACCAACTTCCTGTTTTGGTGACTTCACATTGATGACGTTTTTGACTTTTGGTGGTTTCACTTCTGATTTAAGAAAATGGGTACTCTTAGATTAATCTTTTCTTTTTAATGCTGAAACAAATCATATTCATCCCTCTGGTCATTCTTTCTTAAAAAAGATGGCACAATGCATACAAAGGCATAAAATAAAAATTTCAGGTCACGCCCTTTGCATTTTTCCAAATTTTGAAAAATGTCTCAGGAATGCAAAAAAGAAATTAAAACGGGATCAAAAGCCCTCCACAATGATGAAACAATGAGTGAAATGGAAAATGGACAATGAAAATTTGTTTAAGAGCCACTTCCTGTTTTGGTGACGTCACATTGATGATGTTTTTGACTTTTGGTGGTTTCATTTCCGGCTTAAGAAAATAGGTATTCTTAGGTTGTTCTTGGCGTTTTTAAGGTGAAAATCTGCTTATATTTAATCCCTCTGGTCATTCTTTCTTAAAAAAGATGGCAAAATAGGTAAAAATGTGTAAAACATACATTTTGGGGCACGCCCCTTGCATTTTTTGAAATTTTTAAAAATGTCCCAGGAAGGCAGAAAATATATTAAAATGGGTTCAAAAGCCCTCCACAATGATGAAACAATGAGTGAAATGGAAAATAGACAATGAAAATTTCTTTAAGACCAACTTCCTGTTTTGGTGATGTCACATTGATGACGTTTTTGACTTTTGGTGGTTTCACGTCCAATTTAAGAAAATGGGTACTCTCAGATTGTTCTTGATGTTTTAAGGCGGAAATCTACTCATATTTAATCCCTCTGGTCATTCTTTCTTAAAAAAGATGGCACAATGCATACAAAGGCATAAAATAAAAATTTCAGTTCACACCCTTTGCATTTTTCCAAATTTTGAAAAATGTCTTAGGAATGCAAAAAAGACAGTAAAACAGGCTTAAAAGCCCTCCACAATGATGAAACAATGAGTGAAATGGAAAATGGACAATGAAAATTTGTTTAAGAGACACTTCCTGTTTTAGTGACATCACATTGATGACATTTTTGACTTTTGGTGATTTCATTCCGGTGTAAGAAAATGGGTATTCTCAGATTGTTCTTGGCGTTTTAAGGCGGAAATCTACTCATATTTAATCCCTCTGGTCATTCTTTCTTAAAAAAGATGGCACAATGGGTAAAAATGCGTGAAACACATTTTGGAGCACACCCCTTGCATTTTTTGCATTTTTTAAAAATGTTTTAGGAAGGCAGAAAAGGTATTAAAATGGTTTCAAAAGCCCTCCACAATGATGAAACAATGAGTGAAATGGAAAATGGACAATGAAAATTTGTTTAAGACCAACTTCCTGTTTTAGTGACGTCACATTGATGACATTTTTGACTTTTGGTGGTTTCACTTCTGATTTAAGAAAATGGGTACTCTCAGATTAATCTTTTCTTTTGAATGCTGAAACAACTCATATTCATCCCTCTGGTCATTCTTTCTTAAAAAAGATGGCACAATGCATACAAAGGCATAAAATAAAAATTTCCGGTCACGCCCTTTGCATTTTTCCAAATTTTGGAAAATGTCTCAGGAATGCAAAGAAGACAGTAAAACAGGCTCAAAAGCCCTCCACAATGATGAAACAATGAGTGAAATGGAAAATGGACAATGAAAATTTGTTTAAGAGACACTTCCTGTTTTAGTGACGTCACATTGATGATGTTTTTGACTTTTGGTGGTTTCATTCCGGTGTAAGAAAATGGGTATTCTCAGATTGTTTTTGGCGTTTTAAGGCGGAAATCTACTCATATTTAATCCTTCTGGTCATTCTTTCTTAAAAAAGATGGCACAATGGGTAAAAATGCGTGAAACAAATTTTGGAGCACACCCCTTGCATTTTTTGAAATTTTTAAAAATGTTTTAGGAAGGCAGAAAAGGTATTAAAATGGTCTCAAAAGCCCTCCACCATGATGAAACAATGAGTGAAATGGAAAATGGACAATGAAAATTTGTTTAAGAGACACTTCCTGTTTTAGTGACGTCACATTGATGACATTTTTGACTTTTGGTGGTTTCATTCCGGTGTAAGAAAATGGGTATTCTCAGATTGTTCTTGGCGTTTTAAGGCGGAAATCTACTCATATTTAATCCCTCTGGTCATTCTTTCTTAAAAAAGATGGCACAATGGGTAAAAATGCATGAAGCAAATTTTGGAGCACACCCCTTGCATTTTTTGAAATTTTTAAAAATGTTTTAGGAAGGCAGAAAAGGTATTAAAATGGTCTCAAAAGCCCTCCACCATGATGAAACAATGAGTGAAATGGAAAATGGACAATGAAAATTTGTTTGAGTCACTTCCTATTTTGGTGACGTCACATTGATGATGTTTTTGACTTTTGGTGGTTTCACTTCTGATTTAAGAAAATGGGTACTCTCAGATTAATCTTTTCTTTTTAATGCTGAAACAACTCATATTCATCCCTCTGGTCATTCTTTTTTAAAAAAGATGGCACAATGCATACAAAGGCATAAAATAAAAATTTCCGGTCACGCCCTTTGCATTTTTCCAAATTTTGAAAAATGTCTCAAGAATGCAAAAAAGACCGTAAAACGGGCTCAAAAGCCCTCCACAATGATGAAACAATGAGTGAAATGGAAAATGGACAATGAAAATTTGTTTAAGACCAACTTCCTGTTTTGGTGACGTCACATTGATGACGTTTTTGACTTTTGGTGGTTTCACTTCCAATTTAAGAAAATGGGTACTCTCAGATTGTTCTTGGCGTTTTAAGGAGGAAATCTACTCATATTTAATCCCTCTGGTCATTCTTTCTTAAAAAAGATGGCACAATGCATACAAAGGCATAAAATAAAAATTTCAGGTCACGCCCTTTGCATTTTTCCAAATTTTGAAAAATGTCTCAGGAATGCAAAAAAGACAGTAAAACAGGCTCAAAAGCCCTCCACAATGATGAAACAATGAGTGAAATGGAAAATGGAAAATGAAAATTTGTTTAAGAGACACTTCCTGTTTTAGTGACGTCACATTGATGATGTTTTTGACATTTGGTGGTTTCACTTCCGATTTAAGAAAATGGGTACTCTCAGATTGTTCTTTTCTTTTTAATGCTGAAACAACTCATATTTTATCCCACTGGTCATTCTTTCTTAAAAGGATGGCACAGTGCATACAAAGGCATAAAATAAAAATTTCTGGTCACGCCCTTTACATTTTTCCAAATTTTGAAAAATGTCTCAGGAATGCAGAAAAGACAGTAAAACGGACTCAAAAGCCCTCCACAATGATGAAACAATGAGTGAAATGGAAAATGGACAATGAAAATTTGTTTAAGAGACACTTCCTGTTTTAGTGACGTCACATTGATGACGTTTTTGACTTTTGGTGGTTTTAATCCGGTGTAAGAAAATGGGTATTCTCAGATTGTTCTTGGCGTTTTAAGGCGGAAATCTACTCATATTTAATCCCTCTGGTTATTCTTTCTTAAAAAAGATGGCACAATGCATACAAAGGCATAAAATAAAAATTTCCGGTCACGCCCATTGCATTTTTCCAAATTTTGAAAAATGTCTCAGGAATGCAAAAAAGACAGTAAAACAGGCTCAAAAGCCCTCCACAATGATGAAACAATGAGTCAAATGGAAAATGGACAATGAAAATTTGTTTAAGAGACACTTCCTGTTTTAGTGATGTCACATTGATGACATTTTTGACTTTTGGTGGTTTCATTCCGGTGTAAGAAAATGGGTATTCTCAGATTGTTCTTGGCGTTTTAAGGCGGAAATCTACTGATATTTAATCCCTCTGGTCATTCTTTCTTAAAAAAGATGGCACAATGGGTAAAAATGCGTGAAACAAATTTTGGAGCACACCCCTTGCATTTTTAGAAATTTTTAAAAATGTTTTAGGAAGGCAGAAAAGGTATTAAAATGGTTTCAAAAGCCCTCCACAATGATGAAACAATGAGTGAAATGGAAAATGGACAATTAAAATTTGTTTAAGACCAACTTCCTGTTTTGGTGACTTCACATTGATGACGTTTTTGACTTTTGGTGGTTTCACTTCTGATTTAAGAAAATGGGTACTCTCAGATTAATCTTTTCTTTTTAATGCTGAAACAACTCATATTCATCCCTCTGGTCATTCTTTTTTAAAAAAGATGGCACAATGCATACAAAGGCATAAAATAAAAAATTCCGGTCACGCCCTTTGCATTTTTCCAAATTTTGAAAAATGTCTCAAGAATGCAAAAAAGACAGTAAAACGGGCTCAAAAGCCCTCCACAATGATGAAACAATGAGTGAAATGGAAAATGGACAATGAAAATTTGTTTAAGACCAACTTCCTGTTTTGGTGACGTCACATTGATGACGTTTTTGACTTTTGGTGGTTTCACTTCCAATTTAAGAAAATGGGTACTCTCAGATTGTTCTTGGCGTTTTAAGGAGGAAATCTACTCATATTTAATCCCTCTGGTCATTCTTTCTTAAAAAAGATGGCACAATGCATACAAAGGCATAAAATAAAAATTTCAGGTCACGCCCTTTGCATTTTTCCAAATTTTGAAAAATGTCTCAGGAATGCAAAAAAGACAGTAAAACAGGCTCAAAAGCCCTCCACAATGATGAAACAATGAGTGAAATGGAAAATGGAAAATGAAAATTTGTTTAAGAGACACTTCCTGTTTTAGTGACGTCACATTGATGATGTTTTTGACATTTGGTGGTTTCACTTCCGATTTAAGAAAATGGGTACTCTCAGATTGTTATTTTCTTTTTAATGCTGAAACAACTCATATTTTATCCCTCTGGTCATTCTATCTTAAAAGGATGGCACAGTGCATACAAAGGCATAAAATAAAAATTTCTAGTCACGCCATTTACATTTTTCCAAATTTTGAAAAATGTCTCAGGAATGCAGAAAAGACAGTAAAACAGACTCAAAAGCCCTCCACAATGATGAAACAATGAGTGAAATGGAAAATGGACAATGAAAATTTGTTTAAGAGACACTTCCTTTTTTAGTGACGTCACATTGATGACATTTTTGACTTTTGGTGGTTTCATTCCGGTGTAAGAAAATGGGTATTCTCAGATTGTTCTTGGCGTTTTAAGGCAGAAATATACTGATATTTAATCCCTCTGGTCATTCTTTCTTAAAAAAGATGGCACAATGGGTAAAAATGCGTGAAACAAATTTTGGAGCACACCCCTTGCATTTTTAGAAATTTTTAAAAATGTTTTAGGAAGGCAGAAAAGGTATTAAAATGGTTTCAAAAGCCCTCCACAATGATGAAACAATGAGTGAAATGGAAAATGGACAATTAAAATTTGTTTAAGACCAACTTCCTGTTTTGGTGACTTCACATTGATGACGTTTTTGACTTTTGGTGGTTTCACTTCTGATTTAAGAAAATACTCTTAGATTAATCTTTTCTTTTTAATGCTGAAACAAATCATATTCATCCCTCTGGTCATTCTTTCTTAAAAAAGATGGCACAATGCATACAAAGGCATAAAATAAAAATTTCAGGTCACGCCCTTTGCATTTTTCCAAATTTTGAAAAATGTCTCAGGAATGCAAAAAAGAAATTAAAACGGGATCAAAAGCCCTCCACAATGATGAAACAATGAGTGAAATGGAAAATGGACAATGAAAATTTGTTTAAGAGCCACTTCCTGTTTTGGTGACGTCACATTGATGATGTTTTTGACTTTTGGTGGTTTCATTTCCGGTTTAAGAAAATAGGTATTCTTAGGTTGTTCTTGGCGTTTTAAGGTGAAAATCTGCTTATATTTAATCCCTCTGGTCATTCTTTCTTAAAAAAGATGGCAAAATAGGTAAAAATGTGTAAAACATACATTTTGGGGCACGCCCCTTGCATTTTTTGAAATTTTTAAAAATGTCCCAGGAAGGCAGAAAATATATTAAAATGGGTTCAAAAGCCCTCCACAATGATGAAACAATGAGTGAAATGGAAAATAGACAATGAAAATTTGTTTAAGACCAACTTCCTGTTTTGGTGATGTCACATTGATGACGTTTTTGACTTTTGGTGGTTTCACGTCCAATTTAAGAAAATGGGTACTCTCAGATTGTTCTTGACGTTTTAAGGCGGAAATCTACTCATATTTAATCCCTCTGGTCATTCTTTCTTTAAAAAGATGGCACAATGCATACAAAGGCATAAAATAAAAATTTCAGTTCACGCCCTTTGCATTTTTCCAAATTTTGAAAAATGTCTTAGGAATGCAAAAAAGACAGTAAAACAGGCTCAAAAGCCCTCCACAATGATGAAACAATGAGTGAAATGGAAAATGGGACAATGAAAATTTGTTTAAGAGACACTTCCTGTTTTAGTGACATCACATTGATGACATTTTTGACTTTTGGTGATTTCATTCCGGTGTAAGAAAATGGGTATTCTCAGATTGTTCTTGGCGTTTTAAGGCGGAAATCTACTCATATTTAATCCCTCTGGTCATTCTTTCTTAAAAAAGATGGCACAATGGGTAAAAATGCGTGAAACACATTTTGGAGCACACCCCTTGCATTTTTTGAATTTTTTAAAAATGTTTTAGGAAGGCAGAAAAGGTATTACAATGGTTTCAAAAGCCCTCCACAATGATGAAACAATGAGTGAAATGGAAAATGGACAATGAAAATTTGTTTAAGACCAACTTCCTGTTTTAGTGACGTCACATTGATGACATTTTTGACTTTTGGTGGTTTCACTTCTGATTTAAGAAAATGGGTACTCTCAGATTAATCTTTTCTTTTGAATGCTGAAACAACTCATATTTTATCCCTCTGGTCATTCTTTCTTAAAAGGATGGCACAATGCATACAAAGGCATAAAATAAAAATTTCTGGTCACGCCCTTTACATTTTTCCAAATTTTGAAAAATGTCTCAGGAATGCAGAAAAGACAGTAAAACGGACTCAAAAGCCCTCCACAATGATGAAACAACGAGTGAAATGGAAAATGGACAATGAAAATTTGTTAAAGAGACACTTCCTGTTTTAGTGACGTCACATTGATGACGTTTTTGACTTTTGGTGGTTTTAATCCGGTGTAAGAAAATGGGTATTCTCAGATTGTTCTTGGCGTTTTAAGGCGGAAATCTACTCATATTTAATCCCTCTGGTTATTATTTCTTAAAAAAGATGGCACAATGCATACAAAGGCATAAAATAAAAATTTCCGGTCACGCCCTTTGCATTTTTCCAAATTTTGAAAAATGTCTCAGGAATGCAAAAAAGACAGTAAAACAGGCTCAAAAGCCCTCCACAATGATGAAACAATGAGTGAAATGGAAAATGGACAATGAAAATTTGTTTAAGAGACACTTCCTGTTTTAGTGACGTCACATTGATGATGTTTTTGACATTTGGTGGTTTCACTTCCGATTTAAGAAAATGGGTACTCTCAGATTGTTCTTTTCTTTTAATGCTGAAACAACTCATATTTTATCCCTCTGGTCATTCTTTCTTAAAAGGATGGCACAATGCATACAAAGGCATAAAATAAAAATTTCTGGTCACGCCCTTTACATTTTTCCAAATTTTGAAAAATGTCTCAGGAATGCAGAAAAGACAGTAAAACGGACTCAAAAGCCCTCCACAATGATGAAACAATGAGTGAAATGGAAAATGGACAATGAAAATTTGTTTAAGAGACACTTCCTGTTTTAGTGACCTCACATTGATGACATTTTTGACTTTTGGTGGTTTTAATCCGGTGTAAGAAAATGGGTATTCTCAGATTGTTCTTGGCATTTTAAGGCGGAAATCTACTCATATTTAATCCCTCTGGTTATTCTTTCTTAAAAAAGATGGCACAATGCATACAAAGGCATAAAATAAAAATTTCCGGTCACGCCCTTTGCATTTTTCCAAATTTTGAAAAATGTCTCAGGAATGCAAAAAAGACAGTAAAACAGGCTCAAAAGCCCTCCACAATGATGAAACAATGAGTGAAATGGAAAATGGAAAATGAAAATTTGTTTAAGAGACACTTCCTGTTTTAGTGACGTCACATTGATGATGTTTTTGACATTTGGTGGTTTCACTTCCGATTTAAGAAAATGGGTACTCTCAGATAGTTCTTTTCTTTTTAATGCTGAAACAACTCATATTTCATCCCTCTGGTCATTCGTTCTTAAAAAAGATGGCACAATGGGTAAAAATGCGTGAAACAAATTTTGGAGCACACCCCTTGCATTTTTAGAAATTTTTAAAAATGTTTTAGGAAGGCAGAAAAGGTATTAAAATGGTTTCAAAAGCCCTCCACAATGATGAAACAATGAGTGAAATGGAAAATGGACAATTAAAATTTGTTTAAGACCAACTTCCTGTTTTGGTGACTTCACATTGATGACGTTTTTGACTTTTGGTGGTTTCACTTCTGATTTAAGAAAATGGGTACTCTTAGATTAATCTTTTCTTTTTAATGCTGAAACAAATCATATTCATCCCTCTGGTCATTCTTTCTTAAAAAAGATGGCACAATGCATACAAAGGCATAAAATAAAAATTTCCGGTCACGCCCTTTGCATTTTTCCAAATTTTGAAAAATGTCTCAGGAATGCAAAAAATAAATTAAAACGGGATCAAAAGCCCTCCACAATGATGAAACAATGAGTGAAATGGAAAATGGACAATGAAAATTTGTTTAAGAGCCACTTCCTGTTTTGGTGACGTCACATTGATGATGTTTTTGACTTTTGGTGGTTTCATTTCCGGTTTAAGAAAATAGGTATTCTTAGGTTGTTCTTGGCGTTTTAAGGTGGAAATCTGCTTATATTTAATCCCTCTGGTCATTCTTTCTTAAAAAAGATGGCAAAATAGGTAAAAATGTGTAAAACATACATTTTGGGGCACGCCCCTTGCATTTTTTGAAATTTTTAAAAATGTCCCAGGAAGGCAGAAAAGATATTAAAATGGGCTCAAAAGCCCTCCACAATGATGAAACAATGAGTGAAATGGAAAATAGACAATGAAAATTTGTTTAAGACCAACTTCCTGTTTTGGTGACGTCACATTGATGACATTTTTGACTTTTGGTGGTTTCACTTCTGATTTAAGAAAATGGGTACTCTCAGATTAATCTTTTCTTTTGAATGCTGAAACAACTCATATTCATCCCTCTGGTCATTCTTTCTTAAAAAAGATGGCGCAATGCATACAAAGGCATCAAATAAAAATTTCAGGTCACGCCCTTTGCATTTTTCCAAATTTTGAAAAATGTCTCAGGAATGCAAAAAAGACAGTAAAACAGGCTCAAAAGCCCTCCACAATGATGAAACAATGAGTGAAATGGAAAATAGACAATGAAAATTTGTTTAAGAGACACTTCCTGTTTTAGTGACGTCACATTGATGACATTTTTGACTTTTGGTGGTTTCATTCCGGTGTAAGAAAATGGGTATTCTCAGATTGTTCTTGGCGTTTTAAGGTGGAAATCTACTCATATTTAATCCCTCTGGTCATTCTTTCTTAAAAAAGATGGCACAATGCATACAAAGGCATAAAATAAAAATTTCAGGTCACGCCCTTTGCATTTTTCCAAATTTTGAAAAATGTCTTTGGAATGCAAAAAAGACAGTAAAACCGGCTCAAAAGCCCTCCACAAGGATGAAACAATGAGTGAAATGGAAAATGGACAATGAAAATTTGTTTAAGAGACACTTCCTGTTTTAGTGACATCACATTGATGACATTTTTGACTTTTGGTGGTTTCATTCCGGTGTAAGAAAATGGGTATTCTCAGATTGTTCTTGGCGTTTTAAGGCGGAAATCTACTCATATTTAATCCCTCTGGTCATTCTTTCTTAAAAAAGATGGCACAATGGGTAAAAATGCGTGAAACTAATTTTGGAGCACACCCCTTGCATTTTTTGAAATTTTTAAAAATGTTTTAGGAAGGCAGAAAATGTATTAAAATGGTTTCAAAAGCCCTCCACAATGATGAAACAATGAGTGAAATGGAAAATGGACAATGAAAATTTGTTTAAGACCAACTTCCTGTTTTGGTGACGTAACATTGATGACATTTTTGACTTTTGGTGGTTTCACTTCTGATTTAAGAAAATGGGTACTCTCAGATTAATCTTTTCTTTTTAATGCTGAAACAACTCATATTCATCCCTCTGGTCATTATTTCTTAAAAAAGATGGCACAATGCATACAAAGGCATAAAATAAAAATTTCCGGTCACGCCCTTTGCATTTTTCCAAATTTTGAAAAATGTCTCAGGAATGCAAAAAAGACAGTAAAACAGGCTCAAAAGCCCTCCACAATGATGAAACAATGAGTGAAATGGAAAATGGACAATGACAAATTGTTTAAGAGACACTTCCTGTTTTAGTGACGTCACATTGATGATGTTTTTGACTTTTGGTGGTTTCATTCCGGTGTAAGAAAATGGGTATTCTCAGATTGTTCTTGGCGTTTTAAAGCGGAAATCTACTCATATTTAATCCCTCTGGTCATTCTTTCTTAAAAAAGATGGCACAATGGGTAAAAATGCGTGAAACAAATTTTGGAGCACACCCCTTGCATTTTTTGAAATTTTTAAAAATGTTTTAGGAAGGCAGAAAAGGTATTAAAATGGTCTCAAAAGCCCTCCACCATGATGAAACAATGAGTGAAATGGAAAATGGACAATGAAAATTTGTTTGAGTCACTTCCTATTTTGGTGATGTCACATTGATGATGTTTTTGACTTTTGGTGGTTTCACTTCTGATTTAAGAAAATGGGTACTCTCAGATTAATCTTTTCTTTTTAATGCTGAAACAACTCATATTCATCCCTCTGGTCATTCTTTTTTAAAAAAGATGGCACAATGCATACAAAGGCATAAAATAAAAATTTCCGGTCACGCCCTTTGCATTTTTCCAAATTTTGAAAAATGTCTCAAGAATGCAAAAAAGACCGTAAAACGGGCTCAAAAGCCCTCCACAATGATGAAACAATGAGTGAACTGGAAAATGGACAATGAAAATTTGTTTAAGACCAACTTCCTGTTTTGGTGATGTCACATTGATGACGTTTTTGACTTTTGGTGGTTTCACTTCCAATTTAAGAAAATGGATACTCTCAGATTGTTCTTGGCGTTTTAAGGAGGAAATCTACTCATATTTAATCCCTCTGGTCATTCTTTCTTAAAAAAGATGGCACAATGCATACAAAGGCATAAAATAAAAATTTCAGGTCACGCCCTTTGCATTTTTCCAAATTTTGAAAAATGTCTCAGGAATGCAAAAAAGACAGTAAAACAGGCTCAAAAGCCCTCCACAATGATGAAACAATGAGTGAAATGGAAAATGGAAAATGAAAATTTGTTTAAGAGACACTTCCTGTTTTAGTGACGTCACATTGATGATGTTTTTGACATTTGGTGGTTTCACTTCCGATTTAAGAAAATGGGTACTCTCAGATAGTTCTTTTCTTTTTAATGCTGAAACAACTCATATTTCATCCCTCTGGTCATTCGTTCTTAAAAAAGATGGCACAATGCATACAAAGGCATAAAATAAAAATTTCCGGTCACGCCCTTTGCATTTTTCCAAATTTTGAAAAATGTCTCAAGAATGCAAAAAAGACCATAAAACGGGCTCAAAAGCCCTCCACAATGATGAAACAATGAGTGAAATGGAAAATGGACAATGAAAATTTGTTTAAGAGACACTTCCTGTTTTAGTGACGTCACATTGATGACGTTTTTGACTTTTGGTGGTTTCATTCCGGTGTAAGAAAATGGGTATTCTCAGATTGTTCCTGGTGTTTTAAGGCGGAAATCTACTCATATTTAATCCCTCTGGTCATTCTTTCTTAAAAAAGATGGCACAATGGGTAAACATGGGTAAAACAAATTTTGGAGCACACCACTTGCATTCTTTGAAATGTTTAAAAATGTTTTAGGAAGGCAGAAAAGGTATTAAAATGGGCTCAAAAGCCCTCCACAATGATGAAACAATGAGTGAAATGGAAAATGGACAATGAAAATTTGTTTAAGACCAACTTCCTGTTTTGGTGACATCACATTGATGACGTTTTTGACTTTTGGTGGTTTCACTTCTGATTTAAGAAAATGGGTACTCTCAGATTAATCTTTTCTTTTTAATGCTGAAACAACTCATATTCATCCCTCTGGTCATTCTTTTTTAAAAAAGATGGCACAATGCATACAAAGGCATAAAATAAAAATTTCCGGTCACGCCCTTTGCATTTTTCCAAATTTTGAAAAATGTCTCAAGAATGCAAAAAAGACCGTAAAACGGGCTCAAAAGCCCTCCACAATGATGAAACAATGAGTGAACTGGAAAATGGACAATGAAAATTTGTTTAAGACCAACTTCCTGTTTTGGTGATGTCACATTGATGACGTTTTTGACTTTTGGTGGTTTCACTTCCAATTTAAGAAAATGGATACTCTCAGATTGTTCTTGGCGTTTTAAGGAGGAAATCTACTCATATTTAATCCCTCTGGTCATTCTTTCTTAAAAAAGATGGCACAATGCATACAAAGGCATAAAATAAAAATTTCAGGTCACGCCCTTTGCATTTTTCCAAATTTTGAAAAATGTCTCAGGAATGCAAAAAAGACAGTAAAACAGGCTCAAAAGCCCTCCACAATGATGAAACAATGAGTGAAATGGAAAATGGAAAATGAAAATTTGTTTAAGAGACACTTCCTGTTTTAGTGACGTCACATTGATGATGTTTTTGACATTTGGTGGTTTCACTTCCGATTTAAGAAAATGGGTACTCTCAGATAGTTCTTTTCTTTTTAATGCTGAAACAACTCATATTTCATCCCTCTGGTCATTCGTTCTTAAAAAAGATGGCACAATGCATACAAAGGCATAAAATAAAAATTTCCGGTCACGCCCTTTGCATTTTTCCAAATTTTGAAAAATGTCTCAAGAATGCAAAAAAGACCATAAAACGGGCTCAAAAGCCCTCCACAATGATGAAACAATGAGTGAAATGGAAAATGGACAATGAAAATTTGTTTAAGAGACACTTCCTGTTTTAGTGACGTCACATTGATGACGTTTTTGACTTTTGGTGGTTTCATTCCGGTGTAAGAAAATGGGTATTCTCAGATTGTTCCTGGTGTTTTAAGGCGGAAATCTACTCATATTTAATCCCTCTGGTCATTCTTTCTTAAAAAAGATGGCACAATGGGTAAACATGGGTAAAACAAATTTTGGAGCACACCACTTGCATTCTTTGAAATGTTTAAAAATGTTTTAGGAAGGCAGAAAAGGTATTAAAATGGGCTCAAAAGCCCTCCACAATGATGAAACAATGAGTGAAATGGAAAATGGACAATGAAAATTTGTTTAAGACCAACTTCCTGTTTTGGTGACATCACATTGATGACGTTTTTGACTTTTGGTGGTTTCACTTCTGATTTAAGAAAATGGGTACTCTCAGATTAATCTTTTCTTTTTAATGCTGAAACAACTCATATTCATCCCTCTGGTCATTCTTTCTTAAAAAAGATGGCACAATGCATACAAAGGCATAAAATTAAAAATTTCGGTCACGCCCTTTGCATTTTTCCAAATTTAGAAAAATGTCTCATGAATGCAAAAAAGACTGTAAAACTGGCTCAAAAGCCCTCCACAATGATGAAACAATGAGTGAAATGGAAAATGGACAATGAAAATTTGTTTAAGACCAACTTCCTGTTTTGGTGACGTCACATTGATGACGTTTTTAACTTTTGGTGGTTTCACTTCCAATTTAAGAAAATGGGTACTCTCAGATTGTTCTTTTCTTTTTAATGCTGAAACAACTTATATTTCATCCCTCTGTTCATTCTTTCTTAAAAAAAGATGACACAATGCATACAAAGGCATAAAATAAAAAATTCAGGTCACGCCCTTTGCATTTTTCCAAATTTTGAAAAGTGTCTCAGGAATGCAAAAAAGACAGTAAAACGGGCTCAAAAGCCCTCCACAATGATGAAAAAATTAGTGACATGGAAAATGGACAATGAAAAGTTGTTTAAGAGACACTTCCTGTTTTAGTGACGTCACATTGATGACGTTTTTGACTTTTGGTGGTTTCATTCCGGTGTAAGAAAATGGGTATTCTCAGATTGTTCTTGGCGTTTTAAGGCGGAAATCTACTCATATTTAATCCCTCTGGTCATTCTTTCTTAAAAAAGATGGCATAATGGGTAAAACTGTGTAAAACAAATTTTGGAGCACACCCCTTCCACTTTTTTAAATTTTTAAAAAATGTTTTAGGAAGGCAGAATAGGTATTAAAATGGTCTCAAAAGCCCTCCACAATGATGAAACAATGAGTGAAATGGAAAATGGACAATGAAAATTTGTTTTAAGAGCCACTTCCTGTTTTGGTGATGTCACATTGATGATGTTTTTGACTTTTGGTGGTTTCTCTTCCGTTTTAAGAAAATAGGTATTCTCAGGTTGTTCTTGGCGTTTTAAGGTGGAAATCTGCTTATATTTAATCTCTCTGGTCATTCTTTCTTAAAAAAGATGGCAAAATCGTTAAAAATGCATATACATACATTTTGGGGCACGCCCCTTGCATTTTTTGAAATTTTTAAAAATGTCTCAGGAAGGCAGAAAAGATAATAAAATGGGCTCAAAAGCCCTCCAAAATGATAAAATAATGAGTGAAATGGAAAATAGACAATGCAAATTTGTTTAAGACCAACTTCCTGTTTTGGTGACGTCACATTGATGACGTTTTTGACTTTTGGTGGTTTCACTTCTGATTTAAGAAAATGGGTACTCTCAGATTAATCTTTTCTTTTTAATGCTGAAACAACTCATATTCATACCTCTGGTCATTCTTTCTTAAAAAAGATGGCACAATGCATACAAAGGCATGAAATTAAAAATTTCGGTCACGCCCTTTGCATTTTTCCAAATTTAGAAAAATGTCTCATGAATGCAAAAAAGACTGTAAAACGGGCTCAAAAGCCCTCCACAATGATGAAACAATGAGTGAAATGGAAAATGGACAATGAAAATTTGTTTAAGAGCCACTTCCTGTTTTGGTGACGTCACATTGATGATGTTTTTGACTTTTGGTGGTTTCACTTCCGGTTTAAGAAAACGGGTATTCTCAGGTTGTTCTTGGCATTTTAAGGTGCAAATCTGCTTATATTTAATCCCTATGGTCATTCTTTCTTAAAAAAGAAGGCACAATAGGTAAAAATGCGTAAAACATACATTTTGGGGCACGCCCCTTGCATTTTTTGAAATTTTTTAAAATGTCTCAGGAAGGCAGAAAAGATATGAAAATGGGCTCAAAAGCCCTCCACAATGATGAAACAATGAGTGAAATGGAAAATAGACAATGAAAATTTGTTTAAGACCAACTTCCTGTTTTGGTGACGTCACATTGATGACGTTTTTGACTTTTGGTGGTTTCACTTCCGATTTAAGAAAATGGGTACTCTCAGATAGTTCTTTTCTTTTTAATGCTGAAACAACTCATATTTCATCCCTCTGGTCATTCTTTCTTAAAAAAAGATGGCACAATGCATACAAAGGCATAAAATAAAAATTTCAGGTCACGCCCTTTGCATTTTTCCAAATTTTGAAAAATGTCTCAGGAATGCAAAAAAGACAGTAAAACGGGCTCAAAAGCCCTCCACAATGATGAAAAAATGAGTGAAATGGAAAATGGACAATGAAAATTTGTTTTAAGAGACACTTCCTGTTTTAGTGACGTCACATTGATGACGTTTTTGACTTTTGGTGGTTTCATTCCGGTGTAAGAAAATGGGTATTCTTAGATTGTTCTTGGCATTTTAAGGCAGAAATCTACTCATATTTAATCCCTCTGGTCATTCTTTCTTAAAAAAGATGGCACAATGGGTAAAACTGCGTAAAACAAATTTTGGAGCACACCCCTTGCATTTTTTGAAATTTTTAAAAATGTTTTAGGAAGGCAGAAAAGGTATTAAAATGGTCTCAAAAGCCCTCCACAATGATGAAACAATGAGTGAAATGGAAAATGGACAATGAAAATTTGTTTAAGACCAACTTCCTGTTTTGGTGACGTCACATTGATGACGTTTTTGACTTTTGGTGGTTTCACTTCTGATTTAAGAAAATGGGTACTCTCAGATTAATATTTTCTTTTTAATGCTGAAACAACTCATATTTTATCCCTCTGGTCATGCTTTCTTAAAAGGATGGCACAATGCATACAAAGGCATAAAATAAAAATTTCTGGTCACGCCCTTTGCATTTTTCCAATTTTTTAAAAATGTCTCAGGAATGCAAAAAAGACAGTAAAACGGGCTCAAAAGCCCTCCACAATGATGAAACAATAAGTGAAATGGAAAATGGACAATGAAAATTTGTTTAAGAGCCACTTCCTGTTTTGGTGACGTCACATTGATGATGTTTTTGACTTTTGGTGGTTTCACTTCCGATTTAAGAAAATGGGTACTCTCAGATAGTTCTTTTCTTTTTAATGCTGAAACAACTCATATTTCATCCCTCTGGTCATTTGTTCTTAAAAAAGATGGCACAATGCATACAAAGGCATAAAATAAAAATTTCCGGTCACGCCCTTTGCATTTTTCCAAATTTTGAAAAATGTCTCAAGAATGCAAAAAAGACCATAAAACGGGCTCAAAAGCCCTCCACAATGATGAAACAATGAGTGAAATGGAAAATGGACAATGAAAATTTGTTTAAGAGACACTTCCTGTTTTAGTGACGTCACATTGATGACGTTTTTGACTTTTGGTGGTTTCATTCCGGTGTAAGAAAATGGGTATTCTCAGATTGTTCCTGGCGTTTTAAGGCGGAAATCTACTCATATTTAATCCCTCTGGTCATTCTTTCTTAAAAAAGATGGCACAATGGGTAAAAATGTGTAAAACAAATTTTGGAGCACACCACTTGCATTCTTTGAAATTTTTAAAAATGTTTTAGGAAGGCAGAAAAGGTATTAAAATGGGCTCAAAAGCCCTCCACAATGATGAAACAATGAGTGAAATGGAAAATGGACAATGAAAATTTGTTTAAGACCAACTTCCTGTTTTGGTGACATCACATTGATGACGTTTTTGACTTTTGGTGGTTTCACTTCTGATTTAAGAAAATGGGTACTCTCAGATTAATCTTTTCTTTTTAATGCTGAAACAACTCATATTCATCCCTCTGGTCATTCTTTCTTAAAAAAGATGGCACAATGCATACAAAGGCATAAAATTAAAAATTTCGGTCACGCCCTTTGCATTTTTCCAAATTTAGAGAAATGTCTCATGAATGCAAAAAAGACTGTAAAACGGGCTCAAAAGCCCTCCACAATGATGAAACAATGAGTGAAATGGAAAATGGACAATGAAAATTTGTTTAAGACCAACTTCCTGTTTTGGTGACGTCACATTGATGACGTTTTTAACTTTTGGTGGTTTCACTTCCAATTTAAGAAAATGGGTACTCTCAGATTGTTCTTTTCTTTTTAATGCTGAAACAACTTATATTTCATCCCTCTGTTCATTCTTTCTTAAAAAAAGATGACACAATGCATACAAAGGCATAAAATAAAAATTTCAGGTCACGCCCTTTGCATTTTTCCAAATTTTGAAAAGTGTCTCAGGAATGCAAAAAAGACAGTAAAACGGGCTCAAAAGCCCTCCACAATGATGAAAAAATTAGTGAAATGGAAAATGGACAATGAAAAGTTGTTTAAGAGACACTTCCTGTTTTAGTGACGTCACATTGATGACGTTTTTGACTTTTGGTGGTTTCATTCCGGTGTAAGAAAATGGGTATTCTCAGATTGTTCTTGGCGTTTTAAGGCGGAAATCTACTCATATTTAATCCCTCTGGTCATTCTTTCTTAAAAAAGATGGCACAATGGGTAAAACTGTGTAAAACAAATTTTGGAGCACACCCCTTCCACTTTTTTAAATTTTTAAAAAATGTTTTAGGAAGGCAGAATAGGTATTAAAATGGTCTCAAAAGCCCTCCACAATGATGAAACAATGAGTGAAATGGAAAATGGACAATGAAAATTTGTTTTAAGAGCCACTTCCTGTTTTGGTGATGTCACATTGATGATGTTTTTGACTTTTGGTGGTTTCTCTTCCGTTTTAAGAAAATAGGTATTCTCAGGTTGTTCTTGGCGTTTTAAGGTGGAAATCTGCTTATATTTAATCTCTCTGGTCATTCTTTCTTAAAAAAGATGGCAAAATCGTTAAAAATGCATAAACATACATTTTGGGGCACGCCCCTTGCATTTTTTGAAATTTTTAAAAATGTCTCAGGAAGGCAGAAAAGATAATAAAATGGGCTCAAAAGCCCTCCAAAATGATAAAATAATTAGTGAAATGGAAAATAGACAATGCAAATTTGTTTAAGACCAACTTCCTGTTTTGGTGACGTCACATTGATGACGTTTTTGACTTTTGGTGGTTTCACTTCTGATTTAAGAAAATGGGTACTCTCAGATTAATCTTTTCTTTTTAATGCTGAAACAACTCATATTCATACCTCTGGTCATTCTTTCTTAAAAAAGATGGCACAATGCATACAAAGGC
Organism: Rana muscosa; assembly: GCA_029206835.1. Classification (NCBI taxonomy): domain Eukaryota; kingdom Metazoa; phylum Chordata; class Amphibia; order Anura; family Ranidae; genus Rana; species Rana muscosa. Next base: position 213,440 of record JARGYO010001557.1, read on the forward strand.
ATGAAATTAAAAATTTCGGTCACGCCCTTTGCATTTTTCCAAATTTAGAAAAATGTCTCATGAATGCAAAAAAGACTGTAAAACGGGCTCAAAAGCCCTCCACAATGATGAAACAATGAGTGAACTGGAAAATGGACAATGAAAATTTGTTTAAGACCAACTTCCTGTTTTGGTGATGTCACATTGATGACGTTTTTGACTTTTGGTGGTTTCACTTCCAATTTAAGAAAATGGATACTCTCAGATTGTTCTTGGCGTTTTAAGGAGGAAATCTACTCATATTTAATCCCTCTGGTCATTCTTTCTTAAAAAAGATGGCACAATGCATACAAAGGCATAAAATAAAAATTCCAGGTCACGCCCTTTGCATTTTTCCAAATTTTGAAAAATGTCTCAGGAATGCAAAAAAGACAGTAAAACAGGCTCAAAAGCCCTCCACAATGATGAAACAATGAGTGAAATGGAAAATGGAAAATGAAAATTTGTTTAAGAGACACTTCCTGTTTTAGTGATGTCACATTGATGATGTTTTTGACTTTTGGTGGTTTCTCTTCCGTTTTAAGAAAATAGGTATTCTCAGGTTGTTCTTGGCGTTTTAAGGTGGAAATCTGCTTATATTTAATCTCTCTGGTCATTCTTTCTTAAAAAAGATGGCAAAATCGTTAAAAATGCATAAACATACATTTTGGGGCACGCCCCTTGCATTTTTTGAAATTTTTAAAAATGTCTCAGGAAGGCAGAAAAGATAATAAAATGGGCTCAAAAGCCCTCCAAAATGATAAAATAATTAGTGAAATGGAAAATAGACAATGCAAATTTGTTTAAGACCAACTTCCTGTTTTGGTGACGTCACATTGATGACGTTTTTGACTTTTGGTGGTTTCACTTCTGATTTAAGAAAATGGGTACTCTCAGATTAATCTTTTCTTTTTAATGCTGAAACAACTCATATTCATACCTCTGGTCATTCTTTCTTAAAAGGATGGCACAGTGCATACAAAGGCATAAAATAAAAATTTCTGGTCACGCCCTTTACATTTTTCCAAATTTTGAAAAATGTCTCAGGAATGCAGAAAAGACAGTAAAACGTACTCAAAAGCCCTCCACAATGATGAAACAATGAGTGAAATGGAAAATGGACAATGAAAATTTGTTTAAGAGACACTTCCTGTTTTAGTGACGTCACATTGATGACGTTTTTGACTTTTGGTGGTTTTAATTCGGTGTAAGAAAATGGGTATTCTCAGATTGTTCTTGGCGTTTTAAGGCGGAAATCTACTCATATTTAATCCCTCTGGTTATTCTTTCTTAAAAAAGATGGCACAATGCATACAAAGGCATAAAATAAACATTTCCGGTCACGCCCTTTGCATTTTTCCAAATTTTGAAAAATGTCTCAGGAATGCAAAAAAGACAGTAAAACAGGCTCAAAAGCCCTCCACAATGATGAAACAATGAGTGAAATGGAAAATGGACAATGAAAATTTGTTTAAGAGACACTTCCTGTTTTAGTGACGTCACATTGATGACATTTTTGACTTTTGGTGGTTTCATTCCGGTGTAAGAAAATGGGTATTCTCAGATTGTTCTTGGCGTTTTAAGGCGGAAATCTACTCATATTTAATCCCTCTGGTTATTCTTTCTTAAAAAAGATGGCACAATGCATACAAAGGCATAAAATAAACATTTCCGGTCACGCCCTTTGCATTTTTCCAAATTTTGAAAAATGTCTCAGGAATGCAAAAAAGACAGTAAAACAGGCTCAAAAGCCCTCCACAATGATGAAACAATGAGTGAAATGGAAAATGGACAATTAAAATTTGTTTAAGACCAACTTCCTGTTTTGGTGACTTCACATTGATGACGTTTTTGACTTTTGGTGGTTTCACTTCTGATTTAAGAAAATGGGTACTCTTAGATTAATCTTTTCTTTTTAATGCTGAAACAAATCATATTCATCCCTCTGGTCATTCTTTCTTAAAAAAGATGGCACAATGCATACAAAGGCATAAAATAAAAAAATTCCGGTCACGCCCTTTGCATTTTTCCAAATTTTGAAAAATGTCTCAGGAATGCAAAAAAGACAGTAAAACAGGCTCAAAAGCCCTCCACAATGATGAAACAATGAGTGAAATGGAAAATGGACAATGAAAATTTGTTTAAGAGACACTTCCTGTTTTGGTGATGTCACATTGATGATGTTTTTGACTTTTGGTGGTTTCACTTCCAATTTAAGAAAATGGGTACTCTCAGATTGTTCTTGGCGTTTTAAGGCGGAAATCTACTCATATTTAATCCCTCTGGTCATTCTTTCTTAAAAAAGATGGCACAATGCATACAAAGGCATAAAATAAAAATTTCAGGTCACGCCCTTTGCATTTTTCCAAATTTTGAAAAATGTCTCAGGAATGCAAAAAAGACAGTAAAACAGGCTCAAAAGCCCTCCACAATGATGAAACAATGAGTGAAATGGAAAATGGACAATGAAAATTTGTTTAAGAGACACTTCCTGTTTTAGTGACGTCACATTGATGATGTTTTTGACATTTGGTGGTTTCACTTCCGATTTAAGAAAATGGGTACTCTCAGATTGTTCTTTTCTTTTTAATGCTGAAACAACTCATATTTTATCCCTCTGGTCATTCTTTCTTAAAAGGATGGCACAATGCATACAAAGGCATAAAATAAAAATTTCTGGTCACGCCCTTTACATTTTTCCAAATTTTGAAAAATGTCTCAGGAATGCAGAAAAGACAGTAAAACGGACTCAAAAGCCCTCCACAATGATGAAACAATGAGTGAAATGGAAAATGGACAATGAAAATTTGTTTAAGAGACACTTCCTGTTTTAGTGACCTCACATTGATGACGTTTTTGACTTTTGGTGGTTTTAATCCGGTGTAAGAAAATGGGTATTCTCAGATTGTTCTTGGCATTTTAAGGCGGAAATCTACTCATATTTAATCCCTCTGGTTATTCTTTCTTAAAAAAGATGGCACAATGCATACAAAGGCATAAAATAAAAATTTCCGGTCACGCCCTTTGCATTTTTCCAAATTTTGAAAAATGTCTCAGGAATGCAAAAAAGACAGTAAAACAGGCTCAAAAGCCCTCCACAATGATGAAACAATGAGTGAAATGGAAAATGGACAATGAAAATTTGTTTAAGAGACACTTCCTGTTTTAGTGACATCACATTGATGACATTTTTGACTTTTGGTGGTTTCATTCCGGTGTAAGAAAATGGGTATTCTCAGATTGTTCTTGGCATTTTAAGGCGGAAATCTACTCATATTTAATCCCTCTGGTCATTCTTTCTTAAAAAAGATGGCACAATGGGTAAAAATGCGTGAAACAAATTTTGGAGCACACCCCTTGCATTTTTAGAAATTTTTAAAAATGTTTTAGGAAGGCAGAAAAGGTATTAAAATGGTTTCAAAAGCCCTCCACAATGATGAAACAATGAGTGAAATGGAAAATGGACAATTAAAATTTGTTTAAGACCAACTTCCTGTTTTGGTGACTTCACATTGATGACGTTTTTGACTTTTGGTGGTTTCACTTCTGATTTAAGAAAATGGGTACTCTTAGATTAATCTTTTCTTTTTAATGCTGAAACAAATCATATTCATCCCTCTGGTCATTCTTTCTTAAAAAAGATGGCACAATGCATACAAAGGCATAAAATAAAAATTTCAGGTCACGCCCTTTGCATTTTTCCAAATTTTGAAAAATGTCTCAGGAATGCAAAAAAGAAATTAAAACGGGATCAAAAGCCCTCCACAATGATGAAACAATGAGTGAAATGGAAAATGGACAATGAAAATTTGTTTAAGAGCCACTTCCTGTTTTGGTGACGTCACATTGATGATGTTTTTGACTTTTGGTGGTTTCATTTCCGGTTTAAGAAAATAGGTATTCTTAGGTTGTTCTTGGCGTTTTAAGGTGGAAATCTGCTTATATTTAATCCCTCTGGTCATTCTTTCTTAAAAAAGATGGCAAAATAGGTAAAAATGTGTAAAACATACATTTTGGGGCACGCCCCTTGCATTTTTTGAAATTTTTAAAAATGTCCCAGGAAGGCAGAAAAGATATTAAAATGGGCTCAAAAGCCCTCCACAATGATGAAACAATGAGTGAAATGGAAAATAGACAATGAAAATTTGTTTAAGACCAACTTCCTGTTTTGGTGACGTCACATTGATGACATTTTTGACTTTTGGTGGTTTCACTTCTGATTTAAGAAAATGGGTACTCTCAGATTAATCTTTTCTTTTGAATGCTGAAACAACTCATATTCATCCCTCTGGTCATTCTTTCTTAAAAAAGATGGCGCAATGCATACAAAGGCATAAAATAAAAATTTCAGGTCACGCCCTTTGCATTTTTCCAAATTTTGAAAAATGTCTCAGGAATGCAAAAAAGACAGTAAAACAGGCTCAAAATCCCTCCACAATGATGAAACAATGACTGAAATGGAAAATAGACAATGAAAATTTGTTTAAGAGACACTTCCTGTTTTAGTGACGTCACATTGATGACATTTTTGACTTTTGGTGGTTTCATTCCGGTGTAAGAAAATGGGTATTCTCAGATTGTTCTTGGCATTTTAAGGTGGAAATCTACTCATATTTAATCCCTCTGGTCATTCTTTCTTAAAAAAGATGGCACAATGCATACAAAGGCATAAAATAAAAATTTCAGGTCACGCCCTTTGCATTTTTCCAAATTTTGAAAAATGTCTTTGGAATGCAAAAAAGACAGTAAAACCGGCTCAAAAGCCCTCCACAATGATGAAACAATGAGTGAAATGGAAAATGGACAATGAAAATTTGTTTAAGAGACACTTCCTGTTTTAGTGACATCACATTGATGACATTTTTGACTTTTGGTGGTTTCATTCCGGTGTAAGAAAATGGGTATTCTCAGATTGTTCTTGGCGTTTTAAGGCGGAAATCTACTCATATTTAATCCCTCTGGTCATTCTTTCTTAAAAAAGATGGCACAATGGGTAAAAATGCGTGAAACTAATTTTGGAGCACACCCCTTGCATTTTTTGAAATTTTTAAAAATGTTTTAGGAAGGCAGAAAATGTATTAAAATGGTTTCAAAAGCCCTCCACAATGATGAAACAATGAGTGAAATGGAAAATGGACAATGAAAATTTGTTTAAGACCAACTTCCTGTTTTGGTGACGTAACATTGATGACATTTTTGACTTTTGGTGGTTTCACTTCTGATTTAAGAAAATGGGTACTCTCAGATTAATCTTTTCTTTTTAATGCTGAAACAACTCATATTCATCCCTCTGGTCATTATTTCTTAAAAAAGATGGCACAATGCATACAAAGGCATAAAATAAAAATTTCCGGTCACGCCCTTTGCATTTTTCCAAATTTTGAAAAATGTCTCAGGAATGCAAAAAAGACAGTAAAACAGGCTCAAAAGCCCTCCACAATGATGAAACAATGAGTGAAATGGAAAATGGAAAATGAAAATTTGTTTAAGAGACACTTCCTGTTTTAGTGACGTCACATTGATGATGTTTTTGACATTTGGTGGTTTCACTTCCGATTTAAGAAAATGGGTACTCTCAGATTGTTCTTTTCTTTTTAATGCTGAAACAACTCATATTTTATCCCTCTGGTCATTCTTTCTTAAAAGGATGGCACAGTGCATACAAAGGCATAAAATAAAAATTTCTGGTCACGCCCTTTACATTTTTCCAAATTTTGAAAAATGTCTCAGGAATGCAGAAAAGACAGTAAAACGGACTCAAAAGCCCTCCACAATGATGAAACAATGAGTGAAATGGAAAATGGACAATGAAAATTTGTTTAAGAGACACTTCCTGTTTTAGTGACGTCACATTGATGACATTTTTGACTTTTGGTGGTTTTAATCCGGTGTAAGAAAATGGGTATTCTCAGATTGTTCTTGGCGTTTTAAGGCGGAAATCTACTCATATTTAATCCCTCTGGTTATTCTTTCTTAAAAAAGATGGCACAATGCATACAAAGGCATAAAATAAACATTTCCGGTCACGCCCTTTGCATTTTTCCAAATTTTGAAAAATGTCTCAGGAATGCAAAAAAGACAGTAAAACAGGCTCAAAAGCCCTCCACAATGATGAAACAATGAGTGAAATGGAAAATGGACAATGAAAATTTGTTTAAGAGACACTTCCTGTTTTAGTGACGTCACATTGATGACATTTTTGACTTTTGGTGGTTTCATTCCGGTGTAAGAAAATGGGTATTCTCAGATTGTTCTTGGCGTTTTAAGGCGGAAATCTACTCATATTTAATCCCTCTGGTTATTCTTTCTTAAAAAAGATGGCACAATGCATACAAAGGCATAAAATAAACATTTCCGGTCACGCCCTTTGCATTTTTCCAAATTTTGAAAAATGTCTCAGGAATGCAAAAAAGACAGTAAAACAGGCTCAAAAGCCCTCCACAATGATGAAACAATGAGTGAAATGGAAAATGGACAATTAAAATTTGTTTAAGACCAACTTCCTGTTTTGGTGACTTCACATTGATGACGTTTTTGACTTTTGGTGGTTTCACTTCTGATTTAAGAAAATGGGTACTCTTAGATTAATCTTTTCTTTTTAATGCTGAAACAAATCATATTCATCCCTCTGGTCATTCTTTCTTAAAAAAGATGGCACAATGCATACAAAGGCATAAAATAAAAATTTCAGGTCACGCCCTTTGCATTTTTCCAAATTTTGAAAAATGTCTCAGGAATGCAAAAAAGAAATTAAAACGGGATCAAAAGCCCTCCACAATGATGAAACAATGAGTGAAATGGAAAATGGACAATGAAAATTTATTTAAGAGACACTTCCTGTTTTGGTGATGTCACATTGATGATGTTTTTGACTTTTGGTGGTTTCACTTCCATATTAAGAAAATGGGTACTCTCAGATTGTTCTTTTCTTTTTAATGCTGAAACAACTCATATTTTATCCCTCTGGTCATTATTTCTTAAAAGGATGGCACAATGCATACAAAGGCATAAAATAAAAATTTCTGGTCACGCCCTTTACATTTTTCCAAATTTTGAAAAATGTCTCAAGAATGCAAAAAAGACCGTAAAACGGGCTCAAAAGCCCTCCACAATGATGAAACAATGAGTGAAATGGAAAATGGACAATGAAAATTTGTTTAAGACCAACTTCCTGTTTTGGTGACGTCACATTGATGACGTTTTTGACTTTTGGTGGTTTCACTTCCAATTTAAGAAAATGGGTACTCTCAGATTGTTCTTGGCGTTTTAAGGAGGAAATCTACTCATATTTAATCCCTCTGGTCATTCTTTCTTAAAAAAGATGGCACAATGCATACAAAGGCATAAAATAAAAATTTCAGGTCACGCCCTTTGCATTTTTCCAAATTTAGAAAAATGTCTCAGGAATGCAAAAAAGACAGTAAAACAGGCTCAAAAGCCCTCCACAATGATGAAACAATGAGTGAAATGGAAAATGGAAAATGAAAATTTGTTTAAGAGACACTTCCTGTTTTAGTGACGTCACATTGATGATGTTTTTGACATTTGGTGGTTTCACTTCCGATTTAAGAAAATGGGTACTCTCAGATTGTTATTTTCTTTTTAATGCTGAAACAACTCATATTTTATCCCTCTGGTCATTCTTTCTTAAAAGGATGGCACAGTGCATACAAAGGCATAAAATAAAAATTTCTAGTCACGCCATTTACATTTTTCCAAATTTTGAAAAATGTCTCAGGAATGCAGAAAAGACAGTAAAACGGACTCAAAAGCCCTCCACAATGATGAAACAATGAGTGAAATGGAAAATGGACAATGAAAATTTGTTTAAGAGACACTTCCTGTTTTAGTGACGTCACATTGATGACGTTTTTGACTTTTGGTGGTTTTAATCCGGTGTAAGAAAATGGGTATTCTCAGATTGTTCTTGGCGTTTTAAGGCGGAAATCTACTCATATTTAATCCCTCTGGTTATTCTTTCTTAAAAAAGATGGCACAATGCATACAAAGGCATAAAATAAAAATTTCCGGTCACGCCCTTTGCATTTTTCCAAATTTTGAAAAATGTCTCAGGAATGCAAAAAAGACAGTAAAACAGGCTCAAAAGCCCTCCACAATGATGAAACAATGAGTGAAATGGAAAATGGACAATGAAAATTTGTTTAAGAGACACTTCCTGTTTTAGTGACGTCACATTGATGACATTTTTGACTTTTGGTGGTTTCATTCCGGTGTAAGAAAATGGGTATTCTCAGATTGTTCTTGGCGTTTTAAGGCGGAAATATACTGATATTTAATCCCTCTGGTCATTCTTTCTTAAAAAAGATGGCACAATGGGTAAAAATGCGTGAAACAAATTTTGGAGCACACCCCTTGCATTTTTAGAAATTTTTAAAAATGTTTTAGGAAGGCAGAAAAGGTATTAAAATGGTTTCAAAAGCCCTCCACAATGATGAAACAATGAGTGAAATGGAAAATGGACAATTAAAATTTGTTTAAGACCAACTTCCTGTTTTGGTGACTTCACATTGATGACGTTTTTGACTTTTGGTGGTTTCACTTCTGATTTAAGAAAATGGGTACTCTTAGATTAATCTTTTCTTTTTAATGCTGAAACAAATCATATTCATCCCTCTCGTCATTCTTTCTTAAAAAAGATGGCACAATGCATACAAAGGCATAAAATAAAAATTTCAGGTCACGCCCTTTGCATTTTTCCAAATTTTGAAAAATGTCTCAGGAATGCAAAAAAGAAATTAAAACGGGATCAAAAGCCCTCCACAATGATGAAACAATGAGTGAAATGGAAAATGGACAATGAAAATTTGTTTAAGAGCCACTTCCTGTTTTGGTGACGTCACATTGATGATGTTTTTGACTTTTGGTGGTTTCATTTCCGGTTTAAGAAAATAGGTATTCTTAGGTTGCTCTTGGCGTTTTAAGGTGAAAATCTGCTTATATTTAATCCCTCTGGTCATTCTTTCTTAACCACTTGACAACTGGGCACTTAAACCCCCTTCCTAACCAGGCGAATTTTCAGCTTTCGGTGCTCTCACATTTTGAATGACAATTACTCAGTCATACAACACTGTACCCATATGAAATTTTTGTCCTTTTTTTCACACAAATAGAGCTTTCTTTTGGTGGTATTTAATCACTGTTGGGTTTTTTATTTTTTGCGCTATAAGAGAAAAAAGACTGAAAATTTTGTAAAAAAATGAATTTTTCTTTGTTTCCGTTATAAAATTTTGCAAATTAGTATTTTTTCTTCATACATTTTGGCCAAAATTTATACTGCTACATATCTTTGGTAAAAATAAGTACAAATTGGTGGATATTTTTTGGTCTTTGTGAAAGTTATAGAGTCCACAAGCTATGGTGCCAATATCTGAAAATTGATCACACCTGAAGTACTGACGGCCTATCTCAATTCTTGAGACCCTAACATGCCAGAAAAGTACAAATACCCCCCAAATGACCCCTTTTTGGAAAGAAGACATTCCAAGGTATTTAGAAAGAGTCATTGTGAGTTTTTTGAAGTTGTCATTTTTTCCCACAATTCTTTGCAAAAATCAAGATTTTTTTTTCTTTTTTTTTTTTCCACAAAATTGTCATATTAGCAGGTTATTTATCACACACAGCATATGCATACCACAAATTACACCCCAAAACACATTCTGCTATTCCTCCCGAGTATGGCGATACCACATGTGTGAGACTTTTACACAGCGTGGCCACATACAGAGGCCCAACATGCAGGGAGCACCTTCAGGCGTTCTGGAGCACCCAGGCCAATTCTGACATTTCTCTCCTACATGTAAAAATCATCATTTATTTGCTATAAAATTACATAGAACCCCAAAACATTATATATGTTTTTTTAGCAAAGACCTTAAAGAATATAATGGTGGTCATTGCAACTTTTTATCTTGCACGGTATTTGCGCAGAAATTTTTCTAACGCGTTTTTTACGGAAAAAAACTGTTTTGTGCCTAAAAGAAAAAAAAAACAGTAAAGTTAGCCCAGTGTTTTTGCATAATGTGAAAGATGAAGTTACGCCGAGTAAATAGATACCTAACATGTCGCCCTTAAAAATTGCACACACTCGTGGAATGGCGCCAAACTTCGCTACTTAAAAATCCCCATAGGCAATGCTTTAAATATTTTTACTGGTTATATGTTTTGAGTTACAGAGGAGGTCTAGGGCCAAAATTATTGCTCTCGCGCTAACGTTCGCAACGATACCTCACATGTGTGGCTTGAACACCGTTTTCATATGTGGGCGGGACTTACGTATGCGTTCACTTCTGCATGCGAGCTCGCGGGGGCAGGGGCGCTTTAAAAAAAATATATATATTTTATTGTTCATTTTACTTTATTTATTTTAGTTTGACATGTTTTTCCGCCCCAAATTTTTTTTTTTAGCACTTTTATTCCTATTACAAGGAATGTAAACATCCCTTGTAATAGGAATATGGCATGACAGGTCCTCTTTACAGTGAGATATGAGGTCAATAAGACCCCACATCTCACCTCTAGGCTGGGAAGCCTGAAAAACAAAACAAAAAAAAAAACAATCTTGGCTTTGATCGTAGCGGTGAGTCGGTAGAAGCACCGGAGGGCAGCGGGAGGGGGGGGCATCCCCTCTCACCTTCCGTAAGAGCGATCAAGCGGTGGAACAGCCGCTATGATTGTTCTTATGGTGTAGGGAATCGCCAGCTGAAAAAGTGAATATCTGAATGATGCCTGTAGCTGCTCCCATCATTCAGATATCTCCGCACAAAGTCAAGGACGTCATATGACGGCCGGCGGGCGGGCGGGAAGTGGTTATTGCAGAGTATTGCCGGGTATTGAGGAGTATTGCCGGGTATTGAGGAGTATTGACGAGTATTGCCGGGTATTGACGAGTATTGCCGGGTATTGATGAGTATTGCGGGGTATTGAGGAGTATTGCGGGGTATTGAGGAGTATTGCAGGGTATTGTGGAGTATTGCAGGGTATTGTGGAGTATTGCCGGGTATTGTGGAGTATTGCCGGGTATTGTGGAGTATTGCCGGGTATTGTGGAGTATTGCCGGGTATTGTGGAGTATTGCCGGGTATTGTGGAGTATTGCCGGGTATTGTGGAGTATTGCTGGGTATTGTGGAGTATTGCCGGGTATTGTGGAGTATTGCCGGGTATTGTGGAGTATTGCGGAGTATGGCAGGGTATGGGCAGGGTATTGCACAGTATGGGCAGGGTATTGCACAGGGTATTGCAGAGTATGGGCAGGGTATTGCACAGGGTGTATTGCAGAGTATTGCACAGGGTGTATTGCAGAGTATTGCACAGGGTGTATTGCAGAGTATTGCACAGGGTGTATTGCAGAGTATTGCACAGGGTGTATTGCAGAGTATTGCACAGGGTGTATTGCAGAGTATTGGCAGGGTGTATTGCAGAGTATTGCACAGGGTATTGCAGAGTATTGGCAGGGTGTATTGCAGAGTATTGCACAGGGTATTGCAGAGTATTGGCAGGGTGTATTGCAGAGTATTGCACAGGGTGTATTGCAGAGTATTGCACAGGGTGTATTGCAGAGTATTGCACAGGGTGTATTGCAGAGTATTGGCAGGGTATAGCACAGGGATGGCTGAGCAGGGATGGATGGATTGCTGGATCTGTGACTGCAATTGTCACAGATCCAGCCCACAGCTGACATGGGGGAGGGAGCGGACATGATCCGCTCCCTCCCCTCTCCTCTCACACTGTACCGATCGGTACAGAGAGGGGAGGGAGGAACCGGCGTCATCAAATGACGCCGGTCTGTTTACAAGTGATCGCTCCGTCATTTGACGGAGCGATCACGTGGTAAACGGCCGCGATTAGCGGCCATCTACCGTGATCCGTGATGCGCCGGGTCTTCCGGACCCGGCGGTCACGGACATATCCTGGAGCGCGCCCCAGGGGGCGCGCGGGAGCAAGATTCTGTGAGGACGTCCCTGGGACGTCCACTCAGGATAACTCGACCGCGCTGTGGACGTCTTTTGTACATGGCGCGGTCGGGAAGTGGTTAAAAAAGATGGCAAAATAGGTAAAAATGTGTAAAACATACATTTTGGGGCACGCCCCTTGCATTTTTTGAAATTTTTAAAAATGTCCCAGGAAGGCAGAAAATATATTAAAATGGGTTCAAAAGCCCTCCACAATGATGAAACAATGAGTGAAATGGAAAATAGACAATGAAAATTTGTTTAAGACCAACTTCCTGTTTTGGTGATGTCACATTGATGACGTTTTTGACTTTTGGTGGTTTCACGTCCAATTTAAGAAAATGGGTACTCTCAGATTGTTCTTGACGTTTTAAGGCGGAAATCTACTCATATTTAATCCCTCTGGTCATTCTTTCTTTAAAAAGATGGCACAATGCATACAAAGGCATAAAATAAAAATTTCAGTTCACGCCCTTTGCATTTTTCCAAATTTTGAAAAATGTCTTAGGAATGCAAAAAAGACAGTAAAACAGGCTCAAAAGCCCTCCACAATGATGAAACAATGAGTGAAATGGAAAATGGACAATGAAAATTTGTTTAAGAGACACTTCCTGTTTTAGTGACATCACATTGATGACATTTTTGACTTTTGGTGATTTCATTCCGGTGTAAGAAAATGGGTATTCTCAGATTGTTCTTGGCGTTTTAAGGCGGAAATCTACTCATATTTAATCCCTCTGGTCATTCTTTCTTAAAAAAGATGGCACAAAGGGTAAAAATGCGTGAAACACATTTTGGAGCACACCCCTTGCATTTTTTGAATTTTTTAAAAATGTTTTAGGAAGGCAGAAAAGGTATTACAATGGTTTCAAAAGCCCTCCACAATGATGAAACAATGAGTGAAATGGAAAATGGACAATGAAAATTTGTTTAAGACCAACTTCCTGTTTTAGTGACGTCACATTGATGACATTTTTGACTTTTGGTGGTTTCACTTCTGATTTAAGAAAATGGGTACTCTCAGATTAATCTTTTCTTTTGAATGCTGAAACAACTCATATTTTATCCCTCTGGTCATTCTTTCTTAAAAGGATGGCACAATGCATACAAAGGCATAAAATAAAAATTTCTGGTCACGCCCTTTACATTTTTCCAAATTTTGAAAAATGTCTCAGGAATGCAGAAAAGACAGTAAAACGGACTCAAAAGCCCTCCACAATGATGAAACAACGAGTGAAATGGAAAATGGACAATGAAAATTTGTTAAAGAGACACTTCCTGTTTTAGTGACGTCACATTGATGACGTTTTTGACTTTTGGTGGTTTTAATCCGGTGTAAGAAAATGGGTATTCTCAGATTGTTCTTGGCGTTTTAAGGCGGAAATCTACTCATATTTAATCCCTCTGGTTATTCTTTCTTAAAAAAGATGGCACAATGCATACAAAGGCATAAAATAAAAATTTCCGGTCACGCCCTTTGCATTTTTCCAAATTTTGAAAAATGTCTCAGGAATGCAAAAAAGACAGTAAAACAGGCTCAAAAGCCCTCCACAATGATGAAACAATGAGTGAAATGGAAAATGGACAATGAAAATTTGTTTAAGAGACACTTCCTGTTTTAGTGACGTCACATTGATGACATTTTTGACTTTTGGTGGTTTCATTCCGGTGTAAGAAAATGGGTATTCTCAGATTGTTCTTGGCGTTTTAAGGCGGAAATCTACTCATATTTAATCCCTCTGGTCATTCTTTCTTAAAAAAGATGGCACAATGGGTAAAAATGCGTGAAACAAATTTTGGAGCACACCCCTTGCATTTTTAGAAATTTTTAAAAATGATTTAGGAAGGCAGAAAAGGTATTAAAATGGTTTCAAAAGCCCTCCACAATGATGAAACAATGAGTGAAATGGAAAATGGACAATTAAAATTTGTTTAAGACCAACTTCCTGTTTTGGTGACTTCACATTGATGACGTTTTTGACTTTTGGTGGTTTCACTTCTGATTTAAGAAAATGGGTACTCTTAGATTAATCTTTTCTTTTTAATGCTGAAACAAATCATATTCATCCCTCTGGTCATTCTTTCTTAAAAAAAGATGGCACAATGCATACAAAGGCATAAAATAAAAATTTCCGGTCACGCCCTTTGCATTTTTCCAAATTTTGAAAAATGTCTCAGGAATGCAAAAAAGACAGTAAAACAGGCTCAAAAGCCCTCCACAATGATGAAACAATGAGTGAAATGGAAAATGGACAATGAAAATTTGTTTAAGAGACACTTCCTGTTTTGGTGACGTCACATTGATGACGTTTTTGACTTTTGGTGGTTTCACTTCCAATTTAAGAAAATGGGTACTCTCAGATTGTTCTTGGCGTTTTAAGGCAGAAATCTACTCATATTTAATCCCTCTGGTCATTCTTTCTTAAAAAAGATGGCACAATGCATACAAAGGCATAAAATAAAAATTTCAGGTCACGCCCTTTGCATTTTTCCAAATTTTGAAAAATGTCTCAGGAATGCAAAAAAGACAGTAAAACAGGCTCAAAAGCCCTCCACAATGATGAAACAATGAGTGAAATGGAAAATGGACAATGAAAATTTGTTTAAGAGACACTTCCTGTTTTAGTGACGTCACATTGATGATGTTTTTGACATTTGGTGGTTTCACTTCCGATTTAAGAAAATGGGTACTCTCAGATTATTCTTTTCTTTTTAATGCTGAAACAACTCATATTTTATCCCTCTGGTCATTCTTTCTTAAAAGGATGGCACAATGCATACAAAGGCATAAAATAAAAATTTCTGGTCACGCCCTTTACATTTTTCCAAATTTTGAAAAATGTCTCAGGAATGCAGAAAAGACAGTAAAACGGACTCAAAAGCCCTCCACAATGATGAAACAATGAGTGAAATGGAAAATGGACAATGAAAATTTGTTTAAGAGACACTTCCTGTTTTAGTGACCTCACATTGATGACGTTTTTGACTTTTGGTGGTTTTAATCCGGTGTAAGAAAATGGGTATTCTCAGATTGTTCTTGGCATTTTAAGGCGGAAATCTACTCATATTTAATCCCTCTGGTTATTCTTTCTTAAAAAAGATGGCACAATGCATACAAAGGCATAAAATAAAAATTTCCGGTCACGCCCTTTGCATTTTTCCAAATTTTGAAAAATGTCTCAGGAATGCAAAAAAGACAGTAAAACAGGCTCAAAAGCCCTCCACAATGATGAAACAATGAGTGAAATGGAAAATGGACAATGAAAATTTGTTTAAGAGACACTTCCTGTTTTAGTGACATCACATTGATGACATTTTTGACTTTTGGTGGTTTCATTCCGGTGTAAGAAAATGGGTATTCTCAGATTGTTCTTGGCGTTTTAAGGCGGAAATCTACTCATATTTAATCCCTCTGGTCATTCTTTCTTAAAAAAGATGGCACAATGGGTAAAAATGCGTGAAACAAATTTTGGAGCACACCCCTTGCATTTTTAGAAATTTTTAAAAATGATTTAGGAAGGCAGAAAAGGTATTAAAATGGTTTCAAAAGCCCTCCACAATGATGAAACAATGAGTGAAATGGAAAATGGACAATTAAAATTTGTTTAAGACCAACTTCCTGTTTTGGTGACTTCACATTGATGAAGTTTTTGACTTTTGGTGGTTTCACTTCTGATTTAAGAAAATGGGTACTCTTAGATTAATCTTTTCTTTTTAATGCTGAAACAAATCATATTCATCCCTCTGGTCATTCTTTCTTAAAAAAAGATGGCACAATGCATACAAAGGCATAAAATAAAAATTTCCGGTCACGCCCTTTGCATTTTTCCAAATTTTGAAAAATGTCTCAGGAATGCAAAAAAGACAGTAAAACAGGCTCAAAAGCCCTCCACAATGATGAAACAATGAGTGAAATGGAAAATGGACAATGAAAATTTGTTTAAGAGACACTTCCTGTTTTGGTGACGTCACATTGATGACGTTTTTGACTTTTGGTGGTTTCATTTCCAATTTAAGAAAATGGGTACTCTCAGATTGTTCTTGGCGTTTTAAGGCAGAAATCTACTCATATTTAATCCCTCTGGTCATTCTTTCTTAAAAAAGATGGCACAATGCATACAAAGGCATAAAATAAAAATTTCAGGTCACGCCCTTTGCATTTTTCCAAATTTTGAAAAATGTCTCAGGAATGCAAAAAAGACAGTAAAACAGGCTCAAAAGCCCTCCACAATGATGAAACAATGAGTGAAATGGAAAATGGACAATGAAAATTTGTTTAAGAGACACTTCCTGTTTTAGTGACGTCACATTGATGATGTTTTTGACATTTGGTGGTTTCACTTCCGATTTAAGAAAATGGGTACTCTCAGATTGTTCTTTTCTTTTTAATGCTGAAACAACTCATATTTTATCCCTCTGGTCATTCTTTCTTAAAAGGATGGCACAATGCATACAAAGGCATAAAATAAAAATTTCTGGTCACGCCCTTTACATTTTTCCAAATTTTGAAAAATGTCTCAGGAATGCAGAAAAGACAGTAAAACGGACTCAAAAGCCCTCCACAATGATGAAACAATGAGTGAAATGGAAAATGGACAATGAAAATTTGTTTAAGACCAACTTCCTGTTTTGGTGACGCCACATTGATGACATTTTTGACTTTTGGTGGTTTTAATCCGGTGTAAGAAAATGGGTATTCTCAGATTGTTCTTAGCATTTTAAGGCGGAAATCTACTCATATTTAATCCCTCTGGTTATTCTTTCTTAAAAAAGATGGCACAATGCATACAAAGGCATAAAATAAAAATTTCCGGTCACGCCCTTTGCATTTTTCCAAATTTTGAAAAATGTCTCAGGAATGCAAAAAAGACAGTAAAACAGGCTCAAAAGCCCTCCACAATGATGAAACAATGAGTGAAATGGAAAATGGACAATGAAAATTTGTTTAAGAGACACTTCCTGTTTTAGTGACATCACATTGATGACATTTTTGACTTTTGGTGGTTTCATTCCGGTGTAAGAAAATGGGTATTCTCAGATTGTTCTTGGCATTTTAAGGCGGAAATCTACTCATATTTAATCCCTCTGGTCATTCTTTCTTAAAAAAGATGGCACAATGGGTAAAAATGCGTGAAACAAATTTTGGAGCACACCCCTTGCATTTTTAGAAATTTTTAAAAATGTTTTAGGAAGGCAGAAAAGGTATTAAAATGGTCTCAAAAGCCCTCCACCATGATGAAACAATGAGTGAAATGGAAAATGGACAATGAAAATTTGTTTGAGTCACTTCCTATTTTGGTGATGTCACATTGATGATGTTTTTGACTTTTGGTGGTTTCACTTCTGATTTAAGAAAATGGGTACTCTCAGATTAATCTTTTCTTTTTAATGCTGAAACAACTCATATTCATCCCTCTGGTCATTCTTTTTTAAAAAAGATGGCACAATGCATACAAAGGCATAAAATAAAAATTTCCGGTCACGCCCTTTGCATTTTTCCAAATTTTGAAAAATGTCTCAAGAATGCAAAAAAGACCGTAAAACGGGCTCAAAAGCCCTCCACAATGATGAAACAATGAGTGAACTGGAAAATGGACAATGAAAATTTGTTTAAGACCAACTTCCTGTTTTGGTGATGTCACATTGATGACGTTTTTGACTTTTGGTGGTTTCACTTCCAATTTAAGAAAATGGGTACTCTCAGATTGTTCTTGGCGTTTTAAGGAGGAAATCTACTCATATTTAATCCCTCTGGTCATTCTTTCTTAAAAAAGATGGCACAATGCATACAAAGGCATAAAATATAAATTTCAGGTCACGCCCTTTGCATTTTTCCAAATTTTGAAAAATGTCTCAGGAATGCAAAAAAGACAGTAAAACAGGCTCAAAAGCCCTCCACAATGATGAAACAATGAGTGAAATGGAAAATGGAAAATGAAAATTTGTTTAAGAGACACTTCCTGTTTTAGTGACGTCACATTGATGATGTTTTTGACATTTGGTGGTTTCACTTCCGATTTAAGAAAATGGGTACTCTCAGATTGTTCTTTTCTTTTTAATGCTGAAACAACTCATATTTTATCCCTCTGGTCATTCTTTCTTAAAAGGATGGCACAGTGCATACAAAGGCATAAAATAAAAATTTCTGGTCACGCCCTTTACATTTTTCCAAATTTTGAAAAATGTCTCAGGAATGCAGAAAAGACAGTAAAACGGACTCAAAAGCACTCCACAATGATGAAACAATGAGTGAAATGGAAAATGGACAATGAAAATTTGTTTAAGAGACACTTCCTGTTTTAGTGACGTCACATTGATGACGTTTTTGACTTTTGGTGGTTTTAATCCGGTGTAAGAAAATGGGTATTCTCAGATTGTTCTTGGCGTTTTAAGGCGGAAATCTACTCATATTTAATCCCTCTGGTTATTCTTTCTTAAAAAAGATGGCACAATGCATACAAAGGCATAAAATAAACATTTCCGGTCACGCCCTTTGCATTTTTCCAAATTTTGAAAAATGTCTCTGGAATGCAAAAAAGACAGTAAAACAGGCTCAAAAGCCCTCCACAATGATGAAACAATGAGTGAAATGGAAAATGGACAATGAAAATTTGTTTAAGAGACACTTCCTGTTTTAGTGACGTCACATTGATGACATTTTTGACTTTTGGTGGTTTCATTCCGGTGTAAGAAAATGGGTATTCTCAGATTGTTCTTGGCGTTTTAAGGCGGAAATCTACTCATATTTAATCCCTCTGGTTATTCTTTCTTAAAAAAGATGGCACAATGCATACAAAGGCATAAAATAAACATTTCCGGTCACGCCCTTTGCATTTTTCCAAATTTTGAAAAATGTCTCAGGAATGCAAAAAAGACAGTAAAACAGGCTCAAAAGCCCTCCACAATGATGAAACAATGAGTGAAATGGAAAATGGACAATTAAAATTTGTTTAAGACCAACTTCCTGTTTTGGTGACTTCACATTGATGACGTTTTTGACTTTTGGTGGTTTCACTTCTGATTTAAGAAAATGGGTACTCTTAGATTAATCTTTACTTTTTAATGCTGAAACAAATCATATTCATCCCTCTGGTCATTCTTTCTTAAAAAAGATGGCACAATGCATACAAAGGCATAAAATAAAAATTTCAGGTCACGCCCTTTGCATTTTTCCAAATTTTGAAAAATGTCTCAGGAATGCAAAAAAGAAATTAAAACGGGATCAAAAGCCCTCCACAATGATGAAACAATGAGTGAAATGGAAAATGGACAATGAAAATTTATTTAAGAGACACTTCCTGTTTTGGTGATGTCACATTGATGATGTTTTTGACTTTTGGTGGTTTCACTTCCATATTAAGAAAATGGGTACTCTCAGATTGTTCTTTTCTTTTTAATGCTAAAACAACTCATATTTTATCCCTCTGGTCATTCTTTCTTAAAAGGATGGCACAATGCATACAAAGGCATAAAATAAAAATTTCTGGTCACGCCCTTTACATTTTTCCAAATTTTGAAAAATGTCTCAGGAATGCAGAAAAGACAGTAAAACAGGCTCAGAAGCCCTCTACAATGATGAAACAATGAGTGAAATGGAAAATGGACAATGAAAATTTGTTTAAGAGACACTTCCTGTTTTAGTGACGTCACATTGATGACGTTTTTGACTTTTGGTGGTTTCACTTCCAATTTAAGAAAATGGGTACTCTCAGATTGTTCTTGGCGTTTTAAGGCGGAAATCTACTCATATTTAATCCCTCTGGTCATTCTTTCTTAAAAAAGATGGCACAATGCATACAAAGGCATAAAATAAAAATTTACGGTCACGCCCTTTGCATTTTTCCAAATTTTGAAAAATGTCTCAGGAATGCAAAAAAGACAGTAAAACAGGCTCAAAAGCCCTCCACAATGATGAAACAATGAGTGAAATGGAAAATGGACAATGAAAATTTGTTTAAGAGACACTTCCTGTTTTAGTGACATCACATTGATGACATTTTTGACTTTTGGTGGTTTCATTCCGGTGTAAGAAAATGGGTATTCTCAGATTGTTCTTGGCATTTTAAGGCGGAAATCTACTCATATTTAATCCCTCTGGTCATTCTTTCTTAAAAAAGATGGCACAATGGGTAAAAATGCGTGAAACAAATTTTGGAGCACACCCCTTGCATTTTTAGAAATTTTTTAAAATGTTTTAGGAAGGCAGAAAAGGTATTAAAATGGTTTCAAAAGCCCTCCACAATGATGAAACAATGAGTGAAATGGAAAATGGACAATTAAAATTTGTTTAAGACCAACTTCCTGTTTTGGTGACTTCACATTGATGACGTTTTTGACTTTTGGTGGTTTCACTTCTGATTTAAGAAAATGGGTACTCTTAGATTAATCTTTTCTTTTTAATGCTGAAACAACTCATATTCATCCCTCTGGTCATTCTTTCTTAAAAAAGATGGCACAATGCATACAAAGGCATCAAATAAAAATTTCAGGTCACGCCCTTTGCATTTTTCCAAATTTTGAAAAATGTCTCAGGAATGCAAAAAAGAAATTAAAGCGGGATCAAAAGCCCTCCACAATGATGAAACAATGAGTGAAATGGAAAATGGACAATGAAAATTTGTTTAAGAGCCACTTCCTGTTTTGGTGACGTCACATTGATGATGTTTTTGACTTTTGGTGGTTTCATTTCCGGTTTAAGAAAATAGGTATTCTTAGGTTGTTCTTGGCGTTTTAAGGTGGAAATCTGCTTATATTTAATCCCTCTGGTCATTCTTTCTTAAAAAAGATGGCAAAATAGGTAAAAATGTGTAAAACATACATTTTGGGGCACGCCCCTTGCATTTTTTGAAATTTTTAAAAATGTCCCAGGAAGGCAGAAAAGATATTAAAATGGGCTCAAAAGCCCTCCACAATGATGAAACAATGAGTGAAATGGAAAATAGACAATGAAAATTCGTTTAAGACCAACTTCCTGTTTTGGTGACGTCACATTGATGATGTTTTTGACTTTTGGTGGTTTCACTTCTGATTTAAGAAAATGGGTACTCTCAGATTAATCTTTTCTTTTTAATGCTGAAACAACTCATATTCATCCCTCTGGTCATTCTTTTTTAAAAAAGATGGCACAATGCATACAAAGGCATAAAATAAAAATTTCCGGTCACGCCCTTTGCATTTTTCCAAATTTTGAAAAGTGTCTCAAGAATGCAAAAAAGACCGTAAAACGGGCTCAAAAGCCCTCCACAATGATGAAACAATGAGTGAAATGGAAAATGGACAATGAAAATTTGTTTAAGACCAACTTCCTGTTTTGGTGACGTCACATTGATGAAGTTTTTGACTTTTGGTGGTTTCACTTCCAATTTAAGAAAATGGGTACTCTCAGATTGTTCTTGGCGTTTTAAGGAGGAAATCTACTCATATTTAATCCCTCTGGTCATTCTTTCTTAAAAAAGATGGCACAATGCATACAAAGGCATAAAATAAAAATTTCAGGTCACGCCCTTTGCATTTTTCCAAATTTTGAAAAATGTCTCAGGAATGCAAAAAAGACAGTAAAAACAGGCTCAAAAGCCCTCCACAATGATGAAACAATGAGTGAAATGGAAAATGGAAAATGAAAATTTGTTTAAGAGACACGTCCTGTTTTAGTGATGTCACATTGATGATGTTTTTGACATTTGGTGGTTTCACTTCCGATTTAAGAAAATGGGTACTCTCAGATTGTTCTTTTCTTTTTAATGCTGAAACAACTCATATTTTATCCCTCTGGTCATTCTTTCTTAAAAGGATGGCACAGTGCATACAAAGGCATAAAATAAAAATTTCTGGTCACGCCCTTTACATTTTTCCAAATTTTGAAAAATGTCTCAGGAATGCAGAAAAGACAGTAAAACGGACTCAAAAGCACTCCACAATGATGAAACAATGAGTGAAATGGAAAATGGACAATGAAAATTTGTTTAAGAGACACTTCCTGTTTTAGTGACGTCACATTGATGACGTTTTTGACTTTTGGTGGTTTTAATCCGGTGTAAGAAAATGGGTATTCTCAGATTGTCCTTGGCGTTTTAAGGCGGAAATCTACTCATATTTAATCCCTCTGGTTATTCTTTCTTAAAAAAGATGGCACAATGCATACAAAGGCATAAAATAAACATTTCCGGTCACGCCCTTTGCATTTTTCCAAATTTTGAAAAATGTCTCAGGAATGCAAAAAAGACAGTAAAACAGGCTCAAAAGCCCTCCACAATGATGAAACAATGAGTGAAATGGAAAATGGACAATGAAAATTTGTTTAAGAGACACTTCCTGTTTTAGTGACGTCACATTGATGACATTTTTGACTTTTGGTGGTTTCATTCCGGTGTAAGAAAATGGGTATTCTCAGATTGTTCTTGGCATTTTAAGGCGGAAATCTACTCATATTTAATCCCTCTGGTTATTCTTTCTTAAAAAAGATGGCACAATGCATACAAAGGCATAAAATAAACATTTCCGGTCACGCCCTTTGCATTTTTCCAAATTTTGAAAAATGTCTCAGGAATGCAAAAAAGACAGTAAAACAGGCTCAAAAGCCCTCCACAATGATGAAACAATGAGTGAAATGGAAAATGGACAATTAAAATTTGTTTAAGACCAACTTCCTGTTTTGGTGACTTCACATTGATGACGTTTTTGACTTTTGGTGGTTTCACTTCTGATTTAAGAAAATGGGTACTCTTAGATTAATCTTTACTTTTTAATGCTGAAACAAATCATATTCATCCCTCTGGTCATTCTTTCTTAAAAAAGATGGCACAATGCATACAAAGGCATAAAATAAAAATTTCAGGTCACGCCCTTTGCATTTTTCCAAATTTTGAAAAATGTCTCAGGAATGCAAAAAAGAAATTAAAACGGGATCAAAAGCCCTCCACAATGATGAAACAATGAGTGAAATGGAAAATGGACAATGAAAATTTATTTAAGAGACACTTCCTGTTTTGGTGATGTCACATTGATGATGTTTTTGACTTTTGGTGGTTTCACTTCCATATTAAGAAAATGGGTACTCTCAGATTGTTCTTTTCTTTTTAATGCTGAAACAACTCATATTTTATCCCTCTGGTCATTCTTTCTTAAAAGGATGGCACAATGCATACAAAGGCATAAAATAAAAATTTCTGGTCACGCCCTTTACATTTTTCCAAATTTTGAAAAATGTCTCAGGAATGCAGAAAAGACAGTAAAACAGGCTCAGAAGCCCTCCACAATGATGAAACAATGAGTGAAATGGAAAATGGACAATGAAAATTTGTTTAAGAGACACTTCCTGTTTTAGTGACGTCACATTGATGACGTTTTTGACTTTTGGTGGTTTCACTTCCAATTTAAGAAAATGGGTACTCTCAGATTGTTCTTGGCGTTTTAAGGCGGAAATCTACTCATATTTAATCCCTCTGGTCATTCTTTCTTAAAAAAGATGGCACAATGCATACAAAGGCATAAAATAAACATTTCCGGTCACGCCCTTTGCATTTTTCCAAATTTTGAAAAATGTCTCAGGAATGCAAAAAAGACAGTAAAACAGGCTCAAAAGCCCTCCACAATGATGAAACAATGAGTGAAATGGAAAATGGACAATGACAAATTGTTTAAGAGACACTTCCTGTTTTAGTGACGTCACATTGATGATGTTTTTGACTTTTGGTGGTTTCATTCCGGTGTAAGAAAATGGGTATTCTCAGATTGTTCTTGGCGTTTTAAGGCGTAAATCTACTCATATTTAATCCCTCTGGTCATTCTTTCTTAAAAAAGATGGCACAATGGGTAAAAATGCGTGAAACAAATTTTGGAGCACACCCCTTGCATTTTTTGAAATTTTTAAAAATGTTTTAGGAAGGCAGAAAAGGTATTAAAATGGTCTCAAAAGCCCTCCACCATGATGAAACAATGAGTGAAATGGAAAATGGACAATGAAAATTTGTTTGAGTCACTTCCTATTTTGGTGATGTCACATTGATGATGTTTTTGACTTTTGGTGGTTTCACTTCTGATTTAAGAAAATGGGTACTCTCAGATTAATCTTTTCTTTTTAATGCTGAAACAACTCATATTCATCCCTCTGGTCATTCTTTTTTAAAAAAGATGGCACAATGCATACAAAGGCATAAAATAAAAATTTCCGGTCACGCCCTTTGCATTTTTCCAAATTTTGAAAAATGTCTCAAGAATGCAAAAAAGACCGTAAAACGGGCTCAAAAGCCCTCCACAATGATGAAACAATGAGTGAAATGGAAAATGGACAATGAAAATTTGTTTAAGAGCCACTTCCTGTTTTGGTGACATCACATTGATGATGTTTTTGACTTTTGGTGGTTTCATTTCCGGTTTAAGAAAATAGGTATTCTTAGGTTGTTCTTGGCGTTTTAAGGTGGAAATCTGCTTATATTTAATCCCTCTGGTCATTCTTTCTTTAAAAAGATGGCAAAATAGGTAAAAATGTGTAAAACATACATTTTGGGGCACGCCCCTTGCATTTTTTTAAATTTTTAAAAATGTCCCAGGAAGGCAGAAAAGATATTAAAATGGGCTCAAAAGCCCTCCACAATGATGAAACAATGAGTGAAATGGAAAATAGACAATGAAAATTCGTTTAAGACCAACTTCCTGTTTTGGTGACGTCACATTGATGATGTTTTTGACTTTTGGTGGTTTCACTTCTGATTTAAGAAAATGGGTACTCTCAGATTAATCTTTTCTTTTTAATGCTGAAACAACTCATATTCATCCCTCTGGTCATTCTTTTTTAAAAAAGATGGCACAATGCATACAAAGGCATAAAATAAAAATTTCCGGTCACGCCCTTTGCATTTTTCCAAATTTTGAAAAGTGTCTCAAGAATGCAAAAAAGACCGTAAAACGGGCTCAAAAGCCCTCCACAATGATGAAACAATGAGTGAAATGGAAAATGGACAATGAAAATTTGTTTAAGACCAACTTCCTGTTTTGGTGACGTCACATTGATGAAGTTTTTGACTTTTGGTGGTTTCACTTCCAATTTAAGAAAATGGGTACTCTCAGATTGTTCTTGGCGTTTTAAGGAGGAAATCTACTCATATTTAATCCCTCTGGTCATTCTTTCTTAAAAAAGATGGCACAATGCATACAAAGGCATAAAATAAAAATTTCAGGTCACGCCCTTTGCATTTTTCCAAATTTTGAAAAATGTCTGAGGAATGCAAAAAAGACAGTAAAACAGGCTCAAAAGCCCTCCACAATGATGAAACAATGAGTGAAATGGAAAATGAAAATTTGTTTAAGAGACACGTCCTGTTTTAGTGATGTCACATTGATGATGTTTTTGACATTTGGTGGTTTCACTTCCGATTTAAGAAAATGGGTACTCTCAGATTGTTCTTTTCTTTTTAATGCTGAAACAACTCATATTTTATCCCTCTGGTCATTCTTTCTTAAAAGGATGGCACAGTGCATACAAAGGCATGAAATAAAAATTTCTGGTCACGCCCTTTACATTTTTCCAAATTTTGAAAAATGTCTCAGGAATGCAGAAAAGACAGTAAAACGGACTCAAAAGCCCTCCACAATGATGAAACAATGAGTGAAATGGAAAATGGACAATGAAAATTTGTTTAAGAGACACTTCCTGTTTTAGTGACGTCACATTGATGACGTTTTTGACTTTTGGTGGTTTTAATCCGGTGTAAGAAAATGGGTATTCTCAGATTGTTCTTGGCGTTTTAAGGCGGAAATCTACTCATATTTAATCCCTCTGGTTATTCTTTCTTAAAAAATATGGCACAATGCATACAAAGGCATAAAATAAAAATTTCCGGTCACGCCCTTTGCATTTTTCCAAATTTTGAAAAATGTCTCAGGAATGCAAAAAAGACAGTAAAACAGGCTCAAAAGCCCTCCACAATGATGAAACAATGAGTGAAATGGAAAATGGACAATGAAAATTTGTTTAAGAGACACTTCCTGTTTTAGTGACGTCACATTGATGACATTTTTGACTTTTGGTGGTTTCATTCCGGTGTAAGAAAATGGGTATTCTCAGATTGTTCTTGGCGTTTTAAGGCGAAAATCTACTGATATTTAATCCCTCTGGTCATTCTTTCTTAAAAAAGATGGCACAATGGGTAAAAATGCGTGAAACAAATTTTGGAGCACACCCCTTGCATTTTTAGAAATTTTTAAAAATGTTTTAGGAAGGCAGAAAAGGTATTAAAATGGTTTCAAAAGCCCTCCACAATGATGAAACAATGAGTGAAATGGAAAATGGACAATTAAAATTTGTTTAAGACCAACTTCCTGTTTTGGTGACTTCACATTGATGACGTTTTTGACTTTTGGTGGTTTCACTTCTGATTTAAGAAAATGGGTACTCTTAGATTAATCTTTTCTTTTTAATGCTGAAACAACTCATATTCATCCCTCTGGTCATTCTTTCTTAAAAAAGATGGCACAATGCATACAAAGGCATAAAATAAAAATTTCAGGTCACGCCCTTTGCATTTTTCCAAATTTTGAAAAATGTCTCAGGAATGCAAGAAAGAAATTAAAACGGGATCAAAAGCCCTCCACAATGATGAAACAATGAGTGAAATGGAAAATGGACAATGAAAATTTGTTTAAGAGCCACTTCCTGTTTTGGTGACGTCACATTGATGATGTTTTTGACTTTTGGTGGTTTCATTTCCGGTTTAAGAAAATAGGTATTCTTAGGTTGTTCTTGGCGTTTTAAGGTGAAAATCTGCTTATATTTAATCCCTCTGGTCATTCTTTCTTAAAAAAGATGGCAAAATAGGTAAAAATGTGTAAAACATACATTTTGGGGCACGCCCCTTGCATTTTTTGAAATTTTTAAAAATGTCCCAGGAAGGCAGAAAATATATTAAAATGGGTTCAAAAGCCCTCCACAATGATGAAACAATGAGTGAAATGGAAAATAGACAATGAAAATTTGTTTAAGACCAACTTCCTGTTTTGGTGATGTCACATTGATGACGTTTTTGACTTTTGGTGGTTTCACGTCCAATTTAAGAAAATGGGTACTCTCAGATTGTTCTTGACGTTTTAAGGCGGAAATCTACTCATATTTAATCCCTCTGGTCATTCTTTCTTTAAAAAGATGGCACAAGGCATACAAAGGCATAAAATAAAAATTTCCGGTCACGCCCTTTGCATTTTTCCAAATTTTGAAAAATGTCTTAGGAATGCAAAAAAGACAGTAAAACAGGCTCAAAAGCCCTCCACAATGATGAAACAATGAGTGAAATGGAAAATGGACAATGAAAATTTGTTTAAGAGACACTTCCTGTTTTAGTGACGTCACATTGATGATGTTTTTGACTTTTGGTGGTTTCATTCCGGTGTAAGAAAATGGGTATTCTCAGATTGTTCTTGGCGTTTTAAGGCGGAAATCTACTCATATTTAATCCCTCTGGTCATTCTTTCTTAAAAAAGATGGCACAATGGGTAAAAATGCGTGAAACAAATTTTGGAGCACACCCCTTGCATTTTTTGAAATTTTTAAAAATGTTTTAGGAAGGCAGAAAAGGTATTAAAATGGTCTCAAAAGCCCTCCACCATGATGAAACAATGAGTGAAATGGAAAATGGACAATGAAAATTTGTTTAAGAGACACGTCCTGTTTTAGTGACATCACATTGATGACATTTTTGACTTTTGGTGATTTCATTCCGGTGTAAGAAAATGGGTATTCTCAGATTGTTCTTGGCGTTTTAAGGCGGAAATCTACTCATATTTAATCCCTCTGGTCATTCTTTCTTAAAAAAGATGGCACAATGGGTAAAAATGCGTGAAACACATTTTGGAGCACACCCCTTGCATTTTTTGAATTTTTTAAAAATGTTTTAGGAAGGCAGAAAAGGTATTCAAATGGTTTCAAAAGCCCTCCACAATGATGAAACAATGAGTGAAATGGAAAATGGACAATGAAAATTTGTTTAAGACCAACTTCCTGTTTTAGTGACATCACATTGATGACATTTTTGACTTTTGGTGGTTTCACTTCTGATTTAAGAAAATGGGTACTTTCAGATTAATCTTTTCTTTTGAATGCTGAAACAACTCATATTCATCCCTCTGGTCATTCTTTCTTAAAAAAGATGGCACAATGCATACAAAGGCATAAAATAAAAATTTCCGGTCACGCCCTTTGCATTTTTCCAAATTTGGAAAAATGTCTCAGGAATGCAAAAAAGACAGTAAAACAGGCTCAAAAGCCCTCCACAATGATGAAACAATGAGTGAAATGGAAAATGGACAATGAAAATTTGTTTAAGAGACACTTCCTGTTTTAGTGACGTCACATTGATGATGTTTTTGACTTTTGGTGGTTTCATTCCGGTGTAAGAAAATGGGTATTCTCAGATTGTTTTTGGCGTTTTAAGGCAGAAATCTACTCATATTTAATCCCTCTGGTCATTCTTTCTTAAAAAAGATGGCACAATGGGTAAAAATGTGTGAAACAAATTTTGGAGCACACCCCTTGCATTTTTTGAAATTTTTAAAAATGTTTTAGGAAGGCAAAAAAGGTATTAAAATGGTCTCAAAAGCCCTCCACAATGATGAAACAATGAGTGAAATGGAAAATGGACAATGAAAATTTGTTTAAGACCAACTTCCTGTTTTGGTGACGTCACAATAATGACATTTTTGACTTTTGGTGGTTTCACTTCTGATTTAAGAAAATGGGTACTCTCAGATTAATCTTTTCTTTTTAATGCTGAAACAACTCATATTCATCCCTCTGGTCATTATTTCTTAAAAAAGATGGCACAATGCATACAAAGGCATAAAATAAAAATTTCCGGTCACGCCCTTTGCATTTTTCCAAATTTTGAAAAATGTCTCAGGAATGCAAAAAAGACAGTAAAACAGGCTCAAAAGCCCTCCACAATGATGAAACAATGAGTGAAATGGAAAATGGACAATGAAAATTTGTTTAAGAGACACTTCCTGTTTTAGTGACGTCACATTGATGACGTTTTTGACTTTTGGTGGTTTCATTCCGGTGTAAGAAAATGGGTATTCTCAGATTGTTCTTGGCGTTTTAAGGCGGAAATCTACTCATATTTAATCCCTCTGGTCATTCTTTCTTAAAAAAGATGGCACAATGGGTAAAAATGCGTGAAACAAATTTTGGAGCACACCCCTTGCATTTTTTGAAATTTTTAAAAATGTTTTAGGAAGGCAGAAAAGGTATTAAAATGGGTTCAAAAGCCCCCCACAATGATGAAACAATGAGTGAAATGGAAAATGGACAATTAAAATTTGTTTAAGACCAACTTCCTGTTTTGGTGACTTCACATTGATGACGTTTTTGACTTTTGGCGGTTTCACTTCTGATTTAAGAAAATGGGTACTCTTAGATTAATCTTTTCTTTTTAATGCTGAAACAAATCATATTCATCCCTCTGGTCATTCTTTCTTAAAAAAAGATGGCACAATGCATACAAAGGCATAAAATAAAAATTTCAGGTCACGCCCTTTGCATTTTTCCAAATTTTGAAAAATGTCTCAGGAATGCAAAAAAGAAATTAAAACGGGATCAAAAGCCCTCCACAATGATGAAACAATGAGTGAAATGGAAAATGGACAATGAAAATTTGTTTAAGACCAACTTCCTGTTTTGGTGACTTCACATTGATGATGTTTTTGACTTTTGGTGGTTTCATTTCCGGTTTAAGAAAATAGGTATTCTTAGGTTGTTCTTGGCGTTTTAAGGTGGAAATCTGCTTATATTTAATCCCTCTGGTCATTCTTTCTTAAAAAAGATGGCAAAATAGGTAAAAATGTGTAAAACATACATTTTGGGGCACGCCCCTTGCATTTTTTGAAATTTTTTAAAATGTCCCAGGAAGGCAGAAAATATATTAAAATGGGCTCAAAAACCCTCCACAATGATGAAACAATGAGTGACATGGAAAATAGACAATGAAAATTTGTTTAAGACCAACTTCCTGTTTTGGTGAGGTCACATTGATGACGTTTTTGACTTTTGGTGGTTTCACGTCCAATTTAAGAAAATGGGTACTCTCAGATTGTTCTTGACATTTTAAGGCGGAAATCTACTCATATTTAATCCCTCTGGTCATTCTTTCTTAAAAAAGATGGCACAATGCATACAAAGGCATAAAATAAAAATTTCAGGTCACGCCCTTTGCATTTTTCCAAATTTTGAAAAATGTCTCAGGAATGCAAAAAAGACAGTAAAACAGGCTCAAAAGCCCTCCACAATGATGAAACAATGAGTGAAATGGAAAATAGACAATGAAAATTTGTTTGAGTCACTTCCTATTTTGGTGACGTCACATTGATGATGTTTTTGACTTTTGGTGGTTTCACTTCTGATTTAAGAAAATGGGTACTCTCAGATTAATCTTTTCTTTTTAATGCTGAAACAACTCATATTCATCCCTCTGGTCATTCTTTTTTTTAAAAAAGATGGCACAATGCATACAAAGGCATAAAATAAAAATTTCCGGTCACGCCCTTTGCATTTTTCCAAATTTTGAAAATTGTCTCAAGAATGCAAAAAAGACCGTAAAACGGGCTCAAAAGCCCTCCACAATGATGAAACAATGAGTGAAATGGAAAATGGACAATGAAAATGTGTTTAAGACCAACTTCCTGTTTTGGTGATGTCACATTGATGACGTTTTTGACTTTTGGTGGTTTCACTTCTGATTTAAGAAAATGGGTACTCTCAGATTAATCTTTTCTTTTTAATGCTGAAACAACTCATATTCATCCCTCTGGTCATTCTTTTTTTAAAAAGATGGCACAATGCATACAAAGGCATAAAATAAAAATTTCCGGTCACGCCCTTTGCATTTTTCCAAATTTTGAAAATTGTCTCAAGAATGCAAAAAAGACCGTAAAACGGGCTCAAAAGCCCTCCACAATGATGAAACAATGAGTGAAATGGAAAATGGACAATGAAAATGTGTTTAAGACCAACTTCCTGTTTTGGTGACGTCACATTGATGACGTTTTTGACTTTTGGTGGTTTCACTTCCAATTTAAGAAAATGGGTACTCTCAGATTGTTCTTGGCGTTTTAAGGCGGAAATCTACTCATATTTAATCCCTCTGGTCATTCTTTCTTAAAAAAGATGGCACAATGCATACAAAGGCATAAAATAAAAATTTCAGGTCACGCCCTTTGCATTTTTCCAAATTTTGAAAAATGTCTCAGGAATGCAAAAAAGACAGTAAAACAGGTTTAAAAGCCCTCCACAATGATGAAACAATGAGTGAAATGGAAAATGGACAATGAAAATTTGTTTAAGAGACACTTCCTGTTTTAGTGACGTCACATTGATGATATTTTTGACTTTTGGTGGTTTCACTTCCGATTTAAGAAAATGGGTACTCTCAGATTGTTCTTTTCTTTTTAATGCTGAAACAACTCATATTTTATCCCTCTGGTCATTCTTTCTTAAAAGGATGGCACAATGCATACAAAGGCATAAAATAAAAATTTCTGGTCACGCCCTTTACATTTTTCCAAATTTTGAAAAATGTCTCAGGAATGCAGAAAAGACAGTAAAACGGACTCAAAAGCCCTCCACAATGATGAAACAACGAGTGAAATGGAAAATGGACAATGAAAATTTGTTAAAGAGACACTTCCTGTTTTAGTGACGTCACATTGATGACGTTTTTGACTTTTGGTGGTTTTAATCCGGTGTAAGAAAATGGGTATTCTCAGATTGTTCTTGGCGTTTTAAGGTGGAAATCTACTCATATTTAATCCCTCTGGTCATTCTTTCTTAAAAAAGATGGCAGAATGGGTAAAAATGCGTGAAACAAATTTTGGAGCACACCCCTTGCATTTTTAGAAATTTTTAAAAATGTTTTAGGAAGGCAGAAAAGGTATTAAAATGGTTTCAAAAGCCCTCCACAATGATGAAACAATGAGTGAAATGGAAAATGGACAATTAAAATTTGTTTAAGACCAACTTCCTGTTTTGGTGACTTCACATTGATGACGTTTTTGACTTTTGGTGGTTTCACTTCTGATTTAAGAAAATGGGTACTCTTAGATTAATCTTTTCTTTTTAATGCTGAAACAAATCATATTCATCCCTCTGGTCATTCTTTCTTAAAAAAGATGGCACAATGCATACAAAGGCATAAAATAAAAATTTCAGGTCACGCCCTTTGCATTTTTCCAAATTTTTCAAAATGTCTCAGGAATGCAAAAAAGACCGTAAAACGGGATCAAAAGCCCTCCACAATGATGAAACAATGAGTGAAATGGAAAATGTACAATGAAAATTTGTTTAAGAGCCACTTCCTGTTTTGGTGACGTCACATTGATGATGTTTTTGACTTTTGGTGGTTTCATTTCCGGTTTAAGAAAATAGGTATTCTTAGGTTGTTCTTGGCAGTTTAAGGTGGAAATCTGCTTATATTTAATCCCTCTGGTCATATTTTTTTAAAAAAGATGGCAAAATAGGTAAAAATGTGTAAAACATACATTTTGGGGCACGCCCCTTGCATTTTTTGAAATTTTTAAAAATGTCCCAGGAAGGCAGAAAAGATATTAAAATGGGCTCAAAAGCCCTCCACAATGATGAAACAATGAGTGAAATGGAAAATAGACAATGAAAATTTGTTTAAGACCAACTTCCTGTTTTGGTGACGTCACATTGATGATGTTTTTGACTTTTGGTGGTTTCACGTCCAATTTAAGAAAATGGGTACTCTCAGATTGTTCTTGACGTTTTAAGGTGGAAATTTACTCATATTTAATCCCTCTGGTCATTCTTTCTTAAAAAAAGATGGCACAATGCATACAAAGGCATAAAATAAAAATTTCAGGTCACGCCCTTTGCATTTTTCCAAATTTTGAAAAATGTCTTAGGAATGCAAAAAAGACAGTAAAACAGGCTCAAAAGCCCTCCACAATGATGAAACAATGAGTGAAATGGAAAATGGACAATGAAAATTTGTTTAAGAGACACTTCCTGTTTTAGTGATGTCACATTGATGATGTTTTTGACTTTTGGTGGTTTCATTCCGGTGTAAGAAAATGGGTATTCTCAGATTGTTCTTGCCGTTTTAAGGCGGAAATCTACTCATATTTAATCCCTCTGGTCATTCTTTCTTAAAAAAGATGGCACAATGGGTAAAAATGCGTGAAACAAATTTTGGAGCACACCCCTTGCATTTTTTGAATTTTTTTTAAATGTTTTAGGAAGGCAGAAAAGGTATTAAAATGGTTTCAAAAGCCCT
This sequence comes from Rana muscosa, assembly GCA_029206835.1. Classification (NCBI taxonomy): domain Eukaryota; kingdom Metazoa; phylum Chordata; class Amphibia; order Anura; family Ranidae; genus Rana; species Rana muscosa. Next base: position 246,702 of record JARGYO010001557.1, read on the forward strand.
CCACAATGATGAAACAATGAGTGAAATGGAAAATGGACAATGAAAATTTGTTTAAGACCAACTTCCTGTTTTGGTGACGCCACATTGATGACATTTTTGACTTTTGATGGTTTCACTTCTGATTTAAGAAAATGGGTACTCTCAGATTAATCTTTTCTTTTTAATGCTGAAACAACTCATATTCATCCCTCTGGTCATTCTTTCTTAAAAAAGATGGCACAATGCATACAAAGGCATAAAATAAAAATTTCCGGTCACGCCCTTTGCATTTTTCCAAATTTTGAAAAATGTCTCAAGAATGCAAAAAAGACCGTAAAACAGGCTCAAAAGCCCTCCACAATGATGAAACAATGAGTGAAATGGAAAATGGACAATGAAAATTTGTTTAAGACCAACTTCCTGTTTTGGTGACGTCACATTGATGACGTTTTTGACTTTTGGTGGTTTCACTTCCAATTTAAGAAAATGGGTACTCTCAGATTGTTCTTGGTGTTTTAAGGCGGAAATCTACTCATATTTAATCCCTCTGGTCATTATTTCTTAAAAAAAGATGGCACAATGCATACAAAGGCATAAAATAAAAATTTCAGGTCACGCCCTTTGCATTTTTCCAAATTTTGAAAAATGCCTCAGGAATGCAAAAAAGACAGTAAAACAGGCTCAAAAGCCCTCCACAATGATGAGACAATGAGTGAAATGGAAAATGGACAATGAAAATTTGTTTAAGAGACACTTCCTGTTTTAGTGACGTCACATTGATGATGTTTTTGACATTTGGTGGTTTCACTTCCGATTTAAGAAAATGGGTACTCTCAGATTGTTATTTTCTTTTTAATGCTGAAACAACTCATATTTTAGCCCTCTGGTCATTCTTTCTTAAAAGGATGGCACAATGCATACAAAGGCATAAAATAAAAATTTCTGGTCGCGCCCTTTACATTTTTCCAAATTTTGAAAAATGTCTCAGGAATGCAGAAAAGACAGTAAAACGGACTCAAAAGCCCTCCACAATGATGAAACAATGAGTGAAATGGAAAATGGACAATGAAAATTTGTTTAAGAGACACTTCCTGTTTTACTGACGTCACATTGATGACGTTTTTGACTTTTGGTGGTTTTAATCCGGTGTAAGAAAATGGGTATTCTCAGATTGTTCTTGGCGTTTTAAGGCGGAAATCTACTCATATTTAATCCCTCTGGTTATTCTTTCTTAAAAAAGATGGCACAATGCATACAAAGGCATAAAATAAAAATTTCCGGTCACGCCCTTTGCATTTTTCCAAATTTTGGAAAATGTCTCAGGAATGCAAAAAAGACAGTAAAACAGGCTCAAAAGCCCTCCACAATGATGAAACAATGAGTGAAATGGAAAATGGACAATGAAAATTTGTTTAAGAGACACTTCCTGTTTTAGTGACGTCACATTGATGACATTTTTGACTTTTGGTGGTTTCATTCCGGTGTAAGAAAATGGGTATTGTGACAGCAGGAAGGTAAAGTCACCTGGTTGCATCCAGGGGGGTAGATATATTTCGCCCAGATTCAGGCTTTACGCCGACTTATACAACTAGGTGGAGAGTTGTATAAGCCCAGCTAAGGCTAGTGGGCTCATGGATGACTCATACCTCTAGGGAGAGTGTGGGGCGTCGTGCAGACAGGGAGTTGATGAGACCAGCTGAAGCTTGTCAGCTCATTTAGGCCTCTATAAGAACTCCCAGCTTCATTAGATGTTAGCTCATGCCTGGAACCAGACCTGTGTGGACTGTCTAGGGAGAGTGAACCCCTGTGCGGTGAGACAAAGCCTGTGTGGCTATTTGCTTGGACATTTAAAACCAGGGACTTAGGGACTAGGACAGCACTAGGCTGCTCCCAGTTGTTAGTTAGGAAAAATGTATGTTTAGTCAGAGGTCAAGTTGACCAGGATTTATTTTGTTTATGTTTCTTTTGCTTTGCTGTGTTTTGTCACTGTAAATAGAAAATAAACCGCACCTTTTTGATTTTGAAAACAACAACCTCCGTTTGCTGGGCCTGTTTTTGTGTGGGGAGCCCATCTCGGGGGTCACACACACCCGCTGCCGAGCTAACCCCCTCACAGTTGGTGGAGAACCAGTGGCAGTTTTTTTTTAAGCCAGCATGGAGGAGATACTGAAGCAGCTGGCTCTAGCAAATGCCAATCAACAGCAGACAAATGCAGGTTTGCAAAAGAGCCTTGCAGCTCATCAACAGAGCCTTGCAGCTCAACAACAGAACTTCGCAGCCCAGCAGCAAGCTCATCAACAGAGCCTTGCAGCCCAGCAGCAAGCTCACCAACAGAGTCTGGAAGCTCAGCAACAAGCCCAGCAGCAATCTGAGGCCCGCTTCATAGACCTGTTACAGAAGCAAGAGCAGAGACTACAACAAATGGAAGCAGTAATGCAGCAACGTCCGCAGACCAGTGAGGAAAGCCGTCCCACTAATACCGCGTCCTTCGGGGTGAGTCGTTTATTGACAAAAATGACTGGAGAGGATGATCCAGAGGTATTTTTGACCACATTTGAAAGGACTGCTGAAAGAGAAAAGTGGCCTGAGGAGCAGTGGGCTGGACTGGTGGCTCCTCTGTTAACTGGTGAATCGCAGAAGGCTTACTATGACCTAGAGCCTGACCAAGCAAAAGACTATGTGATGCTAAAAGCTGAAATATTGGCAAGGCTGGGTGTCACCCAGGCTGTCCGGGCTCAGCGTGTGCATAACTGGACTTTCCAGCTTGGAAAACCCCCCAGGTCTCAAATGTATGATCTCATTCACCTGAGCAGAAAGTGGCTACAGCCAGAGACTTTGTCCGCACCAAAGATTGTGGAACGTGTTGTAATGGATCGGTTTTTGAGAGCTCTTCCTACTGCCATCCAAAAGTGGGTAAGCCATGGAGACCCAGAGACGGCCGATGGTCTTGTGGATCGTGTGGAGAAATACTTGGCTACAGAGAACCTGACGGCCTCTTCCAGAGACACTCGGACTTTCCACCCTAAGACCAGACCATCCCCAGGGGCGGATAAGAGGATTCCAAGGGGTGAGGGTGGAGAGAGTAAGAGGGTGGGAGCTCTACCCCAAGTTTGGCGAGAACAGCCTGGGAAATCAGCGGCTCAAGAGGCGGCAAGAAGGATCGTTTGCTACCGCTGCCGGCAAGCGGGACATATTGCAGCCAATTGCCCGGTTGTGGAGGAACCCATGCAGTGTGACTTTCTCACGGGCAGACGTCAGTCGCTGTGTGCGACAGTCGCATGCACTGCCATTCGAGGAACTGAGAAACATTTATGCAAAATGTGTGTTAATGGTAGAAATGTTGTGGTATTGCTGGATTCAGGTAGCCTTGTGACCCTGATAAAGGCGGAGTTAGTTAAAACAGAGGTCTCTGGGAATAGCAAGGTAGCTGTTATTTGTGTGCATGGGGACACCCGAGAGTATCCAGTGACTACAGTGTGTTTCGAGACCCCCAAAGGTACCCTCTCTCATCCAGTGGGCTTAGTATCTCAGTTACCGCATGACGCCATTGTGGGAAGGGATTTTCCGAAGTTCTGGGAACTGTGGGATGATCCTGAGCCCCCCACTGGTGCCCCTATGTACCAGGAATGTGATAGCCAGAACTCCCCTGAGAGTGGTGAGGACTCTCCGGAATTTCCCTTATCAGTATTGGCAGGGGAGACTCAAGAAACTGGAGAGGAGCCCACCTCCTCAGACGAAAACCTACCGTCTGTGGAGTTTTCTGATCTTGAGGTTCACAGGGAAAACTTTGCCACAGAACAGTTGAAAGACCCCGCCCTAATAAAGGCACGGGAAAACGTAGTGAAAATAGATGGCGAGTTAGTGAACCCAGATAATACCTGCACTTACCCATACTTCAGCGTAGAGAAGGACCTACTGTATCGGGTGGCAAAAAGGGCAGAAGAAACCGTTGAGCAGCTTGTGGTGCCCAAACCTTACAGGAAGTTGGTGTTGGAGTTGGCCCATGGGCACATTCTTGGAGGTCATCTGGGGATAGAGAAAACCCGAGAGAGGGTATTACAGAGATTCTATTGGCCGGGGGTGATGAAGGACATAGAAAATTATTGTTCCTCCTGCCCTGTGTGTCAGAGGTCGGCCCGATGCCACATTTCCGTAGCCCGCTGGTCCCTCTACCCATCATTGAGGTCCCGTTTGAGAGGATCGCCATGGATTTGGTAGGTCCTATAATCAAGTCCGCTAGGGGGCACCAGTACATATTAGTTATAATGGACTATGCCACCCGTTATCCAGAAGCGATCCCTCTCCGAAATACCTCGGCCAAAACCATAGCCAAAGAGCTATCTCTTGTGTTTAGCCGGGTGGGTATTTGTAAAGAACTGCTTACGGACCAAGGTACACCCTTTATGTCCCGGGTTATGAAGGAGCTGTGTAAATTGTTCAAAGTGACGCAATTACGTACATCTGTGTATCACCCCCAAACCGATGGGCTGGTTGAAAGATTCAACAAAACCCTAAAACAAATGTTGAAGAAAGTGGTGGATAGAGATGGAAAGGATTGGGACTGTCTACTTCCTTATCTGATGTTTGCTATTAGGGAGGTGCCCCAATCCTCTACGGGATTCTCCCCCTTTGAGTTACTGTATGGGAGACACCCAAGAGGGCTGTTGGATATTGCCAAGGAAACTTGGGAAAGTGAGAGTTCTCCCCACAGGAGTGTGATTGAGCATGTCGCCCTGATGCAAGACCGAATTGCACAGGTAATGCCCATCGTGAAGGAACATTTGGCCCAAGCGCAGTTAGCACAGCAGAGAGTGTACAACCGTGGAGCCAAGACCCGTACCTTTTCCCCGGGGGATAGGATACTGGTACTTGTCCCTACGGTTGAAAGTAAATTCCTTGCCAAATGGCAAGGCCCCTACGAGATAATAGAAAAAGTGAGCGAAGTGAATTACAAGGTCAGACAACCAGGAAGGCGAAAGCCCGAACAGATCTATCACGTTAATCTGTTGAAAGCCTGGAGGGATAGAGAGTCCCTAGTCGCAGACACTTGGTCACCAGCTCAAACTGGTTGCGTGATTCCTGAGGTTGGAATAGCAGCCACCTTGTCACAACCCCAACAACAGGAGGTTAAGGAGTTTGTGCTTCACAACAAGGAGGTATTCTCTGAGCTGCCGGGACAAACATCTGGGGTAGAGCATGACATCATTACCCCGCCCGGTGAAAGGGTGAAGTTAAAACCCTATCGGATCCCAGAGGCCCGACGGGAAGCAATACGGGAGGAAGTACAGAAAATGCTGAACTTAGGGGTGATAGAGGAGTCCCAAAGTGATTGGTCTAGTCCCATTGTGTTGGTGCCTAAACCGGATGGGAGCTGGCGATTTTGTAACGATTTTCGTCAGTTGAACAAAGTTACCTCGGCCAAAACCATAGCCAAAGAGCTATCTCTTGTGTTTAGCCGGGTGGGTATTTGTAAAGAACTGCTTACGGACCAAGGTACACCCTTTATGTCCCGGGTTATGAAGGAGCTGTGTAAATTGTTCAAAGTGACGCAATTACGTACATCTGTGTATCACCCCCAAACCGATGGGCTGGTTGAAAGATTCAACAAAACCCTAAAACAAATGTTGAAGAAAGTGGTGGATAGAGATGGAAAGGATTGGGACTGTCTACTTCCTTATCTGATGTTTGCTATTAGGGAGGTGCCCCAATCCTCTACGGGATTCTCCCCCTTTGAGTTACTGTATGGGAGACACCCAAGAGGGCTGTTGGATATTGCCAAGGAAACTTGGGAAAGTGAGAGTTCTCCCCACAGGAGTGTGATTGAGCATGTCGCCCTGATGCAAGACCGAATTGCACAGGTAATGCCCATCGTGAAGGAACATTTGGCCCAAGCGCAGTTAGCACAGCAGAGAGTGTACAACCGTGGAGCCAAGACCCGTACCTTTTCCCCGGGGGATAGGATACTGGTACTTGTCCCTACGGTTGAAAGTAAATTCCTTGCCAAATGGCAAGGCCCCTACGAGATAATAGAAAAAGTGAGCGAAGTGAATTACAAGGTCAGACAACCAGGAAGGCGAAAGCCCGAACAGATCTATCACGTTAATCTGTTGAAAGCCTGGAGGGATAGAGAGTCCCTAGTCGCAGACACTTGGTCACCAGCTCAAACTGGTTGCGTGATTCCTGAGGTTGGAATAGCAGCCACCTTGTCACAACCCCAACAACAGGAGGTTAAGGAGTTTGTGCTTCACAACAAGGAGGTATTCTCTGAGCTGCCGGGACAAACATCTGGGGTAGAGCATGACATCATTACCCCGCCCGGTGAAAGGGTGAAGTTAAAACCCTATCGGATCCCAGAGGCCCGACGGGAAGCAATACGGGAGGAAGTACAGAAAATGCTGAACTTAGGGGTGATAGAGGAGTCCCAAAGTGATTGGTCTAGTCCCATTGTGTTGGTGCCTAAACCGGATGGGAGCTGGCGATTTTGTAACGATTTTCGTCAGTTGAACAAAGTTACAAAATTTGACACCTACCCCATGCCACATATAGATGAGTTGATCGACTGGCTGGGAACAGCCCGATACACGACGACTCTTGACCTCACAAAAGGGTATTGGCAAATCCCCCTGGCCAAATTGGCCAAAGAGAAAACCGCATTTGTAACCCCAGACGGGGCGTTCCAATATAAAAGAATGCCGTTCGGGTTACAGAATGCGCCGGCCACATTCCAGCGGAAAATGGACCAGATGCTGAGGCCCCATCGGAAGTATGCTGCGGCTTATCTGGATGACATAATTGTCCATAGCACAGATTGGGCCTCACATCTGCCAAAAGTGCAAGCAGTCCTGGACTCTGTTCGGGAAGCGGGGTTTACGGCTAACCCCAAGAAGTGTACCATTGGGCAGGAGGAGGCCAAATATCTTGGGTACACCATTGGGAGGGGAGTAATAAAACCCCAACTCAACAAAGTCGAGGCCATCCAGAGTTGGCCACGTCCCAACAGCAAGAAGCAGGTACGAGCCTTTCTGGGAATCGCTGGGTATTATCGGCGATTCATTCCCCACTTTGCTTCTAAGGCTGTGCCCCTAACCAACCTAACGAAGGGGAAAGGGTCGGTCATGATTAAATGGACCCCCGAGGCTGAGGCAGCATTCCAATTCTTGAAACAAGCCTTATGTAGCCAGCCAGTGTTGTACTCACCCGACTTCTCTAAAGACTTTGTCGTACAAAGTGATGCGTCAGATGTGGGGTTAGGAGCAGTATTGTCCCAGGTCTGGAACGGGGAAGAGCACCCAGTCATTTACCTCAGCAGGAAGTTGAAGTCCCATGAGGTAAATTACGCCACCGTTGAAAAGGAGTGTTTAGCGGTGAAGTGGGCTCTAGATTCCCTTCGGTACTACCTGCTAGGTAGGCACTTTGACATGGTTACGGATCACGCTCCGTTAAAGTGGATGGCTCAAAACAAGGAAACAAATAGAAGAGTGAATAGGTGGTTCCTGGCCCTCCAGGAATTCAACTTCACAGTAAAGCATCGCCCTGGCGTTCAAATGGGGAATGTGGATGCTTTGTCTCGAGTACATGAATGCCTGATTGCTGGTGTTCCAACCCCGAGGTTAAAACAAGAGGGGGGGTATGTGATAGACTTGTGCACAACGGAAAAATTTGTTCCGTTTCGGTTCGTTTCTTTCCGGTCCTGTTGATTCGTAATCATTCGTAATTTTGCTAGACGGGATTTTTCGTGTTCGGACTCATTCGTATTTTTGCAAGCGACATTTTTCGTTGAATTTTTTGTTGCTTTATAATTCGTACTTTCGGTAGAGTACGTTGTTTTTCGTTGATTCTGGACACAACTCCTACTTTCGTAACTTTTTTTTGGTTCGTACTTTCGGTAGAGTACGTTGTTTTTCGTTGATTCTGGACACAACTCCTACTTTCGTAACTTTTTTTGGGTTCGTTGATTCGTAATTTTCCGTGTCTCTCTCACAACGACGCTGCCTATTATGCCTAATGTGCTTCGAATGGATTTGTACTTTTCTAAATACATTGCGGTTATTTGTAACGATTCGAAATCTCGTATTTTACTTTCGTTTTTAACATGCGGCTATAGCCTCCGCCCCTGTACACCATTTTGAGAGGGTTCAGCATGGTGAGGGAGAAGCAGAGAGCAGAGCAGAGTGTTATTGTGCTTCGAATGGATTTGAAATCTCGTATTTTACTTTCGTTTTTTACATGCGGCTATAACCTCCGCCCCTGTACACCATATTGAGAGGGAGTTCAGCACGGTGTGGGAGAAGCAGAGAGCAGAGCAGAGTGAGTGTTATTGTGCTTCGTATGGATTCGTACATTCGTAACTTTTTCATAACGAATTATGCCGAAGACATTCGGGCATTCGCTATTTGCGGTATAATTTATTTCGGATTCGGTCTTATTCGTAATTGCTTTGTTCGGAAATTCGAATGCTTCCGAATGTCCGAAAGTTGCTAAATTCGGACGAATTTCAATTCGTTACGAAACGAATTGCACAAGCCTAGTATGTGACAGCAGGAAGGTAAAGTCACCTGGTTGCATCCAGGGGGGTAGATATATTTCGGCCAGATTCAGGCTTTACGCCGACTTATACAACTAGGTGGAGAGTTGTATAAGCCCAGCTAAGGCTAGTGGGCTCATGGATGACTCATACCTCTAGGGAGAGTGTGGGGCGTCGTGCAGACAGGGAGTTGATGAGACCAGCTGAAGCTTGTCAGCTCATTTAGGCCTCTATAAGAACTCCCAGCTTCATTAGATGTTAGCTCATGCCTGGAACCAGACCTGTGTGGACTGTCTAGGGAGAGTGAACCCCTGTGCGGTGAGACAAAGCCTGTGTGGCTATTTGCTTGGACATTTAAAACCAGGGACTTAGGGACTAGGACGGCACTAGGCTGCTCCCAGTTGTTAGTTAGGAAACCTGTATGTTTAGTCAGAGGTCAAGTTGACCAGGATTTATTTTGTTTATGTTTCTTTTGCTTTGCTGTGTTTTGTCACTGTACATAGAAAATAAACCGCACCTTTTTGATTTTGAAAACCACAACCTCCGTTTGCTGGGCCTGTTTTTGTGTGGGGAGCCCATCTCGGGGGTCACACACACCCGCTGCCGAGCTAACCCCCTCACAGTATTCTCAGATTGTTCTTGGTGTTTTAAGGCGGAAATCTACTCATATTTAATCCCTCTGGTCATTCTTTCTTAAACAAGATGGCACAATGGGTAAAAATGCGTGAAACAAATTTTGGAGCACACCCCTTGCATTTTTAGAAATTTTTAAAAATGTTTTAGGAAGGCAGAAAAGGTATTAAAATGGTTTCAAAAGCCCTCCACAATGATGAAACAATGAGTGAAATGGAAAATGGACAATTAAAATTTGTTTAAGACCAACTTCCTGTTTTGGTGACTTCACATTGATGACGTTTTTGACTTTTGGTGGTTTCACTTCTGATTTAAGAAAATGGGTACTCTTAGATTAATCTTTTCTTTTTAATGCTGAAACAAATCATATTCATCCCTCTGGTCATTCTTTCTTAAAAAAGATGGCACAATGCATACAAAGGCATAAAATAAAAATTTCAGGTCACGCCCTTTGCATTTTTCCAAATTTTGAAAAATGTCTCAGGAATGCAAAAAAGAAATTAAAACGGGATCAAAAGCCCTCCACAATGATGAAACAATGAGTGAAATGGAAAATGGACAATGAAAATTTGTTTAAGAGCCACTTCCTGTTTTGGTGACGTCACATTGATGATGTTTTTGACTTTTGGTGGTTTCATTTCCGGTTTAAGAAAATAGGTATTCTTAGGTTGTTCTTGGCAGTTTAAGGTGGAAATCTGCTTATATTTAATCCCTCTGGTCATTCTTTCTTAAAAAAGATGGCAAAATAGGTAAAAATGTGTAAAACATACATTTTGGGGCACGCCCCTTGCATTTTTTGAAATTTTTAAAAATGTCCCAGGAAGGCAGAAAAGATATTAAAATGGGCTCAAAAGCCCTCCACAATGATGAAACAATGAGTGAAATGGAAAATAGACAATGAAAATTTGTTTAAGACCAACTTCCTGTTTTGGTGACGTCACATTGATGACGTTTTTGACTTTTGGTGGTTTCACGTCCAATTTAAGAAAATGGGTACTCTCAGATTGTTCTTGACGTTTTAAGGCGGAAATCTACTCATATTTAATCCCTCTGGTCATTCTTTCTTAAAAAAAGATGGCACAATGCATACAAAGGCATAAAATAAAAATTTCAGGTCACGCCCTTTGCATTTTTCCAAATTTTGAAAAATGTCTTAGGAATGCAAAAAAGACAGTAAAACAGGCTCAAAAGCCCTCCACAATGATGAAACAATGAGTGAAATGGAAAATGGACAATGAAAATTTGTTTAAGAGAAACTTCCTGTTTTAGTGATGTCACATTGATGATGTTTTTGACTTTTGGTGGTTTCATTCCGGTGTAAGAAAATGGGTATTCTCAGATTGTTCTTGGCGTTTTAAGGCGGAAATCTACTCATATTTAATCCCTCTGGTCATTCTTTCTTAAAAAAGATGGCACAATGGGTAAAAATGCGTGAAACAAATTTTGGAGCACACCCCTTGCATTTTTAGAAATTTTTAAAAATGTTTTAGGAAGGCAGAAAAGGTATTAAAATGGTTTCAAAAGCCCTCCACAATGATGAAACAATGAGTGAAATGGAAAATGGACAATTAAAATTTGTTTAAGACCAACTTCCTGTTTTGGTGACTTCACATTGATGACGTTTTTGACTTTTGGTGGTTTCACTTCTGATTTAAGAAAATGGGTACTCTTAGATTAATTTTTTCTTTTTAATGCTGAAACAAATCATATTCATCCCTCTGGTCATTCTTTCTTAAAAAAGATGGCACAATGCATACAAAGGCATAAAATAAAAATTTCAGGTCACACCCTTTGCATTTTTCCAAATTTTGAAAAATGTCTCAGGAATGCAAAAAAGAAATTAAAACGGGATCAAAAGCCCTCCACAATGATGAAACAATGAGTGAAATGGAAAATGGACAATGAAAATTTGTTTAAGAGCCACTTCCTGTTTTGGTGACGTCACATTGATGATGTTTTTGACTTTTGGTGGTTTCATTTCCGGTTTAAAAAAATAGGTATTCTTAGGTTGTTCTTGGCAGTTTAAGGTGGAAATCTGCTTATATTTAATCCCTCTGGTCATTCTTTCTTAAAAAAGATGGCAAAATAGGTAAAAATTTGTAAAACATACATTTTGGGGCACGCCCCTTGCATTTTTTGAAATTTTTAAAAATGTCCCAGGAAGGCAGAAAAGATATTAAAATGGGCTCAAAAGCCCTCCACAATGATGAAACAATGAGTGAAATGGAAAATAGACAATGAAAATTTGTTTAAGACCAACTTCCTGTTTTGGTGACGTCACATTGATGACGTTTTTGACTTTTGGTGGTTTCACGTCCAATTTAAGAAAATGGGTACTCTCAGATTGTTCTTGACGTTTTAAGGCGGAAATCTACTCATATTTAATCCCTCTGGTCATTCTTTCTTAAAAAAAGATGGCACAATGCATACAAAGGCATAAAATAAAAATTTCAGGTCACGCCCTTTGCATTTTTCCAAATTTTGAAAAATGTCTTAGGAATGCAAAAAAGACAGTAAAACAGGCTCAAAAGCCCTCCACAATGATGAAACAATGAGTGAAATGGAAAATGGACAATGAAAATTTGTTTAAGAGACACTTCCTGTTTTAGTGATGTCACATTGATGATGTTTTTGACTTTTGGTGGTTTCATTCCGGTGTAAGAAAATGGGTATTCTCAGATTGTTCTTGGCGTTTTAAGGCGGAAATCTACTCATATTTAATCCCTCTGGTCATTCTTTCTTAAAAAAGATGGCACAATGGGTAAAAATGCGTGAAACAAATTTTGGAGCACACCCCTTGCATTTTTTTATTTTTTTAAAATGTTTTAGGAAGGCAGAAAAGGTATTAAAATGGTTTCAAAAGCCCTCCACAATGATGAAACAATGAGTGAAATGGAAAATGGACAATGAAAATTTGTTTAAGACCAACTTCCTGTTTTGGTGACGCCACATTGATGACATTTTTGACTTTTGGTGGTTTCACTTCTGATTTAAGAAAATGGGTACTCTCAGATTAATCTTTTCTTTTTAATGCTGAAACAACTCATATTCATCCCTCTGGTCATTCTTTCTTAAAAAAGATGGCACAATGCATACAAAGGCATAAAATAAAAAATTCCGGTCACGCCCTTTGCATTTTTCCAAATTTTGAAAAATGTCTCAAGAATGCAAAAAAGACAGTAAAACGGGCTCAAAAGCCCTCCACAATGATGAAACAATGAGTGAAATAGAAAATGGACAATGAAAATTTGTTTAAGACCAACTTCCTGTTTTGATGACGTCACATTGATGACGTTTTTGACTTTTGGTGGTTTCACTTCCAATTTAAGAAAATGGGTACTCTCAGATTGTTCTTGGCGTTTTAAGGCGGAAATCTACTCATATTTAATCCCTCTGGTCATTCTTTCTTAAAAAAGATGGCACAATGCATACAAAGGCATAAAATAAAAATTTCAGGTCACGCCCTTTGCATTTTTCCAAATTTTGAAAAATGTCTCAGGAATGCAAAAAAGACAGTAAAACAGGCTCAAAAGCCCTCCACAATGATGAGACAATGAGTGAAATGGAAAATGGACAATGAAAATTTGTTTAAGAGACACTTCCTGTTTTAGTGACGTCACATTGATGATGTTTTTGACATTTGGTGGTTTCACTTCCGATTTAAGAAAATGGGTACTCTCAGATTGTTCTTTTCTTTTTAATGCTGAAACAACTCATATTTTAGCCCTCTGGTCATTCTTTCTTAAAAGGATGGCACAATGCATACAAAGGCATAAAATAAAAATTTCTGGTCGCGCCCTTTACATTTTTCCAAATTTTGAAAAATGTCTCAGGAATGCAGAAAAGACAGTAAAACGGACTCAAAAGCCCTCCACAATGATGAAACAATGAGTGAAATGGAAAATGGACAATGAAAATTTGTTTAAGAGACACTTCCTGTTTTACTGACGTCACATTGATGACGTTTTTGACTTTTGGTGGTTTTAATCCGGTGTAAGAAAATGGGTATTCTCAGATTGTTCTTGGCGTTTTAAGGCGGAAATCTACTCATATTTAATCCCTCTGGTCATTCTTTCTTAAAAAGATGGCACAATGCATACAAAGGCATAAAATAAAAATTTCCGGTCACGCCCTTTGCATTTTTCCAAATTTTGAAAAATGTCTCAGGAATGCAAAAAAGACAGTAAAACAGTCTCAAAAGCCCTCCACAATGATGAAACAATGAGTGAAATGGAAAATGGACAATGAAAATTTGTTTAAGAGACACTTCCTGGGGCGTGGTTTCGGCATGCTGTAGAGCGGTCGCACTTCTCCTGAGCTCCGGCGCCGACCCAGCTAAAAGCACCTGAACCGACACTGCGACATCGTTTACACCCGAAACAAGGATGCGGAGGAAGCTGGGCAAGCCCACACCCAAAAAAGGCACCTCGGCGGGCTCGATAAAGCGCTATTTAGCATCCGAACCGGACGCCATGGAAGACCTGGATGGCCTGGGCCGATCACCGCTTGGCGCGCACTCGGGAGCAGGCTCCGCCTCCCGCAACAGGCCTGGACTCAGGCGTTGTTCCCCTGACTTGCTGGCCGGATCGGAGGGTGAAGAGAGCTCCCCCAGACACTCGGGAGTTGCCGCTCTGGTAAGCGATCTCCCCACTAAGACGGACCTGGCCTCCCTGCTACTGAGCATAGAGAAGGTCATTAAAAAGGAGGTCTCCGCTGTGCGCGCGGACCTCTCCCATGTACTTGAACGGGTGGAGGAGACTGAGCAGCGCTTAGACCGCCACGCGACCGCCATTAGGGCCTTGCAGGCTTCCTCCCGCCAACTCGCCATAGCCCACAGACTGGCTCTATATAAGATGGAGGACCAGGAAAACCGCAGCAGACGCCATAACATTAGAATCAGAGGTCTCCCCGAGGCTACCGGGGATGATGACCTTCTGCCCTCCGTCCGCGGCATCTTTAATAGTCTCCTGGGCCTACCGCCGGATAACCCGCTGAAAATCGATAGAGTGCACAGGGCCTTGAGGCCTCGCAACTTATCCACCGACACCCCACGGGACGTAATCTGCAGGGTCCACCACTACCCGGAAAAAGAGCTGATTATGAAAAAGGCTAGAGATGCCACCCCAATAGACTTTGATGGCGCCATGCTCTCCCTCTACCCGGACCTTGCCAGGGAAACACTGGAGAGGCGCAGGGCCCTCCGGCCACTAACGGAAATCCTCAGGGCTGCAAACATCAAATATAGATGGGGCTTTCCTGCTGCTCTAATAGCCAACAAGGAAGGTAAAACGGCGGTGCTTCGTTTCCCAGAGGATCTGGAAAAGTTTTGTGCGGACATGACCATTCCTCCCCCAGAGCTTCCTGGATGGCAGGATGTCATTCCCCCTTTAACTGGCAACGCGGGGCCAATGTGGCAGAAGGCGGACCGCAAGCTTCGCTCGTCTGTTCCGGGCTCCTCGCCACACACTGGCTGAGCCCTGTGCTTCTCGATCGTGTCCACACTCTCGTATGAGAATGGTTTGCCTCGTTTTGGCTGTTCACCCACCTGTTTGTTTTTACCTTCAAAAAAAAAAAAGAAGAGGAACAGTTCGTTCAGGCCTACCTAACGTATAGCCTCTAGATGGACGGGCAGGGTGAGGCAATGAGGGGACCTGGTTCTCTCTTCTCGGGCTATGGCCTGATGGTGCAGTTCGGTTCTATTTTATTTTATTGTACTTTATACTACTTTTTGATTTTTCTTTTTCATTAGGATATATTGGATATTTTACATGTTTGCTGGGGTTGGCGCCGGGGCATCGGGACACTGCTAAGACCTCTGTTGGGACCGGTGTCCGGATGCCCGGGCCTCTCCGCCCCCTCCTTGGTGGGAGCTGTGGTGCCCTGCGCCTCCGCGCGCCTGTCCCCTTGTGGGGCGGGTGGGCGGGTGTGTTGGGCCTCATGCGCGGCCTGCTTGAGCACGGCAGTTCTATGCGTGCATCTTTAACCAGCCTGATGGGTTGGTCTTTCTTATGTCTGTTTTGTGTTACTAACTTCTCTTCTTTTCTTCCTTTTTCGTTTCTCGCCTTCTCTCATACCTATCTATCCCCACCCCTCCCCTGTACTCGATATCTCCTGCCTCGGATCCAAACACCTGTGAGGAATGTGATCGCGGCTCCCCTCTTCAGCTCTCCATGGCTACGGTAAACCTACTCTCATTTAATGTACGGGGCTTACATTCCCCCGGTAAGAGACACAACCTTTATAGGGAGCTTGGTCGCCTGCGGGGGGACGTGATCTTCCTGCAGGAGACCCACCTTACTCATACGACCTCGGTAAAGTTATTTTCACAACAATACCCCACGTGGTATTATAGCCTCTCGGATATACACAAAGCCAAGGGGGTGGCCATTGGGTTCCGCAGGGGAGCCGCGTTTACATTAGATTCCATGTTAAGTGACCCGTTGGGACGTTTTCTGTTTCTGAGGGGCACCCTGGGCAGTATGCCATGCACTCTGGCGACCCTATATGCTCCTAATCGCAACCAGGCAAGCTTTATTGCTTCCACACTCGGGAAATTACAAGACTTCTCGCGGGGCTGCATCCTCCTAGCGGGTGATTTCAATATTCCCCTGGAACCAGTCATTGACACTTCCAGGGGGAGCTCTAGTATTCCACATAAACAATTGCATTATGTTCGCAAGAAGCTTCACGAAGCGCAACTTATTGACACCTGGAGGACCATGCACCCGCGAGAAAGGGACTTTACCCACTTTTCACAGGTTCACCTAACCTATTCTAGAATTGACCTTTGGTTTATTGATCATCGACACCTACCGTTACTGGTGAGGTCGTCCATTGAGTCTTCACCTATCTCCGACCATATGTCCATTACACTTACTATCAAGGTCTTATCCCTCCCCCTCAAATCCACCAACTGGAAGTTGAACGAGGAACTCATTGCAGATGAGATTGATAGAAAAGCGATAGAGGAGGCTATCTCCTTATATTTTAAAGAAAACTCTCACCCAGACATTTCCCCGGGTACATTGTGGGAAGCCCATAAGGCTTACATACGTGGCAGGCTGATGGAATTAGGATCCAGAAAGAAAAGGGAACGCACATTCCAGCAAACTAAATTGCTCACTGAAATTAAACACCTCGAACAGAGCCACAAAATCAGACACTCACAAGACTTATTCCATGCCTTAACGGAAAAAAGAGAGGAGTTGAAGTCCGTTATGCACTTAGAGCAAAAACAACAGGCTCGTTTAGTTGCCCGAGGTTACTATGAATGGGGAAACAAACCGAGTAAATTATTAGCCCGCTCCTTGCAGCAGAGGAAATCTGCTTCCTTTATTGCTAAAATCAAAACCCCTTCAAATATTATGATACACGATACTCCCTCCATTGCCAAAGAGTTTCGGGAGTTTTACCAGCAATTATATAATGTACCACATTCTATTACAGACTTGGATAGGAAAAGGGACCTTATCAAGGAGTATCTGGGGCGGGCAAACCTCCCCAAGTTAGCGCCTGAGGTCTTGACTTCCTTGGAGGGTGAGCTTACCACCGGAGAGCTGCACTCAGCTTTAAAAAGCATGACAGGTGGCAAGGCTCCGGGACCGGACGGATTCACGGTAGCATATTACCGCGCCTATGCAGGTTTACTTATGCCTCGCTTAGCCGCCTATGCCAATGTGACCTCTACCGGTGGTGAGCTCCGACCCGAGACTATCCATGCCCACATTACAGTTATCCCAAAGCCTGAAAAGGACCCTAGTTTATGTGGTAGCTACCGCCCCATTTCCCTGTTGAATATCGACGCGAAAATTTATGCCAAAGCCATTGCGAACAGACTTCTTCCCCTGATCCCGAAGTGGATATCCAGAGACCAGACGGGCTTTATCCCCGGTAGGGAGGCGAGGGATAACTCCCTTCGCACCCTCTCTCTGATCGCGCACGCACGGGGATCCTCCCGGCCCACCCTTCTGCTGTCCACGGATGCTGAGAAGGCGTTTGATAGGGTGGACTGGGAGTTTCTAATGGCAACTTTGGCCTATTTGGGTATTAACACTCCCCTTTTGTCTCAAATTTTGGCGCTGTACAACAACCCCACGGCTCAATTACGCATTAATGGCACATTGGGCGACCCTTTCACCTTACACAATGGCACACGCCAGGGCTGCCCCCTTTCTCCTATTCTATTTGCCCTTTCCTTGGAGCCATTCCTCTCTATTGTAAGACATAACCCGAACATACATGGAATAGTCACAGGTCCCGTAGAACATAAATACGCTGCCTATGCGGATGATATCTTATTTTATATTCAGCAACCCCTGATTTCCCTCCCGAACCTTTTGTCGGAGTTCTCCCAATATAGTGTTATCTCCAATTTCAAGATTAACATGACAAAGTCTGAAATACTGAATATATCCGTCCCGATACACACAGCCTCGCACCTCTCACAACCGTTCCCCTTTAATTGGCAACTGAAGAAAATGAAATATTTAGGTATCTATCTAACGCCAAATCTGACAGCCTTATTCAGAGTAAACTACATCCCATTGCTAAACACCATTAGAACTGACATACAGAGATGGTCACAACTCGCTCATTCCTGGATGGGGAGAATAGGGGTGATCAAGATGAATATACTGCCCAGGGTGCTATTCATGTTTCAGATGATTCCATTTGGTGTCCCGGTCGGCTTCTTCGCTAAACTTACCTCCATTGTCGGTAGATATGTGTGGAACAGGAGGCGGCCCAGACTTGCTAGATCTCTTATGATTAGGCAAAAGGGAAGGGGTGGTTTAGCCCTACCAGACTTCAGATTATATTTCCGTGCGACAATCCTGACCAGGCTCTCGGATCTGAAATACCACAAATCTACTAAACTTTGGGCAGCCCTGGAGACAGAGCTCAGTGGCTCGGATATCTCCTCACAAATGTGGATCCCGAGGAAGTTTAGAAGCCTCTCGGCTACTACATCTCCACTGACTCACTCTTCTTTAATGGCTTGGGACTATATATGTAAAGCTCACAAATGGGAATACAACTCACCCTTACTTCCTTTGAGCGGACACAATTATTTTCCCCCTGGAAACATTACACCGGGGGTTTACCCCTGGAACCTAGGAACTGGGACTCTCCTACACCAGGTCACTTTCTCTGGGAACATCTTACCCTTGTCTACACTTCTCCCTAATACACTCGTTACCAACATGGATCATTGGAGGTATCGTCAACTAACAGCATTTGTTCATTCTCTACCGAAACCCCTGAGAGCATTTACTGAGCTGACCCCACTGGAATTAGCATTCTCCGAGGACCGGCCGGTGGAGAAACCTACTTCCTACTTTTACCGCACTCTAGTGGATCTGTCCTCCACCAAAGACCCTTCGTTTATCCATAACTGGGAGCTAGACCTACAAAAAGACTTAACCAGCTCCCAAAAGAGCGACATCCTAGCACTAGCCCACATCTCCTCTGGAGCTTCACATATGGCAGAGGTGAATTACAAGCTCCTTACGAGATGGCATTACTCACCCGTAATTTTACACAAGACCTTCTCTCACATGTCCTCCCTGTGTTGGAGGGACTGCGGGGAGAGGGCGACTCATGCCCATATCTGGTGGCTATGCCCACGCATACGCCCATTCTGGTTGACGGTACTTCACTGGATCGGAGAGATCCAGGGGTGGGAGACCCCTAATGATCCTTGGGTTGTTTTGTTCCACTGTACAGGCGGGCCAGTAGGACCATATAAAAGATCAATAACGCCACACCTTCTTAACGCTGCAAAGGCTCTTATTCCACGCTTTTGGAAGAAAAAAAACATCCCCTCACTACGCCTCTGGCTGGTGAAAGTAGACGAAATCTATCACATGGAGGACATGACCCTCTCTCTCAGGGGTAAATCTGATCTCGCAAAAAAGATATGGTCCTGCTGGATTGCTTTTAAATATACCGCCGCATATGCGGAAATTATGTCTCAGCCGGTATAACGGCGCTTTGTACATTGTACTAACTGTATCAGATACTATATTTGTTCGGATGT
The DNA here is from genome assembly GCA_029206835.1 of Rana muscosa. Classification (NCBI taxonomy): domain Eukaryota; kingdom Metazoa; phylum Chordata; class Amphibia; order Anura; family Ranidae; genus Rana; species Rana muscosa. The sequence continues at coordinate 265,874 of JARGYO010001557.1, forward strand.
GATTGGACCGTGGCAGGTCCCCCCCCTATCCCCACCCCTCCCTCTTTTCCTTCCACACCTTTCATTTCTTTTACCCCCCTGTGTTCTTTCTTTCTCTGTTCTTCCTTCATCTTATTATGTTATATTGTTAAGGTGATACGCTTTGACCGTTGAATTTTATGATGAAGAAGCCACTCTCTTCCAATCCGCGATGTAGCATCCCTACACAGGAATGTGGGGGTTTGTGATTTGTATGTATGTCAATGCCCAACGATGTTACTGGAGGCGAGTGGCTGTATTGTATAATGATGTACCGCCTTTTCTCAATAAAAACGAATTAAACAAAAAAAAAGAGACACTTCCTGTTTTAGTGAGGTCACATTGATGACATTTTTGAGTTTTGGTGGTTTCATTCCGGTGTAAGAAAATGGGTATTCTCAGATTGTTCTTGGCGTTTTAAGGCGGGAATCTACTCATATTTAATCCCTCTGGTTATTCTTTCTTAAAAAAGATGGCACAATGCATACAAAGGCATAAAATAAAAATTTCCGGTCACGCCCTTTGCATTTTTCCAAATTTTGAAAAATGTCTCAGGAATGCAAAAAAGACAGTAAAACAGGCTCAAAAGCCCTCCACAATGATGAAACAATGAGTGAAATGGAAAATTGTTCTTGGCGTTTTAAGGCAGAAATCTACTCACATTTAATCCCTCTGGTCATTCTTTCTTAACCACTTAACGACCGCCCACCGCCGATTTACGTCGGCAGAATGGCACGGACAGGCAGAATCACGTAGATCTACGTGATCGCCTTTGTGCAGTTGAGGGGTCCATCCGTACCCCCCTTCACTGCAGTGAGCGGCCGTTAAGTGTTCGGGAGCGATCAGGCATGAGGGGGCGGCCGCTCGATTCCGCCCCCCCCCTCGCGATCGCTCCCAGCCAATGAAAATGCTTCCTCCGCCATGTGATGTAAACAAGGCTGGAGGAAGTGATGTCATCTCCCTCGCCGCGGTCTTTCCGTTCCCGGCGCCGAGCAGAGAAGAAGCAGGTTAGTGCACCAACAGTCCACTGACACGTAGGTACACATAGGCACACAAATCACCCCCCAGTCACCCCCAGATCACCCCCCAGGTCACCCCAAAGCCCCCAATCACAGTGTCACTGATTGCAGTGATCATTTATTTTACTGATCACTGCATTTAGTGTCATCTGTGATTGTAAAAAGTTGCAGGGCAGTTAGGATTAGGCCCCTTTAGGTCAAGGGTAGCCCCCTAACCCCCCCCAATAAAGGTTTAACCCCTTGATCACCCCCAGGTAACCCTTTCACCCCCTAACTTCAGCGTCACTAAGCGATTGTTTTTCCGATCGCTGTATTCGTGTCGCTGGTGTTTTAGATAGGCAGTTTTTTTTTTTTAGGTTCGCCGCAGGTTTTTATTAGTGTCAGGTACCCCCATATATTATTTTAACCCCCTGATTGCCCCTAGAGTTAACCCTTTCACCAGTGATCGCCGTATAAGCGTCACTGGTGTGACTGGTTAGCCAGTAAGTTATTTAGTTATTTAGGTTATCTGTCAGGTTTTTATATAGTGTCAGGTACCCCCATATTTAACCTAATAAAGGTTTTAACCCCCTGATTGCCCCTAGTTAACCCTTTCACCAGTGATCACCATATAAAGGTTACGGGTGACGCTGGTTGATTAGTTTGCTTTTTATAGCATCAGGGCACCCGCCGTATATAACCCAATAAAGGTTTAACCCCCCTGATCGCCCGGCGGGTGAGATCAATTAGGTTTTAGCGCCAGAGAGGGTCTGCGTCACCCCAGGCAGTGTTAGGTTAGTGACAGTAACGCTAACACCCACGCGCAAAGCATACACCCCCCTTAGTGGTATAGTATCTGATCAGATCTGATCAGATCTATACTAGCATCCCCAGCGGTTTAGGGTTCCCAAAAACGCAGTGTTAGCGGGATCAGCCCAGATACCTGCTAGCGCCTGCGTTTAGCCCCTCCGCCCAGCTCAGCCCAGCCCACCCAAGTGCAGTATCGATCGATCACTGTCACTTACCAAACACAACACACATAACTGCAGCGTTCGCAGTGCTTGGTTTTTGGGGCCCTGTACGCGGCTAGGCTCCCAAAAAGTCCCACACATGTGGTATCCCCGTACTCAGGAAAAGCAGCAGAATGTATTTTGGGGTGCAATTCCACATATAACCATGGCATGTGTGAGCAATATATCATTTAGTGACAACTTTTTGTACATTTTTTTTTCTTTTTGTCATTATTCAATCATTTGGGACAAAAAAAAATATTCAATGGGGTCAACATGCCTCTCAGCAAATAGCTTGGGGTGTCTACTTTCCAAAATGGGGTCATTTGGGGGGGTTTTGTGCCATCTTGGCATTTTATGGCCTTCAAAACTGTGATAGGTAGTGAGGAGTGAAATCAAAAATTTATGCCCTTAGAAACCTTGAAGGCGGTGCTTGGTTTTTGGGGTCCCGTACGCGGCTAGGCTCCCAAAAAGTCCCACACATGTGGTATCCCCGTACTCAGGAGAAGCAGCAGAATGTATTTCGGGGTGTAATTTCACATATGCCCATGGCATGTGTGAGCAATATATCATTTAGTGACAACTTTGTGCAAAAAAAAAAGTTTGTCATATTCCCGCAACTTGTGGCAAAATATAAAATATTCCATGGACTGAACATGCCTCTCAGTAAATAGCTTGGGGTGTCTACTTTCCAAAATGGGGTCATTTGGGGGGTTTTGTGGTATTTTGGCATTTTATGGCCTTCGAAACTGTGATAGGTAGTGAGGAGTGAAATCAAAAATGTGCGCCCTTAGAAATCCTGAAGGCGGTGCTTGGTTTCCGGGGTCCCGTATGTGGCTAGGCTCCTAAAAAGTCCCACACATGTGGTATCCCCGTACTCAGGAGAAGCAGCAGAATGTATTTTTGGGTGCAATTCCACATATAACCATGGCATGTGTGAGCAATATATCATTTAGTGACAACTTTTTGTATTTTTTTTTTGTCATTATTCAATCACTTGGGACAAAAAAAAATATTCAATGGGCTCAACATGCCTCTCAGCAATTTCCTTGGGGTGTCTACTTTCCAAAATGGGGTCATTTGGGGGGGTTTTGTACTGCCCTGCCATTTTAGCACCTCAAGAAATGAGATAGGCAGTCATAAATTTAAAGCTGTGTAAATTTCAGAAAATGTACCCTAGTTTGTAAACGCTATAACTTTTGCGCAAACCAATAAATATACGCTTATTGACATTTTTTTTACTAAAGACATGTGGCTGAATACATTTTGGCCTAAATGTATGACTAAAATTGAGTTTATTCGATTTTTCTTATAACAAAAAGTAGAAAATATCTTTTTTTTCAAAATTTTCGTTATTTTTCCATTTATATCGCAAAAAATAAAAATAGCAGAGGCAATCAAATACCATTAAAAGAAAGCTCTATTTGTGGGAAGAAAAGGACGCAAATTTCATTTGGGTACAACATTGCATGTCCGCACAATTTACAGTTAAAGCAGCGCAGTGCCGAATCCCAAAAACAGGCTTGGTCCTAATGGTCTGAAATGGTCTGGGGCTTAAGTGGTTAAAAAAGATGGCACAATGGGTAAAAATGCGTGAAACAAATTTTGGAGCACACCCCTTGCATTTTTTGAATTTTTTAAAAATGTTTTAGGAAGGCAGAAAAGGTATTAAAATGGTTTCAAAAGCCCTCCACAATGATGAAACAATGAGTGAAATGGAAAATGGACAATGACAATTTGTTTAAGACCAACTTCCTGTTTTGGTGACGTCACATTGATGACGTTTTTGACTTTTGGTGGTTTCACTTCTGATTTAAGAAAATGGGTACTCTTAGATTAATCTTTTCTTTTTAATGCTGAAACAACTCATATTCATCCCTCTGGTCATTCTTTCTTAAAAAAGATGGCACAATGCATACAAAGGCATAAAATAGAAATTTCAGGTCACGCCCTTTGCATTTTTCCAAATTTTGAAAAATGTCTCAGGAATGCAAAAAAGACAGTAAAACGGGATCAAAAGCCCTCCACAATGATGAAACAATGAGTGAAATGGAAAATGGACAATGAAAATTTGTTTAAGAGCCACTTCCTGTTTTGGTGATGTCACATTGATGATGTTTTTGACTTTTGGTGGTTTCACATCCGGTTTAGGAAAATAGGTATTCTTAGGTTGTTCTTGGCGTTTTAAGGTGGAAATCTGCTTATATTTAATCCCTCTGGTCATTCTTTCTTAAAAAAGATGGCAAAATAGGTAAAAATGTGTAAAACATACATTTTGGGGCACGCCCCTTGCATTTTTTTAAATTTTTTAAAATGTCTCAGGAAGGCAGAAAAGATATTAAAATGGGCTCAAAAGCCCTCCACAATGATGAAACGATGAGTGAAATGGAAAATAGACAATGAAAATTTGTTTAAGACCAACTTCCTGTTTTGGTGACGTCACATTGATGACGTTTTTGACTTTTGGTGGTTTCACTTCCAATTTAAGAAAATGGGTACTCTCAGATTGTTCTTGGCGTTTTAAGGCGGAAATCTACTCATATTTAATCCCTCTGGTCATTCTTTCTTAAAAAAGATGGCACAATGCATACAAAGGCATAAAATAAAAAATTCAGGTCACGCCCTTTGTATTTTTCCAAATTTTGAAAAATGTCTCAGGAATGCAAAAAAGACAGTAAAACAGGCTCAAAAGCCCTCCACAATGATGAAACAATGAGTGAAATGGAAAATGGACAATGAAAATTTGTTTAAGAGACACTTCCTGTTTTAGTGACATCACATTGATGATGTTTTTGACTTTTGGTGGTTTCATTCCGGTGTAAGAAAATGGGTATTCTCAGATTGTTCTTGGCGTTTTAAGGTGGAAATCTACTCATATTTAATCCCTCTGGTCATTCTTTCTTAAAAAAGATGGCACAATGGGTAAAAATGCGTGAAACAAATTTTGGAGCACACCCCTTGCATTTTTTGAAATTTTTAAAAATGTTTTAGGAAGGCAGAAAAGGTATTAACATGGTCTCAAAAGCCCTCCACCATGATGAAACAATGAGTGAAATGGAAAATGGACAATGAAAATTTGTTTGAGTCACTTCCTATTTTGGTGACGTCACATTGATGATGTTTTTGACTTTTGGTGGTTTCACTTCTGCTTTAAGAAAATGGGTACTCTCAGATTAATCTTTTCTTTTTAATGCTAAAACAACTCATATTTAATCCCTCTGGTCATTCTTTCTTAAAAAAGATGGCACAATGCATACAAAGGCATAAAATAAAAATTTCAGGTCACGCCCTTTGCATTTTTCCAAATTTTGAAAAATGTCTCAGGAATGCAAAAAAGACAGTAAAACAGGCTCAAAAGCCCTCCACAATAATGAGACAATGAGTGAAATGGAAAATGGACAATGAAAATTTGTTTAAGAGACACTTCCTGTTTTAGTGACGTCACATTGATGATGTTTTTGACATTTGGTGGTTTCACTTCCGATTTAAGAAAATGGGTACTCTCAGATGGTTCTTTTCTTTTTAATGCTGAAACAACTCATATTTTATCCCTCTGGTAATTCTTTCTTAAAAGGATGGCACAATGCATACAAAGGCATAAAATAAAAATTTCTGGTCGCAGCCCTTTACATTTTTCCAAATTTTGAAAAATGTCTCAGGAATGCAGAAAAGACAGTAAAACGGACTCAAAAGCCCTCCACAATGATGAAACAATGAGTGAAATGGAAAATGGACAATGAAAATGTGTTTAACCACTTGACAACTGGGCACTTAAACCCCCTTCCTAACCAGGCGAATTTTCAGCTTTCGGTGCTCTCACATTTTGAATGACAATTACTCAGTCATACAACACTGTACCCATATGAAATTTTTGTCCTTTTTTTCACACAAATAGAGCTTTCTTTTGGTGGTATTTAATCACTGTTGGGTTTTTTATTTTTTGCGCTATAAGAGAAAAAAGACTGAAAATTTTGTAAAAAAATGAATTTTTCTTTGTTTCCGTTATAAAATTTTGCAAATTAGTATTTTTTCTTCATACATTTTGGCCAAAATTTATACTGCTACATATCTTTGGTAAAAATAAGTACAAATTGGTGGATATTTTTTGGTCTTTGTGAAAGTTATAGAGTCCACAAGCTATGGTGCCAATATCTGAAAATTGATCACACCTGAAGTACTGACGGCCTATCTCAATTCTTGAGACCCTAACATGCCAGAAAAGTACAAATACCCCCCAAATGACCCCTTTTTGGAAAGAAGACATTCCAAGGTATTTAGAAAGAGTCATTGTGAGTTTTTTGAAGTTGTCATTTTTTCCCACAATTCTTTGCAAAAATCAAGATTTTTTTTTCTTTTTTTTTTTTCCACAAAATTGTCATATTAGCAGGTTATTTCTCACACACAGCATATGCATACCACAAATTACACCCCAAAACACATTCTGCTATTCCTCCCGAGTATGGCGATACCACATGTGTGAGACTTTTACACAGCGTGGCCACATACAGAGGCCCAACATGCAGGGAGCACCTTCAGGCGTTCTGGAGCACCCAGGCCAATTCTGACATTTCTCTCCTACATGTAAAAATCATCATTTATTTGCTATAAAATTACATAGAACCCCAAAACATTATATATGTTTTTTTAGCAAAGACCTTAAAGAATATAATGGTGGTCATTGCAACTTTTTATCTTGCACGGTATTTGCGCCGGAAATTTTTCTAACGCGTTTTTTACGGAAAAAAACTGTTTTGTGCCTAAAAGAAAAAAAAAACAGTAAAGTTAGCCAAGTGTTTTTGCATAATGTGAAAGATGAAGTTACGCCGAGTAAATAGATACCTAACATGTCACCCTTCAAAATTGCACACGCTCGTGGAATGGCGCCAAACTTCGCTACTTAAAAATCCCCATAGGCAATGCTTTAAATATTTTTACTGGTTATATGTTTTGAGTTACAGAGGAGGTCTAGGGCCAAAATTATTGCTCTCGCTCTAACGTTCGCAACGATACCTCACATGTGTGGCTTGAACACCGTTTTCATATGTGGGCGGGGCTTACGTATGCGTTCACTTCTGCATGCGAGCTCGCGGGGGCAGGGGCGCTTTAAAAAAAATATATATATTTTATTGTTCATTTTACTTTATTTATTTTAGTTTGACATGTTTTTCCGCCCCAATTTTTTTTTTTTAGCACTTTTATTCCTATTACAAGGAATGTAAACATCCCTTGTAATAGGAATATGGCATGACAGGTCCTCTTTACAGTGAGATATGGGGGGGGGGTGTCAATAAGACCCCACATCTCACCTCTAGGCTGGGAAGCCTAAAAAAAAAAACAAAAAAAAAAACAATCTTGGCTTTGATCGTAGCGGTGAGTCGGTAGAAGCACCGGAGGGCAGCGGGAGGGGGGGCATCCCCTCTCACCTTCCGTAAGAGCGATCAAGCGGTGGAACAGCCGCTATGATTGTTCTTATGGTGTAGGGAATCGCCAGCTGAAAAAGCGAATATCTGAATGATGCCTGTAGCTGCTCCCATGATTCAGATATCTCCGCACAAAGTCAAGGACGTCATATGACGGCCGGCGGGTGGGCGGGAAGTGGTTATTGCAGAGTATTGCCGGGTATTGAGGAGTATTGCTGGGTATTGAGGAGTATTGACGAGTATTGCCGGGTATTGACGAGTATTGCGGGGTATTGTGGAGTATTGCAGGGTATTGTGGAGTATTGCAGGGTATTGTGGAGTATTGCTGGGTATTGTGGAGTATTGCCGGGTATTGTGGAGTATTGCCGGGTATTGTGGAGTATTGCCGGGTATTGTGGAGTATTGCCGGGTATTGTGGAGTATTGCTGGGTATTGTGGAGTATTGCCGGGTATTGTGGAGTATTGCTGGGTATTGTGGAGTATTGCTGGGTATTGTGGAGTATTGCCGGGTATTGTGGAGTATTGCTGGGTATTGTGGAGTATTGCAGAGTATGGCAGGGTATGGGCAGGGTATTGCACAGTATGGGCAGGGTATTGCACAGGGTATTGCAGAGTATGGGCAGGGTATTGCACAGGGTGTATTGCAGAGTATTGCACAGGGTGTATTGCAGAGTATTGGCAGGGTGTATTGCAGAGTATTGCACAGGGTATTGCAGAGTATTGGCAGGGTGTATTGCAGAGTATTGCACAGGGTATTGCAGAGTATTGGCAGGGTGTATTGCAGAGTATTGCACAGGGTATTGCAGAGTATTGGCAGGGTGTATTGCAGAGTATTGCACAGGGTGTATTGCAGAGTATTGGCAGAGTATTGCACAGGGATGGCTGAGCAGGGATGGATGGATTGCTGGATCTGTGACTGCAATTGTCACAGATCCAGCCCACAGCTGACATGGGGGAGGGAGCGGACATGATCCGCTCCCTCCCCTCTCCTCTCACACTGTACCGATCGGTACAGAGAGGGGAGGGAGGAACCGGCGTCATCAAATGACGCCGGTCTGTTTACAAGTGATCGCTCCGTCATTTGACGGAGCGATCACGTGGTAAACGGCCGCGATTAGCGGCCATCTACCGTGATCCGTGATGCGCCGGGTCTTCCGGACCCGGCGGTCACAGACATATCCTGGAGCGCGCCCCTGGGGGCGCGCGGGAGCAAGATTCTGTGAGGACGTCCCTGGGACGTCCACTCAGGATAACTCGACCGCGCTGTGGACGTCTTTTGTACATGGCGCGGTCGGGAAGTGGTTAAGAGACACTTCCTGTTTTAGTGATGTCACATTGATGACGTTTTTGACTTTTGGTGGTTTTAATCCGGTGTAAGAAAATGGGTATTCTCAGATTGTTCTTGGCGTTTTAAGGCGGAAATCTACTCATATTTAATCCCTCTGGTCATTCTTTCTTAAAAAAGATGGCACAATGCATACAAAGGCATAAAATAAAAATTTCCGGTCACGCCCTTTGCATTTTTCAAAATTTTTAAAAATGTCTCAGGAATGCAAAAAAGACAGTAAAACAGGCTCAAAGGCCCTCCACAATGATGAAACAATGAGTGAAATGGAAAATGGACAATGAAAATTTGTTTAAGAGACACTTCCTGTTTTAGTGAGGTCACATTGATGACATTTTTGACTTTTGGTGGTTTCATTCCGGTGTAAGAAAATGGGTATTCTCAGATTGTTCTTGGCGTTTTAAGGCGGAAATCTACTCATATTTAATCCCTCTGGTCATTCTTTCTTAAAAAAGATGGCACAATGCATACAAAGGCATAAAATAAAAATTTCAGGTCACGCCCTTTGCATTTTTCCAAATTTTGAAAATGTCTCAGGAATGCAAAAAAGAAAGTAAAACAGGCTCAAAAGCCCTCCACAATAATGAGACAATGAGTGAAATGGAAAATGGACAATGAAAATTTGTTTAAGAGACACTTCATGTTTTAGTGACGTCACATTGATGATGTTTTTGACATTTGGTGGTTTCACTTCCGATTTAAGAAAATGGGTACTCTCAGATTGTTCTTTTCTTTTTAATGCTGAAACAACTCATATTTTAGCCCTCTGGTCATTCTTTCTTAAAAGGATGGCACAATGCATACAAAGGCATAAAATAAAAATTTCTGGTCGCGCCCTTTACATTTTTCCAAATTTTGAAAAATGTCTCAGGAATGCAGAAAAGACAGTAAAACAGACTCAAAAGCCCTCCACAATGATGAAACAATGAGTGAAATGGAAAATGGACAATGAAAATTTGTTTAAGAGACACTTCCTGTTTTAGTGACGTCACATTGATGACGTTTTTGACTTTTGGTGGTTTTAATCCGGTGTAAGAAAATGGGTATTCTCAGATTGTTCTTGGCGTTTTAAGGCGGAAATCTACTCATATTTAATCCCTCTGGTCATTCTTTCTTAAAAAAGATGGCACAATGCATACAAAGGCATAAAATAAAAATTTCCGGTCACGCCCTTTGCATTTTTCAAAATTTTTAAAAATGTCTCAGGAATGCAAAAAAGACAGTAAAACAGGCTCAAAGGCCCTCCACAATGATGAAACAATGAGTGAAATGGAAAATGGACAATGAAAATTTGTTTAAGAGACACTTCCTGTTTTAGTGAGGTCACATTGATGACATTTTTGACGTTTGGTGGTTTCATTCTGGTGTAAGAAAATGGGTATTCTCAGATTGTTCTTGGTGTTTTAAGGCGGAAATCTACTCATATTTAATCCCTCTGGTCATTCTTTCTTAAAAAAGATGGCACAATGCATACAAAGGCATAAAATAAAAATTTCCGGTCACGCCCTTTGCATTTTTCCAAATTTTTAAAAATGTCTCAGGAATGCAAAAAAGACAGTAAAACAGGCTCAAAGGCCCTCCACAATGATGAAACAATGAGTGAAATGGAAAATGGACAATGCAAATTTGTTTAAGAGACACTTCCTGTTTTAGTGAGGTCACATTGATGACATTTTTGACTTTTGGTGGTTTCATTCCGGTGTAAGAAAATGGGTATTCTCAGATTGTTCTTGGCGTTTTAAGGCGGAAATCTACTCATATTTAATCCCTCTGGTCATTCTTTCTTAAAAAAGATGGCACAATGGGTAAAAATGCGTGAAACAAATTTTGGAGCACACCCCTTGCATTTTTTGAAATTTTTAAAAATGTTTTAGGAAGGCAGAAAAGGTATTAAAATGGTTTCAAAAGCCCTCCACAATGATGAAACAATGAGTGAAATGGAAAATGGACAATGAAAATTTGTTTAAGAGCCACTTCCTGTTTTGGTGATGTCACATTGATGATGTTTTTGACTTTTGGTGGTTTCACTTCCGGTTTAAGAAAATAGGTATTCTTAGGTTGTTCTTGGCGTTTTAAGGTGGAATTCTGCGTATATTTAATCCCTCTGGTCATTCTTTCTTAAAAAAGATGGCAAAATAGGTAAAAATGTGTAAAACATACATTTTGGGGCATGCCCCTTGCATTTTTTGAATTTTTTAAAAATGTCTCAGGAAGGCAGAAAAGATATTAAAATGGGCTCAAAAGCCCTCCACAATGATGAAACAATGAGTGAAATGGAAAATAGACAATGAAAATTTGTTTAAGACCAACTTCCTGTTTTGGTGACGTCACATTGATGACGTTTTTGACTTTTGGTGGTTTCACTTCCAATTTAAGAAAATGGGTACTCTCAGATTGTTCTTGGCATTTTAAGGCGGAAATCTACTCATATTTAATCCCTCTGGTCATTCTTTCTTAAAAAAGATGGCACAATGCATACAAAGGCATAAAATAAAAATTTCAGGTCACGCCCTTTGCATTTTTCCAAATTTTGAAAATGTCTCAGGAATGCAAAAAATACAGTAAGACAGGCTCAAAAGCCCTCCACAATGATGAAACAATGAGTGAAATGGAAAATGGACAATGAAAATTTGTTTAAGAGACACTTCCTGTTTTAGTGACGTCACATTGATGATGTTTTTGACATTTGGTGGTTTCACTTCCGATTTAAGAAAATGGGTACTCTCAGATTGTTCTTTTCTTTTTAATGCTGAAACAACTCATATTTTATCCCTCTGGTCATTCTTTCTTAAAAGGATGGCACAATGCATACAAAGGCATAAAATAAAAATTTCTGGTCACGCCCTTTACATTTTTCCAAATTTTGAAAAATGTCTCAGGAATGCAGAAAAGACAGTAAAATGGACTCAAAAGCCCTCCACAATGATGAAACAATGAGTGAAATGGAAAATGGACAATGAAAATTTGTTTATGAGACACTTCCTGTTTTAGTGACGTCACATTGATGACGTTTTTAACTTTTGGTGGTTTTAATCCGGTGTAAGAAAATGGGTATTCTCAGATTGTTCTTGGCGTTTTAAGGCGGAAATCTACTCATATTTAATCCCTCTGGTCATTCTTTCTTAAAAAAGATGGCACAATGCATACAAAGGCATAAAATAAAAATTTCTGGTCACGCCCTTTGCATTTTTCCAAATTTTGAAAAATGTCTTAGGAATGCAAAAAAGATAGTAAAACAGGCTCAAAAGCCCTCCACAATGATGAAACAATGAGTGAAATGGAAAATGGACAATGAAAATTTGTTTAAGAGACACTTCCTGTTTTAGTGACGTCACATTGATGATGTTTTTGACTTTTGGTGGTTTCATTCCGGTGTAAGAAAATGGGTATTCTCAGATTGTTCTTGGCGTTTTAAGGCGGAAATCTACTCATATTTAATCCCTCTGGTCATTCTTTCTTAAAAAAGATGGCACAATGGGTAAAAATGTGTGAAACAAATTTTGGAGCACACCCCTTGCATTTTTAAAAATTTTTAAAAATGTTTTAGGAAGGCAGAAAAGGTATTAAAATAGTCTCAAAAGCCCTCCACCATGATGAAACAATGAGTGAAATGAAAAATGGACAATGAAAATTTGTTTGAGTCACTTCCTATTTTGGTGACGTCACATTGATGATGTTTTTGACTTTTGGTGGTTTCACTTCTGATTTAAGAAAATGGGTACTCTCAGATTAATCTTTTCTTTTTAATGCTAAAACAACTCATATTTAATCCCTCTGGTCATTCTTTCTTAAAAAAGATGGCACAATGCATACAAAGGCATAAAATAAAAATTTCAGGTCACGCCCTTTGCATTTTTCCAAATTTTGAAAAATGTCTCAGGAATGCAAAAAAGAAAGTAAAACAGGCTCAAAAGCCCTCCACAATAATGAGACAATGAGTGAAATGGAAAATGGACAATGAAAATTTGTTTAAGAGACACTTCATGTTTTAGTGACGTCACATTGATGATGTTTTTGACATTTGGTGGTTTCACTTCCGATTTAAGAAAATGGGTACTCTCAGATTGTTCTTTTCTTTTTAATGCTGAAACAACTCATATTTTAGCCCTCTGGTCATTCTTTCTTAAAAGGATGGCACAATGCATACAAAGGCATAAAATAAAAATTTCTGGTCGCGCCCTTTACATTTTTCCAAATTTTGAAAAATGTCTCAGGAATGCAGAAAAGACAGTAAAACAGACTCAAAAGCCCTCCACAATGATGAAACAATGAGTGAAATGGAAAATGGACAATGAAAATTTGTTTAAGAGACACTTCCTGTTTTAGTGACGTCACATTGATGACGTTTTTGACTTTTGGTGGTTTTAATCCGGTGTAAGAAAATGGGTATTCTCAGATTGTTCTTGGCGTTTTAAGGCGGAAATCTACTCATATTTAATCCCTCTGGTCATTCTTTCTTAAAAAAGATGGCACAATGCATACAAAGGCATAAAATAAAAATTTCCGGTCACGCCCTTTGCATTTTTCAAAATTTTTAAAAATGTCTCAGGAATGCAAAAAAGACAGTAAAACAGGCTCAAAGGCCCTCCACAATGATGAAACAATGAGTGAAATGGAAAATGGACAATGAAAATTTGTTTAAGAGACACTTCCTGTTTTAGTGACGTCACATTGATGACGTTTTTGACTTTTGGTGGTTTTAATCCGGTGTAAGAAAATGGGTATTCTCAGATTGTTCTTGGCGTTTTAAGGCGGAAATCTACTCATATTTAATCCCTCTGGTCATTCTTTCTTAAAAAAGATGGCACAATGCATACAAAGGCATAAAATAAAAATTTCCGGTCACGCCCTTTGCATTTTTCAAAATTTTTAAAAATGTCTCAGGAATGCAAAAAAGACAGTAAAACAGGCTCAAAGGCCCTCCACAATGATGAAACAATGAGTGAAATGGAAAATGGACAATGAAAATTTGTTTAAGAGACACTTCCTGTTTTAGTGAGGTCACATTGATGACATTTTTGACGTTTGGTGGTTTCATTCTGGTGTAAGAAAATGGGTATTCTCAGATTGTTCTTGGCGTTTTTAAGGCGGAAATCTACTCATATTTAATCCCTCTGGTCATTCTTTCTTAAAAAAGATGGCACAATGCATACAAAGGCATAAAATAAAAATTTCCGGTCACGCCCTTTGCATTTTTCCAAATTTTTAAAATGTCTCAGGAATGCAAAAAAGACAGTAAAACAGGCTCAAAGGCCCTCCACAATGATGAAACAATGAGTGAAATGGAAAATGGACAATGCAAATTTGTTTAAGAGACACTTCCTGTTTTAGTGAGGTCACATTGATGACATTTTTGACTTTTGGTGGTTTCATTCCGGTGTAAGAAAATGGGTATTCTCAGATTGTTCTTGGCGTTTTAAGGCGGAAATCTACTCATATTTAATCCCTCTGGTCATTCTTTCTTAAAAAAGATGGCACAATGGGTAAAAATGCGTGAAACAAATTTTGGAGCACACCCCTTGCATTTTTTGAAATTTTTAAAAATGTTTTAGGAAGCAGAAAAGGTATTAAAATGGTTTCAAAAGCCCTCCACAATGATGAAGCAATGAGTGAAATGGAAAATGGACAATGAAAATTTGTTTAAGAGCCACTTCCTGTTTTGGTGATGTCACATTGATGATGTTTTTGACTTTTGGTGGTTTCACTTCCGGTTTAAGAAAATAGGTATTTTTAGGTTGTTCTTGGCGTTTTAAGGTGGAATTCTGCGTATATTTAATCCCTCTGGTCATTCTTTCTTAAAAAAGATGGCAAAATAGGTAAAAATGTGTAAAACATACATTTTGGGGCATGCCCCTTGCATTTTTTGAATTTTTTAAAAATGTCTCAGGAAGGAGAAAAGATATTAAAATGGGCTCAAAAGCCCTCCACAATGATGAAACAATGAGTGAAATGGAAAATAGACAATGAAAATTTGTTTAAGACCAACTTCCTGTTTTGGTGACGTCACATTGATGACGTTTTTGACTTTTGGTGGTTTCACTTCCAATTTAAGAAAATGGGTACTCTCAGATTGTTCTTGGCGTTTTAAGGCGGAAATCTACTCATATTTAATCCCTCTGGTCATTCTTTCTTAAAAAAGATGGCACAATGCATACAAAGGCATAAAATAAAAATTTCAGGTCACGCCCTTTGCATTTTTCCAAATTTTGAAAATGTCTCAGGAATGCAAAAAATACAGTAAGACAGGGCTCAAAAGCCCTCCACAATGATGAAACAATGAGTGAAATGGAAAATGGACAATGAAAATTTGTTTAAGAGACACTTCCTGTTTTAGTGACGTCACATTGATGATGTTTTTGACATTTGGTGGTTTCACTTCCGATTTAAGAAAATGGGTACTCTCAGATTGTTCTTTTCTTTTTAATGCTGAAACAACTCATATTTTATCCCTCTGGTCATTCTTTCTTAAAAGGATGGCACAATGCATACAAAGGCATAAAATAAAAATTTCTGGTCACGCCCTTTACATTTTTCCAAATTTTGAAAAATGTCTCAGGAATGCAGAAAAGACAGTAAAATGGACTCAAAAGCCCTCCACAATGATGAAACAATGAGTGAAATGGAAAATGGACAATGAAAATTTGTTTATGAGACACTTCCTGTTTTAGTGACGTCACATTGATGACGTTTTTAACTTTTGGTGGTTTTAATCCGGTGTAAGAAAATGGGTATTCTCAGATTGTTCTTGGCGTTTTAAGGCGGAAATCTACTCATATTTAATCCCTCTGGTCATTCTTTCTTAAAAAAGATGGCACAATGGGTAAAAATGTGTGAAACAAATTTTGGAGCACACCCCTTGCATTTTTAAAAAAATTTAAAAATGTTTTAGGAAGGCAGAAAAGGTATTAAAATAGTCTCAAAAGCCCTCCACCATGATGAAACAATGAGTGAAATGAAAAATGGACAATGAAAATTTGTTTGAGTCACTTCCTATTTTGGTGATGTCACATTGATGATGTTTTTGACTTTTGGTGGTTTCACTTCTGATTTAAGAAAATGGGTACTCAGATTAATCTTTTCTTTTTAATGCTAAAACAACTCATATTTAATCCCTCTGGTCATTCTTTCTTAAAAAAGATGGCACAATGCATACAAAGGCATAAAATAAAAATTTCAGGTCACGCCCTTTGCATTTTTCCAAATTTTGAAAAATGTCTCAGGAATGCAAAAAAGAAAGTAAAACAGGCTCAAAAGCCCTCCACAATAATGAGACAATGAGTGAAATGGAAAATGGACAATGAAAATTTGTTTAAGAGACACTTCATGTTTTAGTGACGTCACATTGATGATGTTTTTGACATTTGGTGGTTTCACTTCCGATTTAAGAAAATGGGTACTCTCAGATTGTTCTTTTCTTTTTAATGCTGAAACAACTCATATTTTAGCCCTCTGGTCATTCTTTCTTAAAAGGATGGCACAATGCATACAAAGGCATAAAATAAAAATTTCTGGTCGCGCCCTTTACATTTTTCCAAATTTTGAAAAATGTCTCAGGAATGCAGAAAAGACAGTAAAACAGACTCAAAAGCCCTCCACAATGATGAAACAATGAGTGAAATGGAAAATGGACAATGAAAATTTGTTTAAGAGACACTTCCTGTTTTAGTGACGTCACATTGATGACGTTTTTGACTTTTGGTGGTTTTAATCCGGTGTAAGAAAATGGGTATTCTCAGATTGTTCTTGGCGTTTTAAGGCGGAAATCTACTCATATTTAATCCCTCTGGTCATTCTTTCTTAAAAAAGATGGCACAATGCATACAAAGGCATAAAATAAAAATTTCCGGTCACGCCCTTTGCATTTTTCAAAATTTTTAAAAATGTCTCAGGAATGCAAAAAAGACAGTAAAACAGGCTCAAAGGCCCTCCACAATGATGAAACAATGAGTGAAATGGAAAATGGACAATGAAAATTTGTTTAAGAGACACTTCCTGTTTTAGTGAGGTCACATTGATGACATTTTTGACGTTTGGTGGTTTCATTCTGGTGTAAGAAAATGGGTATTCTCAGATTGTTCTTGGCGTTTTAAGGCGGAAATCTACTCATATTTAATCCCTCTGGTCATTCTTTCTTAAAAAAGATGGCACAATGCATACAAAGGCATAAAATAAAAATTTCCGGTCACGCCCTTTGCATTTTTCCAAATTTTTAAAAATGTCTCAGGAATGCAAAAAAGACAGTAAAACAGGCTCAAAGGCCCTCCACAATGATGAAACAATGAGTGAAATGGAAAATGGACAATGCAAATTTGTTTAAGAGACACTTCCTGTTTTAGTGAGGTCACATTGATGACATTTTTGACTTTTGGTGGTTTCATTCCGGTGTAAGAAAATGGGTATTCTCAGATTGTTCTTGGCGTTTTAAGGCGGAAATCTACTCATATTTAATCCCTCTGGTCATTCTTTCTTAAAAAAGATGGCACAATGGGTAAAAATGCGTGAAACAAATTTTGGAGCACACCCCTTGCATTTTTTGAAATTTTTAAAAATGTTTTAGGAAGGCAGAAAGGGTATTAAAATGGTTTCAAAAGCCCTCCACAATGATGAAACAATGAGTGAAATGGAAAATGGACAATGAAAATTTGTTTAAGAGCCACTTCCTGTTTTGGTGATGTCACATTGATGATGTTTTTGACTTTTGGTGGTTTCACTTCCGGTTTAAGAAAATAGGTATTCTTAGGTTGTTCTTGGCGTTTTAAGGTGGAATTCTGCGTATATTTAATCCCTCTGGTCATTCTTTCTTAAAAAAGATGGCAAAATAGGTAAAAATGTGTAAAACATACATTTTGGGGCATGCCCCTTGCATTTTTTGAATTTTTTAAAAATGTCTCAGGAAGGCAGAAAAGATATTAAAATGGGCTCAAAAGCCCTCCACAATGATGAAACAATGAGTGAAATGGAAAATAGACAATGAAAATTTGTTTAAGACCAACTTCCTGTTTTGGTGACGTCACATTGATGACGTTTTTGACTTTTGGTGGTTTCACTTCCAATTTAAGAAAATGGGTACTCTCAGATTGTTCTTGGCGTTTTAAGGCGGAAATCTACTCATATTTAATCCCTCTGGTCATTCTTTCTTAAAAAAGATGGCACAATGCATACAAAGGCATAAAATAAAAATTTCAGGTCACGCCCTTTGCATTTTTCCAAATTTTGAAAATGTCTCAGGAATGCAAAAAATACAGTAAGACAGGCTCAAAAGCCCTCCACAATGATGAAACAATGAGTGAAATGGAAAATGGACAATGAAAATTTGTTTAAGAGACACTTCCTGTTTTAGTGACGTCACATTGATGATGTTTTTGACATTTGGTGGTTTCACTTCCGATTTAAGAAAATGGGTACTCTCAGATTGTTCTTTTCTTTTTAATGCTGAAACAACTCATATTTTATCCCTCTGGTCATTCTTTCTTAAAAGGATGGCACAATGCATACAAAGGCATAAAATAAAAATTTCTGGTCACGCCCTTTACATTTTTCCAAATTTTGAAAAATGTCTCAGGAATGCAGAAAAGACAGTAAAATGGACTCAAAAGCCCTCCACAATGATGAAACAATGAGTGAAATGGAAAATGGAAAATGAAAATTTGTTTATGAGACACTTCCTGTTTTAGTGACGTCACATTGATGACGTTTTTAACTTTTGGTGGTTTTAATCCGGTGTAAGAAAATGGGTATTCTCAGATTGTTCTTGGCGTTTTAAGGCGGAAATCTACTCATATTTAATCCCTCTGGTCATTCTTTCTTAAAAAAGATGGCACAATGCATACAAAGGCATAAAATAAAAATTTCTGGTCACGCCCTTTGCATTTTTCCAAATTTTGAAAAATGTCTTAGGAATGCAAAAAAGATAGTAAAACAGGCTCAAAAGCCCTCCACAATGATGAAACAATGAGTGAAATGGAAAATGGACAATGAAAATTTGTTTAAGAGACACTTCCTGTTTTAGTGACGTCACATTGATGATGTTTTTGACTTTTGGTGGTTTCATTCCGGTGTAAGAAAATGGGTATTCTCAGATTGTTCTTGGCGTTTTAAGGCGGAAATCTACTCATATTTAATCCCTCTGGTCATTCTTTCTTAAAAAAGATGGCACAATGGGTAAAAATGTGTGAAACAAATTTTGGAGCACACCCCTTGCATTTTTAAAAATTTTTAAAAATGTTTTAGGAAGGCAGAAAAGGTATTAAAATAGTCTCAAAAGCCCTCCACCATGATGAAACAATGAGTGAAATGAAAAATGGACAATGAAAATTTGTTTGAGTCACTTCCTATTTTGGTGACGTCACATTGATGATGTTTTTGACTTTTGGTGGTTTCACTTCTGATTTAAGAAAATGGGTACTCTCAGATTAATCTTTTCTTTTTAATGCTAAAACAACTCATATTTAATCCCTCTGGTCATTCTTTCTTAAAAAAGATGGCACAATGCATACAAAGGCATAAAATAAAAATTTCAGGTCACGCCCTTTGCATTTTTCCAAATTTTGAAAAATGTCTCAGGAATGCAAAAAAGAAAGTAAAACAGGCTCAAAAGCCCTCCACAATAATGAGACAATGAGTGAAATGGAAAATGGACAATGAAAATTTGTTTAAGAGACACTTCATGTTTTAGTGACGTCACATTGATGATGTTTTTGACATTTGGTGGTTTCACTTCCGATTTAAGAAAATGGGTACTCTCAGATTGTTCTTTTCTTTTTAATGCTGAAACAACTCATATTTTAGCCCTCTGGTCATTCTTTCTTAAAAGGATGGCACAATGCATACAAAGGCATAAAATAAAAATTTCTGGTCGCGCCCTTTACATTTTTCCAAAATTTGAAAAATGTCTCAGGAATGCAGAAAAGACAGTAAAACAGACTCAAAAGCCCTCCACAATGATGAAACAATGAGTGAAATGGAAAATGGACAATGAAAATTTGTTTAAGAGACACTTCCTGTTTTAGTGACGTCACATTGATGACGTTTTTGACTTTTGGTGGTTTTAATCCGGTGTAAGAAAATGGGTATTCTCAGATTGCTCTTGGCGTTTTAAGGCGGAAATCTACTCATATTTAATCCCTCTGGTCATTCTTTTTTAAAAAAGATGGCACAATGCATACAAAGGCATAAAATAAAAATTTCCGGTCACGCCCTTTGCATTTTTCAAAATTTTTAAAAATGTCTCAGGAATGCAAAAAAGACAGTAAAACAGGCTCAAAGGCCCTCCACAATGATGAAACAATGAGTGAAATGGAAAATGGACAATGAAAATTTGTTTAAGAGACACTTCCTGTTTTAGTGAGGTCACATTGATGACATTTTTGACGTTTGGTGGTTTCATTCTGGTGTAAGAAAATGGGTATTCTCAGATTGTTCTTGGCGTTTTAAGGCGGAAATCTACTCATATTTAATCCCTCTGGTCATTCTTTCTTAAAAAAGATGGCACAATGGGTAAAAATGCGTGAAACACATTTTGGAGCACACCCCTTGCATTTTTTGAATTTTTTAAAAATGTTTTAGGAAGGCAGAAAAGGTATTACAATGGTTTCAAAAGCCCTCCACAATGATGAAACAATGAGTGAAATGGAAAATGGACAATGAAAATTTGTTTAAGACCAACTTCCTGTTTTAGTGACGTCACATTGATGACATTTTTGACTTTTGGTGGTTTCACTTCTGATTTAAGAAAATGGGTACTCTCAGATTAATCTTTTCTTTTGAATGCTGAAACAACTCATATTTTATCCCTCTGGTCATTCTTTCTTAAAAGGATGGCACAATGCATACAAAGGCATAAAATAAAAATTTCTGGTCACGCCCTTTACATTTTTCCAAATTTTGAAAAATGTCTCAGGAATGCAGAAAAGACAGTAAAACGGACTCAAAAGCCCTCCACAATGATAAAACAACGAGTGAAATGGAAAATGGACAATGAAAATTTGTTAAAGAGACACTTCCTGTTTTAGTGACGTCACATTGATGACGTTTTTGACTTTTGGTGGTTTTAATCCGGTGTAAGAAAATGGGTATTCTCAGATTGTTCTTGGCGTTTTAAGGCGGAAATCTACTCATATTTAATCCCTCTGGTTATTCTTTCTTAAAAAAGATGGCACAATGCATACAAAGGCATAAAATAAAAATTTCCGGTCACGCCCTTTGCATTTTTCCAAATTTTGAAAAATGTCTCAGGAATGCAAAAAAGACAGTAAAACAGGCTCAAAAGCCCTCCACAATGATGAAACAATGAGTGAAATGGAAAATGGACAATGAAAATTTGTTTAAGAGACACTTCCTGTTTTAGTGACGTCACATTGATGACATTTTTGACTTTTGGTGGTTTCATTCCGGTGTAAGAAAATGGGTATTCTCAGATTGTTCTTGGCATTTTAAGGCGGAAATCTACTCATATTTAATCCCTCTGGTCATTCTTTCTTAAAAAAGATGGCACAATGGGTAAAAATGCGTGAAACAAATTTTGGAGCACACCCCTTGCATTTTTAGAAATTTTTAAAAATGATTTAGGAAGGCAGAAAAGGTATTAAAATGGTTTCAAAAGCCCTCCACAATGATGAAACAATGAGTGAAATGGAAAATGGACAATTAAAATTTGTTTAAGACCAACTTCCTGTTTTGGTGACTTCACATTGATGACGTTTTTGACTTTTGGTGGTTTCACTTCTGATTTAAGAAAATGGGTACTCTTAGATTAATCTTTTCTTTTTAATGCTGAAACAAATCATATTCATCCCTCTGGTCATTCTTTCTTAAAAAAAGATGGCACAATGCATACAAAGGCATAAAATAAAAATTTCCGGTCACGCCCTTTGCATTTTTCCAAATTTTGAAAAATGTCTCAGGAATGCAAAAAAGACAGTAAAACAGGCTCAAAAGCCCTCCACAATGATGAAACAATGAGTGAAATGGAAAATGGACAATGAAAATTTGTTTAAGAGACACTTCCTGTTTTGGTGACGTCACATTGATGACGTTTTTGACTTTTGGTGGTTTCACTTCCAATTTAAGAAAATGGGTACTCTCAGATTGTTCTTGGCGTTTTAAGGCAGAAATCTACTCATATTTAATCCCTCTGGTCATTCTTTCTTAAAAAAGATGGCACAATGCATACAAAGGCATAAAATAAAAATTTCAGGTCACGCCCTTTGCATTTTTCCAAATTTTGAAAAATGTCTCAGGAATGCAAAAAAGACAGTAAAACAGGCTCAAAAGCCCTCCACAATGATGAAACAATGAGTGAAATGGAAAATGGACAATGAAAATTTGTTTAAGAGACACTTCCTGTTTTAGTGACGTCACATTGATGACGTTTTTGACATTTGGTGGTTTCACTTCCGATTTAAGAAAATGGGTACTCTCAGATTATTATTTTCTTTTTAATGCTGAAACAACTCATATTTTATCCCTCTGGTCATTCTTTCTTAAAAGGATGGCACAATGCATACAAAGGCATAAAATAAAAATTTCTGGTCACGCCCTTTACATTTTTCCAAATTTTGAAAAATGTCTCAGGAATGCAGAAAAGACAGTAAAACGGACTCAAAAGCCCTCCACAATGATGAAACAATGAGTGAAATGGAAAATGGACAATGAAAATTTGTTTAAGAGACACTTCCTGTTTTAGTGACCTCACATTGATGACGTTTTTGACTTTTGGTGGTTTTAATCCGGTGTAAGAAAATGGGTATTCTCAGATTGTTCTTGGCATTTTAAGGCGGAAATCTACTCATATTTAATCCCTCTGGTTATTCTTTCTTAAAAAAGATGGCACAATGCATACAAAGGCATAAAATAAAAATTTCCGGTCACGCCCTTTGCATTTTTCCAAATTTTGAAAAATGTCTCAGGAATGCAAAAAAGACAGTAAAACAGGCTCAAAAGCCCTCCACAATGATGAAACAATGAGTGAAATGGAAAATGGACAATGAAAATTTGTTTAAGAGACACTTCCTGTTTTAGTGACATCACATTGATGACATTTTTGACTTTTGGTGGTTTCATTCCGGTGTAAGAAAATGGGTATTCTCAGATTGTTCTTGGCGTTTTAAGGCGGAAATCTACTCATATTTAATCCCTCTGGTCATTCTTTCTTAAAAAAGATGGCACAATGGGTAAAAATGCGTGAAACAAATTTTGGAGCACACCCCTTGCATTTTTAGAAATTTTTAAAAATGATTTAGGAAGGCAGAAAAGGTATTAAAATGGTTTCAAAAGCCCTCCACAATGATGAAACAATGAGTGAAATGGAAAATGGACAATTAAAATTTGTTTAAGACCAACTTCCTGTTTTGGTGACTTCACATTGATGACGTTTTTGACTTTTGGTGGTTTCACTTCTGATTTAAGAAAATGGGTACTCTTAGATTAATCTTTTCTTTTTAATGCTGAAACAAATCATATTCATCCCTCTGGTCATTCTTTCTTAAAAAAAGATGGCACAATGCATACAAAGGCATAAAATAAAAATTTCCGGTCACACCCTTTGCATTTTTCCAAATTTTGAAAAATGTCTCAGGAATGCAAAAAAGACAGTAAAACAGGCTCAAAAGCCCTCCACAATGATGAAACAATGAGTGAAATGGAAAATGGACAATGAAAATTTGTTTAAGAGACACTTCCTGTTTTGGTGACGTCACATTGATGACGTTTTTGACTTTTGGTGGTTTCATTTCCAATTTAAGAAAATGGGTACTCTCAGATTGTTCTTGGCGTTTTAAGGCAGAAATCTACTCATATTTAATCCCTCTGGTCATTCTTTCTTAAAAAAGATGGCACAATGCATACAAAGGCATAAAATAAAAATTTCAGGTCACGCCCTTTGCATTTTTCCAAATTTTGAAAAATGTCTCAGGAATGCAAAAAAGACAGTAAAACAGGCTCAAAAGCCCTCCACAATGATGAAACAATGAGTGAAATGGAAAATGGACAATGAAAATTTGTTTAAGAGACACTTCCTGTTTTAGTGACGTCACATTGATGATGTTTTTGACATTTGGTGGTTTCACTTCCGATTTAAGAAAATGGGTACTCTCAGATTGTTCTTTTCTTTTTAATGCTGAAACAACTCATATTTTATCCCTCTGGTCATTCTTTCTTAAAAGGATGGCACAATGCATACAAAGGCATAAAATAAAAATTTCTGGTCACGCCCTTTACATTTTTCCAAATTTTGAAAAATGTCTCAGGAATGCAGAAAAGACAGTAAAACGGACTCAAAAGCCCTCCACAATGATGAAACAATGAGTGAAATGGAAAATGGACAATGAAAATTTGTTTAAGACCAACTTCCTGTTTTGGTGACGCCACATTGATGACATTTTTGACTTTTGGTGGTTTTAATCCGGTGTAAGAAAATGGGTATTCTCAGATTGTTCTTGGCATTTTAAGGCGGAAATCTACTCATATTTAATCCCTCTGGTTATTCTTTCTTAAAAAAGATGGCACAATGCATACAAAGGCATAAAATAAAAATTTCCGGTCACGCCCTTTGCATTTTTCCAAATTTTGAAAAATGTCTCAGGAATGCAAAAAAGACAGTAAAACAGGCTCAAAAGCCCTCCACAATGATGAAACAATGAGTGAAATGGAAAATGGACAATGAAAATTTGTTTAAGAGACACTTCCTGTTTTAGTGACATCACATTGATGACATTTTTGACTTTTGGTGGTTTCATTCCGGTGTAAGAAAATGGGTATTCTCAGATTGTTCTTGGCATTTTAAGGCGGAAATCTACTCATATTTAATCCCTCTGGTCATTCTTTCTTAAAAAAGATGGCACAATGGGTAAAAATGCGTGAAACAAATTTTGGAGCACACCCCTTGCATTTTTAGAAATTTTTAAAAATGTTTTAGGAAGGCAGAAAAGGTATTAAAATGGTTTCAAAAGCCCTCCACAATGATGAAACAATGAGTGAAATGGAAAATGGACAATTAAAATTTGTTTAAGACCAACTTCCTGTTTTGGTGACTTCACATTGATGACGTTTTTGACTTTTGGTGGTTTCACTTCTGATTTAAGAAAATGGGTACTCTTAGATTAATCTTTTCTTTTTAATGCTGAAACAAATCATATTCATCCCTCTGGTCATTCTTTCTTAAAAAAGATGGCACAATGCATACAAAGGCATAAAATAAAAATTTCAGGTCACGCCCTTTGCATTTTTCCAAATTTTGAAAAATGTCTCAGGAATGCAAAAAAGAAATTAAAACGGGATCAAAAGCCCTCCACAATGATGAAACAATGAGTGAAATGGAAAATGGACAATGAAAATTTGTTTAAGAGCCACTTCCTGTTTTGGTGACGTCACATTGATGATGTTTTTGACTTTTGGTGGTTTCATTTCCGGTTTAAGAAAATAGGTATTCTTAGGTTGTTCTTGGCGTTTTAAGGTGGAAATCTGCTTATATTTAATCCCTCTGGTCATTCTTTCTTAAAAAAGATGGCAAAATAGGTAAAAATGTGTAAAACATACATTTTGGGGCACGCCCCTTGCATTTTTTGAAATTTTTAAAAATGTCCCAGGAAGGCAGAAAAGATATTAAAATGGGCTCAAAAGCCCTCCACAATGATGAAACAATGAGTGAAATGGAAAATAGACAATGAAAATTTGTTTAAGACCAACTTCCTGTTTTGGTGACGTCACATTGATGACATTTTTGACTTTTGGTGGTTTCACTTCTGATTTAAGAAAATGGGTACTCTCAGATTAATCTTTTCTTTTGAATGCTGAAACAACTCATATTCATCCCTCTGGTCATTCTTTCTTAAAAAAGATGGCGCAATGCATACAAAGGCATAAAATAAAAATTTCAGGTCACGCCCTTTGCATTTTTCCAAATTTTGAAAAATGTCTTTGGAATGCAAAAAAGACAGTAAAACCGGCTCAAAAGCCCTCCACAATGATGAAACAATGAGTGAAATGGAAAATGGACAATGAAAATTTGTTTAAGACCAACTTCCTGTTTTGGTGACGTAACATTGATGACATTTTTGACTTTTGGTGGTTTCACTTCTGATTTAAGAAAATGGGTACTCTCAGATTAATCTTTTCTTTTTAATGCTGAAACAACTCATATTCATCCCTCTGGTCATTATTTCTTAAAAAAGATGGCACAATGCATACAAAGGCATAAAATAAAAATTTCCGGTCACGCCCTTTGCATTTTTCCAAATTTTGAAAAATGTCTCAGGAATGCAAAAAAGACAGTAAAACAGGCTCAAAAAGCCCTCCACAATGATGAAACAATGAGTGAAATGGAAAATGGACAATGACAAATTGTTTAAGAGACACTTCCTGTTTTAGTGACGTCACATTGATGATGTTTTTGACTTTTGGTGGTTTCATTCCGGTGTAAGAAAATGGGTATTCTCAGATTGTTCTTGGCGTTTTAAGGCGGAAATCTACTCATATTTAATCCCTCTGGTCATTCTTTCTTAAAAAAGATGGCACAATGGGTAAAAATGCGTGAAACAAATTTTGGAGCACACCCCTTGCATTTTTTGAAATTTTTAAAAATGTTTTAGGAAGGCAGAAAAGGTATTAAAATGGTCTCAAAAGCCCTCCACCATGATGAAACAATGAGTGAAATGGAAAATGGACAATGAAAATTTGTTTGAGTCACTTCCTATTTTGGTGATGTCACATTGATGATGTTTTTGACTTTTGGTGGTTTCACTTCTGATTTAAGAAAATGGGTACTCTCAGATTAATCTTTTCTTTTTAATGCTGAAACAACTCATATTCATCCCTCTGGTCATTCTTTTTTAAAAAAGATGGCACAATGCATACAAAGGCATAAAATAAAAATTTCCGGTCACGCCCTTTGCATTTTTCCAAATTTTGAAAAATGTCTCAAGAATGCAAAAAAGACCGTAAAACGGGCTCAAAAGCCCTCCACAATGATGAAACAATGAGTGAACTGGAAAATGGACAATGAAAATTTGTTTAAGACCAACTTCCTGTTTTGGTGATGTCACATTGATGACGTTTTTGACTTTTGGTGGTTTCACTTCCAATTTAAGAAAATGGGTACTCTCAGATTGTTCTTGGCGTTTTAAGGAGGAAATCTACTCATATTTAATCCCTCTGGTCATTCTTTCTTAAAAAAGATGGCACAATGCATACAAAGGCATAAAATATAAATTTCAGGTCACGCCCTTTGCATTTTTCCAAATTTTGAAAAATGTCTCAGGAATGCAAAAAAGACAGTAAAACAGGCTCAAAAGCCCTCCACAATGATGAAACAATGAGTGAAATGGAAAATGGAAAATGAAAATTTGTTTAAGAGACACTTCCTGTTTTAGTGACGTCACATTGATGATGTTTTTGACATTTGGTGGTTTCACTTCCGATTTAAGAAAATGGGTACTCTCAGATTGTTCTTTTCTTTTTAATGCTGAAACAACTCATATTTTATCCCTCTGGTCATTCTTTCTTAAAAGGATGGCACAGTGCATACAAAGGCATAAAATAAAAATTTCTGGTCACGCCCTTTACATTTTTCCAAATTTTGAAAAATGTCTCAGGAATGCAGAAAAGACAGTAAAACGGACTCAAAAGCACTCCACAATGATGAAACAATGAGTGAAATGGAAAATGGACAATGAAAATTTGTTTAAGAGACACTTCCTGTTTTAGTGACGTCACATTGATGACGTTTTTGACTTTTGGTGGTTTTAATCCGGTGTAAGAAAATGGGTATTCTCAGATTGTTCTTGGCGTTTTAAGGCGGAAATCTACTCATATTTAATCCCTCTGGTTATTCTTTCTTAAAAAAGATGGCACAATGCATACAAAGGCATAAAATAAACATTTCCGGTCACGCCCTTTGCATTTTTCCAAATTTTGAAAAATGTCTCTGGAATGCAAAAAAGACAGTAAAACAGGCTCAAAAGCCCTCCACAATGATGAAACAATGAGTGAAATGGAAAATGGACAATGAAAATTTGTTTAAGAGACACTTCCTGTTTTAGTGACGTCACATTGATGACATTTTTGACTTTTGGTGGTTTCATTCCGGTGTAAGAAAATGGGTATTCTCAGATTGTTCTTGGCGTTTTAAGGCGGAAATCTACTCATATTTAATCCCTCTGGTTATTCTTTCTTAAAAAAGATGGCACAATGCATACAAAGGCATAAAATAAACATTTCCGGTCACGCCCTTTGCATTTTTCCAAATTTTGAAAAATGTCTCAGGAATGCAAAAAAGACAGTAAAACAGGCTCAAAAGCCCTCCACAATGATGAAACAATGAGTGAAATGGAAAATGGACAATTAAAATTTGTTTAAGACCAACTTCCTGTTTTGGTGACTTCACATTGATGACGTTTTTGACTTTTGGTGGTTTCACTTCTGATTTAAGAAAATGGGTACTCTTAGATTAATCTTTACTTTTTAATGCTGAAACAAATCATATTCATCCCTCTGGTCATTCTTTCTTAAAAAAGATGGCACAATGCATACAAAGGCATAAAATAAAAATTTCAGGTCACGCCCTTTGCATTTTTCCAAATTTTGAAAAATGTCTCAGGAATGCAAAAAAGAAATTAAAACGGGATCAAAAGCCCTCCACAATGATGAAACAATGAGTGAAATGGAAAATGGACAATGAAAATTTATTTAAGAGACACTTCCTGTTTTGGTGATGTCACATTGATGATGTTTTTGACTTTTGGTGGTTTCACTTCCATATTAAGAAAATGGGTACTCTCAGATTGTTCTTTTCTTTTTAATGCTAAAACAACTCATATTTTATCCCTCTGGTCATTCTTTCTTAAAAGGATGGCACAATGCATACAAAAGCATAAAATAAAAATTTCTGGTCACGCCCTTTACATTTTTCCAAATTTTGAGAAATGTCTCAGGAATGCAGAAAAGACAGTAAAACAGGCTCAGAAGCCCTCTACAATGATGAAACAATGAGTGAAATGGAAAATGGACAATGAAAATTTGTTTAAGAGACACTTCCTGTTTTAGTGACGTCACATTGATGACGTTTTTGACTTTTGGTGGTTTCACTTCCAATTTAAGAAAATGGGTACTCTCAGATTGTTCTTGGCGTTTTAAGGCGGAAATCTACTCATATTTAATCCCTCTGGTCATTCTTTCTTAAAAAAGATGGCACAATGCATACAAAGGCATAAAATAAAAATTTACGGTCACGCCCTTTGCATTTTTCCAAATTTTGAAAAATGTCTCAGGAATGCAAAAAAGACAGTAAAACAGGCTCAAAAGCCCTCCACAATGATGAAACAATGAGTGAAATGGAAAATGGACAATGAAAATTTGTTTAAGAGACACTTCCTGTTTTAGTGACATCACATTGATGACATTTTTGACTTTTGGTGGTTTCATTCCGGTGTAAGAAAATGGGTATTCTCAGATTGTTCTTGGCATTTTAAGGCGGAAATCTACTCATATTTAATCCCTCTGGTCATTCTTTCTTAAAAAAGATGGCACAATGGGTAAAAATGCGTGAAACAAATTTTGGAGCACACCCCTTGCATTTTTAGAATTTTTTTAAAATGTTTTAGGAAGGCAGAAAAGGTATTAAAATGGTTTCAAAAGCCCTCCACAATGATGAAACAATGAGTGAAATGGAAAATGGACAATTAAAATTTGTTTAAGACCAACTTCCTGTTTTGGTGACTTCACATTGATGACGTTTTTGACTTTTGGTGGTTTCACTTCTGATTTAAGAAAATGGGTACTCTTAGATTAATCTTTTCTTTTTAATGCTGAAACAACTCATATTCATCCCTCTGGTCATTCTTTCTTAAAAAAGATGGCACAATGCATACAAAGGCATAAAATAAAAATTTCAGGTCACGCCCTTTGCATTTTTCCAAATTTTGAAAAATGTCTCAGGAATGCAAAAAAGAAATTAAAGCGGGATCAAAAGCCCTCCACAATGATGAAACAATGAGTGAAATGGAAAATGGACAATGAAAATTTGTTTAAGAGCCACTTCCTGTTTTGGTGACGTCACATTGATGATGTTTTTGACTTTTGGTGGTTTCATTTCCGGTTTAAGAAAATAGGTATTCTTAGGTTGTTCTTGGCGTTTTAAGGTGGAAATCTGCTTATATTTAATCCCTCTGGTCATTCTTTCTTAAAAAAGATGGCAAAATAGGTAAAAATGTGTAAAACATACATTTTGGGGCACGCCCCTTGCATTTTTTGAAATTTTTAAAAATGTCCCAGGAAGGCAGAAAAGATATTAAAATGGGCTCAAAAGCCCTCCACAATGATGAAACAATGAGTGAAATGGAAAATAGACAATGAAAATTCGTTTAAGACCAACTTCCTGTTTTGGTGACGTCACATTGATGATGTTTTTGACTTTTGGTGGTTTCACTTCTGATTTAAGAAAATGGGTACTCTCAGATTAATCTTTTCTTTTTAATGCTGAAACAACTCATATTCATCCCTCTGGTCATTCTTTTTTAAAAAAGATGGCACAATGCATACAAAGGCATAAAAT
The DNA here is from genome assembly GCA_029206835.1 of Rana muscosa. Classification (NCBI taxonomy): domain Eukaryota; kingdom Metazoa; phylum Chordata; class Amphibia; order Anura; family Ranidae; genus Rana; species Rana muscosa. The sequence continues at coordinate 296,209 of JARGYO010001557.1, forward strand.
AAAAATTTCCGGTCACGCCCTTTGCATTTTTCCAAATTTTGAAAAGTGTCTCAAGAATGCAAAAAAGACCGTAAAACGGGCTCAAAAGCCCTCCACAATGATGAAACAATGAGTGAAATGGAAAATGGACAATGAAAATTTGTTTAAGACCAACTTCCTGTTTTGGTGACGTCACATTGATGAAGTTTTTGACTTTTGGTGGTTTCACTTCCAATTTAAGAAAATGGGTACTCTCAGATTGTTCTTGGCGTTTTAAGGAGGAAATCTACTCATATTTAATCCCTCTGGTCATTCTTTCTTAAAAAAGATGGCACAATGTATACAAAGGCATAAAATAAAAATTTCAGGTCACGCCCTTTGCATTTTTCCAAATTTTGAAAAATGTCTCAGGAATGCAAAAAAGACAGTAAAACAGGCTCAAAAGCCCTCCACAATGATGAAACAATGAGTGAAATGGAAAATGGAAAATGAAAATTTGTTTAAGAGACACGTCCTGTTTTAGTGATGTCACATTGATGATGTTTTTGACATTTGGTGGTTTCACTTCCGATTTAAGAAAATGGGTACTCTCAGATTGTTCTTTTCTTTTTAATGCTGAAACAACTCATATTTTATCCCTCTGGTCATTCTTTCTTAAAAGGATGGCACAGTGCATACAAAGGCATAAAATAAAAATTTCTGGTCACGCCCTTTACATTTTTCCAAATTTTGAAAAATGTCTCAGGAATGCAGAAAAGACAGTAAAACGGACTCAAAAGCACTCCACAATGATGAAACAATGAGTGAAATGGAAAATGGACAATGAAAATTTGTTTAAGAGACACTTCCTGTTTTAGTGACGTCACATTGATGACGTTTTTGACTTTTGGTGGTTTTAATCCGGTGTAAGAAAATGGGTATTCTCAGATTGTTCTTGGCGTTTTAAGGCGGAAATCTACTCATATTTAATCCCTCTGGTTATTCTTTCTTAAAAAAGATGGCACAATGCATACAAAGGCATAAAATAAACATTTCCGGTCACGCCCTTTGCATTTTTCCAAATTTTGAAAAATGTCTCAGGAATGCAAAAAAGACAGTAAAACAGGCTCAAAAGCCCTCCACAATGATGAAACAATGAGTGAAATGGAAAATGGACAATGAAAATTTGTTTAAGAGACACTTCCTGTTTTAGTGACGTCACATTGATGACATTTTTGACTTTTGGTGGTTTCATTCCGGTGTAAGAAAATGGGTATTCTCAGATTGTTCTTGGCGTTTTAAGGCGGAAATCTACTCATATTTAATCCCTCTGGTTATTCTTTCTTAAAAAAGATGGCACAATGCATACAAAGGCATAAAATAAACATTTCCGGTCACGCCCTTTGCATTTTTCCAAATTTTGAAAAATGTCTCAGGAATGCAAAAAAGACAGTAAAACAGGCTCAAAAGCCCTCCACAATGATGAAACAATGAGTGAAATGGAAAATGGACAATTAAAATTTGTTTAAGACCAACTTCCTGTTTTGGTGACTTCACATTGATGACGTTTTTGACTTTTGGTGGTTTCACTTCTGATTTAAGAAAATGGGTACTCTTAGATTAATCTTTACTTTTTAATGCTGAAACAAATCATATTCATCCCTCTGGTCATTCTTTCTTAAAAAAGATGGCACAATGCATACAAAGGCATAAAATAAAAATTTCAGGTCACGCCCTTTGCATTTTTCCAAATTTTGAAAAATGTCTCAGGAATGCAAAAAAGAAATTAAAACGGGATCAAAAGCCCTCCACAATGATGAAACAATGAGTGAAATGGAAAATGGACAATGAAAATTTATTTAAGAGACACTTCCTGTTTTGGTGATGTCACATTGATGATGTTTTTGACTTTTGGTGGTTTCACTTCCATATTAAGAAAATGGGTACTCTCAGATTGTTCTTTTCTTTTTAATGCTGAAACAACTCATATTTTATCCCTCTGGTCATTCTTTCTTAAAAGGATGGCACAATGCATACAAAGGCATAAAATAAAAATTTCTGGTCACGCCCTTTACATTTTTCCAAATTTTGAAAAATGTCTCAGGAATGCAGAAAAGACAGTAAAACAGGCTCAGAAGCCCTCCACAATGATGAAACAATGAGTGAAATGGAAAATGGACAATGAAAATTTGTTTAAGAGACACTTCCTGTTTTAGTGACGTCACATTGATGACGTTTTTGACTTTTGGTGGTTTCACTTCCAATTTAAGAAAATGGGTACTCTCAGATTGTTCTTGGCGTTTTAAGGCGGAAATCTACTCATATTTAATCCCTCTGGTCATTCTTTCTTAAAAAAGATGGCACAATGCATACAAAGGCATAAAATAAACATTTCCGGTCACGCCCTTTGCATTTTTCCAAATTTTGAAAAATGTCTCAGGAATGCAAAAAAGACAGTAAAACAGGCTCAAAAGCCCTCCACAATGATGAAACAATGAGTGAAATGGAAAATGGACAATGACAAATTGTTTAAGAGACACTTCCTGTTTTAGTGACGTCACATTGATGATGTTTTTGACTTTTGGTGGTTTCATTCCGGTGTAAGAAAATGGGTATTCTCAGATTGTTCTTGGCGTTTTAAGGCGGAAATCTACTCATATTTAATCCCTCTGGTCATTCTTTCTTAAAAAAGATGGCACAATGGGTAAAAATGCGTGAAACAAATTTTGGAGCACACCCCTTGCATTTTTTGAAATTTTTAAAAATGTTTTAGGAAGGCAGAAAAGGTATTAAAATGGTCTCAAAAGCCCTCCACCATGATGAAACAATGAGTGAAATGGAAAATGGACAATGAAAATTTGTTTGAGTCACTTCCTATTTTGGTGATGTCACATTGATGATGTTTTTGACTTTTGGTGGTTTCACTTCTGATTTAAGAAAATGGGTACTCTCAGATTAATCTTTTCTTTTTAATGCTGAAACAACTCATATTCATCCCTCTGGTCATTCTTTCTTAAAAAAGATGGCACAATGCATACAAAGGCATAAAATAAAAATTTCAGGTCACGCCCTTTGCATTTTTCCAAATTTTGAAAAATGTCTCAGGAATGCAAAAAAGAAATTAAAGCGGGATCAAAAGCCCTCCACAATGATAAAAAAATGAGTGAAATGGAAAATGGACAATGAAAATTTGTTTAAGAGCCACTTCCTGTTTTGGTGACATCACATTGATGATGTTTTTGACTTTTGGTGGTTTCATTTCCGGTTTAAGAAAATAGGTATTCTTAGGTTGTTCTTGGCGTTTTAAGGTGGAAATCTGCTTACATTTAATCCCTCTGGTCATTCTTTCTTAAAAAAGATGGCAAAATAGGTAAAAATGTGTAAAACATACATTTTGGGGCACGCCCCTTGCATTTTTTGAAATTTTTAAAAATGTCCCAGGAAGGCAGAAAAGATATTAAAATGGGCTCAAAAGCCCTCCACAATGATGAAACAATGAGTGAAATGGAAAATAGACAATGAAAATTCGTTTAAGACCAACTTCCTGTTTTGGTGACGTCACATTGATGATGTTTTTGACTTTTGGTGGTTTCACTTCTGATTTAAGAAAATGGGTACTCTCAGATTAATCTTTTCTTTTTAATGCTGAAACAACTCATATTCATCCCTCTGGTCATTCTTTTTTAAAAAAGATGGCACAATGCATACAAAGGCATAAAATAAAAATTTCCGGTCACGCCCTTTGCATTTTTCCAAATTTTGAAAAGTGTCTCAAGAATGCAAAAAAGACCGTAAAACGGGCTCAAAAGCCCTCCACAATGATGAAACAATGAGTGAAATGGAAAATGGACAATGAAAATTTGTTTAAGACCAACTTCCTGTTTTGGTGACGTCACATTGATGAAGTTTTTGACTTTTGGTGGTTTCACTTCCAATTTAAGAAAATGGGTACTCTCAGATTGTTCTTGGCATTTTAAGGAGGAAATCTACTCATATTTAATCCCTCTGGTCATTCTTTCTTAAAAAAGATGGCACAATGCATACAAAGGCATAAAATAAAAATTTCAGGTCACGCCCTTTGCATTTTTCCAAATTTTGAAAAATGTCTCAGGAATGCAAAAAAGACAGTAAAACAGGCTCAAAAGCCCTCCACAATGATGAAACAATGAGTGAAATGGAAAATGGAAAATGAAAATTTGTTTAAGAGACACGTCCTGTTTTAGTGATGTCACATTGATGATGTTTTTGACATTTGGTGGTTTCACTTCCGATTTAAGAAAATGGGTACTCTCAGATTGTTCTTTTCTTTTTAATGCTGAAACAACTCATATTTTATCCCTCTGGTCATTCTTTCTTAAAAGGATGGCACAGTGCATACAAAGGCATAAAATAAAAATTTCTGGTCACGCCCTTTACATTTTTCCAAATTTTGAAAAATGTCTCAGGAATGCAGAAAAGACAGTAAAACGGACTCAAAAGCACTCCACAATGATGAAACAATGAGTGAAATGGAAAATGGACAATGAAAATTTGTTTAAGAGACACTTCCTGTTTTAGTGACGTCACATTGATGACGTTTTTGACTTTTGGTGGTTTTAATCCGGTGTAAGAAAATGGGTATTCTCAGATTGTTCTTGGCGTTTTAAGGCGGAAATCTACTCATATTTAATCCCTCTGGTTATTCTTTCTTAAAAAAGATGGCACAATGCATACAAAGGCATAAAATAAACATTTCCGGTCACGCCCTTTGCATTTTTCCAAATTTTGAAAAATGTCTCAGGAATGCAAAAAAGACAGTAAAACAGGCTCAAAAGCCCTCCACAATGATGAAACAATGAGTGAAATGGAAAATGGACAATGAAAATTTGTTTAAGAGACACTTCCTGTTTTAGTGACGTCACATTGATGACATTTTTGACTTTTGGTGGTTTCATTCCGGTGTAAGAAAATGGGTATTCTCAGATTGTTCTTGGCGTTTTAAGGCGGAAATCTACTCATATTTAATCCCTCTGGTTATTCTTTCTTAAAAAAGATGGCACAATGCATACAAAGGCATAAAATAAACATTTCCGGTCACGCCCTTTGCATTTTTCCAAATTTTGAAAAATGTCTCAGGAATGCAAAAAAGACAGTAAAACAGGCTCAAAAGCCCTCCACAATGATGAAACAATGAGTGAAATGGAAAATGGACAATTAAAATTTGTTTAAGACCAACTTCCTGTTTTGGTGACTTCACATTGATGACGTTTTTGACTTTTGGTGGTTTCACTTCTGATTTAAGAAAATGGGTACTCTTAGATTAATCTTTACTTTTTAATGCTGAAACAAATCATATTCATCCCTCTGGTCATTCTTTCTTAAAAAAGATGGCACAATGCATACAAAGGCATAAAATAAAAATTTCAGGTCACGCCCTTTGCATTTTTCCAAATTTTGAAAAATGTCTCAGGAATGCAAAAAAGAAATTAAAACGGGATCAAAAGCCCTCCACAATGATGAAACAATGAGTGAAATGGAAAATGGACAATGAAAATTTATTTAAGAGACACTTCCTGTTTTGGTGATGTCACATTGATGATGTTTTTGACTTTTGGTGGTTTCACTTCCATATTAAGAAAATGGGTACTCTCAGATTGTTCTTTTCTTTTTAATGCTGAAACAACTCATATTTTATCCCTCTGGTCATTCTTTCTTAAAAGGATGGCACAATGCATACAAAGGCATAAAATAAAAATTTCTGGTCACGCCCTTTACATTTTTCCAAATTTTGAAAAATGTCTCAGGAATGCAGAAAAGACAGTAAAACAGGCTCAGAAGCCCTCCACAATGATGAAACAATGAGTGAAATGGAAAATGGACAATGAAAATTTGTTTAAGAGACACTTCCTGTTTTAGTGACGTCACATTGATGACGTTTTTGACTTTTGGTGGTTTCACTTCCAATTTAAGAAAATGGGTACTCTCAGATTGTTCTTGGCGTTTTAAGGCGGAAATCTACTCATATTTAATCCCTCTGGTCATTCTTTCTTAAAAAAGATGGCACAATGCATACAAAGGCATAAAATAAACATTTCCGGTCACGCCCTTTGCATTTTTCCAAATTTTGAAAAATGTCTCAGGAATGCAAAAAAGACAGTAAAACAGGCTCAAAAGCCCTCCACAATGATGAAACAATGAGTGAAATGGAAAATGGACAATGACAAATTGTTTAAGAGACACTTCCTGTTTTAGTGACGTCACATTGATGATGTTTTTGACTTTTGGTGGTTTCATTCCGGTGTAAGAAAATGGGTATTCTCAGATTGTTCTTGGCGTTTTAAGGCGTAAATCTACTCATATTTAATCCCTCTGGTCATTCTTTCTTAAAAAAGATGGCACAATGGGTAAAAATGCGTGAAACAAATTTTGGAGCACACCCCTTGCATTTTTTGAAATTTTTAAAAATGTTTTAGGAAGGCAGAAAAGGTATTAAAATGGTCTCAAAAGCCCTCCACCATGATGAAACAATGAGTGAAATGGAAAATGGACAATGAAAATTTGTTTGAGTCACTTCCTATTTTGGTGATGTCACATTGATGATGTTTTTGACTTTTGGTGGTTTCACTTCTGATTTAAGAAAATGGGTACTCTCAGATTAATCTTTTCTTTTTAATGCTGAAACAACTCATATTCATCCCTCTGGTCATTCTTTTTTAAAAAAGATGGCACAATGCATACAAAGGCATAAAATAAAAATTTCCGGTCACGCCCTTTGCATTTTTCCAAATTTTGAAAAATGTCTCAAGAATGCAAAAAAGACCGTAAAACGGGCTCAAAAGCCCTCCACAATGATGAAACAATGAGTGAACTGGAAAATGGACAATGAAAATTTGTTTAAGACCAACTTCCTGTTTTGGTGATGTCACATTGATGACGTTTTTGACTTTTGGTGGTTTCACTTCCAATTTAAGAAAATGGGTACTCTCAGATTGTTCTTGGCGTTTTAAGGAGGAAATCTACTCATATTTAATCCCTCTGGTCATTCTTTCTTAAAAAAGATGGCACAATGGGTAAAAATGCGTGAAACAAATTTTGGAGCACACCCCTTGCATTTTTAGAAATTTTTTTAAATGTTTTAGGAAGGCAGAAAAGGTATTAAAATGGTTTCAAAAGCCCTCCACAATGATGAAACAATGAGTGAAATGGAAAATGGACAATTAAAATTTGTTTAAGACCAACTTCCTGTTTTGGTGACTTCACATTGATGACGTTTTTGACTTTTGGTGGTTTCACTTCTGATTTAAGAAAATGGGTACTCTTAGATTAATCTTTTCTTTTTAATGCTGAAACAAATCATATTCATCCCTCTGGTCATTCTTTCTTAAAAAAGATGGCACAATGCATACAAAGGCATAAAATAAAAATTTCAGGTCACGCCCTTTGCATTTTTCCAAATTTTGAAAAATGTCTCAGGAATGCAAAAAAGAAATTAAAGCGGGATCAAAAGCCCTCCACAATGATGAAACAATGAGTGAAATGGAAAATGGACAATGAAAATTTGTTTAAGAGCCACTTCCTGTTTTGGTGACATCACATTGATGATGTTTTTGACTTTTGGTGGTTTCATTTCCGGTTTAAGAAAATAGGTATTCTTAGGTTGTTCTTGGCGTTTTAAGGTGGAAATCTGCTTATATTTAATCCCTCTGGTCATTCTTTCTTTAAAAAGATGGCAAAATAGGTAAAAATGTGTAAAACATACATTTTGGGGCACGCCCCTTGCATTTTTTTAAATTTTTAAAAATGTCCCAGGAAGGCAGAAAAGATATTAAAATGGGCTCAAAAGCCCTCCACAATGATGAAACAATGAGTGAAATGGAAAATAGACAATGAAAATTCGTTTAAGACCAACTTCCTGTTTTGGTGACGTCACATTGATGATGTTTTTGACTTTTGGTGGTTTCACTTCTGATTTAAGAAAATGGGTACTCTCAGATTAATCTTTTCTTTTTAATGCTGAAACAACTCATATTCATCCCTCTGGTCATTCTTTTTTAAAAAAGATGGCACAATGCATACAAAGGCATAAAATAAAAATTTCCGGTCACGCCCTTTGCATTTTTCCAAATTTTGAAAAGTGTCTCAAGAATGCAAAAAAGACCGTAAAACGGGCTCAAAAGCCCTCCACAATGATGAAACAATGAGTGAAATGGAAAATGGACAATGAAAATTTGTTTAAGACCAACTTCCTGTTTTGGTGACGTCACATTGATGAAGTTTTTGACTTTTGGTGGTTTCACTTCCAATTTAAGAAAATGGGTACTCTCAGATTGTTCTTGGCGTTTTAAGGAGGAAATCTACTCATATTTAATCCCTCTGGTCATTCTTTCTTAAAAAAGATGGCACAATGCATACAAAGGCATAAAATAAAAATTTCAGGTCACGCCCTTTGCATTTTTCCAAATTTTGAAAAATGTCTGAGGAATGCAAAAAAGACAGTAAAACAGGCTCAAAAGCCCTCCACAATGATGAAACAATGAGTGAAATGGAAAATGAAAATTTGTTTAAGAGACACGTCCTGTTTTAGTGATGTCACATTGATGATGTTTTTGACATTTGGTGGTTTCACTTCCGATTTAAGAAAATGGGTACTCAGATTGTTCTTTTCTTTTTAATGCTGAAACAACTCATATTTTATCCCTCTGGTCATTCTTTCTTAAAAGGATGGCACAGTGCATACAAAGGCATGAAATAAAAATTTCTGGTCACGCCCTTTACATTTTTCCAAATTTTGAAAAATGTCTCAGGAATGCAGAAAAGACAGTAAAACGGACTCAAAAGCCCTCCACAATGATGAAACAATGAGTGAAATGGAAAATGGACAATGAAAATTTGTTTAAGAGACACTTCCTGTTTTAGTGACGTCACATTGATGACGTTTTTGACTTTTGGTGGTTTTAATCCGGTGTAAGAAAATGGGTATTCTCAGATTGTTCTTGGCGTTTTAAGGCGGAAATCTACTCATATTTAATCCCTCTGGTTATTCTTTCTTAAAAAATATGGCACAATGCATACAAAGGCATAAAATAAAAATTTCCGGTCACGCCCTTTGCATTTTTCCAAATTTTGAAAAATGTCTCAGGAATGCAAAAAAGACAGTAAAACAGGCTCAAAAGCCCTCCACAATGATGAAACAATGAGTGAAATGGAAAATGGACAATGAAAATTTGTTTAAGAGACACTTCCTGTTTTAGTGACGTCACATTGATGACATTTTTGACTTTTGGTGGTTTCATTCCGGTGTAAGAAAATGGGTATTCTCAGATTGTTCTTGGCGTTTTAAGGCGAAAATCTACTGATATTTAATCCCTCTGGTCATTCTTTCTTAAAAAAGATGGCACAATGGGTAAAAATGCGTGAAACAAATTTTGGAGCACACCCCTTGCATTTTTAGAAATTTTTAAAAATGTTTTAGGAAGGCAGAAAAGGTATTAAAATGGTTTCAAAAGCCCTCCACAATGATGAAACAATGAGTGAAATGGAAAATGGACAATTAAAATTTGTTTAAGACCAACTTCCTGTTTTGGTGACTTCACATTGATGACGTTTTTGACTTTTGGTGGTTTCACTTCTGATTTAAGAAAATGGGTACTCTTAGATTAATCTTTTCTTTTTAATGCTGAAACAACTCATATTCATCCCTCTGGTCATTCTTTCTTAAAAAAGATGGCACAATGCATACAAAGGCATAAAATAAAAATTTCAGGTCACGCCCTTTGCATTTTTCCAAATTTTGAAAAATGTCTCAGGAATGCAAGAAAGAAATTAAAACGGGATCAAAAGCCCTCCACAATGATGAAACAATGAGTGAAATGGAAAATGGACAATGAAAATTTGTTTAAGAGCCACTTCCTGTTTTGGTGACGTCACATTGATGATGTTTTTGACTTTTGGTGGTTTCATTTCCGGTTTAAGAAAATAGGTATTCTTAGGTTGTTCTTGGCGTTTTAAGGTGAAAATCTGCTTATATTTAATCCCTCTGGTCATTCTTTCTTAAAAAAGATGGCAAAATAGGTAAAAATGTGTAAAACATACATTTTGGGGCACGCCCCTTGCATTTTTTGAAATTTTTAAAAATGTCCCAGGAAGGCAGAAAATATATTAAAATGGGTTCAAAAGCCCTCCACAATGATGAAACAATGAGTGAAATGGAAAATAGACAATGAAAATTTGTTTAAGACCAACTTCCTGTTTTGGTGATGTCACATTGATGACGTTTTTGACTTTTGGTGGTTTCACGTCCAATTTAAGAAAATGGGTACTCTCAGATTGTTCTTGACGTTTTAAGGCGGAAATCTACTCATATTTAATCCCTCTGGTCATTCTTTCTTTAAAAAGATGGCACAAGGCATACAAAGGCATAAAATAAACATTTCCGGTCACGCCCTTTGCATTTTTCCAAATTTTGAAAAATGTCTTAGGAATGCAAAAAAGACAGTAAAACAGGCTCAAAAGCCCTCCACAATGATGAAACAATGAGTGAAATGGAAAATGGACAATGAAAATTTGTTTAAGAGACACTTCCTGTTTTAGTGACGTCACATTGATGATGTTTTTGACTTTTGGTGGTTTCATTCCGGTGTAAGAAAATGGGTATTCTCAGATTGTTCTTGGCGTTTTAAGGCGGAAATCTACTCATATTTAATCCCTCTGGTCATTCTTTCTTAAAAAAGATGGCACAATGGGTAAAAATGCGTGAAACAAATTTTGGAGCACACCCCTTGCATTTTTTGAAATTTTTAAAAATGTTTTAGGAAGGCAGAAAAGGTATTAAAATGGTCTCAAAAGCCCTCCACCATGATGAAACAATGAGTGAAATGGAAAATGGACAATGAAAATTTGTTTAAGAGACACGTCCTGTTTTAGTGACATCACATTGATGACATTTTTGACTTTTGGTGATTTCATTCCGGTGTAAGAAAATGGGTATTCTCAGATTGTTCTTGGCGTTTTAAGGCGGAAATCTACTCATATTTAATCCCTCTGGTCATTCTTTCTTAAAAAAGATGGCACAATGGGTAAAAATGCGTGAAACACATTTTGGAGCACACCCCTTGCATTTTTTGAATTTTTTAAAAATGTTTTAGGAAGGCAGAAAAGGTATTCAAATGGTTTCAAAAGCCCTCCACAATGATGAAACAATGAGTGAAATGGAAAATGGACAATGAAAATTTGTTTAAGACCAACTTCCTGTTTTAGTGACATCACATTGATGACATTTTTGACTTTTGGTGGTTTCACTTCTGATTTAAGAAAATGGGTACTTTCAGATTAATCTTTTCTTTTGAATGCTGAAACAACTCATATTCATCCCTCTGGTCATTCTTTCTTAAAAAAGATGGCACAATGCATACAAAGGCATAAAATAAAAATTTCCGGTCACGCCCTTTGCATTTTTCCAAATTTGGAAAAATGTCTCAGGAATGCAAAAAAGACAGTAAAACAGGCTCAAAAGCCCTCCACAATGATGAAACAATGAGTGAAATGGAAAATGGACAATGAAAATTTGTTTAAGAGACACTTCCTGTTTTAGTGACGTCACATTGATGATGTTTTTGACTTTTGGTGGTTTCATTCCGGTGTAAGAAAATGGGTATTCTCAGATTGTTTTTGGCGTTTTAAGGCAGAAATCTACTCATATTTAATCCCTCTGGTCATTCTTTCTTAAAAAAGATGGCACAATGGGTAAAAATGTGTGAAACAAATTTTGGAGCACACCCCTTGCATTTTTTGAAATTTTTAAAAATGTTTTAGGAAGGCAAAAAAGGTATTAAAATGGTCTCAAAAGCCCTCCACAATGATGAAACAATGAGTGAAATGGAAAATGGACAATGAAAATTTGTTTAAGACCAACTTCCTGTTTTGGTGACGTCACAATAATGACATTTTTGACTTTTGGTGGTTTCACTTCTGATTTAAGAAAATGGGTACTCTCAGATTAATCTTTTCTTTTTAATGCTGAAACAACTCATATTCATCCCTCTGGTCATTATTTCTTAAAAAAGATGGCACAATGCATACAAAGGCATAAAATAAAAATTTCCGGTCACGCCCTTTGCATTTTTCCAAATTTTGAAAAATGTCTCAGGAATGCAAAAAAGACAGTAAAACAGGCTCAAAAGCCCTCCACAATGATGAAACAATGAGTGAAATGGAAAATGGACAATGAAAATTTGTTTAAGAGACACTTCCTGTTTTAGTGACGTCACATTGATGACGTTTTTGACTTTTGGTGGTTTCATTCCGGTGTAAGAAAATGGGTATTCTCAGATTGTTCTTGGCGTTTTAAGGCGGAAATCTACTCATATTTAATCCCTCTGGTCATTCTTTCTTAAAAAAGATGGCACAATGGGTAAAAATGCGTGAAACAAATTTTGGAGCACACCCCTTGCATTTTTTGAAATTTTTAAAAATGTTTTAGGAAGGCAGAAAAGGTATTAAAATGGGTTCAAAAGCCCCCCACAATGATGAAACAATGAGTGAAATGGAAAATGGACAATTAAAATTTGTTTAAGACCAACTTCCTGTTTTGGTGACTTCACATTGATGACGTTTTTGACTTTTGGCGGTTTCACTTCTGATTTAAGAAAATGGGTACTCTTAGATTAATCTTTTCTTTTTAATGCTGAAACAAATCATATTCATCCCTCTGGTCATTCTTTCTTAAAAAAAGATGGCACAATGCATACAAAGGCATAAAATAAAAATTTCAGGTCACGCCCTTTGCATTTTTCCAAATTTTGAAAAATGTCTCAGGAATGCAAAAAAGAAATTAAAACGGGATCAAAAGCCCTCCACAATGATGAAACAATGAGTGAAATGGAAAATGGACAATGAAAATTTGTTTAAGACCAACTTCCTGTTTTGGTGACTTCACATTGATGATGTTTTTGACTTTTGGTGGTTTCATTTCCGGTTTAAGAAAATAGGTATTCTTAGGTTGTTCTTGGCGTTTTAAGGTGGAAATCTGCTTATATTTAATCCCTCTGGTCATTCTTTCTTAAAAAAGATGGCAAAATAGGTAAAAATGTGTAAAACATACATTTTGGGGCACGCCCCTTGCATTTTTTGAAATTTTTTAAAATGTCCCAGGAAGGCAGAAAATATATTAAAATGGGCTCAAAAACCCTCCACAATGATGAAACAATGAGTGACATGGAAAATAGACAATGAAAATTTGTTTAAGACCAACTTCCTGTTTTGGTGAGGTCACATTGATGACGTTTTTGACTTTTGGTGGTTTCACGTCCAATTTAAGAAAATGGGTACTCTCAGATTGTTCTTGACATTTTAAGGCGGAAATCTACTCATATTTAATCCCTCTGGTCATTCTTTCTTAAAAAAGATGGCACAATGCATACAAAGGCATAAAATAAAAATTTCAGGTCACGCCCTTTGCATTTTTCCAAATTTTGAAAAATGTCTCAGGAATGCAAAAAAGACAGTAAAACAGGCTCAAAAGCCCTCCACAATGATGAAACAATGAGTGAAATGGAAAATAGACAATGAAAATTTGTTTGAGTCACTTCCTATTTTGGTGACGTCACATTGATGATGTTTTTGACTTTTGGTGGTTTCACTTCTGATTTAAGAAAATGGGTACTCTCAGATTAATCTTTTCTTTTTAATGCTGAAACAACTCATATTCATCCCTCTGGTCATTCTTTTTTTTAAAAAAGATGGCACAATGCATACAAAGGCATAAAATAAAAATTTCCGGTCACGCCCTTTGCATTTTTCCAAATTTTGAAAATTGTCTCAAGAATGCAAAAAAGACCGTAAAACGGGCTCAAAAGCCCTCCACAATGATGAAACAATGAGTGAAATGGAAAATGGACAATGAAAATGTGTTTAAGACCAACTTCCTGTTTTGGTGATGTCACATTGATGACGTTTTTGACGTTTGGTGGTTTCACTTCTGATTTAAGAAAATGGGTACTCTCAGATTAATCTTTTCTTTTTAATGCTGAAACAACTCATATTCATCCCTCTGGTCATTCTTTTTTTAAAAAGATGGCACAATGCATACAAAGGCATAAAATAAAAATTTCCGGTCACGCCCTTTGCATTTTTCCAAATTTTGAAAATTGTCTCAAGAATGCAAAAAAGACCGTAAAACGGGCTCAAAAGCCCTCCACAATGATGAAACAATGAGTGAAATGGAAAATGGACAATGAAAATGTGTTTAAGACCAACTTCCTGTTTTGGTGACGTCACATTGATGACGTTTTTGACTTTTGGTGGTTTCACTTCCAATTTAAGAAAATGGGTACTCTCAGATTGTTCTTGGCGTTTTAAGGCGGAAATCTACTCATATTTAATCCCTCTGGTCATTCTTTCTTAAAAAAGATGGCACAATGCATACAAAGGCATAAAATAAAAATTTCAGGTCACGCCCTTTGCATTTTTCCAAATTTTGAAAAATGTCTCAGGAATGCAAAAAAGACAGTAAAACAGGTTTAAAAGCCCTCCACAATGATGAAACAATGAGTGAAATGGAAAATGGACAATGAAAATTTGTTTAAGAGACACTTCCTGTTTTAGTGACGTCACATTGATGATATTTTTGACTTTTGGTGGTTTCACTTCCGATTTAAGAAAATGGGTACTCTCAGATTGTTCTTTTCTTTTTAATGCTGAAACAACTCATATTTTATCCCTCTGGTCATTCTTTCTTAAAAGGATGGCACAATGCATACAAAGGCATAAAATAAAAATTTCTGGTCACGCCCTTTACATTTTTCCAAATTTTGAAAAATGTCTCAGGAATGCAGAAAAGACAGTAAAACGGACTCAAAAGCCCTCCACAATGATGAAACAACGAGTGAAATGGAAAATGGACAATGAAAATTTGTTAAAGAGACACTTCCTGTTTTAGTGACGTCACATTGATGACGTTTTTGACTTTTGGTGGTTTTAATCCGGTGTAAGAAAATGGGTATTCTCAGATTGTTCTTGGCGTTTTAAGGCGGAAATCTACTCATATTTAATCCCTCTGGTCATTCTTTCTTAAAAAAGATGGCAGAATGGGTAAAAATGCGTGAAACAAATTTTGGAGCACACCCCTTGCATTTTTAGAAATTTTTAAAAATGTTTTAGGAAGGCAGAAAAGGTATTAAAATGGTTTCAAAAGCCCTCCACAATGATGAAACAATGAGTGAAATGGAAAATGGACAATTAAAATTTGTTTGAGTCACTTCCTATTTTGGTGATGTCACATTGATGATGTTTTTGACTTTTGGTGGTTTCACTTCTGATTTAAGAAAATGGGTACTCTCAGATTAATCTTTTCTTTTTAATGCTGAAACAACTCATATTCATCCCTCTGGTCATTCTTTTTTAAAAAAGATGGCACAATGCATACAAAGGCATAAAATAAAAATTTCCGGTCACGCCCTTTGCATTTTTCCAAATTTTGAAAAATGTCTCAAGAATGCAAAAAAGACCGTAAAACGGGCTCAAAAGCCCTCCACAATGATGAAACAATGAGTGAACTGGAAAATGGACAATGAAAATTTGTTTAAGACCAACTTCCTGTTTTGGTGATGTCACATTGATGACGTTTTTGACTTTTGGTGGTTTCACTTCCAATTTAAGAAAATGGGTACTCTCAGATTGTTCTTGGCGTTTTAAGGAGGAAATCTACTCATATTTAATCCCTCTGGTCATTCTTTCTTAAAAAAGATGGCACAATGGGTAAAAATGCGTGAAACAAATTTTGGAGCACACCCCTTGCATTTTTAGAAATTTTTTAAAATGTTTTAGGAAGGCAGAAAAGGTATTAAAATGGTTTCAAAAGCCCTCCACAATGATGAAACAATGAGTGAAATGGAAAATGGACAATTAAAATTTGTTTAAGACCAACTTCCTGTTTTGGTGACTTCACATTGATGACGTTTTTGACTTTTGGTGGTTTCACTTCTGATTTAAGAAAATGGGTACTCTTAGATTAATCTTTTCTTTTTAATGCTGAAACAAATCATATTCATCCCTCTGGTCATTCTTTCTTAAAAAAGATGGCACAATGCATACAAAGGCATAAAATAAAAATTTCAGGTCACGCCCTTTGCATTTTTCCAAATTTTGAAAAATGTCTCAGGAATGCAAAAAAGAAATTAAAGCGGGATCAAAAGCCCTCCACAATGATGAAACAATGAGTGAAATGGAAAATGGACAATGAAAATTTGTTTAAGAGCCACTTCCTGTTTTGGTGACATCACATTGATGATGTTTTTGACTTTTGGTGGTTTCATTTCCGGTTTAAGAAAATAGGTATTCTTAGGTTGTTCTTGGCGTTTTAAGGTGGAAATCTGCTTATATTTAATCCCTCTGGTCATTCTTTCTTTAAAAAGATGGCAAAATAGGTAAAAATGTGTAAAACATACATTTTGGGGCACGCCCCTTGCATTTTTTTAAATTTTTAAAAATGTCCCAGGAAGGCAGAAAAGATATTAAAATGGGCTCAAAAGCCCTCCACAATGATGAAACAATGAGTGAAATGGAAAATAGACAATGAAAATTCGTTTAAGACCAACTTCCTGTTTTGGTGACGTCACATTGATGATGTTTTTGACTTTTGGTGGTTTCACTTCTGATTTAAGAAAATGGGTACTCTCAGATTAATCTTTTCTTTTTAATGCTGAAACAACTCATATTCATCCCTCTGGTCATTCTTTTTTAAAAAAGATGGCACAATGCATACAAAGGCATAAAATAAAAATTTCCGGTCACGCCCTTTGCATTTTTCCAAATTTTGAAAAGTGTCTCAAGAATGCAAAAAAGACCGTAAAACGGGCTCAAAAGCCCTCCACAATGATGAAACAATGAGTGAAATGGAAAATGGACAATGAAAATTTGTTTAAGACCAACTTCCTGTTTTGGTGACGTCACATTGATGAAGTTTTTGACTTTTGGTGGTTTCACTTCCAATTTAAGAAAATGGGTACTCTCAGATTGTTCTTGGCGTTTTAAGGAGGAAATCTACTCATATTTAATCCCTCTGGTCATTCTTTCTTAAAAAAGATGGCACAATGCATACAAAGGCATAAAATAAAAATTTCAGGTCACGCCCTTTGCATTTTTCCAAATTTTGAAAAATGTCTGAGGAATGCAAAAAAGACAGTAAAACAGGCTCAAAAGCCCTCCACAATGATGAAACAATGAGTGAAATGGAAAATGAAAATTTGTTTAAGAGACACGTCCTGTTTTAGTGATGTCACATTGATGATGTTTTTGACATTTGGTGGTTTCACTTCCGATTTAAGAAAATGGGTACTCAGATTGTTCTTTTCTTTTTAATGCTGAAACAACTCATATTTTATCCCTCTGGTCATTCTTTCTTAAAAGGATGGCACAGTGCATACAAAGGCATGAAATAAAAATTTCTGGTCACGCCCTTTACATTTTTCCAAATTTTGAAAAATGTCTCAGGAATGCAGAAAAGACAGTAAAACGGACTCAAAAGCCCTCCACAATGATGAAACAATGAGTGAAATGGAAAATGGACAATGAAAATTTGTTTAAGAGACACTTCCTGTTTTAGTGACGTCACATTGATGACGTTTTTGACTTTTGGTGGTTTTAATCCGGTGTAAGAAAATGGGTATTCTCAGATTGTTCTTGGCGTTTTAAGGCGGAAATCTACTCATATTTAATCCCTCTGGTTATTCTTTCTTAAAAAATATGGCACAATGCATACAAAGGCATAAAATAAAAATTTCCGGTCACGCCCTTTGCATTTTTCCAAATTTTGAAAAATGTCTCAGGAATGCAAAAAAGACAGTAAAACAGGCTCAAAAGCCCTCCACAATGATGAAACAATGAGTGAAATGGAAAATGGACAATGAAAATTTGTTTAAGAGACACTTCCTGTTTTAGTGACGTCACATTGATGACATTTTTGACTTTTGGTGGTTTCATTCCGGTGTAAGAAAATGGGTATTCTCAGATTGTTCTTGGCGTTTTAAGGCGAAAATCTACTGATATTTAATCCCTCTGGTCATTCTTTCTTAAAAAAGATGGCACAATGGGTAAAAATGCGTGAAACAAATTTTGGAGCACACCCCTTGCATTTTTAGAAATTTTTAAAAATGTTTTAGGAAGGCAGAAAAGGTATTAAAATGGTTTCAAAAGCCCTCCACAATGATGAAACAATGAGTGAAATGGAAAATGGACAATTAAAATTTGTTTAAGACCAACTTCCTGTTTTGGTGACTTCACATTGATGACGTTTTTGACTTTTGGTGGTTTCACTTCTGATTTAAGAAAATGGGTACTCTTAGATTAATCTTTTCTTTTTAATGCTGAAACAACTCATATTCATCCCTCTGGTCATTCTTTCTTAAAAAAGATGGCACAATGCATACAAAGGCATAAAATAAAAATTTCAGGTCACGCCCTTTGCATTTTTCCAAATTTTGAAAAATGTCTCAGGAATGCAAGAAAGAAATTAAAACGGGATCAAAAGCCCTCCACAATGATGAAACAATGAGTGAAATGGAAAATGGACAATGAAAATTTGTTTAAGAGCCACTTCCTGTTTTGGTGACGTCACATTGATGATGTTTTTGACTTTTGGTGGTTTCATTTCCGGTTTAAGAAAATAGGTATTCTTAGGTTGTTCTTGGCGTTTTAAGGTGAAAATCTGCTTATATTTAATCCCTCTGGTCATTCTTTCTTAAAAAAGATGGCAAAATAGGTAAAAATGTGTAAAACATACATTTTGGGGCACGCCCCTTGCATTTTTTGAAATTTTTAAAAATGTCCCAGGAAGGCAGAAAATATATTAAAATGGGTTCAAAAGCCCTCCACAATGATGAAACAATGAGTGAAATGGAAAATAGACAATGAAAATTTGTTTAAGACCAACTTCCTGTTTTGGTGATGTCACATTGATGACGTTTTTGACTTTTGGTGGTTTCACGTCCAATTTAAGAAAATGGGTACTCTCAGATTGTTCTTGACGTTTTAAGGCGGAAATCTACTCATATTTAATCCCTCTGGTCATTCTTTCTTTAAAAAGATGGCACAAGGCATACAAAGGCATAAAATAAAAATTTCCGGTCACGCCCTTTGCATTTTTCCAAATTTTGAAAAATGTCTTAGGAATGCAAAAAAGACAGTAAAACAGGCTCAAAAGCCCTCCACAATGATGAAACAATGAGTGAAATGGAAAATGGACAATGAAAATTTGTTTAAGAGACACTTCCTGTTTTAGTGACGTCACATTGATGATGTTTTTGACTTTTGGTGGTTTCATTCCGGTGTAAGAAAATGGGTATTCTCAGATTGTTCTTGGCGTTTTAAGGCGGAAATCTACTCATATTTAATCCCTCTGGTCATTCTTTCTTAAAAAAGATGGCACAATGGGTAAAAATGCGTGAAACAAATTTTGGAGCACACCCCTTGCATTTTTTGAAATTTTTAAAAATGTTTTAGGAAGGCAGAAAAGGTATTAAAATGGTCTCAAAAGCCCTCCACCATGATGAAACAATGAGTGAAATGGAAAATGGACAATGAAAATTTGTTTAAGAGACACGTCCTGTTTTAGTGACATCACATTGATGACATTTTTGACTTTTGGTGATTTCATTCCGGTGTAAGAAAATGGGTATTCTCAGATTGTTCTTGGCGTTTTAAGGCGGAAATCTACTCATATTTAATCCCTCTGGTCATTATTTCTTAAAAAAGATGGCACAATGGGTAAAAATGCGTGAAACACATTTTGGAGCACACCCCTTGCATTTTTTGAATTTTTTAAAAATGTTTTAGGAAGGCAGAAAAGGTATTCAAATGGTTTCAAAAGCCCTCCACAATGATGAAACAATGAGTGAAATGGAAAATGGACAATGAAAATTTGTTTAAGACCAACTTCCTGTTTTAGTGACATCACATTGATGACATTTTTGACTTTTGGTGGTTTCACTTCTGATTTAAGAAAATGGGTACTTTCAGATTAATCTTTTCTTTTGAATGCTGAAACAACTCATATTCATCCCTCTGGTCATTCTTTCTTAAAAAAGATGGCACAATGCATACAAAGGCATAAAATAAAAATTTCCGGTCACGCCCTTTGCATTTTTCCAAATTTGGAAAAATGTCTCAGGAATGCAAAAAAGACAGTAAAACAGGCTCAAAAGCCCTCCACAATGATGAAACAATGAGTGAAATGGAAAATGGACAATGAAAATTTGTTTAAGAGACACTTCCTGTTTTAGTGACGTCACATTGATGATGTTTTTGACTTTTGGTGGTTTCATTCCGGTGTAAGAAAATGGGTATTCTCAGATTGTTTTTGGCGTTTTAAGGCAGAAATCTACTCATATTTAATCCCTCTGGTCATTCTTTCTTAAAAAAGATGGCACAATGGGTAAAAATGTGTGAAACAAATTTTGGAGCACACCCCTTGCATTTTTTGAAATTTTTAAAAATGTTTTAGGAAGGCAAAAAAGGTATTAAAATGGTCTCAAAAGCCCTCCACAATGATGAAACAATGAGTGAAATGGAAAATGGACAATGAAAATTTGTTTAAGACCAACTTCCTGTTTTGGTGACGTCACAATAATGACATTTTTGACTTTTGGTGGTTTCACTTCTGATTTAAGAAAATGGGTACTCTCAGATTAATCTTTTCTTTTTAATGCTGAAACAACTCATATTCATCCCTCTGGTCATTATTTCTTAAAAAAGATGGCACAATGCATACAAAGGCATAAAATAAAAATTTCCGGTCACGCCCTTTGCATTTTTCCAAATTTTGAAAAATGTCTCAGGAATGCAAAAAAGACAGTAAAACAGGCTCAAAAGCCCTCCACAATGATGAAACAATGAGTGAAATGGAAAATGGACAATGAAAATTTGTTTAAGAGACACTTCCTGTTTTAGTGACGTCACATTGATGACGTTTTTGACTTTTGGTGGTTTCATTCCGGTGTAAGAAAATGGGTATTCTCAGATTGTTCTTGGCGTTTTAAGGCGGAAATCTACTCATATTTAATCCCTCTGGTCATTCTTTCTTAAAAAAGATGGCACAATGGGTAAAAATGCGTGAAACAAATTTTGGAGCACACCCCTTGCATTTTTTGAAATTTTTAAAAATGTTTTAGGAAGGCAGAAAAGGTATTAAAATGGGTTCAAAAGCCCCCCACAATGATGAAACAATGAGTGAAATGGAAAATGGACAATTAAAATTTGTTTAAGACCAACTTCCTGTTTTGGTGACTTCACATTGATGACGTTTTTGACTTTTGGCGGTTTCACTTCTGATTTAAGAAAATGGGTACTCTTAGATTAATCTTTTCTTTTTAATGCTGAAACAAATCATATTCATCCCTCTGGTCATTCTTTCTTAAAAAAAGATGGCACAATGCATACAAAGGCATAAAATAAAAATTTCAGGTCACGCCCTTTGCATTTTTCCAAATTTTGAAAAATGTCTCAGGAATGCAAAAAAGAAATTAAAACGGGATCAAAAGCCCTCCACAATGATGAAACAATGAGTGAAATGGAAAATGGACAATGAAAATTTGTTTAAGACCAACTTCCTGTTTTGGTGACTTCACATTGATGATGTTTTTGACTTTTGGTGGTTTCATTTCCGGTTTAAGAAAATAGGTATTCTTAGGTTGTTCTTGGCGTTTTAAGGTGGAAATCTGCTTATATTTAATCCCTCTGGTCATTCTTTCTTAAAAAAGATGGCAAAATAGGTAAAAATGTGTAAAACATACATTTTGGGGCACGCCCCTTGCATTTTTTGAAATTTTTTAAAATGTCCCAGGAAGGCAGAAAATATATTAAAATGGGCTCAAAAACCCTCCACAATGATGAAACAATGAGTGACATGGAAAATAGACAATGAAAATTTGTTTAAGACCAACTTCCTGTTTTGGTGAGGTCACATTGATGACGTTTTTGACTTTTGGTGGTTTCACGTCCAATTTAAGAAAATGGGTACTCTCAGATTGTTCTTGACATTTTAAGGCGGAAATCTACTCATATTTAATCCCTCTGGTCATTCTTTCTTAAAAAAGATGGCACAATGCATACAAAGGCATAAAATAAAAATTTCAGGTCACGCCCTTTGCATTTTTCCAAATTTTGAAAAATGTCTCAGGAATGCAAAAAAGACAGTAAAACAGGCTCAAAAGCCCTCCACAATGATGAAACAATGAGTGAAATGGAAAATAGACAATGAAAATTTGTTTGAGTCACTTCCTATTTTGGTGACGTCACATTGATGATGTTTTTGACTTTTGGTGGTTTCACTTCTGATTTAAGAAAATGGGTACTCTCAGATTAATCTTTTCTTTTTAATGCTGAAACAACTCATATTCATCCCTCTGGTCATTCTTTTTTTTAAAAAAGATGGCACAATGCATACAAAGGCATAAAATAAAAATTTCCGGTCACGCCCTTTGCATTTTTCCAAATTTTGAAAATTGTCTCAAGAATGCAAAAAAGACCGTAAAACGGGCTCAAAAGCCCTCCACAATGATGAAACAATGAGTGAAATGGAAAATGGACAATGAAAATGTGTTTAAGACCAACTTCCTGTTTTGGTGATGTCACATTGATGACGTTTTTGACTTTTGGTGGTTTCACTTCTGATTTAAGAAAATGGGTACTCTCAGATTAATCTTTTCTTTTTAATGCTGAAACAACTCATATTCATCCCTCTGGTCATTCTTTTTTTAAAAAGATGGCACAATGCATACAAAGGCATAAAATAAAAATTTCCGGTCACGCCCTTTGCATTTTTCCAAATTTTGAAAATTGTCTCAAGAATGCAAAAAAGACCGTAAAACGGGCTCAAAAGCCCTCCACAATGATGAAACAATGAGTGAAATGGAAAATGGACAATGAAAATGTGTTTAAGACCAACTTCCTGTTTTGGTGACGTCACATTGATGACGTTTTTGACTTTTGGTGGTTTCACTTCCAATTTAAGAAAATGGGTACTCTCAGATTGTTCTTGGCGTTTTAAGGCGGAAATCTACTCATATTTAATCCCTCTGGTCATTCTTTCTTAAAAAAGATGGCACAATGCATACAAAGGCATAAAATAAAAATTTCAGGTCACGCCCTTTGCATTTTTCCAAATTTTGAAAAATGTCTCAGGAATGCAAAAAAGACAGTAAAACAGGTTTAAAAGCCCTCCACAATGATGAAACAATGAGTGAAATGGAAAATGGACAATGAAAATTTGTTTAAGAGACACTTCCTGTTTTAGTGACGTCACATTGATGATATTTTTGACTTTTGGTGGTTTCACTTCCGATTTAAGAAAATGGGTACTCTCAGATTGTTCTTTTCTTTTTAATGCTGAAACAACTCATATTTTATCCCTCTGGTCATTCTTTCTTAAAAGGATGGCACAATGCATACAAAGGCATAAAATAAAAATTTCTGGTCACGCCCTTTACATTTTTCCAAATTTTGAAAAATGTCTCAGGAATGCAGAAAAGACAGTAAAACGGACTCAAAAGCCCTCCACAATGATGAAACAACGAGTGAAATGGAAAATGGACAATGAAAATTTGTTAAAGAGACACTTCCTGTTTTAGTGACGTCACATTGATGACGTTTTTGACTTTTGGTGGTTTTAATCCGGTGTAAGAAAATGGGTATTCTCAGATTGTTCTTGGCGTTTTAAGGCGGAAATCTACTCATATTTAATCCCTCTGGTCATTCTTTCTTAAAAAAGATGGCACAATGGGTAAAAATGCGTGAAACAAATTTTGGAGCACACCCCTTGCATTTTTAGAAATTTTTAAAAATGTTTTAGGAAGGCAGAAAAGGTATTAAAATGGTTTCAAAAGCCCTCCACAATGATGAAACAATGAGTGAAATGGAAAATGGACAATTAAAATTTGTTTAAGACCAACTTCCTGTTTTGGTGACTTCACATTGATGACGTTTTTGACTTTTGGTGGTTTCACTTCTGATTTAAGAAAATGGGTACTCTTAGATTAATCTTTTCTTTTTAATGCTGAAACAAATCATATTCATCCCTCTGGTCATTCTTTCTTAAAAAAGATGGCACAATGCATACAAAGGCATAAAATAAAAATTTCAGGTCACGCCCTTTGCATTTTTCCAAATTTTGAAAAATGTCTCAGGAATGCAAAAAAGACCGTAAAACGGGATCAAAAGCCCTCCACAATGATGAAACAATGAGTGAAATGGAAAATGGACAATGAAAATTTGTTTAAGAGCCACTTCCTGTTTTGGTGACGTCACATTGATGATGTTTTTGACTTTTGGTGGTTTCATTTCCGGTTTAAGAAAATAGGTATTCTTAGGTTGTTCTTGGCAGTTTAAGGTGGAAATCTGCTTATATTTAATCCCTCTGGTCATATTTTTTTTAAAAAGATGGCAAAATAGGTAAAAATGTGTAAAACATACATTTTGGGGCACGCCCCTTGCATTTTTTGAAATTTTTAAAAATGTCCCAGGAAGGCAGAAAAGATATTAAAATGGGCTCAAAAGCCCTCCACAATGATGAAACAATGAGTGAAATGGAAAATAGACAATGAAAATTTGTTTAAGACCAACTTCCTGTTTTGGTGACGTCACATTGATGACGTTTTTGACTTTTGGTGGTTTCACGTCCAATTTAAGAAAATGGGTACTCTCAGATTGTTCTTGACGTTTTAAGGTGGAAATTTACTCATATTTAATCCCTCTGGTCATTCTTTCTTAAAAAAAGATGGCACAATGCATACAAAGGCATAAAATTAAAATTTCAGGTCACGCCCTTTGCATTTTTCCAAATTTTGAAAAATGTCTTAGGAATGCAAAAAAGACAGTAAAACAGGCTCAAAAGCCCTCCACAATGATGAAACAATGAGTGAAATGGAAAATGGACAATGAAAATTTGTTTAAGAGACACTTCCTGTTTTAGTGATGTCACATTGATGATGTTTTTGACTTTTGGTGGTTTCATTCCGGTGTAAGAAAATGGGTATTCTCAGATTGTTCTTGCCGTTTTAAGGCGGAAATCTACTCATATTTAATCCCTCTGGTCACTCTTTCTTAAAAAAGATGGCACAATGGGTAAAAATGCGTGAAACAAATTTTGGAGCACACCCCTTGCATTTTTTGAATTTTTTTAAAATGTTTTAGGAAGGCAGAAAAGGTATTAAAATGGTTTCAAAAGCCCTCCACAATGATGAAACAATGAGTGAAATGGAAAATGGACAATGAAAATTTGTTTAAGACCAACTTCCTGTTTTGGTGACGCCACATTGATGACATTTTTGACTTTTGATGGTTTCACTTCTGATTTAAGAAAATGGGTACTCTCAGATTAATCTTTTCTTTTTAATGCTGAAACAACTCATATTCATCCCTCTGGTCATTCTTTCTTAAAAAAGATGGCACAATGCATACAAAGGCATAAAATAAAAATTTCCGGGCATGCCCTTTGCATTTTTCCAAATTTTGAAAAATGTCTCAAGAATGCAAAAAAGACCGTAAAACGGGCTCAAAAGCCCTCCACAATGATGAAACAATGAGTGAAATGGAAAATGGACAATGAAAATTTGTTTAAGACCAACTTCCTGTTTTGGTGACGTCACATTGATGACGTTTTTGACTTTTGGTGGTTTCACTTCCAATTTAAGAAAATGGGTACTCTCAGATTGTTCTTGGTGTTTTAAGGTGGAAATCTACTCATATTTAATCCCTCTGGTCATTATTTCTTAAAAAAAGATGGCACAATGCATACAAAGGCATAAAATAAAAATTTCAGGTCACGCCCTTTGCATTTTTCCAAATTTTGAAAAATGTCTCAGGAATGCAAAAAAGACAGTAAAACAGGCTCAAAAGCCCTCCACAATGATGAGACAATGAGTGAAATGGAAAATGGACAATGAAAATTTGTTTAAGAGACACTTCCTGTTTTAGTGACGTCACATTGATGATGTTTTTGACATTTGGTGGTTTCACTTCCGATTTAAGAAAATGGGTACTCTCAGATTGTTCTTTTCTTTTTAATGCTGAAACAACTCATATTTTAGCCCTCTGGTCATTCTTTCTTAAAAGGATGGCACAATGCATACAAAGGCATAAAATAAAAATTTCTGGTCGCGCCCTTTACATTTTTCCAAATTTTGAAAAATGTCTCAGGAATGCAGAAAAGACAGTAAAACGGACTCAAAAGCCCTCCACAATGATGAAACAATGAGTGAAATGGAAAATGGACAATGAAAATTTGTTTAAGAGACACTTCCTGTTTTACTGACGTCACATTGATGACGTTTTTGACTTTTGGTGGTTTTAATCCGGTGTAAGAAAATGGGTATTCTCAGATTGTTCTTGGCGTTTTAAGGCGGAAATCTACTCATATTTAATCCCTCTGGTTATTCTTTCTTAAAAAAGATGGCACAATGCATACAAAGGCATAAAATAAAAATTTCCGGTCACGCCCTTTGCATTTTTCCAAATTTTGAAAAATGTCTCAGGAATGCAAAAAAGACAGTAAAACAGGCTCAAAAGCCCTCCACAATGATGAAACAATGAGTGAAATGGAAAATGGACAATGAAAATTTGTTTAAGAGACACTTCCTGTTTTAGTGACGTCACATTGATGACATTTTTGACTTTTGGTGGTTTCATTCCGGTGTAAGAAAATGGGTATTGTGACAGCAGGAAGGTAAAGTCACCTGGTTGCATCCAGGGGGGTAGATATATTTCGCCCAGATTCAGGCTTTACGCCGACTTATACAACTAGGTGGAGAGTTGTATAAGCCCAGCTAAGGCTAGTGGGCTCATGGATGACTCATACCTCTAGGGAGAGTGTGGGGCGTCGTGCAGACAGGGAGTTGATGAGACCAGCTGAAGCTTGTCAGCTCATTTAGGCCTCTATAAGAACTCCCAGCTTCATTAGATGTTAGCTCATGCCTGGAACCAGACCTGTGTGGACTGTCTAGGGAGAGTGAACCCCTGTGCGGTGAGACAAAGCCTGTGTGGCTATTTGCTTGGACATTTAAAACCAGGGACTTAGGGACTAGGACAGCACTAGGCTGCTCCCAGTTGTTAGTTAGGAAACCTGTATGTTTAGTCAGAGGTCAAGTTGACCAGGATTTATTTTGTTTATGTTTCTTTTGCTTTGCTGTGTTTTGTCACTGTAAATAGAAAATAAACCGCACCTTTTTGATTTTGAAAACAACAACCTCCGTTTGCTGGGCCTGTTTTTGTGTGGGGAGCCCATCTCGGGGGTCACACACACCCGCTGCCGAGCTAACCCCCTCACAGTTGGTGGAGAACCAGTGGCAGTTTTTTTTTAAGCCAGCATGGAGGAGATACTGAAGCAGCTGGCTCTAGCAAATGCCAATCAACAGCAGACAAATGCAGGTTTGCAAAAGAGCCTTGCAGCTCATCAACAGAGCCTTGCAGCTCAACAACAGAACTTCGCAGCCCAGCAGCAAGCTCATCAACAGAGCCTTGCAGCCCAGCAGCAAGCTCACCAACAGAGTCTGGAAGCTCAGCAACAAGCCCAGCAGCAATCTGAGGCCCGCTTCATAGACCTGTTACAGAAGCAAGAGCAGAGACTACAACAAATGGAAGCAGTAATGCAGCAACGTCCGCAGACCAGTGAGGAAAGCCGTCCCACTAATACCGCGTCCTTCGGGGTGAGTCGTTTATTGACAAAAATGACTGGAGAGGATGATCCAGAGGTATTTTTGACCACATTTGAAAGGACTGCTGAAAGAGAAAAGTGGCCTGAGGAGCAGTGGGCTGGACTGGTGGCTCCTCTGTTAACTGGTGAATCGCAGAAGGCTTACTATGACCTAGAGCCTGACCAAGCAAAAGACTATGTGATGCTAAAAGCTGAAATATTGGCAAGGCTGGGTGTCACCCAGGCTGTCCGGGCTCAGCGTGTGCATAACTGGACTTTCCAGCTTGGAAAACCCCCCAGGTCTCAAATGTATGATCTCATTCACCTGAGCAGAAAGTGGCTACAGCCAGAGACTTTGTCCGCACCAAAGATTGTGGAACGTGTTGTAATGGATCGGTTTTTGAGAGCTCTTCCTACTGCCATCCAAAAGTGGGTAAGCCATGGAGACCCAGAGACGGCCGATGGTCTTGTGGATCGTGTGGAGAAATACTTGGCTACAGAGAACCTGACGGCCTCTTCCAGAGACACTCGGACTTTCCACCCTAAGACCAGACCATCCCCAGGGGCGGATAAGAGGATTCCAAGGGGTGAGGGTGGAGAGAGTAAGAGGGTGGGAGCTCTACCCCAAGTTTGGCGAGAACAGCCTGGGAAATCAGCGGCTCAAGAGGCGGCAAGAAGGATCGTTTGCTACCGCTGCCGGCAAGCGGGACATATTGCAGCCAATTGCCCGGTTGTGGAGGAACCCATGCAGTGTGACTTTCTGACGGGCAGACGTCAGTCGCTGTGTGCGACAGTCGCATGCACTGCCATTCGAGGAACTGAGAAACATTTATGCAAAATGTGTGTTAATGGTAGAAATGTTGTGGTATTGCTGGATTCAGGTAGCCTTGTGACCCTGATAAAGGCGGAGTTAGTTAAAACAGAGGTCTCTGGGAATAGCAAGGTAGCTGTTATTTGTGTGCATGGGGACACCCGAGAGTATCCAGTGACTACAGTGTGTTTCGAGACCCCCAAAGGTACCCTCTCTCATCCAGTGGGCTTAGTATCTCAGTTACCGCATGACGCCATTGTGGGAAGGGATTTTCCGAAGTTCTGGGAACTGTGGGATGATCCTGAGCCCCCCACTGGTGCCCCTATGTACCAGGAATGTGATAGCCAGAACTCCCCTGAGAGTGGTGAGGACTCTCCGGAATTTCCCTTATCAGTATTGGCAGGGGAGACTCAAGAAACTGGAGAGGAGCCCACCTCCTCAGACGAAAACCTACCGTCTGTGGAGTTTTCTGATCTTGAGGTTCACAGGGAAAACTTTGCCACAGAACAGTTGAAAGACCCCGCCCTAATAAAGGCACGGGAAAACGTAGTGAAAATAGATGGCGAGTTAGTGAACCCAGATAATACCTGCACTTACCCATACTTCAGCGTAGAGAAGGACCTACTGTATCGGGTGGCAAAAAGGGCAGAAGAAACCGTTGAGCAGCTTGTGGTGCCCAAACCTTACAGGAAGTTGGTGTTGGAGTTGGCCCATGGGCACATTCTTGGAGGTCATCTGGGGACAGAGAAAACCCGAGAGAGGGTATTACAGAGATTCTATTGGCCGGGGGTGATGAAGGACATAGAAAATTATTGTTCCTCCTGCCCTGTGTGTCAGAGGTCGGCCCCGATGCCACATTTCCGTAGCCCGCTGGTCCCTCTACCCATCATTGAGGTCCCGTTTGAGAGGATCGCCATGGATTTGGTAGGTCCTATAATCAAGTCCGCTAGGGGGCACCAGTACATATTAGTTATAATGGACTATGCCACCCGTTATCCAGAAGCGATCCCTCTCCGAAATACCTCGGCCAAAACCATAGCCAAAGAGCTATCTCTTGTGTTTAGCCGGGTGGGTATTTGTAAAGAACTGCTTACGGACCAAGGTACACCCTTTATGTCCCGGGTTATGAAGGAGCTGTGTAAATTGTTCAAAGTGACGCAATTACGTACATCTGTGTATCACCCCCAAACCGATGGGCTGGTTGAAAGATTCAACAAAACCCTAAAACAAATGTTGAAGAATGTGGTGGATAGAGATGGAAAGGATTGGGACTGTCTACTTCCTTATCTGATGTTTGCTATTAGGGAGGTGCCCCAATCCTCTACGGGATTCTCCCCCTTTGAGTTACTGTATGGGAGACACCCAAGAGGGCTGTTGGATATTGCCAAGGAAACTTGGGAAAGTGAGAGTTCTCCCCACAGGAGTGTGATTGAGCATGTCGCCCTGATGCAAGACCGAATTGCACAGGTAATGCCCATCGTGAAGGAACATTTGGCCCAAGCGCAGTTAGCACAGCAGAGAGTGTACAACCGTGGAGCCAAGGCCCGTACCTTTTCCCCGGGGGATAGGATACTGGTACTTGTCCCTACGGTTGAAAGTAAATTCCTTGCCAAATGGCAAGGCCCCTACGAGATAATAGAAAAAGTGAGCGAAGTGAATTACAAGGTCAGACAACCAGGAAGGCGAAAGCCCGAACAGATCTATCACGTTAATCTGTTGAAAGCCTGGAGGGATAGAGAGTCCCTAGTCGCAGACACTTGGTCACCAGCTCAAACTGGTTGCGTGATTCCTGAGGTTGGAATAGCAGCCACCTTGTCACAACCCCAACAACAGGAGGTTAAGGAGTTTGTGCTTCACAACAAGGAGGTATTCTCTGAGCTGCCGGGACAAACATCTGGGGTAGAGCATGACATCATTACCCCGCCCGGTGAAAGGGTGAAGTTAAAACCCTATCGGATCCCAGAGGCCCGACGGGAGGCAATACGGGAGGAAGTACAGAAAATGCTGAACTTAGGGGTGATAGAGGAGTCCCAAAGTGATTGGTCTAGTCCCATTGTGTTGGTGCCTAAACCGGATGGGAGCTGGCGATTTTGTAACGATTTTCGTCAGTTGAACAAAGTTACAAAATTTGACACCTACCCCATGCCACATATAGATGAGTTGATCGACTGGCTGGGAACAGCCCGATACACGACGACTCTTGACCTCACAAAAGGGTATTGGCAAATCCCCCTGGCCAAATTGGCCAAAGAGAAAACCGCATTTGTAACCCCAGACGGGGCGTTCCAATATAAAAGAATGCCGTTCGGGTTACAGAATGCGCCGGCCACATTCCAGCGGAAAATGGACCAGATGCTGAGGCCCCATCGGAAGTATGCTGCGGCTTATCTGGATGACGTAATTGTCCATAGCACAGATTGGGCCTCACATCTGCCAAAAGTGCAAGCAGTCCTGGACTCTGTTCGGGAAGCGGGGTTTACGGCTAACCCCAAGAAGTGTACCATTGGGCAGGAGGAGGCCAAATATCTTGGGTACACCATTGGGAGGGGAGTAATAAAACCCCAACTCAACAAAGTCGAGGCCATCCAGAGTTGGCCACGTCCCAACAGCAAGAAGCAGGTACGAGCCTTTCTGGGAATCGCTGGGTATTATCGGCGATTCATTCCCCACTTTGCTTCTAAGGCTGTGCCCCTAACCAACCTAACGAAGGGGAAAGGGTCGGTCATGATTAAATGGACCCCCGAGGCTGAGGCAGCATTCCAATTCTTGAAACAAGCCTTATGTAGCCAGCCAGTGTTGTACTCACCCGACTTCTCTAAAGACTTTGTCGTACAAAGTGATGCGTCAGATGTGGGGTTAGGAGCAGTATTGTCCCAGGTCTGGAACGGGGAAGAGCACCCAGTCATTTACCTCAGCAGGAAGTTGAAGTCCCATGAGGTAAATTACGCCACCGTTGAAAAGGAGTGTTTAGCGGTGAAGTGGGCTCTAGATTCCCTTCGGTACTACCTGCTAGGTAGGCACTTTGACATGGTTACGGATCACGCTCCGTTAAAGTGGATGGCTCAAAACAAGGAAACAAATAGAAGAGTGAATAGGTGGTTCCTGGCCCTCCAGGAATTCAACTTCACAGTAAAGCATCGCCCTGGCGTTCAAATGGGGAATGTGGATGCTTTGTCTCGAGTACATGAATGCCTGATTGCTGGTGTTCCAACCCCGAGGTTAAAACAAGAGGGGGGGTATGTGATAGACTTGTGCACAACGGAAAAATTTGTTCCGTTTCGGTTCGTTTCTTTCCGGTCCTGTTGATTCGTAATCATTCGTAATTTTGCTAGACGGGATTTTTCGTGTTCGGACTCATTCGTATTTTTGCAAGCGACATTTTTCGTTGAATTTTTTGTTGCTTTATAATTCGTACTTTCGGTAGAGTACGTTGTTTTTCGTTGATTCTGGACACAACTCCTACTTTCGTAACTTTTTTTGGGTTCGTACTTTCGGTAGAGTACGTTGTTTTTCGTTGATTCTGGACACAACTCCTACTTTCGTAACTTTTTTTGGGTTCGTTGATTCGTAATTTTCCGTGTCTCTCTCACAACGACGCTGCCTATTATGCCTAATGTGCTTCGAATGGATTTGTACTTTTCTAAATACATTGCGGTTATTTGTAACGATTCGAAATCTCGTATTTTACTTTTGTTTTTAACATGCGGCTATAGCCTCCGCCCCTGTACACCATTTTGAGAGGGTTCAGCATGGTGAGGGAGAAGCAGAGAGCAGAGCAGAGTGTTATTGTGCTTCGAATGGATTCGAAATCTCGTATTTTACTTTCGTTTTTTACATGCGGCTATAACCTCCGCCCCTGTACACCATATTGAGAGGGAGTTCAGCACGGTGTGGGAGAAGCAGAGAGCAGAGCAGAGTGAGTGTTATTGTGCTTCGTATGGATTCGTACATTCGTAACTTTTTCATAACGAATTATGCCGAAGACATTCGGGCATTCGCTATTTGCGGTATAATTTATTTCGGATTCGGTCTTATTCGTAATTGCTTTGTTCGGAAATTCGAATGCTTCCGAATGTCCGAAAGTTGCTAAATTCGGACGAATTTCAATTCGTTACGAAACGAATTGCACAAGCCTAGTATGTGACAGCAGGAAGGTAAAGTCACCTGGTTGCATCCAGGGGGGTAGATATATTTCGCCCAGATTCAGGCTTTACGCCGACTTATACAACTAGGTGGAGAGTTGTATAAGCCCAGCTAAGGCTAGTGGGCTCATGGATGACTCATACCTCTAGGGAGAGTGTGGGGCGTCGTGCAGACAGGGAGTTGATGAGACCAGCTGAAGCTTGTCAGCTCATTTAGGCCTCTATAAGAACTCCCAGCTTCATTAGATGTTAGCTCATGCCTGGAACCAGACCTGTGTGGACTGTCTAGGGAGAGTGAACCCCTGTGCGGTGAGACAAAGCCTGTGTGGCTATTTGCTTGGACATTTAAAACCAGGGACTTAGGGACTAGGACGGCACTAGGCTGCTCCCAGTTGTTAGTTAGGAAACCTGTATGTTTAGTCAGAGGTCAAGTTGACCAGGATTTATTTTGTTTATGTTTCTTTTGCTTTGCTGTGTTTTGTCACTGTACATAGAAAATAAACCGCACCTTTTTGATTTTGAAAACCACAACCTCCGTTTGCTGGGCCTGTTTTTGTGTGGGGAGCCCATCTCGGGGGTCACACACACCCGCTGCCGAGCTAACCCCCTCACAGTATTCTCAGATTGTTCTTGGTGTTTTAAGGCGGAAATCTACTCATATTTAATCCCTCTGGTCATTCTTTCTTAAACAAGATGGCACAATGGGTAAAAATGCGTGAAACAAATTTTGGAGCACACCCCTTGCATTTTTAGAATTTTTTAAAAATGTTTTAGGAAGGCAGAAAAGGTATTAAAATGGTTTCAAAAGCCCTCCACAATGATGAAACAATGAGTGAAATGGAAAATGGACAATTAAAATTTGTTTAAGACCAACTTCCTGTTTTGGTGACTTCACATTGATGACGTTTTTGACTTTTGGTGGTTTCACTTCTGATTTAAGAAAATGGGTACTCTTAGATTAATCTTTTCTTTTTAATGCTGAAACAAATCATATTCATCCCTCTGGTCATTCTTTCTTAAAAAAGATGGCACAATGCATACAAAGGCATAAAATAAAAATTTCAGGTCACGCCCTTTGCATTTTTCCAAATTTTGAAAAATGTCTCAGGAATGCAAAAAAGAAATTAAAACGGGATCAAAAGCCCTCCACAATGATGAAACAATGAGTGAAATGGAAAATGGACAATGAAAATTTGTTTAAGAGCCACTTCCTGTTTTGGTGACGTCACATTGATGATGTTTTTGACTTTTGGTGGTTTCATTTCCGGTTTAAGAAAATAGGTATTCTTAGGTTGTTCTTGGCAGTTTAAGGTGGAAATCTGCTTATATTTAATCCCTCTGGTCATTCTTTCTTAAAAAAGATGGCAAAATAGGTAAA
Source organism: Rana muscosa (assembly GCA_029206835.1). Lineage (NCBI taxonomy): Eukaryota > Metazoa > Chordata > Amphibia > Anura > Ranidae > Rana > Rana muscosa. The sequence continues at coordinate 330,153 of JARGYO010001557.1, forward strand.
AATGTGTAAAACATACATTTTGGGGCACGCCCCTTGCATTTTTTGAAATTTTTAAAAATGTCCCAGGAAGGCAGAAAAGATATTAAAATGGGCTCAAAAGCCCTCCACAATGATGAAACAATGAGTGAAATGGAAAATAGACAATGAAAATTTGTTTAAGACCAACTTCCTGTTTTGGTGACGTCACATTGATGACGTTTTTGACTTTTGGTGGTTTCACGTCCAATTTAAGAAAATGGGTACTCTCAGATTGTTCTTGACGTTTTAAGGCGGAAATCTACTCATATTTAATCCCTCTGGTCATTCTTTCTTAAAAAAAGATGGCACAATGCATACAAAGGCATAAAATAAAAATTTCAGGTCACGCCCTTTGCATTTTTCCAAATTTTGAAAAATGTCTTAGGAATGCAAAAAAGACAGTAAAACAGGCTCAAAAGCCCTCCACAATGATGAAACAATGAGTGAAATGGAAAATGGACAATGAAAATTTGTTTAAGAGAAACTTCCTGTTTTAGTGATGTCACATTGATGATGTTTTTGACTTTTGGTGGTTTCATTCCGGTGTAAGAAAATGGGTATTCTCAGATTGTTCTTGGCGTTTTAAGGCGGAAATCTACTCATATTTAATCCCTCTGGTCATTCTTTCTTAAAAAAGATGGCACAATGGGTAAAAATGCGTGAAACAAATTTTGGAGCACACCCCTTGCATTTTTAGAAATTTTTAAAAATGTTTTAGGAAGGCAGAAAAGGTATTAAAATGGTTTCAAAAGCCCTCCACAATGATGAAACAATGAGTGAAATGGAAAATGGACAATTAAAATTTGTTTAAGACCAACTTCCTGTTTTGGTGACTTCACATTGATGACGTTTTTGACTTTTGGTGGTTTCACTTCTGATTTAAGAAAATGGGTACTCTTAGATTAATTTTTTCTTTTTAATGCTGAAACAAATCATATTCATCCCTCTGGTCATTCTTTCTTAAAAAAGATGGCACAATGCATACAAAGGCATAAAATAAAAATTTCAGGTCACACCCTTTGCATTTTTCCAAATTTTGAAAAATGTCTCAGGAATGCAAAAAAGAAATTAAAACGGGATCAAAAGCCCTCCACAATGATGAAACAATGAGTGAAATGGAAAATGGACAATGAAAATTTGTTTAAGAGCCACTTCCTGTTTTGGTGACGTCACATTGATGATGTTTTTGACTTTTGGTGGTTTCATTTCCGGTTTAAAAAAATAGGTATTCTTAGGTTGTTCTTGGCAGTTTAAGGTGGAAATCTGCTTATATTTAATCCCTCTGGTCATTCTTTCTTAAAAAAGATGGCAAAATAGGTAAAAATGTGTAAAACATACATTTTGGGGCACGCCCCTTGCATTTTTTGAAATTTTTAAAAATGTCCCAGGAAGGCAGAAAAGATATTAAAATGGGCTCAAAAGCCCTCCACAATGATGAAACAATGAGTGAAATGGAAAATAGACAATGAAAATTTGTTTAAGACCAACTTCCTGTTTTGGTGACGTCACATTGATGACGTTTTTGACTTTTGGTGGTTTCACGTCCAATTTAAGAAAATGGGTACTCTCAGATTGTTCTTGACGTTTTAAGGCGGAAATCTACTCATATTTAATCCCTCTGGTCATTCTTTCTTAAAAAAAGATGGCACAATGCATACAAAGGCATAAAATAAAAATTTCAGGTCACGCCCTTTGCATTTTTCCAAATTTTGAAAAATGTCTTAGGAATGCAAAAAAGACAGTAAAACAGGCTCAAAAGCCCTCCACAATGATGAAACAATGAGTGAAATGGAAAATGGACAATGAAAATTTGTTTAAGAGACACTTCCTGTTTTAGTGATGTCACATTGATGATGTTTTTGACTTTTGGTGGTTTCATTCCGGTGTAAGAAAATGGGTATTCTCAGATTGTTCTTGGCGTTTTAAGGCGGAAATCTACTCATATTTAATCCCTCTGGTCATTCTTTCTTAAAAAAGATGGCACAATGGGTAAAAATGCGTGAAACAAATTTTGGAGCACACCCCTTGCATTTTTTGATTTTTTTAAAATGTTTTAGGAAGGCAGAAAAGGTATTAAAATGGTTTCAAAAGCCCTCCACAATGATGAAACAATGAGTGAAATGGAAAATGGACAATGAAAATTTGTTTAAGACCAACTTCCTGTTTTGGTGACGCCACATTGATGACATTTTTGACTTTTGGTGGTTTCACTTCTGATTTAAGAAAATGGGTACTCTCAGATTAATCTTTTCTTTTTAATGCTGAAACAACTCATATTCATCCCTCTGGTCATTCTTTCTTAAAAAAGATGGCACAATGCATACAAAGGCATAAAATAAAAAATTCCGGTCACGCCCTTTGCATTTTTCCAAATTTTGAAAAATGTCTCAAGAATGCAAAAAAGACAGTAAAACGGGCTCAAAAGCCCTCCACAATGATGAAACAATGAGTGAAATAGAAAATGGACAATGAAAATTTGTTTAAGACCAACTTCCTGTTTTGATGACGTCACATTGATGACGTTTTTGACTTTTGGTGGTTTCACTTCCAATTTAAGAAAATGGGTACTCTCAGATTGTTCTTGGCGTTTTAAGGCGGAAATCTACTCATATTTAATCCCTCTGGTCATTCTTTCTTAAAAAAGATGGCACAATGCATACAAAGGCATAAAATAAAAATTTCAGGTCACGCCCTTTGCATTTTTCCAAATTTTGAAAAATGTCTCAGGAATGCAAAAAAGACAGTAAAACAGGCTCAAAAGCCCTCCACAATGATGAGACAATGAGTGAAATGGAAAATGGACAATGAAAATTTGTTTAAGAGACACTTCCTGTTTTAGTGACGTCACATTGATGATGTTTTTGACATTTGGTGGTTTCACTTCCGATTTAAGAAAATGGGTACTCTCAGATTGTTCTTTTCTTTTTAATGCTGAAACAACTCATATTTTAGCCCTCTGGTCATTCTTTCTTAAAAGGATGGCACAATGCATACAAAGGCATAAAATAAAAATTTCTGGTCGCGCCCTTTACATTTTTCCAAATTTTGAAAAATGTCTCAGGAATGCAGAAAAGACAGTAAAACGGACTCAAAAGCCCTCCACAATGATGAAACAATGAGTGAAATGGAAAATGGACAATGAAAATTTGTTTAAGAGACACTTCCTGTTTTACTGACGTCACATTGATGACGTTTTTGACTTTTGGTGGTTTTAATCCGGTGTAAGAAAATGGGTATTCTCAGATTGTTCTTGGCGTTTTAAGGCGGAAATCTACTCATATTTAATCCCTCTGGTCATTCTTTCTTAAAAAGATGGCACAATGCATACAAAGGCATAAAATAAAAATTTCCGGTCACGCCCTTTGCATTTTTCCAAATTTTGAAAAATGTCTCAGGAATGCAAAAAAGACAGTAAAACAGTCTCAAAAGCCCTCCACAATGATGAAACAATGAGTGAAATGGAAAATGGACAATGAAAATTTGTTTAAGAGACACTTCCTGGGGCGTGGTTTCGGCATGCTGTAGAGCGGTCGCACTTCTCCTGAGCTCCGGCGCCGACCCAGCTAAAAGCACCTGAACCGACACTGCGACATCGTTTACACCCGAAACAAGGATGCGGAGGAAGCTGGGCAAGCCCACACCCAAAAAAGGCACCTCGGCGGGCTCGATAAAGCGCTATTTAGCATCCGAACCGGACGCCATGGAAGACCTGGATGGCCTGGGCCGATCACCGCTTGGCGCGCACTCGGGAGCAGGCTCCGCCTCCCGCAACAGGCCTGGACTCAGGCGTTGTTCCCCTGACTTGCTGGCCGGATCGGAGGGTGAAGAGAGCTCCCCCAGACACTCGGGAGTTGCCGCTCTGGTAAGCGATCTCCCCACTAAGACGGACCTGGCCTCCCTGCTACTGAGCATAGAGAAGGTCATTAAAAAGGAGGTCTCCGCTGTGCGCGCGGACCTCTCCCATGTACTTGAACGGGTGGAGGAGACTGAGCAGCGCTTAGACCGCCACGCGACCGCCATTAGGGCATTGCAGGCTTCCTCCCGCCAACTCGCCATAGCCCACAGACTGGCTCTATATAAGATGGAGGACCAGGAAAACCGCAGCAGACGCCATAACATTAGAATCAGAGGTCTCCCCGAGGCTACCGGGGATGATGACCTTCTGCCCTCCGTCCGCGGCATCTTTAATAGTCTCCTGGGCCTACCGCCGGATAACCCGCTGAAAATCGATAGAGTGCACAGGGCCTTGAGGCCTCGCAACTTATCCACCGACACCCCACGGGACGTAATCTGCAGGGTCCACCACTACCCGGAAAAAGAGCTGATTATGAAAAAGGCTAGAGATGCCACCCCAATAGACTTTGATGGCGCCATGCTCTCCCTCTACCCGGACCTTGCCAGGGAAACACTGGAGAGGCGCAGGGCCCTCCGGCCACTAACGGAAATCCTCAGGGCTGCAAACATCAAATATAGATGGGGCTTTCCTGCTGCTCTAATAGCCAACAAGGAAGGTAAAACGGCGGTGCTTCGTTTCCCAGAGGATCTGGAAAAGTTTTGTGCGGACATGACCATTCCTCCCCCAGAGCTTCCTGGATGGCAGGATGTCATTCCCCCTTTAACTGGCAACGCGGGGCCAATGTGGCAGAAGGCGGACCGCAAGCTTCGCTCGTCTGTTCCGGGCTCCTCGCCACACACTGGCTGAGCCCTGTGCTTCTCGATCGTGTCCACACTCTCGTATGAGAATGGTTTGCCTCGTTTTGGCTGTTCACCCACCTGTTTGTTTTTACCTTCAAAAAAAAAAAAAAGAGGAACAGTTCGTTCAGGCCTACCTAACGTATAGCCTCTAGATGGACGGGCAGGGTGAGGCAATGAGGGGACCTGGTTCTCTCTTCTCGGGCTATGGCCTGATGGTGCAGTTCGGTTCTATTTTATTTTATTGTACTTTATACTACTTTTTGATTTTTCTTTTTCATTAGGATATATTGGATATTTTACATGTTTGCTGGGGTTGGCGCCGGGGCATCGGGACACTGCTAAGACCTCTGTTGGGACCGGTGTCCGGATGCCCGGGCCTCTCCGCCCCCTCCTTGGTGGGAGCTGTGGTGCCCTGCGCCTCCGCGCGCCTGTCCCCTTGTGGGGCGGGTGGGCGGGTGTGTTGGGCCTCATGCGCGGCCTGCTTGAGCACGGCAGTTCTATGCGTGCATCTTTAACCAGCCTGATGGGTTGGTCTTTCTTATGTCTGTTTTGTGTTACTAACTTCTCTTCTTTTCTTCCTTTTTCGTTTCTCGCCTTCTCTCATACCTATCTATCCCCACCCCTCCCCTGTACTCGATATCTCCTGCCTCGGATCCGAACACCTGTGAGGAATGTGATCGCGGCTCCCCTCTTCAGCTCTCCATGGCTACGGTAAACCTACTCTCATTTAATGTACGGGGCTTACATTCCCCCGGTAAGAGACACAACCTTTATAGGGAGCTTGGTCGCCTGCGGGGGGACGTGATCTTCCTGCAGGAGACCCACCTTACTCATACGACCTCGGTAAAGTTATTTTCACAACAATACCCCACGTGGTATTATAGCCTCTCGGATATACACAAAGCCAAGGGGGTGGCCATTGGGTTCCGCAGGGGAGCCGCGTTTACATTAGATTCCATGTTAAGTGACCCGTTGGGACGTTTTCTGTTTCTGAGGGGCACCCTGGGCAGTATGCCATGCACTCTGGCGACCCTATATGCTCCTAATCGCAACCAGGCGAGCTTTATTGCTTCCACACTCGGGAAATTACAAGACTTCTCGCGGGGCTGCATCCTCCTAGCGGGTGATTTCAATATTCCCCTGGAACCAGTCATTGACACTTCCAGGGGGAGCTCTAGTATTCCACATAAACAATTGCATTATGTTCGCAAGAAGCTTCACGAAGCGCAACTTATTGACACCTGGAGGACCATGCACCCGCGAGAAAGGGACTTTACCCACTTTTCACAGGTTCACCTAACCTATTCTAGAATTGACCTTTGGTTTATTGATCATCGACACCTACCGTTACTGGTGAGGTCGTCCATTGAGTCTTCACCTATCTCCGACCATATGTCCATTACACTTACTATCAAGGTCTTATCCCTCCCCCTCAAATCCACCAACTGGAAGTTGAACGAGGAACTCATTGCAGATGAGATTGATAGAAAAGCGATAGAGGAGGCTATCTCCTTATATTTTAAAGAAAACTCTCACCCAGACATTTCCCCGGGTACATTGTGGGAAGCCCATAAGGCTTACATACGTGGCAGGCTGATGGAATTAGGATCCAGAAAGAAAAGGGAACGCACATTCCAGCAAACTAAATTGCTCACTGAAATTAAACACCTCGAACAGAGCCACAAAATCAGACACTCACAAGACTTATTCCATGCCTTAACGGAAAAAAGAGAGGAGTTGAAGTCCGTTATGCACTTAGAGCAAAAACAACAGGCTCGTTTAGTTGCCCGAGGTTACTATGAATGGGGAAACAAACCGAGTAAATTATTAGCCCGCTCCTTGCAGCAGAGGAAATCTGCTTCCTTTATTGCTAAAATCAAAACCCCTTCAAATATTATGATACACGATACTCCCTCCATTGCCAAAGAGTTTCGGGAGTTTTACCAGCAATTATATAATGTACCACATTCTATTACAGACTTGGATAGGAAAAGGGACCTTATCAAGGAGTATCTGGGGCGGGCAAACCTCCCCAAGTTAGCGCCTGAGGTCTTGACTTCCTTGGAGGGTGAGCTTACCACCGGAGAGCTGCACTCAGCTTTAAAAAGCATGACAGGTGGCAAGGCTCCGGGACCGGACGGATTCACGGTAGCATATTACCGCGCCTATGCAGGTTTACTTATGCCTCGCTTAGCCGCCTATGCCAATGTGACCTCTACCGGTGGTGAGCTCCGACCCGAGACTATCCATGCCCACATTACAGTTATCCCAAAGCCTGAAAAGGACCCTAGTTTATGTGGTAGCTACCGCCCCATTTCCCTGTTGAATATCGACGCGAAAATTTATGCCAAAGCCATTGCGAACAGACTTCTTCCCCTGATCCCGAAGTGGATATCCAGAGACCAGACGGGCTTTATCTCCGGTAGGGAGGCGAGGGATAACTCCCTTCGCACCCTCTCTCTGATCGCGCACGCACGGGGATCCTCCCGGCCCACCCTTCTGCTGTCCACGGATGCTGAGAAGGCGTTTGATAGGGTGGACTGGGAGTTTCTAATGGCAACTTTGGCCTATTTGGGTATTAACACTCCCCTTTTGTCTCAAATTTCGGCGCTGTACAACAACCCCACGGCTCAATTACGCATTAATGGCACATTGGGCGACCCTTTCACCTTACACAATGGCACACGCCAGGGCTGCCCCCTTTCTCCTATTCTATTTGCCCTTTCCTTGGAGCCATTCCTCTCTATTGTAAGACATAACCCGAACATACATGGAATAGTCACAGGTCCCGTAGAACATAAATACGCTGCCTATGCGGATGATATCTTATTTTATATTCAGCAACCCCTGATTTCCCTCCCGAACCTTTTGTCGGAGTTCTCCCAATATAGTGTTATCTCCAATTTCAAGATTAACATGACAAAGTCTGAAATACTGAATATATCCGTCCCGATACACACAGCCTCGCACCTCTCACAACCGTTCCCCTTTAATTGGCAACTGAAGAAAATGAAATATTTAGGTATCTATCTAACGCCAAATCTGACAGCCTTATTCAGAGTAAACTACATCCCATTGCTAAACACCATTAGAACTGACATACAGAGATGGTCACAACTCGCTCATTCCTGGATGGGGAGAATAGGGGTGATCAAGATGAATATACTGCCCAGGGTGCTATTCATGTTTCAGATGATTCCATTTGGTGTCCCGGTCGGCTTCTTCGCTAAACTTACCTCCATTGTCGGTAGATATGTGTGGAACAGGAGGCGGCCCAGACTTGCTAGATCTCTTATGATTAGGCAAAAGGGAAGGGGTGGTTTAGCCCTACCAGACTTCAGATTATATTTCCGTGCGACAATCCTGACCAGGCTCTCGGATCTGAAATACCACAAATCTACTAAACTTTGGGCAGCCCTGGAGACAGAGCTCAGTGGCTCGGATATCTCCTCACAAATGTGGATCCCGAGGAAGTTTAGAAGCCTCTCGGCTACTACATCTCCACTGACTCACTCTTCTTTAATGGCTTGGGACTATATATGTAAAGCTCACAAATGGGAATACAACTCACCCTTACTTCCTTTGAGCGGACACAATTATTTTCCCCCTGGAAACATTACACCGGGGGTTTACCCCTGGAACCTAGGAACTGGGACTCTCCTACACCAGGTCACTTTCTCTGGGAACATCTTACCCTTGTCTACACTTCTCCCTAATACACTCGTTACCAACATGGATCATTGGAGGTATCGTCAACTAACAGCATTTGTTCATTCTCTACCGAAACCCCTGAGAGCATTTACTGAGCTGACCCCACTGGAATTAGCATTCTCCGAGGACCGGCCGGTGGAGAAACCTACTTCCTACTTTTACCGCACTCTAGTGGATCTGTCCTCCACCAAAGACCCTTCGTTTATCCATAACTGGGAGCTAGACCTACAAAAAGACTTAACCAGCTCCCAAAAGAGCGACATCCTAGCACTAGCCCACATCTCCTCTGGAGCTTCACATATGGCAGAGGTGAATTACAAGCTCCTTACGAGATGGCATTACTCACCCGTAATTTTACACAAGACCTTCTCTCACATGTCCTCCCTGTGTTGGAGGGACTGCGGGGAGAGGGCGACTCATGCCCATATCTGGTGGCTATGCCCACGCATACGCCCATTCTGGTTGACGGTACTTCACTGGATCGGAGAGATCCAGGGGTGGGAGACCCCTAATGATCCTTGGGTTGTTTTGTTCCACTGTACAGGCGGGCCAGTAGGACCATATAAAAGATCAATAACGCCACACCTTCTTAACGCTGCAAAGGCTCTTATTCCACGCTTTTGGAAGAAAAAAAACATCCCCTCACTACGCCTCTGGCTGGTGAAAGTAGACGAAATCTATCACATGGAGGACATGACCCTCTCTCTCAGGGGTAAATCTGATCTCGCAAAAAAGATATGGTCCTGCTGGATTGCTTTTAAATATACCGCCGCATATGCAGAAATTATGTCTCAGCCGGTATAACGGCGCTTTGTACATTGTACTAACTGTATCAGATACTATATTTGTTCGGATGTGATTGGACCGTGGCAGGTCCCCCCCCTATCCCCACCCCTCCCTCTTTTCCTTCCACACCTTTCATTTCTTTTACCCCCCTGTGTTCTTTCTTTCTCTGTTCTTCCTTCATCTTATTATGTTATATTGTTAAGGTGATACGCTTTGACCGTTGAATTTTATGATGAAGAAGCCACTCTCTTCCAATCCGCGATGTAGCATCCCTACACAGGAATGTGGGGGTTTGTGATTTGTATGTATGTCAATGCCCAACGATGTTACTGGAGGCGAGTGGCTGTATTGTATAATGATGTACCGCCTTTTCTCAATAAAAACGAATTAAACAAAAAAAAAGAGACACTTCCTGTTTTAGTGAGGTCACATTGATGACATTTTTGAGTTTTGGTGGTTTCATTCCGGTGTAAGAAAATGGGTATTCTCAGATTGTTCTTGGCGTTTTAAGGCGGGAATCTACTCATATTTAATCCCTCTGGTTATTCTTTCTTAAAAAAGATGGCACAATGCATACAAAGGCATAAAATAAAAATTTCCGGTCACGCCCTTTGCATTTTTCCAAATTTTGAAAAATGTCTCAGGAATGCAAAAACGACAGTAAAACAGGCTCAAAAGCCCTCCACAATGATGAAACAATGAGTGAAATGGAAAATTGTTCTTGGCGTTTTAAGGCAGAAATCTACTCACATTTAATCCCTCTGGTCATTCTTTCTTAACCACTTAACGACCGCCCACTGCCGATTTACGTCGGCAGAATGGCACGGACAGGCAGAATCACGTAGATCTACGTGATCGCCTTTGTGCAGTTGAGGGGTCCATCCGTACCCCCCTTCACTGCAGTGAGCGGCCGTTAAGTGTTCGGGAGCGATCAGGCATGAGGGGGCGGCCGCTCGATTCCGCCCCCCCCCTCGCGATCGCTCCCAGCCAATGAAAATGCTTCCTCCGCCATGTGATGTAAACAAGGCTGGAGGAAGTGATGTCATCTCCCTCGCCGCGGTCTTTCCGTTCCCGGCGCCGAGCAGAGAAGAAGCAGGTTAGTGCACCAACAGTCCACTGACACGTAGGTACACATAGGCACACAAATCACCCCCCAGTCACCCCCAGATCACCCCCCAGGTCACCCCAAAGCCCCCAATCACAGTGTCACTGATTGCAGTGATCATTTATTTTACTGATCACTGCATTTAGTGTCATCTGTGATTGTAAAAAGTTGCAGGGCAGTTAGGATTAGGCCCCTTTAGGTCAAGGGTAGCCCCCTAACCCCCCCAATAAAGGTTTAACCCCTTGATCACCCCCAGGTAACCCTTTCACCCCCTAACTTCAGCGTCACTAAGCGATTGTTTTTCCGATCGCTGTATTCGTGTCGCTGGTGTTTTAGATAGGCAGTTTTTTTTTTTTAGGTTCGCCGCAGGTTTTTATTAGTGTCAGGTACCCCCATATATTATTTTAACCCCCTGATTGCCCCTAGAGTTAACCCTTTCACCAGTGATCGCCGTATAAGCGTCACTGGTGTGACTGGTTAGCCAGTAAGTTATTTAGTTATTTAGGTTATCCATCAGGTTTTTATATAGTGTCAGGTACCCCCATATTTAACCTAATAAAGGTTTTAACCCCCTGATTGCCCCTAGTTAACCCTTTCACCAGTGATCACCATATAAAGGTTACGGGTGACGCTGGTTGATTAGTTTGCTTTTTATAGCATCAGGGCACCCGCCGTATATAACCCAATAAAGGTTTAACCCCCCTGATCGCCCGGCGGGTGAGATCAATTAGGTTTTAGCGCCAGAGAGGGTCTGCGTCACCCCAGGCAGTGTTAGGTTAGTGACAGTAACGCTAACACCCACGCGCAAAGCATACACCCCCCTTAGTGGTATAGTATCTGATCAGATCTGATCAGATCTATACTAGCATCCCCAGCGGTTTAGGGTTCCCAAAAACGCAGTGTTAGCGGGATCAGCCCAGATACCTGCTAGCGCCTGCGTTTAGCCCCTCCGCCCAGCTCAGCCCAGCCCACCCAAGTGCAGTATCGATCGATCACTGTCACTTACCAAACACAACACACATAACTGCAGCGTTCGCAGTGCTTGGTTTTTGGGGCCCTGTACGCGGCTAGGCTCCCAAAAAGTCCCACACATGTGGTATCCCCGTACTCAGGAAAAGCAGCAGAATGTATTTTGGGGTGCAATTCCACATATAACCATGGCATGTGTGAGCAATATATCATTTAGTGACAACTTTTTGTACATTTTTTTTTCTTTTTGTCATTATTCAATCATTTGGGACAAAAAAAAATATTCAATGGGGTCAACATGCCTCTCAGCAAATAGCTTGGGGTGTCTACTTTCCAAAATGGGGTCATTTGGGGGGGTTTTGTGCCATCTTGGCATTTTATGGCCTTCAAAACTGTGATAGGTAGTGAGGAGTGAAATCAAAAATTTATGCCCTTAGAAACCTTGAAGGCGGTGCTTGGTTTTTGGGGTCCCGTACGCGGCTAGGCTCCCAAAAAGTCCCACACATGTGGTATCCCCGTACTCAGGAGAAGCAGCAGAATGTATTTCGGGGTGTAATTTCACATATGCCCATGGCATGTGTGAGCAATATATCATTTAGTGACAACTTTGTGCAAAAAAAAAAGTTTGTCATATTCCCGCAACTTGTGGCAAAATATAAAATATTCCATGGACTGAACATGCCTCTCAGTAAATAGCTTGGGGTGTCTACTTTCCAAAATGGGGTCATTTGGGGGGTTTTGTGCTATTTTGGCATTTTATGGCCTTCGAAACTGTGATAGGTAGTGAGGAGTGAAATCAAAAATGTGCGCCCTTAGAAATCCTGAAGGCGGTGCTTGGTTTCCGGGGTCCCGTATGTGGCTAGGCTCCTAAAAAGTCCCACACATGTGGTATCCCCGTACTCAGGAGAAGCAGCAGAATGTATTTTTGGGTGCAATTCCACATATAACCATGGCATGTGTGAGCAATATATCATTTAGTGACAACTTTTTGTATTTTTTTTTTTGTCATTATTCAATCACTTGGGACAAAAAAAAATATTCAATGGGCTCAACATGCCTCTCAGCAATTTCCTTGGGGTGTCTACTTTCCAAAATGGGGTCATTTGGGGGGGTTTTGTACTGCCCTGCCATTTTAGCACCTCAAGAAATGAGATAGGCAGTCATAAATTTAAAGCTGTGTAAATTTCAGAAAATGTACCCTAGTTTGTAAACGCTATAACTTTTGCGCAAACCAATAAATATACGCTTATTGACATTTTTTTTACTAAAGACATGTGGCTGAATACATTTTGGCCTAAATGTATGACTAAAATTGAGTTTATTCGATTTTTCTTATAACAAAAAGTAGAAAATATCTTTTTTTTCAAAATTTTCGTTATTTTTCCATTTATATCGCAAAAAATAAAAATAGCAGAGGCAATCAAATACCATTAAAAGAAAGCTCTATTTGTGGGAAGAAAAGGACGCAAATTTCATTTGGGTACAACATTGCATGTCCGCACAATTTACAGTTAAAGCAGCGCAGTGCCGAATCCCAAAAACAGGCTTGGTCCTAATGGTCTGAAATGGTCTGGGGCTTAAGTGGTTAAAAAAGATGGCACAATGGGTAAAAATGCGTGAAACAAATTTTGGAGCACACCCCTTGCATTTTTTGAATTTTTTAAAAATGTTTTAGGAAGGCAGAAAAGGTATTAAAATGGTTTCAAAAGCCCTCCACAATGATGAAACAATGAGTGAAATGGAAAATGGACAATGAAAATTTGTTTAAGACCAACTTCCTGTTTTGGTGACGTCACATTGATGACGTTTTTGACTTTTGGTGGTTTCACTTCTGATTTAAGAAAATGGGTACTCTTAGATTAATCTTTTCTTTTTAATGCTGAAACAACTCATATTCATCCCTCTGGTCATTCTTTCTTAAAAAAGATGGCACAATGCATACAAAGGCATAAAATAAAAATTTCAGGTCACGCCCTTTGCATTTTTCCAAATTTTGAAAAATGTCTCAGGAATGCAAAAAAGACAGTAAAACGGGATCAAAAGCCCTCCACAATGATGAAACAATGAGTGAAATGGAAAATGGACAATGAAAATTTGTTTAAGAGCCACTTCCTGTTTTGGTGATGTCACATTGATGATGTTTTTGACTTTTGGTGGTTTCACATCCGGTTTAGGAAAATAGGTATTCTTAGGTTGTTCTTGGCGTTTTAAGGTGGAAATCTGCTTATATTTAATCCCTCTGGTCATTCCTTCTTAAAAAAGATGGCAAAATAGGTAAAAATGTGTAAAACATACATTTTGGGGCACGCCCCTTGCATTTTTTTAAATTTTTTAAAATGTCTCAGGAAGGCAGAAAAGATATTAAAATGGGCTCAAAAGCCCTCCACAATGATGAAACAATGAGTGAAATGGAAAATAGACAATGAAAATTTGTTTAAGACCAACTTCCTGTTTTGGTGACGTCACATTGATGACGTTTTTGACTTTTGGTGGTTTCACTTCCAATTTAAGAAAATGGGTACTCTCAGATTGTTCTTGGCGTTTTAAGGCGGAAATCTACTCATATTTAATCCCTCTGGTCATTCTTTCTTAAAAAAGATGGCACAATGCATACAAAGGCATAAAATAAAAAATTCAGGTCACGCCCTTTGCATTTTTCCAAATTTTGAAAAATGTCTCAGGAATGCAAAAAAGACAGTAAAACAGGCTCAAAAGCCCTCCACAATGATGAAACAATGAGTGAAATGGAAAATGGACAATGAAAATTTGTTTAAGAGACACTTCCTGTTTTAGTGACATCACATTGATGATGTTTTTGACTTTTGGTGGTTTCATTCCGGTGTAAGAAAATGGGTATTCTCAGATTGTTCTTGGCGTTTTAAGGCGGAAATCTACTCATATTTAATCCCTCTGGTCATTCTTTCTTAAAAAAGATGGCACAATGGGTAAAAATGCGTGAAACAAATTTTGGAGCACACCCCTTGCATTTTTTGAAATTTTTAAAAATGTTTTAGGAAGGCAGAAAAGGTATTAAAATGGTCTCAAAAGCCCTCCACCATGATGAAACAATGAGTGAAATGGAAAATGGACAATGAAAATTTGTTTGAGTCACTTCCTATTTTGGTGACGTCACATTGATGATGTTTTTGACTTTTGGTGGTTTCACTTCTGCTTTAAGAAAATGGGTACTCTCAGATTAATCTTTTCTTTTTAATGCTAAAACAACTCATATTTAATCCCTCTGGTCATTCTTTCTTAAAAAAGATGGCACAATGCATACAAAGGCATAAAATAAAAATTTCAGGTCACGCCCTTTGCATTTTTCCAAATTTTGAAAAATGTCTCAGGAATGCAAAAAAGACAGTAAAACAGGCTCAAAAGCCCTCCACAATAATGAGACAATGAGTGAAATGGAAAATGGACAATGAAAATTTGTTTAAGAGACACTTCCTGTTTTAGTGACGTCACATTGATGATGTTTTTGACATTTGGTGGTTTCACTTCCGATTTAAGAAAATGGGTACTCTCAGATGGTTCTTTTCTTTTTAATGCTGAAACAACTCATATTTTATCCCTCTGGTAATTCTTTCTTAAAAGGATGGCACAATGCATACAAAGGCATAAAATAAAAATTTCTGGTCGCGCCCTTTACATTTTTCCAAATTTTGAAAAATGTCTCAGGAATGCAGAAAAGACAGTAAAACGGACTCAAAAGCCCTCCACAATGATGAAACAATGAGTGAAATGGAAAATGGACAATGAAAATGTGTTTAACCACTTGACAACTGGGCACTTAAACCCCCTTCCTAACCAGGCGAATTTTCAGCTTTCGGTGCTCTCACATTTTGAATGACAATTACTCAGTCATACAACACTGTACCCATATGAAATTTTTGTCCTTTTTTTCACACAAATAGAGCTTTCTTTTGGTGGTATTTAATCACTGTTGGGTTTTTTATTTTTTGCGCTATAAGAGAAAAAATACTGAAAATTTTGTAAAAAAATGAATTTTTCTTTGTTTCCGTTATAAAATTTTGCAAATTAGTATTTTTTCTTCATACATTTTGGCCAAAATTTATACTGCTACATATCTTTGGTAAAAATAAGTACAAATTGGTGGATATTTTTTGGTCTTTGTGAAAGTTATAGAGTCCACAAGCTATGGTGCCAATATCTGAAAATTGATCACACCTGAAGTACTGACGGCCTATCTCAATTCTTGAGACCCTAACATGCCAGAAAAGTACAAATACCCCCCAAATGACCCCTTTTTGGAAAGAAGACATTCCAAGGTATTTAGAAAGAGTCATTGTGAGTTTTTTGAAGTTGTCATTTTTTCCCACAATTCTTTGCAAAAATCAAGATTTTTTTTTCTTTTTTTTTTTCCACAAAATTGTCATATTAGCAGGTTATTTCTCACACACAGCATATGCATACCACAAATTACACCCCAAAACACATTCTGCTATTCCTCCCGAGTATGGCGATACCACATGTGTGAGACTTTTACACAGCGTGGCCACATACAGAGGCCCAACATGCAGGGAGCACCTTCAGGCGTTCTGGAGCACCCAGGCCAATTCTGACATTTCTCTCCTACATGTAAAAATCATCATTTATTTGCTATAAAATTACATAGAACCCCAAAACATTATATATGTTTTTTTAGCAAAGACCTTAAAGAATATAATGGTGGTCATTGCAACTTTTTATCTTGCACGGTATTTGCGCCGGAAATTTTTCTAACGCGTTTTTTACGGAAAAAAACTGTTTTGTGCCTAAAAGAAAAAAAAAACAGTAAAGTTAGCCAAGTGTTTTTGCATAATGTGAAAGATGAAGTTACGCCGAGTAAATAGATACCTAACATGTCACCCTTCAAAATTGCACACGCTCGTGGAATGGCGCCAAACTTCGCTACTTAAAAATCCCCATAGGCAATGCTTTAAATATTTTTACTGGTTATATGTTTTGAGTTACAGAGGAGGTCTAGGGCCAAAATTATTGCTCTCGCTCTAACGTTCGCAACGATACCTCACATGTGTGGCTTGAACACCGTTTTCATATGTGGGCGGGGCTTACGTATGCGTTCACTTCTGCATGCGAGCTCGCGGGGGCAGGGGCGCTTTAAAAAAAATATATATATTTTATTGTTCATTTTACTTTATTTATTTTAGTTTGACATGTTTTTCCGCCCCAATTTTTTTTTTTTTAGCACTTTTATTCCTATTACAAGGAATGTAAACATCCCTTGTAATAGGAATATGGCATGACAGGTCCTCTTTACAGTGAGATATGGGGGGGGGGTGTCAATAAGACCCCACATCTCACCTCTAGGCTGGGAAGCCTAAAAAAACAAACAAAAAAAAAACAATCTTGGCTTTGATCGTAGCGGTGAGTCGGTAGAAGCACCGGAGGGCAGCGGGAGGGGGGGCATCCCCTCTCACCTTCCGTAAGAGCGATCAAGCGGTGGAACAGCCGCTATGATTGTTCTTATGGTGTAGGGAATCGCCAGCTGAAAAAGCGAATATCTGAATGATGCCTGTAGCTGCTCCCATGATTCAGATATCTCCGCACAAAGTCAAGGACGTCATATGACGGCCGGCGGGTGGGCGGGAAGTGGTTATTGCAGAGTATTGCCGGGTATTGAGGAGTATTGCCGGGTATTGAGGAGTATTGACGAGTATTGCCGGGTATTGACGAGTATTGCGGGGTATTGTGGAGTATTGCAGGGTATTGTGGAGTATTGCAGGGTATTGTGGAGTATTGCAGGGTATTGTGGAGTATTGCTGGGTATTGTGGAGTATTGCCGGGTATTGTGGAGTATTGCCGGGTATTGTGGAGTATTGCCGGGTATTGTGGAGTATTGCCGGGTATTGCCGGGTATTGTGGAGTATTGCCGGGTATTGTGGAGTATTGCTGGGTATTGTGGAGTATTGCCGGGTATTGTGGAGTATTGCTGGGTATTGTGGAGTATTGCTGGGTATTGTGGAGTATTGCCGGGTATTGTGGAGTATTGCTGGGTATTGTGGAGTATTGCGGAGTATGGCAGGGTATGGGCAGGGTATTGCACAGTATGGGCAGGGTATTGCACAGGGTATTGCAGAGTATGGGCAGGGTATTGCACAGGGTGTATTGCAGAGTATTGCACAGGGTGTATTGCAGAGTATTGGCAGGGTGTATTGCAGAGTATTGCACAGGGTATTGCAGAGTATTGGCAGGGTGTATTGCAGAGTATTGCACAGGGTATTGCAGAGTATTGGCAGGGTGTATTGCAGAGTATTGCACAGGGTATTGCAGAGTATTGGCAGGGTGTATTGCAGAGTATTGCACAGGGTGTATTGCAGAGTATTGGCAGAGTATTGCACAGGGATGGCTGAGCAGGGATGGATGGATTGCTGGATCTGTGACTGCAATTGTCACAGATCCAGCCCACAGCTGACATGGGGGAGGGAGCGGACATGATCCGCTCCCTCCCCTCTCCTCTCACACTGTACCGATCGGTACAGAGAGGGGAGGGAGGAACCGGCGTCATCAAATGACGCCGGTCTGTTTACAAGTGATCGCTCCGTCATTTGACGGAGCGATCACGTGGTAAACGGCCACGATTAGCGGCCATCTACCGTGATCCGTGATGCGCCGGGTCTTCCGGACCCGGCGGTCACAGACATATCCTGGAGCGCGCCCCTGGGGGCGCGCGGGAGCAAGATTCTGTGAGGACGTCCCTGGGACGTCCACTCAGGATAACTCGACCGCGCTGTGGACGTCTTTTGTACATGGCGCGGTCGGGAAGTGGTTAAGAGACACTTCCTGTTTTAGTGACGTCACATTGATGACGTTTTTGACTTTTGGTGGTTTTAATCCGGTGTAAGAAAATGGGTATTCTCAGATTGTTCTTGGCGTTTTAAGGCGGAAATCTACTCATATTTAATCCCTCTGGTCATTCTTTCTTAAAAAAGATGGCACAATGCATACAAAGGCATAAAATAAAAATTTTCGGTCACGCCCTTTGCATTTTTCAAAATTTTTAAAAATGTCTCAGGAATGCAAAAAAGACAGTAAAACAGGCTCAAAGGCCCTCCACAATGATGAAACAATGAGTGAAATGGAAAATGGACAATGAAAATTTGTTTAAGAGACACTTCCTGTTTTAGTGAGGTCACATTGATGACATTTTTGACTTTTGGTGGTTTCATTCCGGTGTAAGAAAATGGGTATTCTCAGATTGTTCTTGGCGTTTTAAGGCGGAAATCTACTCATATTTAATCCCTCTGGTCATTCTTTCTTAAAAAAGATGGCACAATGCATACAAAGGCATAAAATAAAAATTTCCGGTCACGCCCTTTGCATTTTTCAAAATTTTTAAAAATGTCTCAGGAATGCAAAAAAGACAGTAAAACAGGCTCAAAGGCCCTCCACAATGATGAAACAATGAGTGAAATGGAAAATGGACAATGAAAATTTGTTTAAGAGACACTTCCTGTTTTAGTGAGGTCACATTGATGACATTTTTGACTTTTGGTGGTTTCATTCCAGTGTAAGAAAATGGGTATTCTCAGATTGTTCTTGGCGTTTTAAGGCGGAAATCTACTCATATTTAATCCCTCTGGTCATTCTTTCTTAAAAAAGATGGCACAATGGGTAAAAATGCGTGAAACAAATTTTGGAGCACACCCCTTGCATTTTTTGAAATTTTTAAAAATGTTTTAGGAAGGCAGAAAAGGTATTAAAATGGTTTCAAAAGCCCTCCACAATGATGAAACAATGAGTGAAATGGAAAATGGACAATGAAAATTTGTTTAAGAGCCACTTCCTGTTTTGGTGATGTCACATTGATGATGTTTTTGACTTTTGGTGGTTTCACTTCCGGTTTAAGAAAATAGGTATTCTTAGGTTGTTCTTGGCGTTTTAAGGTGGAATTCTGCGTATATTTAATCCCTCTGGTCATTCTTTCTTAAAAAAGATGGCAAAATAGGTAAAAATGTGTAAAACATACATTTTGGGGCATGCCCCTTGCATTTTTTGAATTTTTTTAAAAATGTCTCAGGAAGGCAGAAAAGATATTAAAATGGGCTCAAAAGCCCTCCACAATGATGAAACAATGAGTGAAATGGAAAATAGACAATGAAAATTTGTTTAAGACCAACTTCCTGTTTTGGTGACGTCACATTGATGACGTTTTTGACTTTTGGTGGTTTCACTTCCAATTTAAGAAAATGGGTACTCTCAGATTGTTCTTGGCGTTTTAAGGCGGAAATCTACTCATATTTAATCCCTCTGGTCATTCTTTCTTAAAAAAGATGGCACAATGCATACAAAGGCATAAAATAAAAAAATCAGGTCACGCCCTTTGCATTTTTCCAAATTTTGAAAATGTCTCAGGAATGCAAAAAATACAGTAAAACAGGCTCAAAAGCCCTCCACAATGATGAAACAATGAGTGAAATGGAAAATGGACAATGAAAATTTGTTTAAGAGACACTTCATGTTTTAGTGACGTCACATTGATGATGTTTTTGACATTTGGTGGTTTCACTTCCGATTTAAGAAAATGGGTACTCTCAGATTGTTCTTTTCTTTTTAATGCTGAAACAACTCATATTTTATCCCTCTGGTCATTCTTTCTTAAAAGGATGGCACAATGCATACAAAGGCATAAAATAAAAATTTCTGGTCACGCCCTTTACATTTTTCCAAATTTTGAAAAATGTCTCAGGAATGCAGAAAAGACAGTAAAATGGACTCAAAAGCCCTCCACAATGATGAAACAATGAGTGAAATGGAAAATGGACAATGAAAATTTGTTTATGAGACACTTCCTGTTTTAGTGACGTCACATTGATGACGTTTTTAACTTTTGGTGGTTTTAATCCGGTGTAAGAAAATGGGTATTCTCAGATTGTTCTTGGCGTTTTAAGGCGGAAATCTACTCATATTTAATCCCTCTGGTCATTCTTTCTTAAAAAAGATGGCACAATGCATACAAAGGCATAAAATAAAAATTTCTGGTCACGCCCTTTGCATTTTTCCAAATTTTGAAAAATGTCTTAGGAATGCAAAAAAGATAGTAAAACAGGCTCAAAAGCCCTCCACAATGATGAAACAATGAGTGAAATGGAAAATGGACAATGAAAATTTGTTTAAGAGACACTTCCTGTTTTAGTGACGTCACATTGATGATGTTTTTGACTTTTGGTGGTTTCATTCCGGTGTAAGAAAATGGGTATTCTCAGATTGTTCTTGGCGTTTTAAGGCGGAAATCTACTCATATTTAATCCCTCTGGTCATTCTTTCTTAAAAAATATGGCACAATGGGTAAAAATGTGTGAAACAAATTTTGGAGCACACCCCTTGCATTTTTAAAAAATTTTAAAAATGTTTTAGGAAGGCAGAAAAGGTATTAAAATAGTCTCAAAAGCCCTCCACCATGATGAAACAATGAGTGAAATGAAAAATGGACAATGAAAATTTGTTTGAGTCACTTCCTATTTTGGTGACGTCACATTGATGATGTTTTTGACTTTTGGTGGTTTCACTTCTGATTTAAGAAAATGGGTACTCTCAGATTAATCTTTTCTTTTTAATGCTAAAACAACTCATATTTAATCCCTCTGGTCATTCTTTCTTAAAAAAGATGGCACAATGCATACAAAGGCATAAAATAAAAATTTCAGGTCACGCCCTTTGCATTTTTCCAAATTTTGAAAAATGTCTCAGGAATGCAAAAAATACAGTAAAACAGGCTCAAAAGCCCTCCACAATAATGAGACAATGAGTGAAATGGAAAATGGACAATGAAAATTTGTTTAAGAGACACTTCATGTTTTAGTGACGTCACATTGATGATGTTTTTGACATTTGGTGGTTTCACTTCCGATTTAAGAAAATGGGTACTCTCAGATTGTTCTTTTCTTTTTAATGCTGAAACAACTCATATTTTAGCCCTCTGGTCATTCTTTCTTAAAAGGATGGCACAATGCATACAAAGGCATAAAATAAAAATTTCTGGTCGCGCCCTTTACATTTTTCCAAATTTTTAAAAATGTCTCAGGAATGCAGAAAAGACAGTAAAACAGACTCAAAAGCCCTCCACAATGATGAAACAATGAGTGAAATGGAAAATGGACAATGAAAATTTGTTTAAGAGACACTTCCTGTTTTAGTGACGTCACATTGATGACGTTTTTGACTTTTGGTGGTTTTAATCCGGTGTAAGAAAATGGGTATTCTCAGATTGTTCTTGGCGTTTTAAGGCGGAAATCTTCTCATATTTAATCCCTCTGGTCATTCTTTCTTAAAAAAGATGGCACAATGCATACAAAGGCATAAAATAAAAATTTCCGGTCACGCCCTTTGCATTTTTCAAAATTTTTAAAAATGTCTCAGGAATGCAAAAAAGACAGTAAAACAGGCTCAAAGGCCCTCCACAATGATGAAACAATGAGTGAAATGGAAAATGGACAATGAAAATTTGTTTAAGAGACACTTCCTGTTTTAGTGAGGTCACATTGATGACATTTTTGACGTTTGGTGGTTTCATTCTGGTGTAAGAAAATGGGTATTCTCAGATTGTTCTTGGCGTTTTAAGGCGGAAATCTACTCATATTTAATCCCTCTGGTCATTCTTTCTTAAAAAAGATGGCACAATGCATACAAAGGCATAAAATAAAAATTTCCGGTCACGCCCTTTGCATTTTTCCAAATTTTTAAAAATGTCTCAGGAATGCAAAAAAGACAGTAAAACAGGCTCAAAGGCCCTCCACAATGATGAAACAATGAGTGAAATGGAAAATGGACAATGCAAATTTGTTTAAGAGACACTTCCTGTTTTAGTGAGGTCACATTGATGACATTTTTGACTTTTGGTGGTTTCATTCCGGTGTAAGAAAATGGGTATTCTCAGATTGTTCTTGGCGTTTTAAGGCGGAAATCTACTCATATTTAATCCCTCTGGTCATTCTTTCTTAAAAAAGATGGCACAATGGGTAAAAATGCGTGAAACAAATTTTGGAGCACACCCCTTGCATTTTTTGAAATTTTTAAAAATGTTTTAGGAAGGCAGAAAAGGTATTAAAATGGTTTCAAAAGCCCTCCACAATGATGAAACAATGAGTGAAATGGAAAATGGACAATGAAAATTTGTTTAAGAGCCACTTCCTGTTTTGGTGATGTCACATTGATGATGTTTTTGACTTTTGGTGGTTTCACTTCCGGTTTAAGAAAATAGGTATTCTTAGGTTGTTCTTGGCGTTTTAAGGTGGAATTCTGCGTATATTTAATCCCTCTGGTCATTCTTTCTTAAAAAAGATGGCAAAATAGGTAAAAATGTGTAAAACATACATTTTGGGGCATGCCCCTTGCATTTTTTGAATTTTTTAAAAATGTCTCAGGAAGGCAGAAAAGATATTAAAATGGGCTCAAAAGCCCTCCACAATGATGAAACAATGAGTGAAATGGAAAATAGACAATGAAAATTTGTTTAAGACCAACTTCCTGTTTTGGTGACGTCACATTGATGACGTTTTTGACTTTTGGTGGTTTCACTTCCAATTTAAGAAAATGGGTACTCTCAGATTGTTCTTGGCGTTTTAAGGCGGAAATCTACTCATATTTAATCCCTCTGGTCATTCTTTCTTAAAAAAGATGGCACAATGCATACAAAGGCATAAAATAAAAATTTCAGGTCACGCCCTTTGCATTTTTCCAAATTTTGAAAATGTCTCAGGAATGCAAAAAATACAGTAAGACAGGCTCAAAAGCCCTCCACAATGATGAAACAATGAGTGAAAT
This sequence comes from Rana muscosa, assembly GCA_029206835.1. Classification (NCBI taxonomy): domain Eukaryota; kingdom Metazoa; phylum Chordata; class Amphibia; order Anura; family Ranidae; genus Rana; species Rana muscosa. The sequence continues at coordinate 353,224 of JARGYO010001557.1, forward strand.
GGAAAATGGACAATGAAAATTTGTTTAAGAGACACTTCCTGTTTTAGTGACGTCACATTGATGATGTTTTTGACATTTGGTGGTTTCACTTCCGATTTAAGAAAATGGGTACTCTCAGATTGTTCTTGCCGTTTTAAGGCGGAAATCTACTCATATTTTATCCCTCTGGTCATTCTTTCTTAAAAGGATGGCACAATGCATACAAAGGCATAAAATAAAAATTTCTGGTCACGCCCTTTACATTTTTCCAAATTTTGAAAAATGTCTCAGGAATGCAGAAAAGACAGTAAAACGGACTCAAAAGCCCTCCACAATGATGAAACAATGAGTGAAATGGAAAATGGACAATGAAAATTTGTTTATGAGACACTTCCTGTTTTAGTGACGTCACATTGATGACGTTTTTAACTTTTGGTGGTTTTAATCCGGTGTAAGAAAATGGGTATTCTCAGATTGTTCTTGGCGTTTTAAGGCGGAAATCTACTCATATTTAATCCCTCTGGTCATTCTTTCTTAAAAAAAGATGGCACAATGCATACAAAGGCATAAAATAAAAATTTCCGGTCACGCCCTTTGCATTTTTCCAAATTTGGAAAAATGTCTCAGGAATGCAAAAAAGACAGTAAAACAGGCTCAAAAGCCCTCCACAATGATGAAACAATGAGTGAAATGGAAAATGGACAATGAAAATTTGTTTAAGAGACACTTCCTGTTTTAGTGACGTCACATTGATGACATTTTTGACTTTTGGTGGTTTCATTCCGGTGTAAGAAAATGGGTATTCTCAGATTGTTCTTGGCGTTTTAAGGCGGAAATCTACTCATATTTAATCCCTCTGGTCATTCTTTCTTAAAAAAGATGGCACAATGGGTAAAAATGCGTGAAACAAATTTTGGAGCACACCCCTTGCATTTTTTGAAATTTTTAAAAATGTTTTAGGAAGGCAGAAAAGGTATTAAAATGGTTTCAAAAGCCCTCCACAATGATGAAACAATGAGTGAAATGGATAATGGACAATTAAAATTTGTTTAAGACCAACTTCCTGTTTTGGTGACATCACATTGATGACGTTTTTGACTTTTGGTGGTTTCACTTCTGATTTAAGAAAATGGGTACTCTTAGATTAATCTTTTCTTTTTAATGCTGAAACAACTCATATTCATCCCTCTGGTCATTCTTTCTTAAAAAAGATGGCACAATGCATACAAAGGCATAAAATAAAAATTTCAGGTCACGCCCTTTGCATTTTTCCAAATTTTGAAAAATGTCTCAGGAATGCAAAAAAGAAATTAAAACGGGATCAAAAGCCCTCCACAATGATGAAACAATGAGTGAAATGGAAAATAGACAATGAAAATTTGTTTAAGAGCCACTTCCTGTTTTGGTGACGTCACATTGATGATGTTTTTGACTTTTGATGGTTTCACTTCCGGTTTAAGAAAATAGGTATTCTTAGGTTTTTCTTGCCGTTTTAAGGTGGAAATCTGCTTATATTTAATCCCTCTGGTCATTCTTTCTTAAAAAAGATGGCAAAATAGGTAAAAATGTGTAAAAGATACATTTTGGGGCACGCCCCTTGCATTTTTTGAAATTTTTAAAAATGTTTTAGGAAGGCAGAAAAGGTATTAAAATGGTTTCAAAAGCCCTCCACAATGATGAAACATTGAGTGAAATGGAAAATGGACAATGAAAATTTGTTTAAGACCAACTTCCTGTTTTGGTGACGTCACATTGATGACATTTTTGACTTTTGGTGGTTTCACTTCTGATTTAAGAAAATGGGTACTCTCAGATTAATCTTTTCTTTTTAATGCTGAAACAACTCATATTCATCCCTCTGGTCATTCTTTCTTAAAAAATATGGCACAATGCATACAAAGGCATAAAATAAAAATTTCCGGTCATGCCCTTTGCATTTTTCCAAATTTTGAAAAATGTCTCAGGAATGCAAAAAAGACAGTAAAACAGGCTCAAAAGCCCTCCACAATAATGAAACAATGAGTGAAATGGAAAATGGACAATGAAAAATTGTTTTAGAGACACTTCCTGCTTTAGTGACGTCACATTGATGATGTTTTTGACTTTTGGTGGTTTCATTCCGTTGTAAGAAAATGGGTATTCTCAGATTGTTCTTGGCGTTTTAAGGCGGAACTCTACTCATATTTAATCCCTCTGGTCATTCTTTCTTAAAAAAGATGGCACAATGGGTAAAAATGTGTGAAACAAATTTTGGAGCACACCCCTTGCATTTTTTGAAATTTTTAAAAATGTTTTAGGAAGGCAGAAAATGTATTAAAATGGTCTCAAAAGCCCTCCACCATGATGAAACAATGAGTGAAATGGAAAATGGACAATGAAAATTTGTTTGAGTCACTTCCTATTTTGGTGACGTCACATTGATGATGTTTTTGACTTTTGGTGGTTTCACTTCTGATTTAAGAAAATGGGTACTCTCAGATTAATCTTTTCTTTTTAATGCTGAAACAACTCATATTCATCCCTCTGGTCATTCTTTCTTAAAAAAGATGGCACAATGCATACAAAGGCATAAAATAAAAATTTCCGGTCACGCCCTTTGCATTTTTCCAAATTTTGAAAAATTTCTCAAGAATGCAAAAAAGACCGTAAACTGGGCTCAAAAGCCCTCCACAATGATGAAACAATGAGTGAAATGGAAAATGGACAATGAAAATTTGTTTAAGACCAACTTCCTGTTTTGGTGATGTCACATTGATGACGTTTTTGACTTTTGGTGGTTTCACTTCCAATTTAAGAAAATGGTTACTCTCAGATTGTTCTTTTCTTTTTAATGCTGAAACAACTCATATTTCCTCCCTCTGGTCATTCTTTCTTAAAAAAGATGGCACAATGCATACAAAGGCATAAAATAAAAATTTCAGGTCACGCCCTTTGCATTTTTCCAAATTTTGAAAAATGTCTCAGGAATGCAAAAAAGACAGTAAAACGGGATCAAAAGCCCTCCAGAATAATGAAACAATGAGTGAAATGGAAAATGGACAATGAAAATTTGTTTAAGAGCCACTTCCTGTTTTGGTGACGTCACATTGATGATGTTTTTGACTTTTGGTGGTTTCACTTCCGGTTTAAGAAAATAGGTATTCTTAGGTTGTTCTTGGCGTTTTAAGGTGGAAATCTGCTTATATTTAATCCCTCTGGTCATTCTTTCTTAAAAAAGATGGCAAAATAGGTAAAAATGTGTAAAACATACATTTTGGGGCACGCCCCTTGCATTTTTTGAATTTTTTTAAAATGTCTCAGGAAGGCAGAAAAGATATTAAAATGGGCTCAAAAGCCCTCCACAATGATGAAACAATGAGTGAAATGGAAAATAGACAATGAAAATTTGTTTAAGACCAACTTCCTGTTTTGGTGACATCACATTGATGACGTTTTTGACTTTTGGTGGTTTCACTTCCAATTTAAGAAAATGGGTACTCTCAGATTGCTCTTGGCGTTTTAAGGTGGAAATCTACTCATATTTAATCCCTCTGGTCATTCTTTCTTAAAAAAGATGGCACAATGCATACAAAGGCATAAAATAAAAATTTCCGGTCACGCCCTTTGCATTTTTCCAAATTTTGAAAAATGTCTTTGGAATGCAAAAAAGACAGTAAAACAGGCTCAAAAGCCCTCCACAATGATGAAACAATGAGTGAAATGGAAAATGGACAATGAAAATTTGTTTAAGAGACACTTCCTGTTTTAGTGATGTCACATTGATGACATTTTTGACTTTTGGTGGTTTCATTCCGGTGTAAGAAAATGGGTATTCTCAGATTGTTCTTGGCGTTTTAAGGCGGAAATCTACTCATATTTAATCCCTCTGGTCATTCTTTCTTAAAAAAGATGGCACAATGGGTAAAAATGCGTGAAACAAATTTTGGAGCACACCCCTTGCATTTTTTGAAATTTTTCAAAATGTTTTAGGAAGGCAGAAAAGGTATTAAAATGGTTTCAAAAGCCCTCCACAATGATGAAACAATGAGTGAAATGGAAAATGGACAATGAAAATTTGTTTAAGACCAACTTCCTGTTTTGGTGACGTCACATTGATGACGTTTTTGACTTTTGGTGGTTTCACTTCCAATTTAATAAAATGGGTACTCTCAGATTGTTCTTGGTGTTTTAAGGCGGAAATCTACTCATATTTAATCCCTCTGGTCATTCTTTCTTAAAAAGATGGCACAATGCATACAAAGGCATAAAATAAAAATTTCAGGTCACGCCCTTTGCATTTTTCCAAATTTTGAAAAATGTCTCAGGAATGCAAAAAAGACAGTAAAACATACATTTTGGGGCACGCCCCTTGCATTTTTTGAAATTTTTAAAAATGTCCCAGGAAGGCAGAAAAGATATTAAAATGGGCTCAAAAGCCCTCCACAATGATGAAACAATGAGTGAAATGGAAAATAGACAATGAAAATTTGTTTAAGACCAACTTCCTGTTTTGGTGACGTCACATTGATGATGTTTTTGACTTTTGGTGGTTTCACGTCCAATTTAAGAAAATGGGTACTCTCAGATTGTTCTTGACGTTTTAAGGCGGAAATCTACTCATATTTAATCCCTCTGGTCATTCTTTCTTAAAAAAGATGGCACAATGCATACAAAGGCATAAAATAAAAATTTCAGGTCACGCCCTTTGCATTTTTCCAAATTTTGAAAAATGTCTTAATCCCTCTGGTCATTCTTTCTTAAAAAAGATGGCAAAATAGGTTAAAATGTGTAAAACATACAATGCCCCTTGCATTTTTTGAATTTTTTAAAAATGTCTCAGGAAGGCAGAAAAGATATTAAAATGGGCTCAAAAGCCCTCCACAATGATGAAACAATGAGTGAAATGGAAAATAGACAATGAAAATTTGTTTAAGACCAACTTCCTGTTTTGGTGACGTCACATTGATGACGTTTTTGACTTTTGGTGGTTTCACTTCCAATTTAAGAAAATGGGTACTCTCAGATTGTTCTTGGCGTTTTAAGGCGGAAATCTACTCATATTTAATCCCTCTGGTCATTCTTTCTTAAAAAAGATGGCACAATGCATACAAAGGCATAAAATAAAAATTTCAGGTCACGCCCTTTGCATTTTTCCAAATTTTGAAAAATGTCTTAGGAATGCAAAAAAGACAGTAAAACAGGCTCAAAAGCCCTCCACAATGATGAAACAATGAGTGAAATGGAAAATGGACAATGAAAATTTGTTTAAGAGACACTTCCTGTTTTAGTGACATCACATTGATGACATTTTTGACTTTTGGTGGTTTAATTCCGGTGTAAGAAAATGGGTATTCTCAGATTGTTCTTGGCGTTTTAAGGCGGAAATCTACTCATATTTAATCCCTCTGGTCATTCTTTCTTAAAAAAGATGGCACAATGGGTAAAAATGCGTGAAACAAATTTTGGAGCACACCCCTTGCATTTTTTGAAATGTTTTTAAATGTTTTAGGAAGGCAGAAAAGGTATTAAAATGGTCTCAAAAGCCCTCCACAATGATGAAACAATGAGTGAAATGGAAAATGGACAATGAAAATTTGTTTAAGACCAACTTCCTGTTTTGGTGACGTCACATTGATGACGTTTTTGACTTTTGGTGGTTTCACTTCTGATTTAAGAAAATGGGTACTCTTAGATTAATCTTTTCTTTTTAATGCTGAAACAACTCATATTCATCCCTCTGGTCATTCTTTCTTTAAAAAGATGGCACAATGCATACAAAGGCATAAAATAAAAATTTCAGGTCACACCCTTTGCATTTTTCCAAATTTTGAGAAAATGGGTACTCTCAGATTGTTCTTGGCGTTTGAAGGCGGAAATCTACTCATATTTAATCCCTCTGGTCATTCTTTCTTAAAAAAGATGGCACAATGCATACAAAGGCATAAAATAAACATTTTCGGTCACGCCCTTTGCATTTTTCCAAATTTTGAAAAATGTCTCAGGAATGCAAAAAAGACAGTAAAACAGGCTCAAAAGCCCTCCACAATGATGAAACAATGAGTGAAATGGAAAATGGACAATGAAAATTTGTTTAAGAGACACTTCCTGTTTTAGTGACGTCACATTGATGACATTTTTGACTTTTGGTGGTTTCATTCCGGTGTAAGAAAATGGGTATTCTCAGATTGTTCTTGGCGTTTTAAGGCGGAAATCTACTCATATTTAATCCCTCTGGTCATTCTTTCTTAAAAAAGATGGCACAATGGGTAAAAATGCGTGAAACAAATTTTGGAGCACACCCCTTGCATTTTTTGAAATGTTTTTAAATGTTTTAGGAAGGCAGAAAAGGTATTAAAATGGTCTCAAAAGCCCTCCACAATGATGAAACAATGAGTGAAATGGAAAATGGACAATTAAAATTTGTTTAAGACCAACTTCCTGTTTTGGTGATGTCACATTGATGACGTTTTTGACTTTTGGTGGTTTCACTTCTGATTTAAGAAAATGGGTACTCTTAGATTAATCTTTTCTTTTTAATGCTGAAACAACTCATATTCATCCCTCTGGTCATTCTTTCTTAAAAAAGATGGCACAATGCATACAAAGGCATAAAATAAAAATTTCAGGTCACGCCCTTTGCATTTTTCCAAATTTTTAAAAATGTCTCAGGAATGCAAAAAAGACAGTAAAACGGGATCAAAAGCCCTCCACAATGATGAAACAATGAGTGAAATGGAAAATGGACAATGAAAATTTGTTTAAGAGCCACTTCCTGTTTTGGTGATGTCACATTGATGATGTTTTTGACTTTTGGTGGTTTCACTTCCGGTTGAAGAAAATAGGTATTCTTAGGTTGTTCTTGGCGTTTTAAGGTGGAAATCTGCTTATATTTAATCCCTCTGGTCATTCTTTCTTAAAAAAGATGGCAAAATAGGTAAAAATGTGTAAAACATACATTTTGGGGCACGCCCCTTGCATTTTTTGAATTTTTTTAAATTGTCTCAGGAAGGCAGAAAATATATTAAAATGGGCTCAAAAGCCCTCCACAATGATGAAACAATGAGTGAAATGGAAAATAGACAATGAAAATTTGTTTAAGACCAACTTCCTGTTTTGGTGACGTCACATTGATGACGTTTTTGACTTTTGGTGGTTTCACTTCCAATTTAAGAAAATGGGTACTCTCAGATTGTTCTTGGCGTTTGAAGGCGGAAATCTACTCATATTTAATCCCTCTGGTCATTCTTTCTTAAAAAAGATGGCACAATGCATACAAAGGCATAAAATAAAAATTTCCGGTCACGCCCTTTGCATTTTTCCAAATTTTGAAAAATGTCTCAGGAATGCAAAAAAGACAGTAAAACAGGCTCAAAAGCCCTCCACAATGATGAAACAATGAGTGAAATGGAAAATGGACAATGAAAATTTGTTTAAGAGACACTTCCTGTTTTAGTGACGTCACATTGATGACATTTTTGACTTTTGGTGGTTTCATTCCGGTGTAAGAAAATGGGTATTCTCAGATTGTTCTTGGCGTTTTTAAGGCGGAAATCTACTCATATTTAATCCCTCTGGTCATTCTTTCTTAAAAAAGATGGCACAATGGGTAAAAATGCGTGAAACAAATTTTGGAGCACACCCCTTGCATTTTTTGAAATTTTTAAAAATGTTTTAGGAAGGCAGAAAAGGTATTAAAATGGTTTCAAAAGCCCTCCACAATGATGAAACAATGAGTGAAATGGAAAATGGACAATTAAAATTTGTTTAAGACCAACTTCCTGTTTTGGTGACGTCACATTGATGACGTTTTTGACTTTTGGTGGTTTCACTTCTGATTTAAGAAAATGGGTACTCTTAGATTAATCTTTTCTTTTTAATGCTGAAACAACTCATATTCATCCCTCTGGTCATTCTTTCTTAAAAAAGATGGCACAATGCATACAAAGGCATAAAATAAAAATTTCAGGTCACGCCCTTTGCATTTTTCCAAATTTTGAAAAATGTCTCAGGAATGCAAAAAAGACAGTAAAACGGGATCAAAAGCCCTCCACAATGATGAAACAATGAGTGAAATGGAAAATGGACAATGAAAATTTGTTTAAGAGCCACTTCCTGTTTTGGTGATGTCACATTGATGATGTTTTTGACTTTTGGTGGTTTCACTTCCGGTTTAAGAAAATAGGTATTCTTAGGTTGTTCTTGGCGTTTTAAGGTGGAAATCTGTTTATATTTAATCCCTCTGGTCATTCTTTCTTAAAAAAGATGGCAAAATAGGTAAAAATGTGTAAAACATACATTTTGGGGCAAGCCCCTTGCATTTTTTGAATTTTTTAAAAATGTCTCAGGAAGGCAGAAAAGATATTAAAATGGGCTCAAAAGCCCTCCACAATAATGAAACAATGAGTGAAATGGAAAATAGACAATGAAAATTTGTTTAAGACCAACTTCCTGTTTTGGTGATGTCACATTGATGACGTTTTTGACTTTTGGTGGTTTCACTTCCAATTTAAGAAAATGGGTACTCTCAGATTGTTCTTGGCATTTTAAGGCGGAAATCTACTCATTGTTAATCCCTCTGGTCATTCTTTCTTAAAAAATATGGCACAATGCATAAAAAGGCATAAAATACAAATTTCAGGTCACGCCCTTTGCATTTTTCCAAATTTTGAAAAATGTCTCAGGAATGCAAAAAAGACAGTAAAACAGGCTCAAAAGCCCTCCACAATGATGAAACAATGAGTGAAATGGAAAATGGACAATGAAAATTTGTTTAAGAGACACTTCCTGTTTTAGTGACGTCACATTGATGATGTTTTTGACATTTGGTGGTTTCACTTCCGATTTAAGAAAATGGGTACTCTCAGATTGTTCTTTTCTTTTTAATGCTGAAACAACTCATATTTTATCCCTCTGGTCATTCTTTCTTAAAAGGATGGCACAATGCATACAAAGGCATAAAATAAAAATTTCTGGTCACGCCCTTTGCATTTTTCCAAATTTTGAAAAATGTCTTAGGAATGCAAAAAAGACAGTAAAACAGGCTCAAAAGCCATCCACAATGATGAAACAATGAGTGAAATGGAAAATGGACAATGAAAATTTGTTTAAGAGACACTTCCTGTTTTAGTGACATCACATTGATGACATTTTTGACTTTTGGTGGTTTAATTCCGGTGTAAGAAAATGGGTATTCTCAGATTGTTCTTGGCGTTTTAAGGCGGAAATCTACTCATATTTAATCCCTCTGGTCATTCTTTCTTAAAAAAGATGGCACAATGGGTAAAAATGCGTGAAACAAATTTTGGAGCACACCCCTTGCATTTTTTGAAATGTTTTTAAATGTTTTAGGAAGGCAGAAAAGGTATTAAAATGGTCTCAAAAGCCCTCCACAATGATGAAACAATGAGTGAAATGGAAAATGGACAATGAAAATTTGTTTAAGACCAACTTCCTGTTTTGGTGACGTCACATTGATGACGTTTTTGACTTTTGGTGGTTTCACTTCTGATTTAAGAAAATGGGTACTCTCAGATTAATCTTTTCTTTTTAATGCTGAAACAACTTATATTCATCCCTCTGGTCATTCTTTCTTAAAAAAGATGGCACAATGCATACAAAGGCATAAAATAAAAATTTCAGGTCACGCCCTTTGCATTTTTCCAAATTTTGAAAATTTCTCAGGAATGCAAAAAATACAGTAAGACAGGCTCAAAAGCCCTCCACAATGATGAAACAATGAGTGAAATGGAAAATGGACAATGAAAATTTGTTTAAGAGACACTTCCTGTTTTAGTGACGTCACATTGATGATGTTTTTGACATTTGGTGGTTTCACTTCCGATTTAAGAAAATGGGTACTCTCAGATTGTTCTTTTCTTTTTAATGCTGAAACAACTCATATTTTATCCCTCTGGTCATTCTTTCTTAAAAGGATGGCACAATGCATACAAAGGCATAAAATAAAAATTTCTGGTCACACCCTTTACATTTTTCCAAATTTTGAAAAATGTCTCAGGAATGCAGAAAAGACAGTAAAACGGACTCAAAAGCCCTCCACAATGATGAAACAATGAGTGAAATGGAAAATGGACAATGAAAATTTGTTTAAGAGACACTTCCTGTTTTAGTGACGTCACATTGATGACGTTTTTGACTTTTGGTGGTTTTAATCCGGTGTAAGAAAATCGGTATTCTCAGATTGTTCTTGGCGTTTTAAGGCGGAAATCTACTCATATTTAATCCCTCTGGTCATTCTTTCTTAAAAAAGATGGCACAATGCATACAAAGGCATAAAATAAAAATTTCCGGTCACGCCCTTTGCATTTTTCAAAATTTTTAAAAATGTCTCAGGAATGCAAAAAAGACAGTAAAACAGGCTCAAAGGCCCTCCACAATGATGAAACAATGAGTGAAATGGAAAATGGACAATGAAAATTTGTTTAAGAGACACTTCCTGTTTTAGTTAATTCACATTGATGACATTTTTGACTTTTGGTGGTTTCATTCCGGTGTAAGAAAATGGGTATTCTCAGATTGTTCTTGGCGTTTTAAGGCGGAAATCTACTCATATTTAATCCCTCTGGTCATTCTTTCTTAAAAAAGATGGCACAATGGGTAAAAATGCGTGAAACAAATTTTGGAGCACACCCCTTGCATTTTTTGAAATTTTTAAAAATGTTTTAGGAAGGCAGAAAAGGTATTAAAATGGTTTCAAAAGCCCTCCACAATGATGAAACAATGAGTGAAATGGAAAATGGACAATGAAAATTTGTTTAAGAGCCACTTCCTGTTTTGGTGATGTAACATTGATGATGTTTTTGACTTTTGGTGGTTTCACTTCCGGTTTAAGAAAATAGGTATTCTTAGGTTGTTCTTGGCGTTTTAAGGTGGAATTCTGCGTATATTTAATTCCTCTGGTCATTCTTTCTTAAAAAAGATGGCAAAATAGGTAAAAATGTGTAAAACATACATTTTGGGGCATGCCCCTTGCATTTTTTGAATTTTTTAAAAATGTCTCAGGAAGGCAGAAAAGATATTAAAATGGGCTCAAAAGCCCTCCACAATGATGAAACAATGAGTGAAATGGAAAATAGACAATGAAAATTTGTTTAAGACCAACTTCCTGTTTTGGTGACGTCACATTGATGACGTTTTTGACTTTTGGTGGTTTCACTTCCAATTTAAGAAAATGGGTACTCTCAGATTGTTCTTGCCGTTTTAAGGCGGAAATCTACTCATATTTAATCCCTCTGGTCATTCTTTCTTAAAAAAGATGGCACAATGCATACAAAGGCATAAAATAAAAATTTCAGGTCACGCCCTTTGCATTTTTCCAAATTTTGAAAATGTCTCAGGAATGCAAAAAATACAGTAAAACAGGCTCAAAAGCCCTCCACAATGATGAAACAATGAGTGAAATGGAAAATGGACAATGAAAATTTGTTTAAGAGACACTTCCTGTTTTAGTGACGTCACATTGATGATGTTTTTGACATTTGGTGGTTTCACTTCCGATTTAAGAAAATGGGTACTCTCAGATTGTTCTTGCCGTTTTAAGGCGGAAATCTACTCATATTTTATCCCTCTGGTCATTCTTTCTTAAAAGGATGGCACAATGCATACAAAGGCATAAAATAAAAATTTCTGGTCACGCCCTTTACATTTTTCCAAATTTTGAAAAATGTCTCAGGAATGCAGAAAAGACAGTAAAACGGACTCAAAAGCCCTCCACAATGATGAAACAATGAGTGAAATGGAAAATGGACAATGAAAATTTGTTTATGAGACACTTCCTGTTTTAGTGACGTCACATTGATGACGTTTTTAACTTTTGGTGGTTTTAATCCGGTGTAAGAAAATGGGTATTCTCAGATTGTTCTTGGCGTTTTAAGGCGGAAATCTACTCATATTTAATCCCTCTGGTCATTCTTTCTTAAAAAAAGATGGCACAATGCATACAAAGGCATAAAATAAAAATTTCCGGTCACGCCCTTTGCATTTTTCCAAATTTGGAAAAATGTCTCAGGAATGCAAAAAAGACAGTAAAACAGGCTCAAAAGCCCTCCACAATGATGAAACAATGAGTGAAATGGAAAATGGACAATGAAAATTTGTTTAAGAGACACTTCCTGTTTTAGTGACGTCACATTGATGACATTTTTGACTTTTGGTGGTTTCATTCCGGTGTAAGAAAATGGGTATTCTCAGATTGTTCTTGGCGTTTTAAGGCGGAAATCTACTCATATTTAATCCCTCTGGTCATTCTTTCTTAAAAAAGATGGCACAATGGGTAAAAATGCGTGAAACAAATTTTGGAGCACACCCCTTGCATTTTTTGAAATTTTTAAAAATGTTTTAGGAAGGCAGAAAAGGTATTAAAATGGTTTCAAAAGCCCTCCACAATGATGAAACAATGAGTGAAATGGATAATGGACAATTAAAATTTGTTTAAGACCAACTTCCTGTTTTGGTGACATCACATTGATGACGTTTTTGACTTTTGGTGGTTTCACTTCTGATTTAAGAAAATGGGTACTCTTAGATTAATCTTTTCTTTTTAATGCTGAAACAACTCATATTCATCCCTCTGGTCATTCTTTCTTAAAAAAGATGGCACAATGCATACAAAGGCATAAAATAAAAATTTCAGGTCACGCCCTTTGCATTTTTCCAAATTTTGAAAAATGTCTCAGGAATGCAAAAAAGAAATTAAAACGGGATCAAAAGCCCTCCACAATGATGAAACAATGAGTGAAATGGAAAATAGACAATGAAAATTTGTTTAAGAGCCACTTCCTGTTTTGGTGACGTCACATTGATGATGTTTTTGACTTTTGATGGTTTCACTTCCGGTTTAAGAAAATAGGTATTCTTAGGTTTTTCTTGCCGTTTTAAGGTGGAAATCTGCTTATATTTAATCCCTCTGGTCATTCTTTCTTAAAAAAGATGGCAAAATAGGTAAAAATGTGTAAAAGATACATTTTGGGGCACACCCCTTGCATTTTTTGAAATTTTTAAAAATGTTTTAGGAAGGCAGAAAAGGTATTAAAATGGTTTCAAAAGCCCTCCACAATGATGAAACATTGAGTGAAATGGAAAATGGACAATGAAAATTTGTTTAAGACCAACTTCCTGTTTTGGTGACGTCACATTGATGACATTTTTGACTTTTGGTGGTTTCACTTCTGATTTAAGAAAATGGGTACTCTCAGATTAATCTTTTCTTTTTAATGCTGAAACAACTCATATTCATCCCTCTGGTCATTCTTTCTTAAAAAATATGGCACAATGCATACAAAGGCATAAAATAAAAATTTCCGGTCATGCCCTTTGCATTTTTCCAAATTTTGAAAAATGTCTCAGGAATGCAAAAAAGACAGTAAAACAGGCTCAAAAGCCCTCCACAATAATGAAACAATGAGTGAAATGGAAAATGGACAATGAAAAATTGTTTTAGAGACACTTCCTGCTTTAGTGACGTCACATTGATGATGTTTTTGACTTTTGGTGGTTTCATTCCGTTGTAAGAAAATGGGTATTCTCAGATTGTTCTTGGCGTTTTAAGGCGGAACTCTACTCATATTTAATCCCTCTGGTCATTCTTTCTTAAAAAAGATGGCACAATGGGTAAAAATGTGTGAAACAAATTTTGGAGCACACCCCTTGCATTTTTTGAAATTTTTAAAAATGTTTTAGGAAGGCAGAAAATGTATTAAAATGGTCTCAAAAGCCCTCCACCATGATGAAACAATGAGTGAAATGGAAAATGGACAATGAAAATTTGTTTGAGTCACTTCCTATTTTGGTGACGTCACATTGATGATGTTTTTGACTTTTGGTGGTTTCACTTCTGATTTAAGAAAATGGGTACTCTCAGATTAATCTTTTCTTTTTAATGCTGAAACAACTCATATTCATCCCTCTGGTCATTCTTTCTTAAAAAAGATGGCACAATGCATACAAAGGCATAAAATAAAAATTTCCGGTCACGCCCTTTGCATTTTTCCAAATTTTGAAAAATTTCTCAAGAATGCAAAAAAGACCGTAAACTGGGCTCAAAAGCCCTCCACAATGATGAAACAATGAGTGAAATGGAAAATGGACAATGAAAATTTGTTTAAGACCAACTTCCTGTTTTGGTGATGTCACATTGATGACGTTTTTGACTTTTGGTGGTTTCACTTCCAATTTAAGAAAATGGTTACTCTCAGATTGTTCTTTTCTTTTTAATGCTGAAACAACTCATATTTCCTCCCTCTGGTCATTCTTTCTTAAAAAAGATGGCACAATGCATACAAAGGCATAAAATAAAAATTTCAGGTCACGCCCTTTGCATTTTTCCAAATTTTGAAAAATGTCTCAGGAATGCAAAAAAGACAGTAAAACGGGATCAAAAGCCCTCCAGAATAATGAAACAATGAGTGAAATGGAAAATGGACAATGAAAATTTGTTTAAGAGCCACTTCCTGTTTTGGTGACGTCACATTGATGATGTTTTTGACTTTTGGTGGTTTCACTTCCGGTTTAAGAAAATAGGTATTCTTAGGTTGTTCTTGGCGTTTTAAGGTGGAAATCTGCTTATATTTAATCCCTCTGGTCATTCTTTCTTAAAAAAGATGGCAAAATAGGTAAAAATGTGTAAAACATACATTTTGGGGCACGCCCCTTGCATTTTTTGAATTTTTTTAAAATGTCTCAGGAAGGCAGAAAAGATATTAAAATGGGCTCAAAAGCCCTCCACAATGATGAAACAATGAGTGAAATGGAAAATAGACAATGAAAATTTGTTTAAGACCAACTTCCTGTTTTGGTGACATCACATTGATGACGTTTTTGACTTTTGGTGGTTTCACTTCCAATTTAAGAAAATGGGTACTCTCAGATTGCTCTTGGCGTTTTAAGGTGGAAATCTACTCATATTTAATCCCTCTGGTCATTCTTTCTTAAAAAAGATGGCACAATGCATACAAAGGCATAAAATAAAAATTTCCGGTCACGCCCTTTGCATTTTTCCAAATTTTGAAAAATGTCTTTGGAATGCAAAAAAGACAGTAAAACAGGCTCAAAAGCCCTCCACAATGATGAAACAATGAGTGAAATGGAAAATGGACAATGAAAATTTGTTTAAGAGACACTTCCTGTTTTAGTGATGTCACATTGATGACATTTTTGACTTTTGGTGGTTTCATTCCGGTGTAAGAAAATGGGTATTCTCAGATTGTTCTTGGCGTTTTAAGGCGGAAATCTACTCATATTTAATCCCTCTGGTCATTCTTTCTTAAAAAAGATGGCACAATGGGTAAAAATGCGTGAAACAAATTTTGGAGCACACCCCTTGCATTTTTTGAAATTTTTCAAAATGTTTTAGGAAGGCAGAAAAGGTATTAAAATGGTTTCAAAAGCCCTCCACAATGATGAAACAATGAGTGAAATGGAAAATGGACAATGAAAATTTGTTTAAGACCAACTTCCTGTTTTGGTGACGTCACATTGATGACGTTTTTGACTTTTGGTGGTTTCACTTCCAATTTAATAAAATGGGTACTCTCAGATTGTTCTTGGTGTTTTAAGGCGGAAATCTACTCATATTTAATCCCTCTGGTCATTCTTTCTTAAAAAGATGGCACAATGCATACAAAGGCATAAAATAAAAATTTCAGGTCACGCCCTTTGCATTTTTCCAAATTTTGAAAAATGTCTCAGGAATGCAAAAAAGACAGTAAAACATACATTTTGGGGCACGCCCCTTGCATTTTTTGAAATTTTTAAAAATGTCCCGGGAAGGCAGAAAAGATATTAAAATGGGCTCAAAAGCCCTCCACAATGATGAAACAATGAGTGAAATGGAAAATAGACAATGAAAATTTGTTTAAGACCAACTTCCTGTTTTGGTGACGTCACATTGATGATGTTTTTGACTTTTGGTGGTTTCACGTCCAATTTAAGAAAATGGGTACTCTCAGATTGTTCTTGACGTTTTAAGGCGGAAATCTACTCATATTTAATCCCTCTGGTCATTCTTTCTTAAAAAAGATGGCACAATGCATACAAAGGCATAAAATAAAAATTTCAGGTCACGCCCTTTGCATTTTTCCAAATTTTGAAAAATGTCTTAATCCCTCTGGTCATTCTTTCTTAAAAAAGATGGCAAAATAGGTAAAAATGTGTAAAACATACAATGCCCCTTGCATTTTTTGAATTTTTTAAAAATGTCTCAGGAAGGCAGAAAAGATATTAAAATGGGCTCAAAAGCCCTCCACAATGATGAAACAATGAGTGAAATGGAAAATAGACAATGAAAATTTGTTTAAGACCAACTTCCTGTTTTGGTGACGTCACATTGATGACGTTTTTGACTTTTGGTGGTTTCACTTCCAATTTAAGAAAATGGGTACTCTCAGATTGTTCTTGGCGTTTTAAGGCGGAAATCTACTCATATTTAATCCCTCTGGTCATTCTTTCTTAAAAAAGATGGCACAATGCATACAAAGGCATAAAATAAAAATTTCAGGTCACGCCCTTTGCATTTTTCCAAATTTTGAAAAATGTCTTAGGAATGCAAAAAAGACAGTAAAACAGGCTCAAAAGCCCTCCACAATGATGAAACAATGAGTGAAATGGAAAATGGACAATGAAAATTTGTTTAAGAGACACTTCCTGTTTTAGTGACATCACATTGATGACATTTTTGACTTTTGGTGGTTTAATTCCGGTGTAAGAAAATGGGTATTCTCAGATTGTTCTTGGCGTTTTAAGGCGGAAATCTACTCATATTTAATCCCTCTGGTCATTCTTTCTTAAAAAAGATGGCACAATGGGTAAAAATGCGTGAAACAAATTTTGGAGCACACCCCTTGCATTTTTTGAAATGTTTTTAAATGTTTTAGGAAGGCAGAAAAGGTATTAAAATGGTCTCAAAAGCCCTCCACAATGATGAAACAATGAGTGAAATGGAAAATGGACAATGAAAATTTGTTTAAGACCAACTTCCTGTTTTGGTGACGTCACATTGATGACGTTTTTGACTTTTGGTGGTTTCACTTCTGATTTAAGAAAATGGGTACTCTTAGATTAATCTTTTCTTTTTAATGCTGAAACAACTCATATTCATCCCTCTGGTCATTCTTTCTTTAAAAAGATGGCACAATGCATACAAAGGCATAAAATAAAAATTTCAGGTCACACCCTTTGCATTTTTCCAAATTTTGAAAAATGTCTCAGGAATGCAAAAAAGACAGTAAAACGGGATCAAAAGCCCTCCACAATGATGAAACAATGAGTGAAATGGAAAATGGACAATGAAAATTAGTTTAAGAGCCACTTCCTGTTTTGGTGATGTCACATTGATGATGTTTTTGACTTTTGGTGGTTTCACTTCCGGTTTAAGAAAATAGGTATTCTTAGGTTGTTCTTGGCGTTTTAAGGTGGAAATCTGCTTATATTTAATCCCTCTGGTCATTCTTTCTTAAAAAAGATGGCAAAATAGGTAAAAATGTGTAAAACATACATTTTGGGGCATGCCCCTTGCATTTTTTGAATTTTTTAAAAATGTCTCAGGAAGGCAGAAAATATATTAAAATGGGCTCAAAAGCCCTCCACAATGATGAAACAATGAGTGAAATGGAAAATAGACAATGAAAATTTGTTTAAGACCAACTTCCTGTTTTGGTGACGTCACATTGATGACGTTTTTGACTTTTGGTGGTTTCACTTCCAATTTAAGAAAATGGGTACTCTCAGATTGTTCTTGGCGTTTGAAGGCGGAAATCTACTCATATTTAATCCCTCTGGTCATTCTTTCTTAAAAAAGATGGCACAATGCATACAAAGGCATAAAATAAACATTTTCGGTCACGCCCTTTGCATTTTTCCAAATTTTGAAAAATGTCTCAGGAATGCAAAAAAGACAGTAAAACAGGCTCAAAAGCCCTCCACAATGATGAAACAATGAGTGAAATGGAAAATGGACAATGAAAATTTGTTTAAGAGACACTTCCTGTTTTAGTGACGTCACATTGATGACATTTTTGACTTTTGGTGGTTTCATTCCGGTGTAAGAAAATGGGTATTCTCAGATTGTTCTTGGCGTTTTAAGGCGGAAATCTACTCATATTTAATCCCTCTGGTCATTCTTTCTTAAAAAAGATGGCACAATGGGTAAAAATGCGTGAAACAAATTTTGGAGCACACCCCTTGCATTTTTTGAAATGTTTTTAAATGTTTTAGGAAGGCAGAAAAGGTATTAAAATGGTCTCAAAAGCCCTCCACAATGATGAAACAATGAGTGAAATGGAAAATGGACAATTAAAATTTGTTTAAGACCAACTTCCTGTTTTGGTGATGTCACATTGATGACGTTTTTGACTTTTGGTGGTTTCACTTCTGATTTAAGAAAATGGGTACTCTTAGATTAATCTTTTCTTTTTAATGCTGAAACAACTCATATTCATCCCTCTGGTCATTCTTTCTTAAAAAAGATGGCACAATGCATACAAAGGCATAAAATAAAAATTTCAGGTCACGCCCTTTGCATTTTTCCAAATTTTTAAAAATGTCTCAGGAATGCAAAAAAGACAGTAAAACGGGATCAAAAGCCCTCCACAATGATGAAACAATGAGTGAAATGGAAAATGGACAATGAAAATTTGTTTAAGAGCCACTTCCTGTTTTGGTGATGTCACATTGATGATGTTTTTGACTTTTGGTGGTTTCACTTCCGGTTGAAGAGAATAGGTATTCTTAGGTTGTTCTTGGCGTTTTAAGGTGGAAATCTGCTTATATTTAATCCCTCTGGTCATTCTTTCTTAAAAAAGATGGCAAAATAGGTAAAAATGTGTAAAACATACATTTTGGGGCACGCCCCTTGCATTTTTTGAATTTTTTAAAATTGTCTCAGGAAGGCAGAAAATATATTAAAATGGGCTCAAAAGCCCTCCACAATGATGAAACAATGAGTGAAATGGAAAATAGACAATGAAAATTTGTTTAAGACCAACTTCCTGTTTTGGTGACGTCACATTGATGACATTTTTGACTTTTGGTGGTTTCACTTCCAATTTAAGAAAATGGGTACTCTCAGATTGTTCTTGGCGTTTGAAGGCGGAAATCTACTCATATTTAATCCCTCTGGTCATTCTTTCTTAAAAAAGATGGCACAATGCATACAAAGGCATAAAATAAAAATTTCCGGTCACGCCCTTTGCATTTTTCCAAATTTTGAAAAATGTCTCAGGAATGCAAAAAAGACAGTAAAACAGGCTCAAAAGCCCTCCACAATGATGAAACAATGAGTGAAATGGAAAATGGACAATGAAAATTTGTTTAAGAGACACTTCCTGTTTTAGTGACGTCACATTGATGACATTTTTGACTTTTGGTGGTTTCATTCCGGTGTAAGAAAATGGGTATTCTCAGATTGTTCTTGGCGTTTTAAGGCGGAAATCTACTCATATTTAATCCCTCTGGTCATTCTTTCTTAAAAAAGATGGCACAATGGGTAAAAATGCGTGAAACAAATTTTGGAGCACACCCCTTGCATTTTTTGAAATTTTTAAAAATGTTTTAGGAAGGCAGAAAAGGTATTAAAATGGTTTCAAAAGCCCTCCACAATGATAAAACAATGAGTGAAATGGAAAATGGACAATGAAAATTTGTTTAAGACCAACTTCCTGTTTTGGTGACGTCACATTGATGACGTTTTTGACTTTTGGTGGTTTCACTTCTGATTTAAGAAAATGGGTACTCTTAGATTAATCTTTTCTTTTTAATGCTGAAACAACTCATATTCATCCCTCTGGTCATTCTTTCTTAAAAAAGATGGCACAATGCATACAAAGGCATAAAATAAAAATTTCAGGTCACGCCCTTTGCATTTTTCCAAATTTTGAAAAATGTCTCAGGAATGCAAAAAAGACAGTAAAACGGGATCAAAAGCCCTCCACAATGATGAAACAATGAGTGAAATGGAAAATGGACAATGAAAATTTGTTTAAGAGCCACTTCCTGTTTTGGTGATGTCACATTGATGATGTTTTTGACTTTTGGTGGTTTCACTTCCGGTTTAAGAAAATAGGTATTCTTAGGTTGTTCTTGGCGTTTTAAGGTGGAAATCTGTTTATATTTAATCCCTCTGGTCATTCTTTCTTAAAAAAGATGGCAAAATAGGTAAAAATGTGTAAAACATACATTTTGGGGCAAGCCCCTTGCATTTTTTGAATTTTTTAAAAATGTCTCAGGAAGGCAGAAAAGATATTAAAATGGGCTCAAAAGCCCTCCACAATAATGAAACAATGAGTGAAATGGAAAATAGACAATGAAAATTTGTTTAAGACCAACTTCCTGTTTTGGTGATGTCACATTGATGACGTTTTTGACTTTTGGTGGTTTCACTTCCAATTTAAGAAAATGGGTACTCTCAGATTGTTCTTGGCATTTTAAGGCGGAAATCTACTCATTGTTAATCCCTCTGGTCATTCTTTCTTAAAAAATATGGCACAATGCATAAAAAGGCATAAAATACAAATTTCAGGTCACGCCCTTTGCATTTTTCCAAATTTTGAAAAATGTCTCAGGAATGCAAAAAAGACAGTAAAACAGGCTCAAAAGCCCTCCACAATGATGAAACAATGAGTGAAATGGAAAATGGACAATGAAAATTTGTTTAAGAGACACTTCCTGTTTTAGTGACGTCACATTGATGATGTTTTTGACATTTGGTGGTTTCACTTCCGATTTAAGAAAATGGGTACTCTCAGATTGTTCTTTTCTTTTTAATGCTGAAACAACTCATATTTTATCCCTCTGGTCATTCTTTCTTAAAAGGATGGCACAATGCATACAAAGGCATAAAATAAAAATTTCTGGTCACGCCCTTTGCATTTTTCCAAATTTTGAAAAATGTCTTAGGAATGCAAAAAAGACAGTAAAACAGGCTCAAAAGCCCTCCACAATGATGAAACAATGAGTGAAATGGAAAATGGACAATGAAAATTTGTTTAAGAGACACTTCCTGTTTTAGTGACATCACATTGATGACATTTTTGACTTTTGGTGGTTTAATTCCGGTGTAAGAAAATGGGTATTCTCAGATTGTTCTTGGCGTTTTAAGGCGGAAATCTACTCATATTTAATCCCTCTGGTCATTCTTTCTTAAAAAAGATGGCACAATGGGTAAAAATGCGTGAAACAAATTTTGGAGCACACCCCTTGCATTTTTTGAAATGTTTTTAAATGTTTTAGGAAGGCAGAAAAGGTATTAAAATGGTCTCAAAAGCCCTCCACAATGATGAAACAATGAGTGAAATGGAAAATGGACAATGAAAATTTGTTTAAGACCAACTTCCTGTTTTGGTGACGTCACATTGATGACGTTTTTGACTTTTGGTGGTTTCACTTCTGATTTAAGAAAATGGGTACTCTTAGATTAATCTTTTCTTTTTAATGCTGAAACAACTCATATTCATCCCTCTGGTCATTCTTTCTTAAAAAAGATGGCACAATGCATACAAAGGCATAAAATAAAAATTTCCGGTCACGCCCTTTGCATTTTTCCAAATTTTGAAAAATGTCTCAGGAATGCAAAAAAGACAGTAAAACGGGATCAAAAGCCCTCCACAATGATGAAACAATGAGTGAAATGGAAAATGGACAATGAAAATTTGTTTAAGAGCCACTTCCTGTTTTGGTGATGTCACATTGATGATGTTTTTGACTTTTGGTGGTTTCACTTCCGGTTTAAGAAAATAGGTATTCTTAGGTTGTTCTTGGCGTTTTAAGGTGGAAATCTGCTTATATTTAATCCCTCTGGTCATTCTTTCTTAAAAAAGATGGCAAAATAGGTAAAAATGTGTAAAACATACATTTTGGGGCATGCCCCTTGCATTTTTTGAATTTTTTAAAAATGTCTCAGGAAGGCAGAAAATATATTAAAATGGGCTCAAAAGCCCTCCACAATGATGAAACAATGAGTGAAATGGAAAATAGACAATGAAAATTTGTTTAAGACCAACTTCCTGTTTTGGTGACGTCACATTGATGACGTTTTTGACTTTTGGTGGTTTCACTTCCAATTTAAGAAAATGGGTACTCTCAGATTGTTCTTGGCGTTTGAAGGCGGAAATCTACTCATATTTAATCCCTCTGGTCATTCTTTCTTAAAAAAGATGGCACAATGCATACAAAGGCATAAAATAAAAATTTTCGGTCACGCCCTTTGCATTTTTCCAAATTTTGAAAAATGTCTCAGGAATGCACAAAAGACAGTAAAACAGGCTCAAAAGCCCTCCACAATGATGAAACAATGAGTGAAATGGAAAATGGACAATGAAAATTTGTTTAAGAGACACTTCCTGTTTTAGTGACGTCACATTGATGACATTTTTGACTTTTGGTGGTTTCATTCCGGTGTAAGAAAATGGGTATTCTCAGATTGTTCTTGGCGTTTTAAGGCGGAAATCTACTCATATTTAATCCCTCTGGTCATTCTTTCTTAAAAAAGATGGCACAATGGGTAAAAATGCGTGAAACAAATTTTGGAGCACACCCCTTGCATTTTTTGAATTTTTTAAAAATGTCTCAGGAAGGCAGAAAAGATATTAAAATGGGCTCAAAAGCCCTCCACAATGATGAAACAATGCGTGAAATGGAAAATAGACAATGAAAATTTGTTTAAGACCAACTTCCTGTTTTGGTGATGTCACATTGATGAAGTTTTTGACTTTTGGTGGTTTCACTTCCAATTTAAGAAAATGGGTACTCTCAGATTGTTCTTGGCGTTTTAAGGCGGAAATCTACTCATATTTAATCCCTCTGGTCATTCTTTCTTAAAAAAGATGGCACAATGCATACAAAGGCATAAAATAAAAATTTCAGGTCACGCCCTTTGCATTTTTCCAAATTTTGAAAAATGTCTTAGGAATGCAAAAAAGACAGTAAAACAGGCTCAAAAGCCCTCCACAATGATGAAACAATGAGTGAAATGGAAAATGGACAATGAAAATTTGTTTAAGAGACACTTCCTGTTTTAGTGACATCACATTGATGACATTTTTGACTTTTGGTGGTTTAATTCCGGTGTAAGAAAATGGGTATTCTCAGATTGTTCTTGGCGTTTTAAGGCGGAAATCTACTCATATTTAATCCCTCTGGTCATTCTTTCTTAAAAAAGATGGCACAATGGGTAAAAATGCGTGAAACAAATTTTGGAGCACACCCCTTGCATTTTTTTAAATGTTTTTAAATGTTTTAGGAAGGCAGAAAAGGTATTAAAATGGTCTCAAAAGCCCTCCACAATGATGAAACAATGAGTGAAATGGAAAATGGACAATTAAAATTTGTTTAAGACCAACTTCCTGTTTTGGTGATGTCACATTGATGACGTTTTTGACTTTTGGTGGTTTCACTTCTGATTTAAGAAAATGGGTACTCTTAGATTAATCTTTTCTTTTTAATGCTGAAACAACTCATATTCATCCCTCTGGTCATTCTTTCTTAAAAAAGATGGCACAATGCATACAAAGGCATAAAATAAAAATTTCAGGTCACGCCCTTTGCATTTTTCCAAATTTTTAAAAATGTCTCAGGAATGCAAAAAAGACAGTAAAACGGGATCAAAAGCCCTCCACAATGATGAAACAATGAGTGAAATGGAAAATGGACAATGAAAATTTGTTTAAGAGCCACTTCCTGTTTTGGTGATGTCACATTGATGATGTTTTTGACTTTTGGTGGTTTCACTTCCGGTTGAAGAAAATAGGTATTCTTAGGTTGTTCTTGGCGTTTTAAGGTGGAAATCTGCTTATATTTAATCCCTCTGGTCATTCTTTCTTAAAAAAGATGGCAAAATAGGTAAAAATGTGTAAAACATACATTTTGGGGCACGCCCCTTGCATTTTTTGAATTTTTTAAAATTGTCTCAGGAAGGCAGAAAATATATTAAAATGGGCTCAAAAGCCCTCCACAATGATGAAACAATGAGTGAAATGGAAAATAGACAATGAAAATTTGTTTAAGACCAACTTCCTGTTTTGGTGACGTCACATTGATGACGTTTTTGACTTTTGGTGGTTTCACTTCCAATTTAAGAAAATGGGTACTCTCAGATTGTTCTTGGCGTTTGAAGGCGGAAATCTACTCATATTTAATCCCTCTGGTCATTCTTTCTTAAAAAAGATGGCACAATGCATACAAAGGCATAAAATAAAAATTTCCGGTCACGCCCTTTGCATTTTTCCAAATTTTGAAAAATGTCTCAGGAATGCAAAAAAGACAGTAAAACAGGCTCAAAAGCCCTCCACAATGATGAAACAATGAGTGAAATGGAAAATGGACAATGAAAATTTGTTTAAGAGACACTTCCTGTTTTAGTGACGTCACATTGATGACATTTTTGACTTTTGGTGGTTTCATTCCCGTGTAAGAAAATGGGTATTCTCAGATTGTTCTTGGCGTTTTAAGGCGGAAATCTACTCATATTTAATCCCTCTGGTCATTCTTTCTTAAAAAAGATGGCACAATGGGTAAAAATGCGTGAAACAAATTTTGGAGCACACCCCTTGCATTTTTTGAAATTTTTAAAAATGTTTTAGGAAGGCAGAAAAGGTATTAAAATGGTTTCAAAAGCCCTCCACAATGATGAAACAATGAGTGAAATGGAAAATGGACAATTAAAATTTGTTTAAGACCAACTTCCTGTTTTGGTGACGTCACATTGATGACGTTTTTGACTTTTGGTGGTTTCACTTCTGATTTAAGAAAATGGGTACTCTTAGATTAATCTTTTCTTTTTAATGCTGAAACAACTCATATTCATCCCTCTGGTCATTCTTTCTTAAAAAAGATGGCACAATGCATACAAAGGCATAAAATAAAAATTTCAGGTCACGCCCTTTGCATTTTTCCAAATTTTGAAAAATGTCTCAGGAATGCAAAAAAGACAGTAAAACGGGATCAAAAGCCCTCCACAATGATGAAACAATGAGTGAAATGGAAAATGGACAATGAAAATTTGTTTAAGAGCCACTTCCTGTTTTGGTGATGTCACATTGATGATGTTTTTGACTTTTGGTGGTTTCACTTCCGGTTTAAGAAAATAGGTATTCTTAGGTTGTTCTTGGCGTTTTAAGGTGGAAATCTGTTTATATTTAATCCCTCTGGTCATTCTTTCTTAAAAAAGATGGCAAAATAGGTAAAAATGTGTAAAACATACATTTTGGGGCAAGCCCCTTGCATTTTTTGAATTTTTTAAAAATGTCTCAGGAAGGCAGAAAAGATATTAAAATGGGCTCAAAAGCCCTCCACAATAATGAAACAATGAGTGAAATGGAAAATAGACAATGAAAATTTGTTTAAGACCAACTTCCTGTTTTGGTGATGTCACATTGATGACGTTTTTGACTTTTGGTGGTTTCACTTCCAATTTAAGAAAATGGGTACTCTCAGATTGTTCTTGGCATTTTAAGGCGGAAATCTACTCATTGTTAATCCCTCTGGTCATTCTTTCTTAAAAAATATGGCACAATGCATACAAAGGCATAAAATACAAATTTCAGGTCACGCCCTTTGCATTTTTCCAAATTTTGAAAAATGTCTCAGGAATGCAAAAAAGACAGTAAAACAGGCTCAAAAGCCCTCCACAATGATGAAACAATGAGTGAAATGGAAAATGGACAATGAAAATTTGTTTAAGAGACACTTCCTGTTTTAGTGACGTCACATTGATGATGTTTTTGACATTTGGTGGTTTCACTTCCGATTTAAGAAAATGGGTACTCTCAGATTGTTCTTTTCTTTTTAATGCTGAAACAACTCATATTTTATCCCTCTGGTCATTCTTTCTTAAAAGGATGGCACAATGCATACAAAGGCATAAAATAAAAATTTCTGGTCACGCCCTTTGCATTTTTCCAAATTTTGAAAAATGTCTTAGGAATGCAAAAAAGACAGTAAAACAGGCTCAAAAGCCCTCCACAATGATGAAACAATGAGTGAAATGGAAAATGGACAATGAAAATTTGTTTAAGAGACACTTCCTGTTTTAGTGACATCACATTGATGACATTTTTGACTTTTGGTGGTTTAATTCCGGTGTAAGAAAATGGGTATTCTCAGATTGTTCTTGGCGTTTTAAGGCGGAAATCTACTCATATTTAATCCCTCTGGTCATTCTTTCTTAAAAAAGATGGCACAATGGGTAAAAATGCGTGAAACAAATTTTGGAGCACACCCCTTGCATTTTTTGAAATGTTTTTAAATGTTTTAGGAAGGCAGAAAAGGTATTAAAATGGTCTCAAAAGCCCTCCACAATGATGAAACAATGAGTGAAATGGAAAATGGACAATGAAAATTTGTTTAAGACCAACTTCCTGTTTTGGTGACGTCACATTGATGACGTTTTTGACTTTTGGTGGTTTCACTTCTGATTTAAGAAAATGGGTACTCTTAGATTAATCTTTTCTTTTTAATGCTGAAACAACTCATATTCATCCCTCTGGTCATTCTTTCTTAAAAAAGATGGCACAATGCATACAAAGGCATAAAATAAAAATTTCAGGTCACACCCTTTGCATTTTTCCAAATTTTGAAAAATGTCTCAGGAATGCAAAAAAGACAGTAAAACGGGATCAAAAGCCCTCCACAATGATGAAACAATGAGTGAAATGGAAAATGGACAATGAAAATTTGTTTAAGAGCCACTTCCTGTTTTGGTGATGTCACATTGATGATGTTTTTGACTTTTGGTGGTTTCACTTCCGGTTTAAGAAAATAGGTATTCTTAGGTTGTTCTTGGCGTTTTAAGGTGGAAATCTGCTTATATTTAATCCCTCTGGTCATTCTTTCTTAAAAAAGATGGCAAAATAGGTAAAAATGTGTAAAACATACATTTTGGGGCATGCCCCTTGCATTTTTTGAATTTTTTAAAAATGTCTCAGGAAGGCAGAAAATATATTAAAATGGGCTCAAAAGCCCTCCACAATGATGAAACAATGAGTGAAATGGAAAATAGACAATGAAAATTTGTTTAAGACCAACTTCCTGTTTTGGTGACGTCACATTGATGACGTTTTTGACTTTTGGTGGTTTCACTTCCAATTTAAGAAAATGGGTACTCTCAGATTGTTCTTGGCGTTTGAAGGCGGAAATCTACTCATATTTAATCCCTCTGGTCATTCTTTCTTAAAAAAGATGGCACAATGCATACAAAGGCATAAAATAAAAATTTTCGGTCACGCCCTTTGCATTTTTCCAAATTTTGAAAAATGTCTCAGGAATGCAAAAAAGACAGTAAAACAGGCTCAAAAGCCCTCCACAATGATGAAACAATGAGTGAAATGGAAAATGGACAATGAAAATTTGTTTAAGAGACACTTCCTGTTTTAGTGACGTCACATTGATGACATTTTTGACTTTTGGTGGTTTCATTCCGGTGTAAGAAAATGGGTATTCTCAGATTGTTCTTGGCGTTTTAAGGCGGAAATCTACTCATATTTAATCCCTCTGGTCATTCTTTCTTAAAAAAGATGGCACAATGGGTAAAAATGCGTGAAACAAATTTTGGAGCACACCCCTTGCATTTTTTGAATTTTTTAAAAATGTCTCAGGAAGGCAGAAAAGATATTAAAATGGGCTCAAAAGCCCTCCACAATGATGAAACAATGAGTGAAATGGAAAATAGACAATGAAAATTTGTTTAAGACCAACTTCCTGTTTTGGTGATGTCACATTGATGACGTTTTTGACTTTTGGTGGTTTCACTTCCAATTTAAGAAAATGGGTACTCTCAGATTGTTCTTGGCGTTTTAAGGCGGAAATCTACTCATATTTAATCCCTCTGGTCATTCTTTCTTAAAAAAGATGGCACAATGCATACAAAGGCATAAAATAAAAATTTCAGGTCACGCCCTTTGCATTTTTCCAAATTTTGAAAACTGTCTTAGGAATGCAAAAAAGACAGTAAAACAGGCTCAAAAGCCCTCCACAATGATGAAACAATGAGTGAAATGGAAAATGGACAATGAAAATTTGTTTAAGAGACACTTCCTGTTTTAGTGACATCACATTGATGACGTTTTTGACTTTTGGTGGTTTAATTCCGGTGTAAGAAAATGGGTATTCTCAGATTGTTCTTGGCGTTTTAAGGCGGAAATCTACTCATATTTAATCCCTCTGGTCATTCTTTCTTAAAAAAGATGGCACAATGGGTAAAAATGCGTGAAACAAATTTTGGAGCACACCCCTTGCATTTTTTGAAATGTTTTTAAATGTTTTAGGAAGGCAGAAAAGGTATTAAAATGGTCTCAAAAGCCCTCCACAATGATGAAACAATGAGTGAAATGGAAAATGGACAATTAAAATTTGTTTAAGACCAACTTCCTGTTTTGGTGATGTCACATTGATGACGTTTTTGACTTTTGGTGGTTTCACTTCTGATTTAAGAAAATGGGTACTCTTAGATTAATCTTTTCTTTTTAATGCTGAAACAACTCATATTCATCCCTCTGGTCATTCTTTCTTAAAAAAGATGGCACAATGCATACAAAGGCATAAAATAAAAATTTCAGGTCACGCCCTTTGCATTTTTCCAAATTTTTAAAAATGTCTCAGGAATGCAAAAAAGACAGTAAAACGGGATCAAAAGCCCTCCACAATGATGAAACAATGAGTGAAATGGAAAATGGACAATGACAATTTGTTTAAGAGCCACTTCCTGTTTTGGTGATGTCACATTGATGATGTTTTTGACTTTTGGTGGTTTCACTTCCGGTTGAAGAAAATAGGTATTCTTAGGTTGTTCTTGGCGTTTTAAGGTGGAAATCTGCTTATATTTAATCCCTCTGGTCATTCTTTCTTAAAAAAGATGGCAAAATAGGTAAAAATGTGTAAAACATACATTTTGGGGCACGCCCCTTGCATTTTTTGAATTTTTTAAAATTGTCTCAGGAAGGCAGAAAATATATTAAAATGGGCTCAAAAGCCCTCCACAATGATGAAACAATGAGTGAAATGGAAAATAGACAATGAAAATTTCTTTAAGCCCAACTTCCTGTTTTGGTGACGTCACATTGATGACGTTTTTGACTTTTGGTGGTTTCACTTCCAATTTAAGAAAATGGGTACTCTCAGATTGTTCTTGGCGTTTGAAGGCGGAAATCTACTCATATTTAATCCCTCTGGTCATTCTTTCTTAAAAAAGATGGCACAATGCATACAAAGGCATAAAATAAAAATTTCCGGTCACGCCCTTTGCATTTTTCCAAATTTTGAAAAATGTCTCAGGAATGCAAAAAAGACAGTAAAACAGGCTCAAAAGCCCTCCACAATGATGAAACAATGAGTGAAATGGAAAATGGACAATGAAAATTTGTTTAAGAGACACTTCCTGTTTTAGTGACGTCACATTGATGACATTTTTGACTTTTGGTGGTTTCATTCCGGTGTAAGAAAATGGGTATTCTCAGATTGTTCTTGGCGTTTTAAGGCGGAAATCTACTCATATTTAATCCCTCTGGTCATTCTTTCTTAAAAAAGATGGCACAATGGGTAAAAATGCGTGAAACAAATTTTGGAGCACACCCCTTGCATTTTTTGAAATTTTTAAAAATGTTTTAGGAAGGCAGAAAAGGTATTAAAATGGTTTCAAAAGCCCTCCACAATGATGAAACAATGAGTGAAATGGAAAATGGACAATTAAAATTTGTTTAAGAGACACTTCCTGTTTTAGTGACGTCACATTGATGACATTTTTGACTTTTGGTGGTTTCATTCCGGTGTAAGAAAATGGGTATTCTCAGATTGTTCTTGGCGTTTTAAGGTGGAAATCTACTCATATTTAATCCCTCTGGTCATTCTTTCTTAAAAAAGATGGCACAATGGGTAAAAATGCGTGAAACAAATTTTGGAGCACACCCCTTGCATTTTTTGAAATTTTTAAAAATGTTTTAGGAAGGCAGAAAAGGTATTAAAATGGTTTCAAAAGCCCTCCACAATGATGAAACAATGAGTGAAATGGAAAATGGACAATGAAAATTTGTTTATGAGCCACTTCCTGTTTTGGTGATGTCACATTGATGATGTTTTTGACTTTTGGTGGTTTCACTTCCGGTTTAAGAAAATAGGTATTCTTAGGTTGTTCTTGGGGTTTTAAGGTGGAAATCTGTTTATATTTAATCCCTCTGGTCATTCTTTCTTAAAAAAGATGGCAAAATAGGTAAAAATGTGTAAAACATACATTTTGGGGCAAGCCCCTTGCATTTTTTGAATTTTTTAAAAATGTCTCAGGAAGGCAGAAAATATATTAAAATGGGCTCAAAAGCCCTCCACAATAATGAAACAATGAGTGAAATGGAAAATAGACAATGAAAATTTGTTTAAGACCAACTTCCTGTTTTGGTGATGTCACATTGATGAC
This sequence comes from Rana muscosa, assembly GCA_029206835.1. Lineage (NCBI taxonomy): Eukaryota > Metazoa > Chordata > Amphibia > Anura > Ranidae > Rana > Rana muscosa. Next base: position 383,585 of record JARGYO010001557.1, read on the forward strand.
GTTTTTGACTTTTGGTGGTTTCACTTCCAATTTAAGAAAATGGGTACTCTCAGATTGTTCTTGGCATTTTAAGGTGGAAATCTACTCATTGTTAATCCCTCTGGTCATTCTTTCTTAAAAAATATGGCACAATGCATACAAAGGCATAAAATACAAATTTCAGGTCACGCCCTTTGCATTTTTCCAAATTTTGAAAAATGTCTCAGGAATGCAAAAAAGACAGTAAAACAGGCTCAAAAGCCCTCCACAATGATGAAACAATGAGTGAAATGGAAAATGGACAATGAAAATTTGTTTAAGAGACACTTCCTGTTTTAGTGACGTCACATTGATGATGTTTTTGACATTTGGTGGTTTCACTTCCGATTTAAGAAAATGGGTACTCTCAGATTGTTCTTTTCTTTTTAATGCTGAAACAACTCATATTTTATCCCTCTGGTCATTCTTTCTTAAAAGGATGGCACAATGCATACAAAGGCATAAAATAAAAATTTCTGGTCACGCCCTTTACATTTTTCCAAATTTTGAAAAATGTCTCAGGAATGCAGAAAAGACAGTAAAACGGACTCAAAAGCCCTCCACAATGATGAAACAATGAGTGAAATGGAAAATGGACAATGAAAATTTGTTTAAGAGACACTTCCTGTTTTAGTGACGTCACATTGATGATGTTTTTAACTTTTGGTGGTTTTAATCCGGTGTAAGAAAATGGGTATTCTCAGATTGTTCTTGGCGTTTTAAGGCGGAAATCTACTCATATTTAATCCCTCTGGTCATTCTTTCTTAAAAAAGATGGCACAATGCATACAAAGGCATAAAATAAAAATTTCCGGTCACGCCCTTTGCATTTTTCCAAATTTTTAAAAATGTCTCAGGAATGCAAAAAAGACAGTAAAACAGGCTCAAAAGCCCTCCACAATGATGAAACAATGAGTGAAATGGAAAATAGACAATGATAATTTGTTTAAGAGACACTTCCTGCTTTAGTGACGTCACATTGATGATGTTTTTGACTTTTGGTGGTTTCATTCCGGTGTAAGAAAATGGGTATTCTCAGATTGTTCTTGGCATTTTAAGGCGGAACTCTACTCATATTTAATCCCTCTGGTCATTCTTTCTTAAAAAAGATGGCACAATGGGTAAAAATGCGTGAAACTAATTTTGGAGCACACCCCTTGCATTTTTTGAAATTTTTAAAAATGTTTTAGGAAGGCAGAAAAGGTATTAAAATGGTTTCAAAAGCCCTCCACAATGATGAAACAATGAGTGAAATGGAAAATGGACAATTACAATTTGTTTAAGACCAACTTCCTGTTTTGGTGATGTCACATTGATGACGTTTTTGACTTTTGGTGGTTTCACTTCTGATTTAAGAAAATGGGTACTCTTAGATTAATATTTTCTTTTTAATGCTGAAACAACTCATATTCATCCCTCTGGTCATTCTTTCTTAAAAAAGATGGCACAATGCATACAAAGGCATAAAATAAAAATTTCCGGTCACGCCCTTTGCATTTTTCCAAATTTTGAAAAATGTCTCAAGAATGCAAAAAAGACCGTAAAACGGGCTCAAAAGCCCTCCACAATGATGAAACAATGAGTGAAATGGAAAATGGACAATGACATTTTTTTAAGACCAACTTCCTGTTTTGGTGACGTCACATTGATGACATTTTTGACTTTTGGTGGTTTCACTTCCAATTTAAGAAAATGGGTACTCTCAGATTGTTCTTTTCTTTTTAATGCTGAAACAATTCATATTTCCTCCCTCTGGTCATTCTTTCTTAAAAAAGATGGCACAATGCATACAAAGGCATAAAATAAAAATTTCAGGTCACGCCCTTTGCATTTTTCCAAATTTTGAAAAATGTCTCAGGAATGCAAAAAAGAAATTAAAACGGGATCAAAAGCCCTCCACAATGATGAAACAATGAGTGAAATGGAAAATGGACAATGAAAATTTGTTTAAGAGCCACTTCCTGTTTTGGTGACGTCACATTGATGATGTTTTTGACTTTTGGTGGTTTCACTTCCGGTTTAAGAAAATAGGTATTCTTAGGTTGTTCTTGGCGTTTTAAGGTGGAAATCTGCTTATATTTAATCCCTCTGGTCATTCTTTCTTAAAAAAGATGGCAAAATAGGTAAAAATGTGTAAAAGATACATTTTGGGGCACGCCCCTTGCATTTTTTTAAATTTTTTAAAATGTCCCAGGAAGGCAGAAAAGATGTTAAAATGGGCTCAAAAGCCCTCCACAATGATGAAACAATGAGTGAAATGGAAAATAGACAATGAAAATTTGTTTAAGACCAACTTTCTGTTTTGGTGACGTCACATTGATGACGTTTTTGACTTTTGGTGGTTTCACGTCCAATTTAAGAAAATGGGTACTCTCAGATTGTTCTTGACGTTTTAAGGCGGAAATCTACTCATATTTAATTCCTCTGGTCATTCTTTCTTAAAAAATATGGCACAATGCATACAAAGGCATAAAATAAAAATTTCAGGTCACGCCCTTTGCATTTTTCCAAATTTTGAAAAATGTCTCAGGATTGCAAAAAAGACAGTAAAACAGGCTCAAAAGCCCTCCACAATGATGAAACAATGAGTGAAATGGAAAATAGACAATGAAAATTTATTTAAGAGACACTTCCTGTTTTAGTGACGTCACATTGATGACATTTTTGACTTTTGGTGGTTTCATTCCGGTGTAAGAAAATGGGTATTCTCAGATTGTTCTTGGCGTTTTAAGGCGGAAAACTACTCATATTTAATCCCTCTGGTCATTCTTTCTTAAAAAAGATGGCACAATGCATACAAAGGCATAAAATAAAAATTTCAGGTCACGCCCTTTGCATTTTTCCAAATTTTGAAAAATGTCTCAGGATTGCAAAAAAGACAGTAAAACAGGCTCAAAAGCCCTCCACAATGATGAAACAATGAGTGAAATGGAAAATGGACAATGAAAATTTGTTTAAGAGACACTTCCTGTTTTAGTGACGTCACATTAATGACATTTTTGACTTTTGGTGGTTTCATTCCGGTGTAAGAAAATGGGTATTCTCAGATTGTTCTTGCCGTTTTAAGGCGGAAATCTACTCATATTTAATCCCTCTGGTCATTCTTTCTTAAAAAAGATGGCAATATGGGTAAAAATGCGTGAAACAAATTTTGGAGCACACCCCTTGCATTTTTTGAAATTTTTAAAAATGTTTTAGGAAGGCAGAAAAGGTATTAAAATGGTTTCAAAAGCCCTCCACAATGATGAAACAATGAGTGACATGGAAAATGGACAATGAAAATTTGTTTAAGACCAACTTCCTGTTTTGGTGACGTCACATTGATGACATTTTTGACTTTTGGTGGTTTCACTTCTGATTTAAGAAAATGGGTACTCTCAGATTAATCTTTTCTTTTTAATGCTGAAACAACTCATATTCATCCCTCTGGTCAATATTTCTTAAAAAAAGATGGCACAATGCATACAAAGGCATAAAATAAAAATTTCCAGTCACGCCCTTTGCATTTTTCCAAATTTTGAAAAATGTCTCAGGAATGCAAAAAAGACAGTAAAACAGGCTCAAAAGCCCTCCACAATGATGAAACAATGAGTGAAATGGAAAATGGACAATGAAAATTTGTTTAAGAGACACTTCCTGTTTTAGTGACGTCACATTGATGATGTTTTTGACTTTTGGTGGTTTCATTCCGGTGTAAGAAAATGGGTATTCTCAGATTGTTCTTGGCGTTTTAAGGCAGAAATCTACTCATATTTAATCCCTCTGGTCATTCTTTCTTAAAAAAGATGGCACAATGGGTAAAAATGCGTGAAACAAATTTTGGAGCACACCCCTTGCATTTTTTGAAATTTTTAAAAATGTTTTAGGAAGGCAGAAAATGTATTAAAATGGTTTCAAAAGCCCTCCACAATGATGAAACAATGAGTGAAATGGAAAATGGACAATTAAAATTTGTTTAAGAGCCACTTCCTGTTTTGGTGATGTCACATTGATGACGTTTTTGACTTTTGGTGGTTTCACTTCTGTTTTAAGAAAATGGGTACTCTTAGATTAATCTTTTCTTTTTAATGCTGAAACAACTCATATTCATCCCTCTGGTCATTCTTTCTTAAAAAAGATGGCACAATGCATACAAAGGCATAAAATAAAAATTTCAGGTCACGCCCTTTGCATTTTTTCCAAATTTTGAAAAATGTCTCAGGAATGCAAAAAATAAATTAAAACGGGATCAAAAGCCCTCCACAATGATGAAACAATGAGTGAAATGGAAAATGGACAATGAAAATTTGTTTAAGAGACACTTCCTGTTTTAGTGACGTCACATTGATGACATTTTTGACTTTTGGTGGTTTCATTCCGGTGTAAGAAAATGGGTATTCTCAGATTGTTCTTGGCGTTTTAAGGCGGAAATCTACTCATATTTAATCCCTCTGGTCATTCTTTCTTTAAAAAGATGGCAAAATAGGTAAAAATGTGTAAAACATACATTTTGGGGCACGCCCCTTGCATTTTTTGAAATTTTTAAAAATGTCCCAGGAAGGCAGAAAAGATATTAAAATGGGCTCAAAAGCCCTCCACAATGATGAAACAATGAGTGAAATGGAAAATAGACAATGAAAATTTGTTTAAGACCAACTTCCTGTTTTGGTGACGTCACATTGATGACGTTTTTGACTTTTGGTGGTTTCACGTCCAATTTAAGAAAATGGGTACTCTCAGATTGTTCTTGATGTTTTAAGGCGGAAATCTACTCATATTTAATCCCTCTGGTCATTCTTTCTTAAAAAAGATGGCACAATGGGTAAAAATGCGTGAAACAAATTTTGGAGCACACCCCTTGCATTTTTTGAAATTTTTAAAGATGTTTTAGGAAGGCAGAAAAGGTATTAAAATGGTCTCAAAAGCCCTCCACCATGATGAAACAATGAGTGAAATGGAAAATGGACAATGAAAATTTGTTTGAGTCACTTCCTATTTTGGTGACGTCACATTGATGATGTTTTTGACTTTTGGTGGTTTCACTTCTGATTTAAGAAAATGGGTACTCTCAGATTAATCTTTTATTTTTAATGCTGAAACAACTCATATTCATCCCTCTGGCCATTCTTTCTTAAAAAAGATGGCACAATGCATACAAAGGCATAAAATAAAAATTTCCGGTCACGCCCTTTGCATTTTTCCAAATTTTTAAAAATGTCTCAAGAATGCAAAAAAGACCATAAAACTGGCTCAAAAGCCCTCCACAATGATGAAACAATGAGTGAAATGGAAAATGGACAATGAAATTTTTTTTAAGACCAACTTCCTGTTTTGGTGACGTCACATTGATGACGTTTTTTGACTTTTGGTGGTTTCACTTCCAATTTAAGAAAATGGGTACTCTCAGATTGTTTTTTTCTTTTTAATGCTGAAACAACTCATATTTCCTCCCTCTGATCATTCTTTCTTAAAAAAGATGGCACAATGCATACAAAGGCATAAAATAAAAATTTCAGGTCACGCCCTTTGCATTTTTCCAAATTTAGAAAAATGTCTCAGGAATGCAAAAAAGACAGTAAAACGGGATCAAAAGCCCTCCAGAATAATGAAACAATGAGTGAAATGGAAAATGGACAATGAAAATTTGTTTAAGAGCCACTTCCTGTTTTGGTGACATCACATTGATGATGTTTTTGACTTTTGGTGGTTTCACTTCCGGTTTAAGAAAATAGGTATTCTTAGGTTGTTCTTGGCGTTTTAAGGTGGAAATCTGCTTATATTTAATCCCTCTGGTCATTCTTTCTTAAAAAAGATGGCAAAATAGGTAAAAATGTGTAAAACATACATTTTGGGGCACGCCCCTTGCATTTTTTGATTTTTTTTTAAATGTCTCAGGAAGGCAGAAAAGATATTAAAATGGGCTCAAAAGCCCTCCACAATGATGAAACAATGAGTGAAATGGAAAATAGACAATGAAAATTTGTTTAAGACCAACTTCCTGTTTTGGTGACGTCACATTGATGACGTTTTTGACTTTTGGTGGTTTCAATTCCAATTTAAGAAAATGGGTATTCTCAGATTGTTCTTGGCGTTTTAAGGCGGAAATCTACTCATATTTAATCCCTCTGGTCATTCTTTCTTAAAAAAGATGGCACAATGGGTAAAAATGCGTGAAACAAATTTTGGAGCACACCCCTTGCATTTTTTGAAATTTTAAAAAATGTTTTAGGAAGGCAGAAAAGGTATTAACATGGTTTCAAAAGCCCTCCACAATGATGAAACAATGAGTGAAATGGAAAATGGACATCCAGCACATTTGAGGTACCATCTATCTCTCTGGTCATCGAGTTTTGACTTCAGTCGTCCTATGATTCAGGCTGGTCACTAGAAAAAGCTCATTTTAACGCTCTGCTTGTGAGTAGGACCATTGCTGTTTTTATACATTTTAATAAAGATTTTATCTGGTAATACACTAGGTCGGGGCGCCCTCCTGTTTTTTGTTTTTTTTTTGTTTTTTTACAATGCATACAAAGGCATAAAATAAAAATTTCAGGTCACGCCCTTTGCATTTTTCCAAATTTTGAAAAATGTCTCAGGAATGCAAAAAAGACAGTAAAACAGGCTCAAAAGCCCTCCACAATGATGAAACAATGAGTGAAATGGAAAATGGACAATGAAAATTTGTTTAAGAGACACTTCCTGTTTTAGTGACGTCACATTGATGACATTTTTGACTTTTGGTGGTTTCATTCCGGTGTAAGAAAATGGGTATTCTCAGATTGTTCTTGGCGTTTTAAGGTGGAAATCTACTCATATTTAATCCCTCTGGTCATTCTTTCTTAAAAAAGATGGCACAATGGGTAAAAATGCGTGAAACAAATTTTGGAGCACACCCCTTGCATTTTTTGAAATTTTTCAAAATGTTTTAGGAAGGCAGAAAAGGTATTAAAATGGTTTCAAAAGCCCTCCACAATGATAAAACAATGAGTGAAATGGAAAATGGACAATGAAAATTTGTTTAAGACCAACTTCCTGTTTTGGTGACGTCACATTGATGACGTTTTTGACTTTTGGTGGTTTCACTTCCAATTTAAGAAAATGGGTACTCTCAGATTGTTCTTGGCGTTTTAAGGCGGAAATCTACTCATATTTAATCCCTCTGGTCATTCTTTCTTAAAAAAGATGGCACAATGGGTAAAAATGCGTGAAACAAATTTTGGAGCACACCCCTTGCATTTTTTGAAATTTTAAAAAATGTTTTAGGAAGGCAGAAAAGGTATTAAAATGGTTTCAAAAGCCCTCCACAATGATGAAACAATGAGTGAAATGGAAAATGGACAATGAAAATTTGTGTAAGACCAACTTCCTGTTTTGGTGACGTCACATTGATGACGTTTTTGACTTTTGGTGGTTTCACTTCTGATTTAAGAAAATGGGTACTCTTAGATTAATCTTTTCTTTTTAATGCTGAAACAACTCATATTCATCCCTCTGGTCATTCTTTCTTAAAAAAGATGGCACAATGCATACAAAGGCATGAAATAAAAATTTCAGGTCACGCCCTTTGCATTTTTCCAAAATTTGAAAAATGTCTCAGGAATGCAAAAAAGACAGTAAAACGGGATTAAAAGCCCTCCACAATGATGAAACAATGAGTGAAATGGAAAATGGACAATGAAAATTTGTTTAAGAGCCACTTCCTGTTTTGGTGATGTCACATTGATGATGTTTTTGACTTTTGGTGGTTTCACTTCCGGCTTAAGAAAATAGGTATTCTTAGGTTGTTCTTGGCGTTTTAAGGTGGAAATCTGCTTATATTTAATCCCTCTGGTCATTCTTTCTTAAAAAAGATGGCAAAATAGGTAAAAATGTGTAAAACATACATTTTGGGGCACGCCCCTTGCATTTTTTGAAATTTTTAAAAATGTCTCAGGAAGGCAGAAAAGATATTAAAATGGGCTCAAACGCCCTCCACAATGATGAAACAATGAGTGAAATGGAAAATAGACAATGAAAATTTGTTTAAGACCAACTTCCTGTTTTGGTGACGTCACATTGATGACGTTTTTGACTTTTGGTGGTTTCACTTCCAATTTAAGAAAATGGGTACTCTCAGATTGTTCTTGGCGTTTTAAGGCGGAAATCTACTCATATTTAATCCCTCTGGTCATTCTTTCTTAAAAAAGATGGCACAATGCATACAAAGGCATAAAATAAAAATTTCAGGTCATGCCCTTTGCATTTTTCCAAATTTTGAAAAATGTCTCAGGAATGCAAAAAAGACAGTAAAACAGGCTCAAAAGCCCTCCACAATGATGAAACAATGAGTGAAATGGAAAATGGACAATGAAAATTTGTTTAAGAGACACTTCCTGTTTTAGTGACGTCACATTGATGATGTTTTTGACTTTTGGTGGTTTCATTCCGGTGTAAGAAAATGGGTATTCTCAGATTGTTCTTGGCGTTTTAAGGTGGAAATCTACTCATATTTAATCCCTCTGGTCATTCTTTCTTAAAAAAGATGGCACAATGGGTAAAAATGCGTGAAACAAATTTTGGAGCACACCCCTTGCATTTTTTGAAATTTTTAAAAATGTTTTAGGAAGGCAGAAAAGGTATTAAAATGGTCTCAAAAGCCCTCCACCATGATGAAACAATGAGTGAAATGGAAAATGGACAATGAAAATTTTTTTAGTCACTTCCTATTTTGGTGACATCACATTGATGATGTTTTTGACTTTTGGTGGTTTCACTTCTGATTTAAGAAAATGGGTACTCTCAGATTAATCTTTTCTTTTTAATGCTGAAACAACTCATATTCATCCCTCTGGTCATTCTTTCTTAAAAAAGATGGCACAATGCATACAAAGGCATAAAATAAAAATTTCCGGTCACGCCCTTTGCATTTTTCCAAATTTTGAAAAATGTCTCTAGAATGCAAAAAAGACCGTAAAACGGGCTCAAAAGCCCTCCACAATGATGAAACAATGAGTGAAATGGAAAATGGACAATGAAAATTTGTTTAAGACCAACTTCCTGTTTTGGTGACATCACATTGATGACGTTTTTGACTTTTGGTGGTTTCACTTCCAATTTAAGAAAATGGGTACTCTCAGATTGTTCTTGGCGTTTTAAGGCGGAAATCTACTCATATTTAATCCCTCTGGTCATTCTTTCTTAAAAAAGATGGCACAATGCATACAAAGGCATAAAATAAAAATTTCAGGTCACGCCCTTTGCATTTTTCCAAATTTTGAAAAATGTCTCAGGAATGCAAAAAAGACAGTAAAACAGGCTCAAAAGCCCTCCACAATGATGAAACAATGAGTGAAATGGAAAATGGACAATGAAAATTTGTTTAAGAGACACTTCCTGTTTTAGTGACATCACATTGATGATGTTTTTGACATTTGGTGGTTTCACTTCCGATTTAAGAAAATGGGTACTCTCAGATTGTTCTTTTCTCTTTAATGCTGAAACAACTCATATTTTATCCCTCTGGTCATTCTTTCTTAAAAGGATGGCACAATGCATACAAAGGCATAAAATAAAAATTTCTGGTCACGCCCTTTACATTTTTCCAAATTTTGAAAAATGTCTCAGGAATGCAGAAAAGACAGTAAAATGGACTCAAAAGCCCTCCACAATGATGAAACAATGAGTGAAATGGAAAATGGACAATGAAAATTTGTTTAAGAGACACTTCCTGTTTTAGTGACGTCACATTGATGACGTTTTTAACTTTTGGTGGTTTTAATCCAGTGTAAGAAAATGGGTATTCTCAGATTGTTCTTGGCGTTTTAAGGCGGAAATCTACTCATATTTAATCCCTCTGGTCATTCTTTCTTAAAAAAGATGGCACAATGCATACAAAGGCATAAAATAAAAATTTCCGGTCGCGCCCTTTGCATTTTTCTAAATTTTCAAAAATGTCTCAGGAATGCAAAAAAGACAGTAAAACAGGCTCAAAAGCCCTCCACAATGATGAAACAATGAGTGAAATGGAAAATGGACAATGAAAATTTGTTTAAGAGACACTTCCTGTTTTAGTGACATCACATTGATGACATTTTTGACTTTTGGTGGTTTCATTCCGGTGTAAGAAAATGGGTATTCTCAGATTGTTCTTGGCGTTTTAAGGCGGAAATCTACTCATATTTAATCCCTCTGGTCATTCTTTCTTAAAAAAGATGGCACAATGGGTAAAAATGCGTGAAACAAATTTTGGAGCACACCCCTTGCATTTTTTGAAATTTTTAAAAATGTTTTAGGAGGGCAGAAAAGGTATTAAAATGGTTTCAAAAGCCCTCCACAATGATGAAACAATGAGTGAAATGGAAAATGGACAATTAAAATTTGTTTAAGACCAACTTCCTGTTTTGGTGACATCACATTGATGACGTTTTTGACTTTTGGTGGTTTCACTTCTGATTTAAGAAAATGGGTACTCTCAGATTAATCTTTTCTTTTTAATGCTGAAACAACTCATATTCATCCCTCTGGTCATTCTTTCTTAAAAAAGATGGCACAATGCATACAAAGGCATGAAATAAAAATTTCAGGTCACGCCCTTTGCATTTTTCCAAATTTTGAAAAATGTCTCAGGAATGCAAAAAAGACAGTAAAACGGGATCAAAAGCCCTCCACAATGATGAAACAATGAGTGAAATGGAAAATGGACAATGAAAATTTGTTTAAGAGCCACTTCCTGTTTTGGTGATGTCACATTGATGATGTTTTTGACTTTTGGTGGTTTCACTTCCGGTTTAAGAAAATAGGTATTCTTAGGTTGTTCTTGGCGTTTTAAGGTGGAAATCTGCTTATATTTAATCCCTCTGGTCATTCTTTCTTAAAAAAGATGGCAAAATAGGTAAAAATGTGTAAAACATACATTTTGGGGCACGCCCCTTGCATTTTTTGAAATTTTTAAAAATGTCTCAGGAAGGCAGAAAAGATATTAAAATGGGCTCAAAAGCCCTCCACAATGATGAAACAATGAGTGAAATGGAAAATAGACAATGAAAATTTGTTTAAGACCAACTTCCTGTTTTGGTGATGTCACATTGATGACGTTTTTGACTTTTGGTGGTTTCACTTCCAATTTAAGAAAATGGGTACTCTCAGATTGTTCTTGGCGTTTTAAGGCGGAAATCTACTCATATTTAATCCCTCTGGTCATTCTTTCTTAAAAAAGATGGCACAATGCATACAAAGGCATAAAATAAAAATTTCAGGTCATGCCCTTTGCATTTTTCCAAATTTTGAAAAATGTCTCAGGAATGCAAAAAAGACAGTAAAACAGGCTCAAAAGCCCTCCACAATGATGAATCAATGAGTGAAATGGAAAATGGACAATGAAAATTTGTTTAAGAGACACTTCCTGTTTTAGTGACGTCACATTGATGATGTTTTTGACTTTTGGTGGTTTCATTCCGGTGTAAGAAAATGGGTATTCTCAGATTGTTCTTGGCGTTTTAAGGTGGAAATCTACTCATATTTAATCCCTCTGGTCATTCTTTCTTAAAAAAGATGGCACAATGGGTAAAAATGTGTGAAACAAATTTTGGAGCACACCCCTTGCATTTTTTGAAATTTTTAAAAATGTTTTAGGAAGGCAGAAAAGGTATTAAAATGGTCTCAAAAGCCCTCCACCATGATGAAACAATGAGTGAAATGGAAAATGGACAATGAAAATTTGTTTGAGTCACTTCCTATTTTGGTGACGTCACATTGATGATGTTTTTGACTTTTGGTGGTTTCACTTCTGATTTAAGAAAATGGGTACTCTCAGATTAATCTTTTCTTTTTAATGCTGAAACAACTCATATTCATCCCTCTGGTCATTCTTTCTTAAAAAAGATGGCACAATGCATACAAAGGCATAAAATAAAAATTTCCGGTCACGCCCTTTGCATTTTTCCAAATTTTGAAAAATGTCTCAAGAATGCAAAAAAGACCGTAAAACGGGCTCAAAAGCCCTCCACAATGATGAAACAATGAGTGAAATGGAAAATGGACAATGAAAATTTGTTTAAGACCAACTTCCTGTTTTGGTGACATCACATTGATGACGTTTTTGACTTTTGGTGGTTTCACTTCCAATTTAAGAAAATGGGTACTCTCAGATTGTTCTTGGCGTTTTAAGGCGGAAATCTACTCATATTTAATCCCTCTGGTCATTCTTTCTTAAAAAAGATGGCACAATGGGTAAAAATGCGTGAAACAAATTTTGGAGCACACCCCTTGCATTTTTTGAAATTTTTAAAAATGTTTTAGGAGGGCAGAAAAGGTATTAAAATGGTTTCAAAAGCCCTCCACAATGATGAAACAATGAGTGAAATGGAAAATGGACAATTAAAATTTGTTTAAGACCAACTTCCTGTTTTGGTGACGTCACATTGATGACGTTTTTGACTTTTGGTGGTTTCACTTCTGATTTAAGAAAATGGGTACTCTTAGATTAATCTTTTCTTTTTAATGCTGAAACAACTCATATTCATCCCTCTGGTCATTCTTTCTTAAAAAAGATGGCACAATGCATACAAAGGCATAAAATAAAAATTTCAGGTCACGCCCTTTGCATTTTTCCAAATTTTGAAAAATGTCTCAGGAATGCAAAAAAGAAATTAAAACGGGATCAAAAGCCCTCCACAATGATGAAACAATGAGTGAAATGGAAAATGGACAATGAAAATTTGTTTAAGAGCCACTTCCTGTTTTGGTGACGTCACATTGATGATGTTTTTGACTTTTGGTGGTTTCACTTCCGGTTTAAGAAAATAGGTATTCTTAGGTTGTTCTTGGCGTTTTAAGGTGGAAATCTGCTTATATTTAATCCCTCTGGTCATTCTTTCTTTAAAAAGATGGCAAAATAGGTAAAAATGTGTAAAAAATACATTTTGGGGCACGCCCCTTGCATTTTTTGAGATTTTTAAAAATGTCCCAGGAAGGCAGAAAAGATATTAAAATGGTCTCAAAAGCTTCCACAATGATGAAACAATGAGTGAAATGGAAAATAGACAATGAAAATTTGTTTAAGACCAACTTCCTGTTTTGGTGACGTCACATTGATGACATTTTTGACTTTTGGTGGTTTCACGTCCAATTTAAGAAAATGGGTACTCTCAGATTGTTCTTGATGTTTTAAGGCGGAAATCTACTCATATTTAATCCCTCTGGTCATTCTTTCTTAAAAAAGATGGCACAATGCATACAAAGGCCTAAAATAAAAATTTCAGGTCACGCCCTTTGCATTTTTCCAAATTTTGAAAAATGTCTCAGGAATGCAAAAAAGACAGTAAAACAGGCTCAAAAGCCCTCCACAATGATGAAACAATGAGTGAAATGGAAAATGGACAATGAAAATTTGTTTAAGAGACAGTTCCTGTTTTAGTGACATCACATTGATGATGTTTTTGACATTTGGTGGTTTCACTTCCGATTTAAGAAAATGGGTACTCTCAGATTGTTCTTTTCTCTTTAATGCTGAAACAACTCATATTTTATCCCTCTGGTCATTCTTTCTTAAAAGGATGACACAATGCATACAAAGGCATAAAATAAAAATTTCTGGTCACGCCCTTTACATTTTTCCAAATTTTGAAAAATGTCTCAGGAATGCAGAAAAGACAGTAAAACGGACTCAAAGCCCTCCACAATGATGAAACAATGAGTGAAATGGAAAATGGACAATGAAAATTTGTTTAAGAGACACTTCCTGTTTTAGTGACGTCACATTGATGACATTTTTAACTTTTGGTGGTTTTAATCCAGTGTAAGAAAATGGGTATTCTCAGATTGTTCTTGGCGTTTTAAGGCGGAAATCTACTCATATTTAATCCCTCTGGTCATTCTTTCTTAAAAAAGATGGCACAATGCATACAAAGGCATAAAATAAAAATTTCCGGTCACGCCCTTTGCATTTTTCCAAATTTTGAAAAATGTCTCAGGAATGCAAAAAAGACAGTAAAACAGGCTCAAAAGCCCTCCACAATGATGAAACAATGAGTGAAATGGAAAATGGACAATGAAAATTTGTTTAAGAGACACTTCCTGTTTTAGTGACGTCACATTGATGACATTTTTGACTTTTGGTGGTTTCATTCCGGTGTAAGAAAATGGGTATTCTCAGATTGTTCTTGGCGTTTTAAGGCGGAAATCTACTCATATTTAATCCCTCTGGTCATTCTTTCTTAAAAAAGATGGCACAATGGGTAAAAATGCGTGAAACAAATTTTGGAGCACACCCCTTGCATTTTTTGAAATTTTTAAAAATGTTTTAGGAAGGCAGAAAAGGTATTAAAATGGTTTCAAAAGCCCTCCACAATGATGAAACAATGAGTGAAATGGAAAATGGACAATTAAAATTTGTTTAAGACCAACTTCCTGTTTTGGTGACGTCACATTGATGACGTTTTTGACTTTTGGTGGTTTCACTTCTGATTTAAGAAAATGGGTACTCTTAGATTAATCTTTTCTTTTTAATGCTGAAACAACTCATATTCATCCCTCTGGTCATTCTTTCTTAAAAAAAGATGGCACAATGCATACAAAGGCATAAAATAAAAATTTCAGGTCACGCCCTTTGCATTTTTCCAAATTTTGAAAAATGTCTCAGGAATGCAAAAAAGAAATTAAACCGGGATCAAAAGCCCTCCACAATGATGAAACAATGAGTGAAATGGAAAATGGACAATGAAAATTTGTTTAAGAGCCACTTCCTGTTTTGGTGACGTCACATTGATGATGTTTTTGACTTTTGGTGGTTTCACTTCCGGTTTAAGAAAATAGGTATTCTTAGGTTGTTCTTGGCGTTTTAAGGTGGAAATCTGCTTATATTTAATCCCTCTGGTCATTCTTTCTTAAAAAAGATGACAAAATAGGTAAAAATGTGTAAAACATACATTTTGGGGCACGCCCCTTGCGTTTTTTGAGATTTTTAAAAATGTCCCAGGAAGGCAGAAAAGATATTAAAATGGGCTCAAAAGCCCTCCACAATGATGAAACAATGAGTGAAATGGAAAATAGACAATGAAAATTTGTTTAAGACCAACTTCCTGTTTTGGTGATGTCACATTGATGACGTTTTTGACTTTTGGTGGTTTCACGTCCAATTTAAGAAAATGGGTACTCTCAGATTGTTCTTGACGTTTTAAGGCGGAAATCTACTCATATTTAATCCCTCTGGTCATTCTTTCTTAAAAAAGATGGCACAATGCATACAAAGGCATAAAATAAAAATTTCAGGTCACGCCCTTTGCATTTTTCCAAATATTGAAAAATGTCTTAGGAATGCAAAAAAGACAGTAAAACAGGCTCAAAAGCCCTCCACAATGATGAAACAATGAGTGAAATGGAAAATGGACAATGAAAATTTGTTTAAGAGACACTTCCTGTTTTAGTGACGTCACATTGATGATGTTTTTGACTTTTGGTGGTTTCATTCCGGTGTAAGAAAATGGGTATTCTCAGATTGTTCTTGGCGTTTTGAGGCGGAAATCTACTCATATTTAATCCCTCTGGTCATACTTTCTTAAAAAAGATGGCACAATGGGTAAAAATGTGTGAAACAAATTTTGGAGCACACCCCTTGCATTTTTTGTAAATTTTTAAAAATGTTTTAGGAAGGCAGAAAAGGTATTAAAATGGTCTCAAAAGCCCTCCACCATGATGAAACAATGAGTGAAATGGAAAATGGACAATGAAAATTTGTTTGAGTCACTTCCTATTTTGGTGACATCACATTGATGATGTTTTTGACTTTTGGTGGTTTCACTTCTGATTTAAGAAAATGGGTACTCTCAGATTAATCTTTTCTTTTTAATGCTGAAACAACTCATATTTAATCCCTCTGGTCATTCTTTCTTAAAAAAGATGGCACAATGCATACAAAGGCATAAAATAAAAATTTCAGGTCACGCCCTTTGCATTTTTCCAAATTTTGAAAAATGTCTCAGGAATGCAAAAAAGACAGTAAAACAGGCTCAAAAGCCCTCCACAATGATGAGACAATGAGTGAAATGGAAAATGGACAATGAAAATTTGTTTAAGAGACACTTCCTGTTTTAGTGACGTCACATTGATGATGTTTTTGACATTTGGTGGTTTCTCTTCCGATTTAAGAAAATGGGTACTCTCAGATTGTTCTTTTCTTTTTAATGCTGAAACAACTCATATTTTAGCCCTCTGGTCATTCTTTCTTAAAAGGATGGCACAATGCATACAAAGGCATAAAATAAAAATTTCTGGTCGCGCTATTTACATTTTTCCAAATTTTGAAAAATGTCTCAGGAATGCAGAAAAGACAGTAAAACGGACTCAAAAGCCCTCCACAATGATGAAACAATGAGTGAAATGGAAAATGGACAATGAAAATTTGTTTAAGAGACACTTCCTGTTTTAGTGACGTCACATTGATGACGTTTTTAACTTTTGGTGGTTTTAATCCAGTGTAAGAAAATGGGTATTCTCAGATTGTTCTTGGCGTTTTAAGGCGGAAATCTACTCATATTTAATCCCTCTGGTCATTCTTTCTTAAAAAAGATGGCACAATGCATACAAAGGCATAAAATAAAAATTTCCGGTCACGCCCTTTGCATTTTTCTAAATTTTCAAAAATGTCTCAGGAATGCAAAAAAGACAGTAAAACAGGCTCAAAAGCCCTCCACAATGATGAAACAATGAGTGAAATGGAAAATGGACAATGAAAATTTGTTTAAGAGACACTTCCTGTTTTAGTGACGTCACATTGATGACATTTTTGACTTTTGGTGGTTTCATTCCGGTGTAAGAAAATGGGTATTCTCAGATTGTTCTTGGCGTTTTAAGGCGGAAATCTACTCATATTTAATCCCTCTGGTCATTCTTTCTTAAAAAAGATGGCACAATGGGTAAAAATGCGTGAAACAAATTTTGGAGCACACCCCTTGCATTTTTTGAAATTTTTAAAAATGTTTTAGGAGGGCAGAAAAGGTATTAAAATGGTTTCAAAAGCCCTCCACAATGATGAAACAATGAGTGAAATGGAAAATGGACAATTAAAATTTGTTTAAGACCAACTTCCTGTTTTGGTGACGTCACATTGATGACGTTTTTGACTTTTGGTGGTTTCACTTCTGATTTAAGAAAATGGGTACTCTTAGATTAATCTTTTCTTTTTAATGCTGAAACAACTCATATTCATCCCTCTGGTCATTCTTTCTTAAAAAAAGATGGCACAATGCATACAAAGGCATAAAATAAAAATTTCAGGTCACGCCCTTTGCATTTTTCCAAATTTTGAAAAATGTCTCAGGAATGCAAAAAAGAAATTAAAACGGGATCAAAAGCCCTCCACAATGATGAAACAATGAGTGAAATGGAAAATGGACAATGAAAATTTGTTTAAGAGCCACTTCCTGTTTTGGTGACGTCACATTGATGATGTTTTTGACTTTTGGTGGTTTCACTTCCGGTTTAAGAAAATAGGTATTCTTAGGTTGTTCTTGGCGTTTTAAGGTGGAAATCTGCTTATATTTAATCCCTCTGGTCATTCTTTCTTAAAAAAGATGACAAAATAGGTAAAAATGTGTAAAACATACATTTTGGGGCACGCCCCTTGCATTTTTTGAGATTTTTAAAAATGTCCCAGGAAGGCAGAAAAGATATTAAAATGGGCTCAAAAGCCCTCCACAATGATGAAACAATGAGTGAAATGGAAAATAGACAATGAAAATTTGTTTAAGACCAACTTCCTGTTTTGGTGATGTCACATTGATGACGTTTTTGACTTTTGGTGGTTTCACGTCCAATTTAAGAAAATGGGTACTCTCAGATTGTTCTTGACGTTTTAAGGCGGAAATCTACTCATATTTAATCCCTCTGGTCATTCTTTCTTAAAAAAGATGGCACAATGCATACAAAGGCATAAAATAAAAATTTCAGGTCACGCCCTTTGCATTTTTCCAAATTTTGAAAAATGTCTTAGGAATGCAAAAAAGACAGTAAAACAGGCTCAAAAGCCCTCCACAATGATGAAACAATGAGTGAAATGGAAAATGGACAATGAAAATTTGTTTAAGAGACACTTCCTGTTTTAGTGACGTCACATTGATGATGTTTTTGACTTTTGGTGGTTTCATTCCGGTGTAAGAAAATGGGTATTCTCAGATTGTTCTTGGCGTTTTAAGGCGGAAATCTACTCATATTTAATCCCTCTGGTCATACTTTCTTAAAAAAGATGGCACAATGGGTAAAAATGTGTGAAACAAATTTTGGAGCACACCCCTTGCATTTTTTGTAAATTTTTAAAAATGTTTTAGGAAGGCAGAAAAGGTATTAAAATGGTCTCAAAAGCCCTCCACCATGATGAAACAATGAGTGAAATGGAAAATGGACAATGAAAATTTGTTTGAGTCACTTCCTATTTTGGTGACATCACATTGATGATGTTTTTGACTTTTGGTGGTTTCACTTCTGATTTAAGAAAATGGGTACTCTCAGATTAATCTTTTCTTTTTAATGCTGAAACAACTCATATTTAATCCCTCTGGTCATTCTTTCTTAAAAAAGATGGCACAATGCATACAAAGGCATAAAATAAAAATTTCAGGTCACGCCCTTTGCATTTTTCCAAATTTTGAAAAATGTCTCAGGAATGCAAAAAAGACAGTAAAACAGGCTCAAAAGCCCTCCACAATGATGAGACAATGAGTGAAATGGAAAATGGACAATGAAAATTTGTTTAAGAGACACTTCCTGTTTTAGTGACGTCACATTGATGATGTTTTTGACATTTGGTGGTTTCTCTTCCGATTTAAGAAAATGGGTACTCTCAGATTGTTCTTTTCTTTTTAATGCTGAAACAACTCATATTTTAGCCCTCTGGTCATTCTTTCTTAAAAGGATGGCACAATGCATACAAAGGCATAAAATAAAAATTTCTGGTCGCGCTATTTACATTTTTCCAAATTTTGAAAAATGTCTCAGGAATGCAGAAAAGACAGTAAAACGGACTCAAAAGCCCTCCACAATGATGAAACAATGAGTGAAATGGAAAATGGACAATGAAAATTTGTTTAAGAGACACTTCCTGTTTTAGTGACGTCACATTGATGACGTTTTTAACTTTTGGTGGTTTTAATCCAGTGTAAGAAAATGGGTATTCTCAGATTGTTCTTGGCGTTTTAAGGCGGAAATCTACTCATATTTAATCCCTCTGGTCATTCTTTCTTAAAAAAGATGGCACAATGCATACAAAGGCATAAAATAAAAATTTCAGGTCATGCCCTTTGCATTTTTCCAAATTTTGAAAAATGTCTCAGGAATGCAAAAAAGACAGTAAAACAGGCTCAAAAGCCCTCCACAATGATGAATCAATGAGTGAAATGGAAAATGGACAATGAAAATTTGTTTAACCACTTGACAACTGGGCACATAACCCCCTTCCTGCCCAGGCGAAATTTCAGGTTTCAGCGCCGTCACGCTTTGAATGACAATTGCGCGGTCGTGCGACGTGGCTCCCAAACAAAATTGACGTCCTTTTTTTCCCACAAATAGAGCTTTCTTTTGGTGGTCTTTGATCATTTCTGCGGTTTTTATTTTTTGCGCTATAAACAAAAATAGAGCGACAATTTTGAAAAAAACACAATATTTTTTAATTTTTGCTATAATTAATATCCCATTTATTTTTTTA
Organism: Rana muscosa; assembly: GCA_029206835.1. Classification (NCBI taxonomy): domain Eukaryota; kingdom Metazoa; phylum Chordata; class Amphibia; order Anura; family Ranidae; genus Rana; species Rana muscosa. The sequence goes on from JARGYO010001557.1 coordinate 403,254, forward strand.
AAAACTATTTTTTTCCTCAGTTTAGGTCGATACGTATTCTACATATTTAAGGTAAAAAAAAAAACGCAATAAGCGTATAGTGATTGGTTTGCGCAAAAGTTATAGCGCCTACAAAATAGGGAATAGAATTATGATTTTTTTATTATTTTTTTTTTTATTTTTTTACTAGTAATGGCGTCGATCTGCGATTTTTTTTTTTGTGACTGTGACATTACGGCGGACACATCGGACACTTTTGACACATTTTTGGGACCATTCACATTTATACAGCGAACAGTGCTAAAAATATGCACTGATTACTGTATAAATGTGACTGGCAGGGAAGGGGTTAACCACTAGGGGGCGATCAAGGGGTTAATATGTTCCCTGCTAGATGTTCTTACTGTGGGGGGGGAGGGGACTGACTGGGGGAGGTGACTGATGGTTGTCCCTATGTACAAGGGACACACCATCCGTCTCCTCTCCCCGACAGGACGTGGATCTCTGTGTTTACACACAGAGATCCACGTCCCTGGCTCTGTGACAGCCGATCGCTCGTACCTGGCGGACATCGCGGCCGCCAGGCACGCGCATCGGCACTCGCCTGACACGGCGGGCACAGTTTTTCCCCGACGCGCGCCCGCGGTGGCGTGCATCGCGGAAGTAAATAAGAGGACGTCCATAGACGTCCTATCAGCAATTGACGACCGCTTTGCGGACGTCTTTTGCTTATAGCCCGGGCGCGAAGTGGTTAAGAGACACTTCCTGTTTTAGTGATGTCACATTGATGATGTTTTTGACTTTTGGTGGTTTCATTCCGGTGTAAGAAAATGGGTATTCTCAGATTGTTCTTGGCGTTTTAAGGTGGAAATCTACTCATATTTAATCCCTCTGGTCGTTCTTTCTTAAAAAAGATGGCACAATGGGTAAAAATGTGTGAAACAAATTTTGGAGCACACCCCTTGCATTTTTTGAAATTTTTAAAAATGTTTTAGGAAGGCAGAAAAGGTATTAAAATGGTCTCAAAAGCCCTCCACCATGATGAAACAATGAGTGAAATGGAAAATGGACAATGAAAATTTGTTTGAGTCACTTCCTATTTTGGTGACGTCACATTGATGATGTTTTTGACTTTTGGTGGTTTCACTTCTGATTTAAGAAAATGGGTACTCTCAGATTAATCTTTTCTTTTTAATGCTGAAACAACTCATATTCATCCCTCTGGTCATTCTTTCTTAAAAAAGATGGCACAATGCATACAAAGGCATAAAATAAAAATTTCCGGTCACGCCCTTTGCATTTTTCCAAATTTTGAAAAATGTCTCAAGAATGCAAAAAAGACCGTAAAACGGGCTCAAAAGCCCTCCACAATGATGAAACAATGAGTGAAATGGAAAATGGACAATGAAAATTTGTTTAAGACCAACTTCCTGTTTTGGTGACATCACATTGATGACGTTTTTGACTTTTGGTGGTTTCACTTCCAATTTAAGAAAATGGGTACTCTCAGATTGTTCTTGGCGTTTTAAGGCGGAAATCTACTCATATTTAATCCCTCTGGTCATTCTTTCTTAAAAAAGATGGCACAATGGGTAAAAATGCGTGAAACAAATTTTGGAGCACACCCCTTGCATTTTTTGAAATTTTTAAAAATGTTTTAGGAGGGCAGAAAAGGTATTAAAATGGTTTCAAAAGCCCTCCACAATGATGAAACAATGAGTGAAATGGAAAATGGACAATTAAAATTTGTTTAAGACCAACTTCCTGTTTTGGTGACGTCACATTGATGACGTTTTTGACTTTTGGTGGTTTCACTTCTGATTTAAGAAAATGGGTACTCTTAGATTAATCTTTTCTTTTTAATGCTGAAACAACTCATATTCATCCCTCTGGTCATTCTTTCTTAAAAAAGATGGCACAATGCATACAAAGGCATAAAATAAAAATTTCAGGTCACGCCCTTTGCATTTTTCCAAATTTTGAAAAATGTCTCAGGAATGCAAAAAAGAAATTAAAACGGGATCAAAAGCCCTCCACAATGATGAAACAATGAGTGAAATGGAAAATGGACAATGAAAATTTGTTTAAGAGCCACTTCCTGTTTTGGTGACGTCACATTGATGATGTTTTTGACTTTTGGTGGTTTCACTTCCGGTTTAAGAAAATAGGTATTCTTAGGTTGTTCTTGGCGTTTTAAGGTGAAAATCTGCTTATATTTAATCCCTCTGGTCATTCTTTCTTAAAAAAGATGGCAAAATAGGTAAAAATGTGTAAAAAATACATTTTGGGGCACGCCCCTTGCATTTTTTGAGATTTTTAAAAATGTCCCAGGAAGGCAGAAAAGATATTAAAATGGGCTCAAAAGCTTCCACAATGATGAAACAATGAGTGAAATGGAAAATAGACAATGAAAATTTGTTTAAGACCAACTTCCTGTTTTGGTGACGTCACATTGATGACATTTTTGACTTTTGGTGGTTTCACGTCCAATTTAAGAAAATGGGTACTCTCAGATTGTTCTTGATGTTTTAAGGCGGAAATATACTCATATTTGATCCCTCTGGTCATTCTTTCTTAAAAAAGATGGCACAATGCATACAAAGGCATAAAATAAAAATTTCAGGTCACGCCCTTTGCATTTTTCCAAATTTTGAAAAATGTCTCAGGAATGCAAAAAAGACAGTAAAACAGGCTCAAAAGCCCTCCACAATGATGAAACAATGAGTGAAATGGAAAATGGACAATGAAAATTTGTTTAAGAGACAGTTCCTGTTTTAGTGACATCACATTGATGATGTTTTTGACATTTGGTGGTTTCACTTCCGATTTAAGAAAATGGGTACTCTCAGATTGTTCTTTTCTCTTTAATGCTGAAACAACTCATATTTTATCCCTCTGGTCATTCTTTCTTAAAAGGATGACACAATGCATACAAAGGCATAAAATAAAAATTTCTGGTCACGCCCTTTACATTTTTCCAAATTTTGAAAAATGTCTCAGGAATGCAGAAAAGACAGTAAAACGGACTCAAAGCCCTCCACAATGATGAAACAATGAGTGAAATGGAAAATGGACAATGAAAATTTGTTTAAGAGACACTTCCTGTTTTAGTGACGTCACATTGATGACGTTTTTAACTTTTGGTGGTTTTAATCCAGTGTAAGAAAATGGGTATTCTCAGATTGTTCTTGGCGTTTTAAGGCGGAAATCTACTCATATTTAATCCCTCTGGTCATTCTTTCTTAAAAAAGATGGCACAATGCATACAAAGGCATAAAATAAAAATTTCCGGTCACGCCCTTTGCATTTTTCCAAATTTTGAAAAATGTCTCAGGAATGCAAAAAAGACAGTAAAACAGGCTCAAAAGCCCTCCACAATGATGAAACAATGAGTGAAATGGAAAATGGACAATGAAAATTTGTTTAAGAGACACTTCCTGTTTTAGTGACGTCACATTGATGACATTTTTGACTTTTGGTGGTTTCATTCCGGTGTAAGAAAATGGGTATTCTCAGATTGTTCTTGGCGTTTTAAGGCGGAAATCTACTCATATTTAATCCCTCTGGTCATTCTTTCTTAAAAAAGATGGCACAATGGGTAAAAATGCGTGAAACAAATTTTGGAGCACACCCCTTGCATTTTTTGAAATTTTTAAAAATGTTTTAGGAAGGCAGAAAAGGTATTAAAATGGTTTCAAAAGCCCTCCACAATGATGAAACAATGAGTGAAATGGAAAATGGACAATTAAAATTTGTTTAAGACCAACTTCCTGTTTTGGTGACGTCACATTGATGACGTTTTTGACTTTTGGTGGTTTCACTTCTGATTTAAGAAAATGGGTACTCTTAGATTAATCTTTTCTTTTTAATGCTGAAACAACTCATATTCATCCCTCTGGTCATTCTTTCTTAAAAAAAGATGGCACAATGCATACAAAGGCATAAAATAAAAATTTCAGGTCACGCCCTTTGCATTTTTCCAAATTTTGAAAAATGTCTCAGGAATGCAAAAAAGAAATTAAAACGGGATCAAAAGCCCTCCACAATGATGAAACAATGAGTGAAATGGAAAATGGACAATGAAAATTTGTTTAAGAGCCACTTCCTGTTTTGGTGACGTCACATTGATGATGTTTTTGACTTTTGGTGGTTTCACTTCCGGTTTAAGAAAATAGGTATTCTTAGGTTGTTCTTGGCGTTTTAAGGTGGAAATCTGCTTATATTTAATCCCTCTGGTCATTCTTTCTTAAAAAAGATGACAAAATAGGTAAAAATGTGTAAAACATACATTTTGGGGCACGCCCCTTGCATTTTTTGAGATTTTTAAAAATGTCCCAGGAAGGCAGAAAAGATATTAAAATGGGCTCAAAAGCCCTCCACAATGATGAAACAATGAGTGAAATGGAAAATAGACAATGAAAATTTGTTTAAGACCAACTTCCTGTTTTGGTGATGTCACATTGATGACGTTTTTGACTTTTGGTGGTTTCACGTCCAATTTAAGAAAATGGGTACTCTCAGATTGTTCTTGACGTTTTAAGGCGGAAATCTACTCATATTTAATCCCTCTGGTCATTCTTTCTTAAAAAAGATGGCACAATGCATACAAAGGCATAAAATAAAAATTTCAGGTCACGCCCTTTGCATTTTTCCAAATTTTGAAAAATGTCTTAGGAATGCAAAAAAGACAGTAAAACAGGCTCAAAAGCCCTCCACAATGATGAAACAATGAGTGAAATGGAAAATGGACAATGAAAATTTGTTTAAGAGACACTTCCTGTTTTAGTGACGTCACATTGATGATGTTTTTGACTTTTGGTGGTTTCATTCCGGTGTAAGAAAATGGGTATTCTCAGATTGTTCTTGGCGTTTTAAGGCGGAAATCTACTCATATTTAATCCCTCTGGTCATACTTTCTTAAAAAAGATGGCACAATGGGTAAAAATGTGTGAAACAAATTTTGGAGCACACCCCTTGCATTTTTTGTAAATTTTTAAAAATGTTTTAGGAAGGCAGAAAAGGTATTAAAATGGTATCAAAAGCCCTCCACCATGATGAAACAATGAGTGAAATGGAAAATGGACAATGAAAATTTGTTTGAGTCACTTCCTATTTTGGTGACATCACATTGATGATGTTTTTGACTTTTGGTGGTTTCACTTCTGATTTAAGAAAATGGGTACTCTCAGATTAATCTTTTCTTTTTAATGCTGAAACAACTCATATTTAATCCCTCTGGTCATTCTTTCTTAAAAAAGATGGCACAATGCATACAAAGGCATAAAATAAAAATTTCAGGTCACGCCCTTTGCATTTTTCCAAATTTTGAAAAATGTCTCAGGAATGCAAAAAAGACAGTAAAACAGGCTCAAAAGCCCTCCACAATGATGAGACAATGAGTGAAATGGAAAATGGACAATGAAAATTTGTTTAAGAGACACTTCCTGTTTTAGTGACGTCACATTGATGATGTTTTTGACATTTGGTGGTTTCTCTTCCGATTTAAGAAAATGGGTACTCTCAGATTGTTCTTTTCTTTTTAATGCTGAAACAACTCATATTTTAGCCCTCTGGTCATTCTTTCTTAAAAGGATGGCACAATGCATACAAAGGCATAAAATAAAAATTTCTGGTCGCGCTATTTACATTTTTCCAAATTTTGAAAAATGTCTCAGGAATGCAGAAAAGACAGTAAAACGGACTCAAAAGCCCTCCACAATGATGAAACAATGAGTGAAATGGAAAATGGACAATGAAAATTTGTTTAAGATACACTTCCTGTTTTAGTGAGGTCACATTGATGACATTTTTGACTTTTGGTGGTTTCATTCTGGTGTAAGAAAATGGGTATTCTCAGATTGTTCTTGGCGTTTTAAGGCGGAAATCTACTCATATTTGATCCCTCTGGTCATTCTTTCTTAAAAAAGATGGCACAATGGGTAAAAATGCGTGAAACAAATTTTGGAGCACACCCCTTGCATTTTTTGAAATTTTTAAAAATGTTTTAGGAAGGCAGAAAAGGTATTAAAATGGTTTCAAAAGCCCTCCACAATGATGAAACAATGAGTGAAATGGAAAATGGACAATGAAAATTTGTTTAAGACCAACTTCCTGTTTTGGTGACGTCACATTGATGACGTTTTTGACTTTTGGTGGTTTCACTTCTGATTTAAGAAAATGGGTACTCTTAGATTACTCTTTTCTTTTTAATGCTGAAACAACTCATATTCATCCCTCTGGTCATTCTTTCTTAAAAAAGATGGCACAATGCATACAAAGGCATAAAATAAAAATTTCAGGTCACGCCCTTTGCATTTTTCCAAATTTTGAAAAATGTCTCAGGAATGCAAAAAAGACAGTAAAACGGGATCAAAAGCCCTCCACAATGATGAAACAATGAGTGAAATGGAAAATGGACAATGAAAATTTGTTTAAGAGCCACTTCCTGTTTTTGGTGACGTCACATTGATGATGTTTTTGACTTTTGGTGGTTTCACTTCCGGTTTAAGAAAATAGGTATTCTTAGGTTGTTCTTGGCGTTTTAAGGTGGAAATCTGCTTATATTTAATCCCTCTGGTCATTCTTTCTTAAAAAAGATGGCAAAATAGGTAAAAATGTGTAAAACATACATTTTGGGGCACGCCCCTTGCATGTTTTGAAATTTTTAAAAATGTCTCAGGAAGGCAGAAAATATATTAAAATGGGCTCAAAAGCCCTCCACAATGATGAAACAATGAGTGAAATGGAAAATAGACAATGAAAATTTGTTTAAGACCAACTTCCTGTTTTGGTGATGTCACATTGATGACATTTTTGACTTTTGGTGGTTTCACTTCCAACTTAAGAAAATGGGTATTCTCAGATTGTTCTTGGCGTTTTAAGGTGGAAATCTACTCATATTTAATCCCTCTGGTCATTCTTTCTTAAAAAAGATGGCACAATGGGTAAAAATGTGTGAAACAAATTTTGGAGCACACCCCTTGCATTTTTGAAATTTTTAAAAATGTTTTAGGAAGGCAGAAAAGGTATTAAAATGGTTTCAAAAGCCCTCCACCATGATGAAACAATGAGTGAAATGGAAAATGGACAATGAAAATTTGTTTAAGACCAACTTCCTCTTTTGGTGACGTCACATTGATGACATTTTTGACTTTTGGTGGTTTCACTTCTGATTTAAGAAAATGGGTACTCTCAGATTAATCTTTTCCTTTTAATGCTGAAACAACTCATATTCATCCCTCTGGTCATTCTTTCTTAAAAAAGATGGCAAAATAGGTAAAAATGTGTAAAACATACATTTTGGGGCACGCCCCTTGCATGTTTTGAAATTTTTAAAAATGTCTCAGGAAGGCAGAAAAGATATTAAAATGGGCTCAAAAGCCCTCCACAATGATGAAACAATGAGTGAAATGGAAAATAGACAATGAAAATTTGTTTAAGACCAACTTCCTGTTTTGGTGATGTCACATTGATGACATTTTTGACTTTTGGTGGTTTCACTTCCAACTTAAGAAAATGGGTACTCTCAGACTGTTCTTGGCGTTTTAAGGCGGAAATCTACTCATATTTAATCCCTCTGGTCATTCTTTCTTAAAAAAGATGGCACAATGGGTAAAAATGCGTGAAACAAATTTTGGAGCACACCCCTTGCATTTTTGAAATTTTAAAAAATGTTTTAGGAAGGCAGAAAAGGTATTAAAATGGTTTCAAAAGCCCTCCACCATGATGAAATAAATGAGTGAAATGGAAAATGGACAATGCAAATTTGTTTAAGACCAACTTCCTCTTTTGGTGACGTCACATTGATGACATTTTTGACTTTTGGTGGTTTCACTTCTGATTTAAGAAAATGGGTACTCTCAGATTAATCTTTTCTTTTTAATGCTGAAACAACTCATATTCATCCCTCTGGTCATTCTTTCTTAAACAAGATGGCACAATGCATACAAAGGCATGAAATAAAAATTTCCGGTCACGCCCTTTGCATTTCTCCAAATTTTGAAAAATGTCTCAAGAATGCAAAAAAGACCGTAAAACGGGCTCAAAAGCCCTCCACAATGATGAAACAATGAGTGAAATGGAAAATGGACAATGAAAATTTGTTTAAGACCAACTTCCTGTTTTGGTGACTTCACATTGATGACGTTTTTGACTTTTGGTGGTTTCACTTCCAATTTAAGAAAATGGGTACTCTCAGATTGTTCTTGGCGTTTTAAGGCGGAAATCTACTCATATTTAATCCCTCTGGTCATTCTTTCTTAAAAAAGATGGCACAATGCATACAAAGGCATAAAATAAAAATTTCAGGTCACGCCCTTTGCATTTTTCCAAATTTTGAAAAATGTCTCAGGAATGCAAAAAAGACAGTAAAACAGGCTCAAAAGCCCTCCACAATGATGAGACAATGAGTGAAATGGAAAATGGACAATGAAAATTTGTTTAAGAGACACTTCCTGTTTTAGTGACGTCACATTGATGATGTTTTTGACATTTGGTGGTTTCACTTCCGATTTAAGAAAATGGGTACTCTCAGATTGTTCTTTTCTTTTTAATGCTGAAACAACTCATATTTTAGCCCTCTGGTCATTCTTTCTTAAAAGGATGGCACAATGCATACAAAGGCATAAAATAAAAATTTCTGGTCGCGCCCTTTACATTTTTCCAAATTTGGAAAAATGTCTCAGGAATGCAGAAAAGACAGTAAAACGGACTCAAAAGCCCTCCACAATGATGAAACAATGAGTGAAATGGAAAATGGACAATGAAAATTTGTTTAAGAGACACTTCCTGTTTTAGTGACGTCACATTGATGACATTTTTGACTTTTGGTGGTTTTAATCCGGTGTAAGAAAATGGGTATTCTCAGATTGTTCTTGGCGTTTTAAGGCGGAAATCTACTCATATTTAATCCCTCTGGTCATTCTTTCTTAAAAAAGATGGCACAATGCATACAAAGGCATAAAATAAAAATTTCCGGTCACGCCCTTTGCATTTTTCCAAATTTTGAAAAATGTCTCAGGAATGCAAAAAAGACAGTAAAACAGGCTCAAAAGCCCTCCACAATGATGAAACAATGAGTGAAATGGAAAATGGACAATGAAAATTTGTTTAAGAGACACTTCCTGTTTTAGTGACGTCACATTGATGACATTTTTGACTTTTGGTGGTTTCATTCCGGTGTAAGAAAATGCGTATTCTCAGATTGTTCTTGGCGTTTTAAGGCGGAAATCTACTCATATTTAATCCCTCTGGTCATTCTTTCTTAAAAAAGATGGCACAATGGGTAAAAATGCGTGAAACTAATTTTGGAGCACACCCCTTGCATTTTTTTAAATTTTTAAAAATGTTTTAGGAAGGCAGAAAAGGTATTAAAATGGTTTCAAAAGCCCTCCACAATGATGAAACAATGAGTGAAATGGAAAATGGACAATGAAAATTTGTTTAAGACCAACTTCCTGTTTTGGTGACGTCACATTGATGACGTTTTTGACTTTTGGTGGTTTCACTTCTGATTTAAAAAAATGGGTACTCTTAGATTAATCTTTTATTTTTAATGCTGAAACAACTCATATTCATCCCTCTGGTCATTCTTTCTTAAAAAAGATGGCACAATGCATACAAAGGCATAAAATAAAAATTTCAGGTCACGCCCTTTGCATTTTTCCAAATTTTGAAAAATGTCTCAGGAATGCAAAAAAGGCAGTAAAACGGGATCAAAAGCCCTCCACAATGATGAAACAATGAGTGAAATGGAAAATGGACAATGAAAATTTGTTTAAGAGCCACTTCCTGTTTTGGTGATGTCACATTGATGATGTTTTTGACTTTTGGTGGTTTCACTTCCGGTTTAAGAAAATAGGTATTCTTAGGTTGTTCTTGGCGTTTTAAGGTGGAAATCTGCTTATATTTAATCCCTCTGGTCATTCTTTCTTAAAAAAGATGGCAAAATAGGTAAAAATGTGTAAAACATACATTTTGGGGCACGCCCCTTGCATTTTTGAATTTTTTTAAAAATGTCTCAGGAAGGCAGAAAAGATATTAAAATTGGCTCAAAAGCCCTCCACAATGATGAAACAATGAGTGAAATGGAAAATAGACAATGAAAATTTGTTTAAGACCAACTTCCTGTTTTGGTGACGTCACATTGATGACGTTTTTGACTTTTGGTGGTTTCACTTCCAATTTAAGAAAATGGGTACTCTCAGATTGTTCTTGGCGTTTTAAAGCGGAAATCTTCTCATATTTAATCCCTCTGGTCATTCTTTCTTAAAAAAGATGGCACAATGCATACAAAGGCATAAAATAAAAATTTCTGGTCACGCCCTTTGCATTTTTCCAAATTTTGAAAAATGTCTCAGGAATGCAAAAAAGACAGTAAAACAGGCTCAAAAGCCCTCCACAATGATGAAACAATGAGTGAAATGGAAAATGGACAATGAAAATTTGTTTAAGAGACACTTCCTGTTTTAGTGACGTCACATTGATGACATTTTTGACTTTTGGTGGTTTCTGTCAGGGACGTGCTGGGCTTGAACCTGGGACCTCTTCTGTATCTGGCATTGACTCAACCAGCGGAGCTATCTGAGATGCTGGACAGTTCCCTGCCTGATCTGCTGGATAACCTATCTGATCCATTAGACTACTCTGCTTGGTGTCTGATTACTGTTGAACTCTGAACCCCTTGCTCCTCCCATGTACTTCCTATAAAAGACATTCCAGAGATGTTGCCCCTTGCAGTTTGATCTGCTTCTGTTCCCTGAGTTCCTGATTCTGTGCTTGTTCCTGTGTTTGACCCGGCTTCCTGACCACGCTTCTGTCCCCAGTCCTGACCTCGGCTCGTTTGACCCTGCTCAGTTATCTGCCAGTCTGCCTGTTGCCAAGATTCGGCCTGGACTTTGACTACTCTCTGCCTGCCACGTGTGATGTTTACCTTGATGTGTATGACCCGGCTTGTCTGACTCTGCAAACCTGCACCAGCTTACCTGCATCCTCTGCTCTGCAAGCTGCATACGCTGACCTGCATCCTTTGCAATGCAAACCTGCACCTGCTGACCTGCATCCCTGCTCTGCAAACCTGCACCTGCTGACCTGCATCCCTGCTCTGCAAACCTGCACCTGCTGACCTGCATCCCTGCTCTGCAAACCGGCACCTGCTGACCTGCATCATCTGCTCTGCAAGCTGAACCTGCTGACCTGCATCCGCTGCTTCCGGAACCAGCCGTTCCAGTCTCCACTCGGCTCCACCACTCCAAGCAGAGAGGATCAGACAGGCACCCTTACCTCACCGTGCTCTTACCACCACTGTCCCCACTCCAGTGGTCTCCGAGCCGGGGTTGTACGGGAGGTCCCTCTCCGCACGTCAGGCTCACACCTAAGGTACGTTACAGTATCAAACCGCCATGCCTGAGCCTGCAGGAGATACCTTGCCTATGGACAATGTCTATCAACACCTTACAGCTCTCACTCAGATCGTGAAGTCTCTGCAGGGCAGCCATGTTCGAATGGATAAGCAGACACAAACTCAAGCCACCTCTGCAGATTCACCTTCAACCCCAACTTCCTCTATTGGAATGTTACCATCTCCTGAGCCCAGGGTCCCTGTTCCTGAGAAGTTTTTCGGGGATCGGAGTAAATTCCGTGCGTTTCGCAACGCATGTGAACTTTACTTTTTGTTGCTACCTCTGACTTTTTCATCTGAAGCCACCAAGGTGGGCTTCGTTATCGCTTTGCTGCAGGGGGAACCTCAAGCTTGGGCCCATCACCTACTTGAAGTCCGCCATGTAGTTCTAGACTCTCTGCCCTCTTTTCTTGATGCCATGGCCCGACTTTATGACGATCCACAGCGGACTTCTACTGCCGAGGCTGCTCTCCATGCGCTCCAGCAAGGCCGCCGAGCGGTCGAGGACTATGTGACTGATTTCAGACGCTGGAGCGCGGATACCCAGTGGAATGAGGCGGCTCTGCGGCATCAGTTCCGTCTTGGTCTCTCTGAAAGCCTGAAGGATGAGTTAGCACGGGTCGGTGTTCCTGATGTTCTAGAAACTTTAATTAATTTGTCTATCCAGATAGACCGACGACTCCGGGAGCGCAGAGCAGAAAGGTCTACCCAACAGCTCCGCCCAGCTTGGATGCTACCCCGGATACGAGCCCCTGTGTACCCTGCCAGTGCCAGTACGGTTCCAACTGAACCCTCACCCCTCAACCAGACCATCAAGCCAGGGCAGCTTGGACTAATGAAACATTCCCTATCGGCCAAGGAACGACTTCGTCGGCTGCAGAATTATCTATGCCTGTATTGCGGTGAACCCGGTCATTATGTCTCTTCTTGTCCTGCTAAGCTGCGCAAGGTCCTGGCTACCTCTTCTCCCAACTACTCACCTCCATCTACCAATGCTACTCACCTGGCTCTTCCTATCTCTTTCCAACTACCAGGGAGGACAATACCAGTAACTGCAATAATCGACTCAGGGGCATGTAGTTGTTTTGTCGATCTAGACTTTGCAGCACAACAACACATCCCACTCCAACCTAAGACTCAGGGACTTTCCATTTTCCTGGCAGATGGGTCTCGCATCAAGTCTGGAGTAGTGACCCAGGAGACCCCTCCTTTGCCTGTGATCACCTCCATGGACCATAAGGAACTATTGACTTTGGATGCTATTGCATCTCCCATGTTTCCAGTTATCCTGGGTCTACCCTGGCTTCAGGCACACAATCCACAGATTGATTGGGGAACCGGAAGTATTAAGTTCCAGTCACCATACTGTCAACGCCACTGCATGCTTCCATGTCCCAGCACCTTGGGGCCTCTGTTATGCCTGGATTCAGATCCAGAGATACAAGCTTCTGTACCCAAACAATATCATGAGTTCCTGGACGTCTTCAGCAAACGAGGGGCCGAAGTCCTCCCGCCTCATCGTCCTTACGATTGTCCAATCGAGCTTCTTCCCGGTGCTGAGATTCCTTTCGGACGGATCTTCCCCCTATCTGAACGGGAGCTTGAGGTACTGAAAGAATACGTTGATGAGAACCTTAAGAGGGGTTTCATCCATCCTTCCACTTCTCCAGCAGGGGCAGGAATCTTCTTTGTGGAGAAAAAAGACCATTCTCTTCGGCCCTGTGTAGATTACCGGGAATTAAATAAAATCACGGTCAAGAACCGGTACCCTCTGCCTCTGGTACCTGAACTTTTTCAAAGACTCAGGACTTCCTCTGTGTTTACCAAATTAGACCTGCGGGGGGCGTACAACCTGGTACGCATCCGAGCAGGGGATGAATGGAAGACTGCCTTTCGTACCAGGTTCGGCCATTACGAATACCTAGTAATGCCCTTCGGCCTATGTAACGCCCCTGCCACCTTTCAGCATCTAGTCAATGATGTTTTCAGAGACTGTCTGGACATTTATGTAGTTGTCTAACTTGATGATATTTTGATTTTTTCCTCCTCTCTTGAGCAGCACCGGAAACATTTCAAGAGTGTACTCTGTCGTCTCCGCCAGCATGGACTGTACGCAAAACCAGAAAAGTGTGAATTCGAGCGACGGAGTATCCAGTTCCTTGGCCTAGTGATCTCTACAGAGGGATTCAAGATGGACCCACAGAAGGTTGCAGCCATTCTGGATTGGCCTGCACCTTCAGATAAAAAGGGGGTGCAGCGCTTCGTTGGCTTTGCCAATTTTTATCGGAGGTTTATCAAGGGATTCTCTGCTATTATTTCCCCGATTACGCAGCTAACGAAGCAAAATGCTCGATTCCAGTGGACATCTGAAGCACAGGCTGCTTTCACAAACCTAAAAATACTTTTTACGTCTGCTCCTATCCTAAGTCATCCCGATCCTGCCCTACCGTATCTACTTGAGGTAGATGCCTCAGAGACAGCGGTTGGAGCTGTTATCTCCCAGCGCCAAGGTCTCAAGGACTTGATACACCCGGTAGCCTTCTTCTCCCGTAAGCTTACCCCATCCGAGAGGAATTATGATGTTGGAGACCGGGAGCTCCTGGCCATTAAATCTGCCCTTGAGGAGTGGAGGTACTTGTTGGAGGGAGCAGCGCATCCTATACTCATTTACACAGACCACAAGAACCTAGAGTATCTGAGAGCTGCCAAACGTCTGAGACCACGCCAGGCACGTTGGGCACTATTTTTCTCTAGGTTCTCGTTCCACATAACTTACCGGCCAGGCTCCAAGAACACCAAACCAGACGCTCTTTCCCGCATGTTTGATGATCCAAAAGTGGTGTCAGCTCCAGATACCATTCTATCGGAAGGCAACTTCTTACTTTTACAAACTAGCCTGATGTCTGTCTTGAAGCAAGCTTCTACAGGTGTGTCTGGTCCCTCTGAAATCACTCTGGTACCCAAGGACGGGTTACTTTGGAAGAATGACAAAATCTTTGTGCCAGAAGAAGTTCGAGTCACAGTGTTAAACTTGTGTCATGATCATCCCCTGGCAGGCCATTTCGGAATGCATAAAACCCTTGAACTGATTCAACGCACGTTTTGGTGGCCGGATTTTGAAAAAGACTGCAGGGAATATGTAGGTTCATGTGCCACCTGTATCCGTAGCAAGACCACTAGAAGCAAGGCCTGGGGTCTGCTCAGACCCTTACCAGTCCCTGACCGTCCCTGGAAAATGATTGCCATGGACTTCATAGTGGAACTCCCCCCGTCTGAAGGTTGCACAGCCATCTTTGTAGTGGTTGACCGTCTATCCAAGATGGCCCACTTCGTGCCTCTCAAAGGCACGCCCTCTGCCATGGAAACTGCCCAGGTCTTCATTAGGGAAGTAGTAAGGCTACATGGGGTCCCTGCGGACATCGTTTCGGATAGAGGGGTGCAGTTCACCTCTCGCTTTTGGAAGGCTTTGTGCAAGGTCCTGAAGATTGAGTTGTCCATGTCCTCGGCCTATCACCCCCAAACTAATGGGCAAACCGAAAGAACGAATCAGACGCTCGAACAGTACCTCAGATGCTTCACCACCTTCGTTCAAGACGACTGGGTAGCTTTACTACCATTGGCAGAGTTTGCCTTTAACAACGCCAGTCATTCGGCTACAGGTCAATCGCCATTTTTTGCCAACTACGGGTTTCACCCGACCTTCTTACCTGATCTCATCCCTGATTCAACAGTCCCAGCGGTCCAGAGTATTGTTGATTTCCTGACCCGTAACAGCAGGATATTGCAGGAAGCCATGACTAGGGCACAAGCAGCCAATAAAAGGATCTTTGACAGGAAAAGGAGAGGGGAATTATGCCTGCAACAGGGTGACCAAGTATGGTTATCGACCATCAACCTTAAGATGGCTTGCCCCGCGAGGAAACTGGCACCCAAGTTCATCGGTCCTTTCCCAGTAAAACGGAAATTAAACGAGGTCTCCTATGAACTTGCCTTACCGGAGTCATTGAAGATTCACCCAGTCTTTCACGTTTCCTTGCTGAAACCCGCAGTGCCCGACCCGTTCCCAGACAGGGGATCGGGACTACCAAAGCCTGTAATCATTGACGGTGATGAGGAGTTCGAGGTGGAGGCCGTCTTGGACTGCCGAAGAAGAGGGAACCAGCTTCAATTCCTGATCAAGTGGAAGGGGTACGGTCTGGAGGAGAACTCCTGGGAACCCCAACAGAACATTCACGCCCGAGAGTTAATCCAGGCTTTTTTTCGCAGTCACCCCCAGAAAAGAGCTCTATTGGGCACCCGGAGGTTGCCCTTAAGGAGGGGCACTGTCAGGGATGTGCTGGGCTTGAACCTGGGACCTCTTCTGTGTCTGGCATTGACTCTACCAGCGGAGCTATCTGAGATGCTGGACAGTTCCCTGCCTGATCTGCTGGATAACCTATCTGATCCATTAGACTACTCTGCTTGGTGTCTGATTACTGTTGAACTCTGAACCCCTTGCTCCTCCCATGTACTTCCTATAAAAGACATTCCAGAGATGTTGCCCCTTGCGGTTTGATCTGCTTCTGTTCCCTGAGTTCCTGATTCTGTGCTTGTATCCTGTTCCTGTGTTTGACCCGGCTTCCTGACCACGCTTCTGTCCCCAGTCCTGACCTCGGCTCATTTGACCCTGCTCAGTTATCTGCCAGTCTGCCTGTTGCCAAGATTCGGCCTGGACTTTGACTACTCTCTGCCTGCCACTTGTGATGTTTACCTTGATGTGTATGACCCGGCTTGTCTGACTCTGCAAACCTGCACCAGCTTACCTGCATCCTCTGCTCTGCAAGCTGCACACGCTGACCTGCATCCTTTGCAATGCAAACCTGCACCTGCTGACCTGCATCCCTGCTCTGCAAACCGGCACCTGCTGACCTGCATCCTCTGCTCTGCAAGCTGAACCTGCTGACCTGCATCTGCTGCTTCCGGAACCAGCCGTTCCAGTCTCCACTCGGCTCCACCACTCCAAGCAGTGAGGATCAGACAGGCACCCTTACCTCACTGTGCTCTTACCACCACTGTCCCCACTCCAGTGGTCTCCGAGCCGGGGTTGTACGGGAGGTCCCTCTCCGCACGTCAGGCTCACACCTAAGGTACATTACAGTTTCATTCCGGTGTAAGAAAATTGGTATTCTCAGATTGTTCTTGGCGTTTTAAGGCGGAAATCTACTCATATTTAATCCCATTCTTTCTTAAAAAAGATGGCACAATGGGTAAAAATGCGTGAAACAAATTTTGGAGCACACCCCTTGCATTTTTTGAAATGTTTAAAAATGTTTTAGGAAGGCAGAAAAGGTATTAAAATGGTTTCAAAAGCCCTCCACAATGATGAAACAATGAGTGAAATGGAAAATGGACAATTAAAATTTGTTTAAGACCAACTTCCTGTTTTGGTGACGTCACATTGATGACGTTTTTGACTTTTGGTGGTTTCACTTCTGATTTAAGAAAATGGGTACTCTTAGATTAATCTTTTCTTTTTAATGCTGAAACAACTCATATTCATCCCTCTGGTCATTCTTTCTTAAAAAAGATAACACAATGCATACAAAGGCATAAAATAAAAATTTCAGGTCACGCCATTTGCATTTTTCCAAATTTTGAAAAATGTCTCAGGAATGTAAAAAGAAATTAAAACGGGATCAAAAGCCCTCCACAATGATGAAACAATGAGTGAAATTGAAAATGGACAATGACAATTTGTTTAAGAGCCACTTCCTGTTTTGGTGATGTCACATTGATGATGTTTTTGACTTTTGGTGGTTTCACTTCCGGTTTAAGAAAATAGGTATTCTTAGGTTGTTCTTGGCGTTTTAAGGTGGAAATCTGCTTATATTTAATCCCTCTGGTCATTCTTTCTTAAAAAAAGATGGCAAAATAGGTAAAAATGTGTAAAACATACATTTTGGGGCACGCCCCTTGCATTTTTTGAAATTTTTAAAAATGTCCCAGGAAGGCAGAAAAGATATTAAAATGGGCTCAAAAGCCCTCCACAATGATGAAACAATGAGTGAAATGGAAAATAGACAATGAAAATTTGTTTAAGACCAACTTCCTGTTTTGGTGACGTCACATTGATGACGTTTTTGACTTTTGGTGGTTTCACGTCCAATTTAAGAAAATGGGTACTCTCAGATTGTTCTTGACGTTTTAAGGCGGAAATCTACTCATATTTAATCCCTCTGGTCATTCTTTCTTAAAAAAGATGGCACAATGCATACAAAGGCATAAAATAAAAATTTCAGGTCACGCCCTTTGCATTTTTCCAAATTTTGAAAAATGTCTTAGGAATGCAAAAAATACAGTAAAACAGGCTCAAAAGCCCTCCACAATGATGAAACAATGAGTGAAATGGAAAATGGACAATGAAAATTTGTTTAAGAGACACTTCCTGTTTTAGTGACGTCACATTGATGACATTTTTGACTTTTGGTGGTTTCATTCCGGTGTAAGAAAATGGGTATTCTCAGATTGTTCTTGGCGTTTTAAGGCGGAAATCTACTCATATTTAATCCCTCTGGTCATTCTTTCTTAAAAAAGATGGCACAATGGGTAAAAATGTGTGAAACTAATTTTGGAGCACACCCCTTGCATTTTTTGAAATTTTTAAAAATGTTTTAGGAAGGCAGAAAAGGTATTAAAATGGTTTCAAAAGCCCTCCACAATGATGAAACAATGAGTGAAATGGAAAATGGACAATGAAAATTTGTTTAAGACCAACTTCCTGTTTTGGTGACGTCACATTGATGACATTTTTGACTTTTGGTGGTTTCACTTCTGATTTAAGAAAATGGGTACTCTCAGATTAATCTTTTCTTTTGAATGCTGAAACAACTCATATTCATCCCTCTGGTCATTCTTTCTTAAAAAAGATGGCACAATGCATACAAAGGCATAAAATAAAAATTTCAGGTCACGCCCTTTGCATTTTTCCAAATTTTGAAAAATGTCTCAGGAATGCAGAAAAGACAGTAAAACAGACTCAAAAGCCCTCCACAATGATGAAACAATGAGTGAAATGGAAAATGGACAATGAAAATTTGTTTAAGAGACACTTCCTGTTTTAGTGACGTCACATTGATGACGTTTTTGACTTTTGGTGGTTTTAATCCGGTGTAAGAAAATGGGTATTCTCAGATTGTTCTTGGCGTTTTAAGGCGGAAATCTACTCATATTTAATCCCTCTGGTCATTCTTTCTTAAAAAAGATGGCACAATGGTTAAAACTGCGTGAAACAAATTTTGGAGCACACCCCTTGCATTTTTTGAAATTTTTAAAAATGTTTTAGGAAGGCAGAAAAGGTATTAAAATGGTCTCAAAAGCCCTCCACCATGATGAAACAATGAGTGAAATGGAAAATGGACAATGAAAATTTGTTTGAGTCACTTCCTATTTTGGTGACGTCACATTGATGATGTTTTTGACTTTTGGTGGTTTCACTTCTGATTTAAGAAAATGGGTACTCTCAGATTAATCTTTTCTTTTTAATGCTGAAACAACTTATATTCATCCCTCTGGTCATTCTTTCTTAAAAAAGATGGCACAATGCATACAAAGGCATAAAATAAAAATTTCCGGTCACGCCCTTTGCATTTTTCCAAATTTTGAAAAATGTCTCAAGAATGCAAAAAAGACCGTAAAACGGGCTCAAAAGCCCTCCACAATGATGAAACAATGAGTGAAATGGAAAATGGACAATGAAAATTTGTTTAAGACCAACTTCCTGTTTTGGTGACGTCACATTGATGACGTTTTTGACTTTTGGTGGTTTCACTTCCAATTTAAGAAAATGGGTACTCTCAGATTGTTCTTGGCGTTTTAAGGCGGAAATCTACTCATATTTAATCCCTCTGGTCATTCTTTCTTAAAAAAGATGGCACAATGCATACAAAGGCATAAAATAAAAATTTCAGGTCACGCCCTTTGCATTTTTCCAAATTTTGAAAAATGTCTCAGGAATGCAAAAAAGACAGTAAAACAGGCTCAAAAGCCCTGCACAATGATGAAACAATGAGTGAAATGGAAAATGGACAATGAAAATTTGTTTAAGAGACACTTCCTGTTTTAGTGACGTCACATTGATGATGTTTTTGACATTTGATGGTTTCACTTCCGATTTAAGAAAATGGGTACTCTCAGATTGTTCTTTTCTTTTTAATGCTGAAACAACTCATATTCATCCCTCTGGTCATTCTTTCTTAAAAAAGATGGCACAATGGGTAAAAATGTGTGAAACAAATTTTGGAGCACACCCCTTGCATTTTTTGAAATTTTTAAAAATGTTTTAGGAAGGCAGAAAAAGGTATTAAAATGGTTTCAAAAGCCCTCCACAATGATGAAACAATGAGTGAAATGGAAAATGGACAATTAAAATTTGTTTAAGACCAACTTCCTGTTTTGGTGACATCACATTGATGACGTTTTTGACTTTTGGTGGTTTCACTTCTGATTTAAGAAAATGGGTACTCTTAGATTAATCTTTTCTTTTTAATGCTGAAACAACTCATATTCATCCCTCTGGTCATTCTTTCTTAAAAAAGATGGCACAATGCATACAAAGGCATAAAATAAAAATTTCAGGTCACGCCCTTTGCATTTTTCCAAATTTTGAAAAATGTCTTAGGAATGAAAAAAAGACAGTAAAACAGGCTCAAAAGCCCTCCACAATGATGAAACAATGAGTGAAATGGAAAATGGACAATGAAAATTTGTTTAAGAGACACTTCCTGTTTTAGTGACGTCACATTGATGATGTTTTTGACTTTTGGTGGTTTCATTCCGGTGTAAGAAAATGGGTATTCTCAGATTGTTCTTGGCGTTTTAAGGCGGAAATCTACTCATATTTAATCCCTCTGGTCATTCTTTCTTAAAAAAGATGGCACAATGGGTAAAAATGTGTGAAACAAATTTTGGAGCACACCCCTTGCATTTTTTGAAATTTTTAAAAATGTTTTAGGAAGGCAGAAAAGGTATTAAAATGGTCTCAAAAGCCCTCCACCATGATGAAACAATGAGTGAAATGGAAAATGGACAATGAAAATTTGTTTGAGTCACTTCCTATTTTGGTGACGTCACATTGATGATGTTTTTGACTTTTGGTGGTTTCACTTCTGATTTAAGAAAATGGGTACTCTCAGATTAATCTTTTCTTTTTAATGCTGAAACAACTCATATTTAATCCCTCTGGTCATTCTTTCTTAAAAAAGATGGCACAATGCATACAAAGGCATAAAATAAAAATTTCAGGTCACGCCCTTTGCATTTTTCCAAATTTTGAAAAATGTCTCAGGAATGCAAAAAAGACAGTAAAACAGGCTCAAAAGCCCTTCACAATGATGAGACAATGAGTGAAATGGAAAATGGACAATGGAAATTTGTTTAAGAGACACTTACTGTTTTAGTGATGTCACATTGATGATGTTTTTGACATTTGGTGGTTTCACTTCCGATTTAAGAAAATGGGTACTCTCAGATTGTTCTTTTCTTTTTAATGCTGAAACAACTCATATTTTATCCCTCTGGTCATTCTTTCTTAAAAGGATGGCACAATGCATACAAAGGCATAAAATAAAAATTTCTGGCCACGCCCTTTACATTTTTCCAAATTTTGAAAAATGTCTCAGGAATGCAGAAAAGACAGTAAAACGGACTCAAAGCCCTCCACAATGATGAAACAATGAGTGAAATGGAAAATGGACAATGAAAATTTGTTTAAGAGACACTTCCTGTTTTAGTGACGTCACATTGATGACGTTTTTAACTTTTGGTGGTTTTAATCCGGTGTAAGAAAATGGGTATTCTCAGATTGTTCTTGGCGTTTTAAGGCGGAAATCTACTCATATTTAATCCCTCTGGTCATTCTTTCTTAAAAAAGATGGCACAATGCATACAAAGGCATAAAATAAAAATTTCCGGTCACGCCCTTTGCATTTTTCAAAATTTTGAAAAATGTCTCAGGAATGCAAAAAAGACAGTAAAACAGGCTCAAAAGCCCTCCACAATGATGAAACAATGAGTGAAATGGAAAATGGACAATGAAAATTTGTTTAAGAGACACTTCCTGTTTTAGTGACGTCACATTGATGACATTTTTGACTTTTGGTGGTTTCATTCCAGTGTAAGAAAATGGGTATTCTCAGATTGTTCTTGGCGTTTTAAGGTGGAAATCTACTCATATTTAATCCCTCTGGTCATTCTTTCTTAAAAAAGATGGCACAATGGGTAAAAATGTGTGAAACTAAAATTGGAGCACACCCCTTGCATTTTTTGAAATTTTTAAAAATGTTTTAGGAAGGCAGAAAAGGCATTAAAATGGTTTCAAAAGCCCTCCACAATGATGAAACAATGAGTGAAATGGAAAATGGACAATGAAAATTTGTTTAAGACCAACTTCCTGTTTTGGTGACGTCACATTGATGACATTTTTGACTTTTGGTGGTTTCACTTCTGATTTAAGAAAATGGGTACTCTCAGATTAATCTTTTCTTTTGAATGCTGAAACAACTCATATTCATCCCTCTGGTCATTCTTTCTTAAAAAAGATGGCACAATGCATACAAAGGCATAAAATAAAAATTTCCGGTCACACCCTTTGCATTTTTCCAAATTTTGAAAAATGTCTCAGGAATGCAAAAAAGACAGTAAAACAGGCTCAAAAGCCCTCCACAATGATGAAACAATGAGTGAAATGGAAAATGGACAATGAAAATTTGTTTAAGAGACACTTCCTGTTTTAGTGACGTCACATTGATGATGTTTTTGACTTTTGGTGGTTTCATTCCGGTGTAAGAAAATGGGTATTCTCAGATTGTTCTTGGCGTTTTAAGGCGGAAATCTACTCATATTTAATCCCTCTGGTCATTCTTTCTTAAAAAAGATGGCACAATGGGTAAAAATGTGTGAAACAAATTTTGGAGCACACCCCTTGCATTTTTTGAAATTTTTAAAAATGTTTTAGGAAGGCAGAAAAGGTATTAAAATGGTCTCAAAAGCCCTCCACCATGATGAAACAATGAGTGAAATGGAAAATGGACAATGAAAATTTGTTTGAGTCACTTCCTATTTTGGTGACGTCACATTGATGATGTTTTTGACTGTTGGTGGTTTCACTTCTGATTTAAGAAAATGGGTACTCTCAGATTAATCTTTTCTTTTTAATGCTGAAACAACTCATATTCATCCCTCTGGTCATTCTTTCTTAAAAAAGATGGCACAATGCATACAAAGGCATAAAATAAAAATTTCCGGTCACGCCCTTTGCATTTTTCTAAATTTTGAAAAATGTCTCAAGAATGCAAAAAAGACAGTAAAACAGGCTCAAAAGCCCTCCACAATGATGAAACAATGAGTGAAATGGAACATGGACAATGAAAATTTGTTTAAGACTAACTTCCTGTTTTGGTGACGTCACATTGATGACGTTTTTGACTTTTGGTGGTTTCACTTCCAATTTAAGAAAATGGGTACTCTCAGATTGTTCTTGCCGTTTTAAGGCGGAAATCTACTCATATTTAATTCCTCTGGTCATTCTTTCTTAAAAAAGATGGCACAATGCATACAAAGGCATAAAATAAAAATTTCAGGTCAAGCCCTTTGCATTTTTCCAAATTTTGAAAAATGTCTCAGGAATGCAAAAAAGACAGTAAAACAGGCTCAAAAGCCCTCCACAATGATGAGACAATGAGTGAAATGGAAAATGGACAATGAAAATTTGTTTAAGAGACACTTCCTGTTTTAGTGACGTCACATTGCTGATGTTTTTAACATTTGGTGGTTTCACTTCCGATTTAAGAAAATGGGTACTCTCAGATTGTTCTTTTCTTTTTAATGCTGAAACAACTCATATTTTAGCCCTCTGGTCATTCTTTCTTAAAAGGATGGCACAATGCATACAAAGGCATAAAATAAAAATTTCTGGTCGCGCCCTTTACATTTTTCCAAATTTTGAAAAATGTCTCAGGAATGCAGAAAAGACAGTAAAACGGACTCAAAAGCCCTCCACAATGATGAAACAATGAGTGAAATGGAAAATGGACAATGAAAATTTGTTTAAGAGACACTTCCTGTTTTAGTGACGTCACATTGATGACGTTTTTGACTTTTGGTGGTTT
The DNA here is from genome assembly GCA_029206835.1 of Rana muscosa. Classification (NCBI taxonomy): domain Eukaryota; kingdom Metazoa; phylum Chordata; class Amphibia; order Anura; family Ranidae; genus Rana; species Rana muscosa. The sequence goes on from JARGYO010001557.1 coordinate 426,774, forward strand.
TAATCCGGTGTAAGAAAATGGATATTCTCAGATTGTTCTTGGCGTTTTAAGGCGGAAATCTACTCATATTTAATCCCTCTGGTCATTCTTTCTTTAAAAAGATGGCACAATGCATACAAAGGCATAAAATAAAAATTTCCGGTCACGCCCTTTGCATTTTTCCAAATTTTGAAAAATGTCTCAGGAATGCAGAAAAGACAGTAAAACGGACTCAAAAGCCCTCCACAATGATGAAACAATGAGTGAAATGGAAAATGGACAATGACAATTTGTTTAAGAGACACTTCCTGTTTTAGTGAGGTCACATTGATGACATTTTTGACTTTTGGTGGTTTCATTCCGGTGTAAGAAAATGGGTATTCTCAGATTGTTCTTGGCGTTTTAAGGCGGAAATCTACTCATATTTAATCCCTCTGGTCATTCTTTCTTAAAAAAGATGGCACGATGGGTAAAAATGCGTGAAACAAATTTTGGAGCACACCCCTTGCATTTTTTGAAATTTTTAAAAAACATTTTAGGAAGGCAGAAAAGGTATTAAAATGGTTTCAAAAGCCCTCCACAATGATGAAACAATGAGTGAAATGGAAAATGGACAATGAAAATTTGTTTAAGACCAACTTCCTGTTTTGGTGACGTCACATTGATGACGTTTTTGACTTTTGGTGGTTTCACTTCTGATTTAAGAAAATGGGTACTCTTAGATTAATCTTTTCTTTTTAATGCTGAAACAATTCATATTCATCCCTCTGGTCATTCTTTCTTAAAAAAGATGGCACAATGCATACAAAGGCATAAAATAAAAATTTCAGGTCACGCCCTTTGCATTTTTCCAAGTTTTGAAAAATGTCTCAGGAATGCAAAAAAGACAGTAAAACGGGATCAAAAGCCCTCCACAATGATGAAACAATGAGTGAAATGGAAAATGGACAATGAAAATTTGTTTAAGAGACACTTCCTGTTTTAGTGACGTCACATTGATGATGTTTTTGACTTTTGGTGGTTTCATTCCGGTGTAAGAAAATAGGTATTCTTAGGTTGTTCTTGGCGTTTTAAGGTGGAAATCTGCTTATATTTAGTCCCTCTGGTCATTCTTTCTTAAAAAAGATGGCAAAATGGGTAAAAATTTGTAAAACATACATTTTGGGGCACGCCCCTTGCATTTTTTGAAATTTTAAAAAATGTCTCAGGAAGGCAGAAAAGATATTAAAATGGGCTCAAAAGCCCTCCACAATGATGAAACAATGAGTGAAATGGAAAATAGACAATTAAAATTTGTTTAAGACCAACTTCCTGTTTTGGTGACGTCACATTGATGACATTTTTGACTTTTGGTGGTTTCACTTCCAATTTAAGAAAATGGGTACTCTCAGATTGTTCTTGGCGTTTTAAGGCGGAAATCTACTCATATTTAATCCCTCTGGTCATTCTTTCTTAAAAAAGATGGCACAATGCATACAAAGGCATAAAATAAAAATTTCAGGTCACGCCCTTTGCATTTTTCCAAATTTTGAAAAATGTCTCAGGAATGCAAAAAAGACAGTAAAACAGGCGCAAAAGCCCTCCACAATGATGAAACAATGAGTGAAATGGAAAATGGACAATGAAAATTTGTTTAAGAGACACTTCCTGTTTTAGTGACGTCACATTGATGATGTTTTTGACTTTTGGTGGTTTCATTCCGGTGTAAGAAAATGGGTATTCTCAGATTGTTCTTGGCGTTTTAAGGCGGAAATCTACTCATATTTAATCCCTCTGGTCATTCTTTCTTAAAAAAGATGGCACAATGGTTAAAACTGCGTGAAACAAGTTTTGGAGCACACCCCTTGCATTTTTTGAAATTTTTAAAAATGTTTTAGGAAAGCAGAAAAGGTATTAAAATGGTCTCAAAAGCCCTCCACCATGATGAAACAATGAGTGAAATGGAAAATGGACAATGAAAATTTGTTTGAGTCACTTCCTATTTTGGTGACGTCACATTGATGATGTTTTTGACTTTTGGTGGTTTCACTTCTGATTTAAGAAAATGGGTACTCTCAGATTAATCTTTTCTTTTTAATGCTGAAACAACTTATATTCATCCCTCTGGTCATTCTTTCTTAAAAAAGATGGCACAATGCATACAAAGGCATAAAATAAAAATTTCCGGTCACGCCATTTGCATTTTTCCAAATTTTGAAAAATGTCTCAAGAATGCAAAAAAGACCGTAAAACGGGCTCAAAAGCCCTCCACAATGATGAAACAATGAGTGAAATGGAAAATGGACAATGAAAAATTGTTTAAGACCAACTTCCTGTTTTGGTGACATCACATTGATGACGTTTTTGACTTTTGGTGGTTTCACTTCCAATTTAAGAAAATGGGCACTCTCAGATTGTTCTTGGCGTTTTAAGGCGGAAATCTACTCATATTTAATCCCTCTGGTCATTCTTTCTTAAAAAAGATGGCACAATGCATACAAAGGCATAAAATAAAAATTTCAGGTCACGCCCTTTGCATTTTTCCAAATTTTGAAAAATGTCTCAGGAATGCAAAAAAGACAGTAAAACAGGCTCAAAAGCCCTGCACAATGATGAAACAATGAGTGAAATGGAAAATGGACAATGAAAATTTGTTTAAGAGACAGTTCCTGTTTTAGTGACGTCACATTGATGATGTTTTTGACATTTGGTGGTTTCACTTCCGATTTAAGAAAATGGGTACTCTCAGATTGTTCTTTTCTTTTTAATGCTGAAACAACTCATATTTTATCCCTCTGGTCATTCTTTCTTAAAAGGATGGCACAATGCATACAAAGGCATAAAATAAAAATTTCTGGCCACGCCCTTTACATTTTTCCAAATTTTGAAAAATGTCTCAGGAATGCAGAAAAGACAGTAAAACGGACTCAAAGCCCTCCACAATGATGAAACAATGAGTGAAATGGAAAATGGACAATGAAAATTTGTTTAAGAGACACTTCCTGTTTTAGTGACGTCACATTGATGACATTTTTAACTTTTGGTGGTTTTAATCCGGTGTAAGAAAATGGGTATTCTCAGATTGTTCTTGGCGTTTTAAGGCGGAAATCTACTCATATTTAATCCCTCTGGTCATTATTTCTTAAAAAAGATGGCACAATGCATACAAAGGCATAAAATAAAAATTTCCGGTCATGCCCTTTGCATTTTTCCAAATTTTGAAAAATGTCTCAGGAATGCAAAAAAGACAGTAAAACAGGCTCAAAAGCCCTCCACAATGATGAAACAATGAGTGAAATGGAAAATGGACAATGAAAATTTGTTTAAGAGACACTTCCTGTTTTAGTGACGTCACATTGTTGACATTTTTGACTTTTGGTGGTTTCATTCCGGTGTAAGAAAATGGGTATTCTCAGATTGTTCTTGGCATTTTAAGGCGGAAATCTACTCATATTTAATCCCTCTGGTCATTCTTTCTTAAAAAAGATGGCACAATGGGTAAAAATGTGTGAAACAAATTTTGGAGCACACCCCTTGCATTTTTTGAAATTTTTAAAAATGTTTTAGGAAGGCAGAAAAGGTATTAAAATGGTCTCAAAAGCCCTCCACCATGATGAAACAATGAGTGAAATGGAAAATGGACAATGAAAATTTGTTTGAGTCACTTCCTATTTTGGTGACATCACATTGATGATGTTTTTGACTTTTGGTGGTTTCACTTCTGATTTAAGAAAATGGGTACTCTCAGATTAATCTTTTCTTTTTAATGCTGAAACAACTCATATTTAATCCCTCTGGTCATTCTTTCTTAAAAAAGATGGCACAATGCATACAAAGGCATAAAATAAAATTTTCTGGTCGCGCCCTTTACATTTTTCCAAATTTTGAAAAATGTCTCAGGAATGCAGAAAAGACAGTAAAACGGACTCAAAAGCCCTCCACAATGATGAAACAATGAGTGAAATGGAAAATGGACAATGAAAATTTGTTTAAGAGACACTTCCTGTTTTAGTGACGTCACATTGATGATGTTTTTGACTTTTGGTGGTTTTAATCCGGTGTAAGAAAATGGGTATTCTCAGATTGTTCTTGGCGTTTTAAGGCGGAAATCTACTCATATTTAATCCCTCTGGTCATTCTTTCTTAAAAAAGATGGCACAATGCATACAAAGGCATAAAATAAAAATTTCCGGTCACGCCCTTTGCATTTTTCAAAATTTTGAAAAATGTCTCAGGAATGCAAAAAAGACAGTAAAACGGGCTCAAAAGCCCTCCACAATGATGAAACAATGAGTGAAATGGAAAATGGACAATGAAAATTTGTTTAAGAGACACGTCCTGTTCTAGTGAGGTCACATTGATGACATTTTTGACTTTTGGTGGTTTCATTCCGGTGTAAGAAAATGGGTATTCTCAGATTGTTCTTGGCGTTTTAAGGTGGAAATCTACTCATATTTAATCCCTCTGGTCATTCTTTCTTAAAAAAGATGGCACAATGGGTAAAAATGCGTGAAACAAATTTTGGAGCACACCCCTTGCATTTTTTGAAATTTTTAAAAATGTTTTAGGAAGGCAGAAAAGGTATTAAAATGGTTTCAAAAGCCCTCCACAATGATGAAACAATGAGTGAAATGGAAAATGGACAATGAAAATTTGTTTGAGACACTTCCTGTTTTAGTGATGTCACATTGATGACATTTTTGACTTTTGGTGGTTTCACTTCTGATTTAAGAAAATGGGTACTCTCAGATTAATCTTTTCTTTTGAATGCTGAAACAACTCATATTCATCCCTCTGGTCATTCTTTCTTAAAAAAGATGGCACAATGCATACAAAGGCATAAAATAAAAATTTCCGGTCACACCCTTTGCATTTTTCCAAATTTTGAAAAATGTCTCAGGAATGCAAAAAAGACAGTAAAACAGGCTCAAAAGCCCTCCACAATGATGAAACAATGAGTGAAATGGAAAATGGACAATGAAAATTTGTTTAAGAGACACTTCCTGTTTTAGTGACGTCACATTGATGATGTTTTTGACTTTTGGTGGTTTCATTCCGGTGTAAGAAAATGGGTATTCTGAGATTGTTCTTGGCGTTTTAAGGTGGAAATCTACTCATATTTAATCCCTCTGGTCATTCTTTCTTAAAAAAGATGGCACAATGCATACAAAGGCATAAAATAAAAATTTCAGGTCAAGCCCTTTGCATTTTTCCAAATTTTGAAAAATGTCTCAGGAATGCAAAAAAGACAGTAAAACAGGCTCAAAAGCCCTCCACAATGATGAGACAATGAGTGAAATGGAAAATGGACAATGAAAATTTGTTTAAGAGACACTTCCTGTTTTAGTGACGTCACATTGATGATGTTTTTGACATTTGGTGGTTTCACTTCCGATTTAAGAAAATGGGTACTCTCAGATTGTTCTTTTCTTTTTAATGCTGAAACAACTCATATTTTAGCCCTCTGGTCATTCTTTCTTAAAAGGATGGCACAATGCATACAAAGGCATAAAATAAAAATTTCTGGTCGCGCCCTTTACATTTTTCCAAATTTTGAAAAATGTCTCAGGAATGCAGAAAAGACAGTAAAACGGACTCAAAAGCCTTCCACAATGATGAAACAATGAGTGAAATGGAAAATGGACAATGAAAATTTGTCTAAGAGACACTTCCTGTTTTATTGACGTCACATTGATGACGTTTTTGACTTTTGGTGGTTTTAATCCGGTGTAAGAAAATGGGTATTCTCAGATTGTTCTTGGCGTTTTAAGGCGGAAATCTACTCATATTTAATCCCTCTGATCATTCTTTCTTAAAAAAGATGGCACAATGCATACAAAGGCATAAAATAAAAATTTCCGGTCACGCCCTATGCATTTTTCCAAATTTTGAAAAATGTCTCAGGAATGCAAAAAAGACAGTAAAACAGGCTCAAAAGCCCTCCACAATGATGAAACAATGAGTGAAATGGAAAATGGACAATGAAAATTTGTTTAAGAGACACTTCCTGTTTTAGTGAGGTCACATTGATGATGTTTTTGACTTTTGGTGGTTTCATTCCGGTGTAAGAAAATGGGTATTCTCAGATTGTTCTTGGCGTTTTAAGGCGGAAATCTACTCATATTTAATCCCTCTGGTCATCCTTTCTTAAAAAAGATGGCACAATGGGTAAAAATGCGTGAAACTAATTTTGGAGCACACCCCTTGCATTTTTTGAAATTTTTAAAAATGTTTTAGGAAGGCAGAAAAGGTATTAAAATGGTTTCAAAAGCCCTCCACAATGATGAAACAACGAGTGAAATGGAAAATGGACAATGAAAATTTGTTTAAGACCAACTTCCTGTTTTGGTGACGTCACATTGATGACATTTTTGACTTTTGGTGGTTTCACTTCTGATTTAAGAAAATGGGTACTCTTAGATTAATCTTTTCTTTTTAATGCTGAAACAACTCATATTCATCCCTCTGGTCATTCTTTCTTAAAAAAGATGGCACAATGCATACAAAGGCATAAAATAAAAATTTCAGGTCACGCCCTTTGCATTTTTCCAAATTTTGAAAAATGTCTCAGGAATGCAAAAAAGACAGTAAAACGGGATCAAAAGCCCTCCACAATGATGAAACAATGAGTGAAATGGAAAATGGACAATGAAAATTTGTTTAAGAGCCACTTCCTGTTTTGGTGATGTCACATTGATGATGTTTTTGACTTTTGGTGGTTTCACTTCCGGTTTAAGAAAATAGGTATTCTTAGGTTGTTCTTGGCGTTTTAAGGTGGAAATCTTCTTATATTTAATCCCTCTGGTCATTCTTTCTTAAAAAAGATGGCAAAATAGGTAAAAATGTGTAAAACATACATTTTGGGGCACGCCCCTTGCATTTTTTGAAATTTTTAAAAATGTCTCAGGAAGGCAGAAAAGATATTAAAATGGGCTCAAAAGCCCTCCACAATGATGAAACAATGAGTGAAATGGAAAATAGACAATGAAAATTTGTTTAAGACCAACTTCCTGTTTTGGTGACGTCACATTAATGACATTTTTAACTTTTGGTGGTTTTAATCCGGTGTAAGAAAATGGGTATTCTCAGATTGTTCTTGGCGTTTTAAGGCGGAAATCTACTCATATTTAATCCCTCTGGTCATTCTTTCTTAAAAAAGATGGCACAATGCATACAAAGGCATAAAATAAAAATTTCCGGTCATGCCCTTTGCATTTTTCCAAATTTTGAAAAATGTCTCAGGAATGCAAAAAAGACAGTAAAACAGGCTCAAAAGCCCTCCACAATGATGAAACAATGAGTGAAATGGAAAATGGACAATGAAAATTTGTTTAAGAGACACTTCCTGTTTTAGTGACGTCACATTGATGACATTTTTGACATTTGGTGGTTTCATTCCGGTGTAAGAAAATGGGTATTCTCAGATTGTTCTTGGCATTTTAAGGCGGAAATCTACTCATATTTAATCCCTCTGGTCATTCTTTCTTAAAAAAGATGGCACAATGGGTAAAAATGTGTGAAACAAATTTTGGAGCACACCCCTTGCATTTTTTGAAATTTTTAAAAATGTTTTAGGAAGGCAGAAAAGGTATTAAAATGGTCTCAAAAGCCCTCCACCATGATGAAACAATGAGTGAAATGGAAAATGGACAATGAAAATTTGTTTGAGTCACTTCCTATTTTGGTGACGTCACATTGATGATGTTTTTGACTTTTGGTGGTTTCACTTCTGATTTAAGAAAATGGGTACTCTCAGATTAATCTTTTCTTTTTAATGCTGAAACAACTCATATTTAATCCCTCTGGTCATTCTTTCTTAAAAAAGATGGCACAATGCATACAAAGGCATAAAATAAAATTTTCTGGTCGCGCCCTTTACATTTTTCCAAATTTTGAAAAATGTCTCAGGAATGCAGAAAAGACAGTAAAACGGACTCAAAAGCCCTCCACAATGATGAAACAATGAGTGAAATGGAAAATGGACAATGAAAATTTGTTTAAGAGACACTTCCTGTTTTAGTGACGTCACATTGATGACGTTTTTGACTTTTGGTGGTTTTAATCCGGTGTAAGAAAATGGGTATTCTCAGATTGTTCTTGGCGTTTTAAGGCGGAAATCTACTCATATTTAATCCCTCTGGTCATTCTTTCTTAAAAAAGATGGCACAATGCATACAAAGGCATAAAATAAAAATTTCCGGTCACGCCCTTTGCATTTTTCAAAATTTTGAAAAATGTCTCAGGAATGCAAAAAAGACAGTAAAACGGGCTCAAAAACCCTCCACAATGATGAAACAATGAGTGAAATGGAAAATGGACAATGAAAATTTGTTTAAGAGACACGTCCTGTTTTAGTTAGGTCACATTGATGACATTTTTGACTTTTGGTGGTTTCATTCCGGTGTAAGAAAATGGGTACTCTCAGATTGCTCTTGGCGTTTTAAGGTGGAAATCTACTCATATTTAATCCCTCTGGTCATTCTTTCTTAAAAAAGATGGCACAATGGGTAAAAATGCGTGAAACAAATTTTGGAGCACACCCCTTGCATTTTTAGAAATTTTTAAAAATGTTTTAGGAAGGCAGAAAAGGTATTAAAATGGTTTCAAAAGCCCTCCACAATGATGAAACAATGAGTGAAATGGAAAATGGACAATGAAAATTTGTTTAAGACCAACTTCCTGTTTTGGTGACGTCACATTGATGACGTTTTTGACTTTTGGTGGTTTCACTTCTGATTTAAGAAAATGGGTACTCTTAGATTAATCTTTTCTTTTTAATGCTGAAACAATTCATATTCATCCCTCTGGTCATTCTTTCTTAAAAAAGATGGCACAATGCATACAAAGGCATAAAATAAAAATTTCAGGTCACGCCCTTTGCATTTTTCCAAATTTTGAAAAATGTCTCAGGAATGCAAAAAAGACAGTAAAACGGGATCAAAAGCCCTCCACAATGATGAAACAATGAGTGAAATGGAAAATGGACAATGAAAATTTGTTTAAGAGACACTTCCTGTTTTAGTGACGTCACATTGATGATGTTTTTGACTTTTGGTGGTTTCATTCCGGTGTAAGAAAATAGGTATTCTTAGGTTGTTCTTGGCGTTTTAAGGTGGAAATCTGCTTATATTTAGTCCCTCTGGTCATTCTTTCTTAAAAAAGATGGCAAAATAGGTAAAAATTTGTAAAACATACATTTTGGGGCACGCCCCTTGCATTTTTTGAAATTTTAAAAAATGTCTCAGGAAGGCAGAAAAGATATTAAAATGGGCTCAAAAGCCCTCCACAATGATGAAACAATGAGTGAAATGGAAAATAGACAATTAAAATTTGTTTAAGACCAACTTCCTGTTTTGGTGACGTCACATTGATGACATTTTTGACTTTTGGTGGTTTCACTTCCAATTTAAGAAAATGGGTACTCTCAGATTGTTCTTGGCGTTTTAAGGCGGAAATCTACTCATATTTAATCCCTCTGGTCATTCTTTCTTAAAAAAGATGGCACAATGCATACAAAGGCATAAAATAAAAATTTCAGGTCACGCCCTTTGCATTTTTCCAAATTTTGAAAAATGTCTCAGGAATGCAAAAAAGACAGTAAAACAGGCGCAAAAGCCCTCCACAATGATGAAACAATGAGTGAAATGGAAAATGGACAATGAAAATTTGTTTAAGAGACACTTCCTGTTTTAGTGACGTCACATTGATGATGTTTTTGACTTTTGGTGGTTTCATTCCGGTGTAAGAAAATGGGTATTCTCAGATTGTTCTTGGCGTTTTAAGGCGGAAATCTACTCATATTTAATCCCTCTGGTCATTCTTTCTTAAAAAAGATGGCACAATGGTTAAAACTGTGTGAAACAAATTTTGGAGCACACCCCTTGCATTTTTTGAAATTTTTAAAAATGTTTTAGGAAAGCAGAAAAGGTATTAAAATGGTCTCAAAAGCCCTCCACCATGATGAAACAATGAGTGAAATGGAAAATGGACAATGAAAATTTGTTTGAGTCACTTCCTATTTTGGTGACGTCACATTGATGATGTTTTTGACTTTTGGTGGTTTCACTTCTGATTTAAGAAAATGGGTACTCTCAGATTAATCTTTTCTTTTTAATGCTGAAACAACTTATATTCATCCCTCTGGTCATTCTTTCTTAAAAAAGATGGCACAATGCATACAAAGGCATAAAATAAAAATTTCCGGTCACGCCATTTGCATTTTTCCAAATTTTGAAAAATGTCTCAAGAATGCAAAAAAGACCGTAAAACTGGCTCAAAAGCCCTCCACAATGATGAAACAATGAGTGAAATGGAAAATGGACAATGAAAAATTGTTTAAGACCAACTTCCTGTTTTGGTGACATCACATTGATGACGTTTTTGACTTTTGGTGGTTTCACTTCCAATTTAAGAAAATGGGCACTCTCAGATTGTTCTTGGCGTTTTAAGGCGGAAATCTACTCATATTTAATCCCTCTGGTCATTCTTTCTTAAAAAAGATGGCACAATGCATACAAAGGCATAAAATAAAAATTTCAGGTCACGCCCTTTGCATTTTTCCAAATTTTGAAAAATGTCTCAGGAATGCAAAAAAGACAGTAAAACAGGCTCAAAAGCCCTGCACAATGATGAAACAATGAGTGAAATGGAAAATGGACAATGAAAATTTGTTTAAGAGACACTTCCTGTTTTAGTGATGTCACATTGATGATGTTTTTGACATTTGGTGGTTTCACTTCCGATTTAAGAAAATGGGTACTCTCAGATTGTTCTTTTCTTTTTAATGCTGAAACAACTCATATTTTATCCCTCTGGTCATTCTTTCTTAAAAGGATGGCACAATGCATACAAAGGCATAAAATAAAAATTTCTGGCCACGCCCTTTACATTTTTCCAAATTTTGAAAAATGTCTCAGGAATGCAGAAAAGACAGTAAAACGGACTCAAAGCCCTCCACAATGATGAAACAATGAGTGAAATGGAAAATGGACAATGAAAATTTGTTTAAGAGACACTTCCTGTTTTAGTGACGTCACATTGATGACATTTTTAACTTTTGGTGGTTTTAATCCGGTGTAAGAAAATGGGTATTCTCAGATTGTTCTTGGCGTTTTAAGGCGGAAATCTACTCATATTTAATCCCTCTGGTCATTATTTCTTAAAAAAGATGGCACAATGCATACAAAGGCATAAAATAAAAATTTCCGGTCATGCCCTTTGCATTTTTCCAAATTTTGAAAAATGTCTCAGGAATGCAAAAAAGACAGTAAAACAGGCTCAAAAGCCCTCCACAATGATGAAACAATGAGTGAAATGGAAAATGGACAATGAAAATTTGTTTAAGAGACACTTCCTGTTTTAGTGACGTCACATTGATGACATTTTTGACATTTGGTGGTTTCATTCCGGTGTAAGAAAATGGGTATTCTCAGATTGTTCTTGGCATTTTAAGGCAGAAATCTACTCATATTTAATCCCTCTGGTCATTCTTTCTTAAAAAAGATGGCACAATGGGTAAAAATGTGTGAAACAAATTTTGGAGCACACCCCTTGCATTTTTTGAAATTTTTAAAAATGTTTTAGGAAGGCAGAAAAGGTATTAAAATGGTCTCAAAAGCCCTCCACCATGATGAAACAATGAGTGAAATGGAAAATGGACAATGAAAATTTGTTTGAGTCACTTCCTATTTTGGTGACGTCACATTGATGATGTTTTTGACTTTTGGTGGTTTCACTTCTGATTTAAGAAAATGGGTACTCTCAGATTAATCTTTTCTTTTTAATGCTGAAACAACTCATATTTAATCCCTCTGGTCATTCTTTCTTAAAAAAGATGGCACAATGCATACAAAGGCATAAAATAAAATTTTCTGGTCGCGCCCTTTACATTTTTCCAAATTTTGAAAAATGTCTCAGGAATGCAGAAAAGACAGTAAAACGGACTCAAAAGCCCTCCACAATGATGAAACAATGAGTGAAATGGAAAATGGACAATGAAAATTTGTTTAAGAGACACTTCCTGTTTTAGTGACGTCACATTGATGACGTTTTTGACTTTTGGTGGTTTTAATCCGGTGTAAGAAAATGGGTATTCTCAGATTGTTCTTGGCATTTTAAGGCGGAAATCTACTCATATTTAATCCCTCTGGTCATTCTTTCTTAAAAAAGATGGCACAATGCATACAAAGGCATAAAATAAAAATTTCCGGTCACGCCCTTTGCATTTTTTCAAAATTTTGAAAAATGTCTCAGGAATGCAAAAAAGACAGTAAAACGGGCTCAAAAGCCCTCCACAATGATGAAACAATGAGTGAAATGGAAAATGGACAATGAAAATTTGTTTAAGAGACACGTCCTGTTTTAGTGAGGTCACATTGATGACATTTTTGACTTTTGGTGGTTTCATTCTGGTGTAAGAAAATGGGTATTCTCAGATTGTTCTTGGCGTTTTAAGGCGGAAATCTACTCATATTTAATCCCTCTGGTCATTCTTTCTTAAAAAAGATGGCACAATGGGTAAAAATGCGTGAAACAAATTTTGGAGCACACCCCTTGCATTTTTAGAAATTTTTAAAAATGTTTTAGGAAGGCAGAAAAGGTATTAAAATGGTTTCAAAAGCCCTCCACAATGATGAAACAATGAGTGAAATGGAAAATGGACAATGAAAATTTGTTTAAGAGACACTTCCTGTTTTAGTGATGTCACATTGATGACATTTTTGACTTTTGGTGGTTTCACTTCTGATTTAAGAAAATGGGTACTCTCAGATTAATCTTTTCTTTTGAATGCTGAAACAACTCATATTCATCCCTCTGGTCATTCTTTCTTAAAAAAGATGGCACAATGCATACAAAGGCATAAAATAAAAATTTCCGGTCACACCCTTTGCATTTTTCCAAATTTTGAAAAATGTCTCAGGAATGCAAAAAAGACAGTAAAACAGGCTCAAAAGCCCTCCACAATGATGAAACAATGAGTGAAATGGAAAATGGACAATGAAAATTTGTTTAAGAGACACTTCCTGTTTTAGTGACGTCACATTGATGATGTTTTTGACTTTTGGTGGTTTCATTCCGGCGTAAGAAAATGGGTATTCTGAGATTGTTCTTGGCGTTTTAAGGTGGAAATCTACTCATATTTAATCCCTCTGGTCATTCTTTCTTAAAAAAGATGGCACAATGCATACAAAGGCATAAAATAAAAATTTCAGGTCAAGCACTTTGCATTTTTCCAAATTTTGAAAAATGTCTCAGGAATGCAAAAAAGACAGTAAAACAGGCTCAAAAGCCCTCCACAATGATGAGACAATGAGTGAAATGGAAAATGGACAATGAAAATTTGTTTAAGAGACACTTCCTGTTTTAGTGACGTCACATTGATGATGTTTTTGACATTTGGTGGTTTCACTTCCGATTTAAGAAAATGGGCACTCTCAGATTGTTCTTGGCGTTTTAAGGCGGAAATCTACTCATATTTAATCCCTCTGGTCATTCTTTCTTAAAAAAGATGGCACAATGCATACAAAGGCATAAAATAAAAATTTCAGGTCACGCCCTTTGCATTTTTCCAAATTTTGAAAAATGTCTCAGGAATGCAAAAAAGACAGTAAAACAGGCTCAAAAGCCCTGCACAATGATGAAACAATGAGTGAAATGGAAAATGGACAATGAAAATGTGTTTAAGAGACACTTCCTGTTTTAGTGACGTCACATTGATGATGTTTTTGACATTTGGTGGTTTCACTTCCGATTTAAGAAAATGGGTACTCTCAGATTGTTCTTTTCTTTTTAATGCTGAAACAACTCATATTTTATCCCTCTGGTCATTCTTTCTTAAAAGGATGGCACAATGCATACAAAGGCATAAAATAAAAATTTCTGGCCACGCCCTTTACATTTTTCCAAATTTTGAAAAATGTCTCAGGAATGCAGAAAAGACAGTAAAACGGACTCAAAGCCCTCCACAATGATGAAACAATGAGTGAAATGGAAAATGGACAATGAAAATTTGTTTAAGAGACACTTCCTGTTTTAGTGACGTCACATTGATGACATTTTTAACTTTTGGTGGTTTTAATCCGGTGTAAGAAAATGGGTATTCTCAGATTGTTCTTGGCGTTTTAAGGCGGAAATCTACTCATATTTAATCCCTCTGGTCATTATTTCTTAAAAAAGATGGCACAATGCATACAAAGGCATAAAATAAAAATTTCCGGTCATGCCCTTTGCATTTTTCCAAATTTTGAAAAATGTCTCAGGAATGCAAAAAAGACAGTAAAACAGGCTCAAAAGCCCTCCACAATGATGAAACAATGAGTGAAATGGAAAATGAACAATGAAAATTTGTTTAAGAGACACTTCCTGTTTTAGTGACGTCACATTGATGACATTTTTGACATTTGGTGGTTTCATTCCGGTGTAAGAAAATGGGTATTCTCAGATTGTTCTTGGCATTTTAAGGCGGAAATCTACTCATATTTAATCCCTCTGGTCATTCTTTCTTAAAAAAGATGGCACAATGGGTAAAAATGTGTGAAACAAATTTTGGAGCACACCCCTTGCATTTTTTGAAATTTTTAAAAATGTTTTAGGAAGGCAGAAAAGGTATTAAAATGGTCTCAAAAGCCCTCCACCATGATGAAACAATGAGTGAAATGGAAAATGGACAATGAAAATTTGTTTGAGTCACTTCCTATTTTGGTGATGTCACATTGATGATGTTTTTGACTTTTGGTGGTTTCACTTCTGATTTAAGAAAATGGGTACTCTCAGATTAATCTTTTCTTTTTAATGCTGAAACAACTCATATTTAATCCCTCTGGTCATTCTTTCTTAAAAAAGATGGCACAATGCATACAAAGGCATAAAATAAAATTTTCTGGTCGCGCCCTTTACATTTTTCCAAATTTTGAAAAATGTCTCAGGAATGCAGAAAAGACAGTAAAACGGACTCAAAAGCCCTCCACAATGATGAAACAATGAGTGAAATGGAAAATGGACAATGAAAATTTGTTTAAGAGACACTTCCTGTTTTAGTGACGTCACATTGATGACGTTTTTGACTTTTGGTGGTTTTAATCCGGTGTAAGAAAATGGGTATTCTCAGATTGTTTTGGCGTTTTAAGGCGGAAATCTACTCATATTTAATCCCTCTGGTCATTCTTTCTTAAAAAAGATGGCACAATGCATACAAAGGCATAAAATAAAAATTTCCGGTCACGCCCTTTGCATTTTTTCAAAATTTTGAAAAATGTCTCAGGAATGCAAAAAAGACAGTTAAACGGGCTCAAAAGCCCTCCACAATGATGAAACAATGAGTGAAATGGAAAATGGACAATGAAAATTTGTTTAAGAGACACGTCCTGTTTTAGTGAGGTCACATTGATGACATTTTTGACTTTTGGTGGTTTCATTCCGGTGTAAGAAAATGGGTATTCTCAGATTGTTCTTGGCGTTTTAAGGCGGAAATCTACTCATATTTAATCCCTCTGGTCATTCTTTCTTAAAAAAGATGGCACAATGCATACAAAGGCATAAAATAAAAATTTCAGGTCACGCCCTTTGCATTTTTCCAAATTTTGAAAAATGTCTCAGGAATGCAAAAAAGACAGTAAAACAGGCTCAAAAGCCCTGCACAATGATGAAACAATGAGTGAAATGGAAAATGGACAATGAAAATTTGTTTAAGAGACACTTCCTGTTTTAGTGACGTCACATTGATGATGTTTTTGACATTTGGTGGTTTCACTTCCGATTTAAGAAAATGGGTACTCTCAGATTGTTCTTTTCTTTTTAATGCTGAAACAACTCATATTTTATCCCTCTGGTCATTCTTTCTTAAAAGGATGGCACAATGCATACAAAGGCATAAAATAAAAATTTCTGGCCACGCCCTTTACATTTTTCCAAATTTAGAAAAATGTCTCAGGAATGCAGAAAAGACAGTAAAACGGACTCAAAGCCCTCCACAATGATGAAACAATGAGTGAAATGGAAAATGGACAATGAAAATTTGTTTAAGAGACACTTCCTGTTTTAGTGACGTCACATTGATGACATTTTTAACTTTTGGTGGTTTTAATCCGGTGTAAGAAAATGGGTATTCTCAGATTGTTCTTGGCGTTTTAAGGCGGAAATCTACTCATATTTAATCCCTCTGGTCATTATTTCTTAAAAAAGATGGCACAATGCATACAAAGGCATAAAATAAAAATTTCCGGTCATGCCCTTTGCATTTTTCCAAATTTTGAAAAATGTCTCAGGAATGCAAAAAAGACAGTAAAACAGGCTCAAAAGCCCTCCACAATGATGAAACAATGAGTGAAATGGAAAATGGACAATGAAAATTTGTTTAAGAGACACTTCCTGTTTTAGTGACGTCACATTGATGACATTTTTGACATTTGGTGGTTTCATTCCGGTGTAAGAAAATGGGTATTCTCAGATTGTTCTTGGCATTTTAAGGCGGAAATCTACTCATATTTAATCCCTCTGGTCATTCTTTCTTAAAAAAGATGGCACAATGGGTAAAAATGTGTGAAACAAATTTTGGAGCACACCCCTTGCATTTTTTGAAATTTTTAAAAATGTTTTAGGAAGGCAGAAAAGGTATTAAAATGGTCTCAAAAGCCCTCCACCATGATGAAACAATGAGTGAAATGGAAAATGGACAATGAAAATTTGTTTGAGTCACTTCCTATTTTGGTGACGTCACATTGATGATGTTTTTGACTTTTGGTGGTTTCACTTCTGATTTAAGAAAATGGGTACTCTCAGATTAATCTTTTCTTTTTAATGCTGAAACAACTCATATTTAATCCCTCTGGTCATTCTTTCTTAAAAAAGATGGCACAATGCATACAAAGGCATAAAATAAAATTTTCTGGTCGCGCCCTTTACATTTTTCCAAATTTTGAAAAATGTCTCAGGAATGCAGAAAAGACAGTAAAACGGACTCAAAAGCCCTCCACAATGATGAAACAATGAGTGAAATGGAAAATGGACAATGAAAATTTGTTTAAGAGACACTTCCTGTTTTAGTGACGTCACATTGATGACGTTTTTGACTTTTGGTGGTTTTAATCCGGTGTAAGAAAATGGGTATTCTCAGATTGTTCTTGGCGTTTTAAGGCGGAAATCTACTCATATTTAATCCCTCTGGTCATTCTTTCTTAAAAAAGATGGCACAATGCATACAAAGGCATAAAATAAAAATTTCCGGTCACGCCCTTTGCATTTTTTCAAAATTTTGAAAAATGTCTCAGGAATGCAAAAAAGACAGTAAAACGGGCTCAAAAGCCCTCCACAATGATGAAACAATGAGTGAAATGGAAAATGGACAATGAAAATTTGTTTAAGAGACACGTCCTGTTTTAGTGAGGTCACATTGATGACATTTTTGACTTTTGGTGGTTTCATTCCGGTGTAAGAAAATGGGTATTCTCAGATTGTTCTTGGCGTTTTAAGGCGGAAATCTACTCATATTTAATCCCTCTGGTCATTCTTTCTTAAAAAAGATGGCACAATGGGTAAAAATGCGTGAAACAAATTTTGGAGCACACCCCTTGCATTTTTAGAAATTTTTAAAAATGTTTTAGGAAGGCAGAAAAGGTATTAAAATGGTTTCAAAAGCCCTCCACAATGATGAAACAATGAGTGAAATGGAAAATGGACAATGAAAATTTGTTTAAGAGACACTTCCTGTTTTAGTGATGTCACATTGATGACATTTTTGACTTTTGGTGGTTTCACTTCTGATTTAAGAAAATGGGTACTCTCAGATTAATCTTTTCTTTTGAATGCTGAAACAACTCATATTCATCCCTCTGGTCATTCTTTCTTAAAAAAGATGGCACAATGCATACAAAGGCATAAAATAAAAATTTCCGGTCACACCCTTTGCATTTTTCCAAATTTTGAAAAATGTCTCAGGAATGCAAAAAAGACAGTAAAACAGGCTCAAAAGCCCTCCACAATGATGAAACAATGAGTGAAATGGAAAATGGACAATGAAAATTTGTTTAAGAGACACTTCCTGTTTTAGTGACGTCACATTGATGATGTTTTTGACTTTTGGTGGTTTCATTCCGGTGTAAGAAAATGGGTATTCTGAGATTGTTCTTGGCGTTTTAAGGTGGAAATCTACTCATATTTAATCCCTCTGGTCATTCTTTCTTAAAAAAGATGGCACAATGCATACAAAGGCATAAAATAAAAATTTCAGGTCAAGCACTTTGCATTTTTCCAAATTTTGAAAAATGTCTCAGGAATGCAAAAAAGACAGTAAAACAGGCTCAAAAGCCCTCCACAATGATGAGACAATGAGTGAAATGGAAAATGGACAATGAAAATTTGTTTAAGAGACACTTCCTGTTTTAGTGACGTCACATTGATGATGTTTTTGACATTTGGTGGTTTCACTTCCGATTTAAGAAAATGGGCACTCTCAGATTGTTCTTGGCGTTTTAAGGCGGAAATCTACTCATATTTAATCCCTCTGGTCATTCTTTCTTAAAAAAGATGGCACAATGCATACAAAGGCATAAAATAAAAATTTCAGGTCACGCCCTTTGCATTTTTCCAAATTTTGAAAAATGTCTCAGGAATGCAAAAAAGACAGTAAAACAGGCTCAAAAGCCCTGCACAATGATGAAACAATGAGTGAAATGGAAAATGGACAATGAAAATTTGTTTAAGAGACACTTCCTGTTTTAGTGACGTCACATTGATGATGTTTTTGACATTTGGTGGTTTCACTTCCGATTTAAGAAAATGGGTACTCTCAGATTGTTCTTTTCTTTTTAATGCTGAAACAACTCATATTTTATCCCTCTGGTCATTCTTTCTTAAAAGGATGGCACAATGCATACAAAGGCATAAAATAAAAATTTCTGGCCACGCCCTTTACATTTTTCCAAATTTTGAAAAATGTCTCAGGAATGCAGAAAAGACAGTAAAACGGACTCAAAGCCCTCCACAATGATGAAACAATGAGTGAAATGGAAAATGGACAATGAAAATTTGTTTAAGAGACACTTCCTGTTTTAGTGACGTCACATTGATGACATTTTTAACTTTTGGTGGTTTTAATCCGGTGTAAGAAAATGGGTATTCTCAGATTGTTCTTGGCGTTTTAAGGCGGAAATCTACTCATATTTAATCCCTCTGGTCATTATTTCTTAAAAAAGATGGCACAATGCATACAAAGGCATAAAATAAAAATTTCCGGTCATGCCCTTTGCATTTTTCCAAATTTTGAAAAATGTCTCAGGAATGCAAAAAAGACAGTAAAACAGGCTCAAAAGCCCTCCACAATGATGAAACAATGAGTGAAATGGAAAATGGACAATGAAAATTTGTTTAAGAGACACTTCCTGTTTTAGTGACGTCACATTGATGACATTTTTGACATTTGGTGGTTTCATTCCGGTGTAAGAAAATGGGTATTCTCAGATTGTTCTTGGCATTTTAAGGCGGAAATCTACTCATATTTAATCCCTCTGGTCATTCTTTCTTAAAAAAGATGGCACAATGGGTAAAAATGTGTGAAACAAATTTTGGAGCACACCCCTTGCATTTTTTGAAATTTTTAAAAATGTTTTAGGAAGGCAGAAAAGGTATTAAAATGGTCTCAAAAGCCCTCCACCATGATGAAACAATGAGTGAAATGGAAAATGGACAATGAAAATTTGTTTGAGTCACTTCCTATTTTGGTGACGTCACATTGATGATGTTTTTGACTTTTGATGGTTTCACTTCTGATTTAAGAAAATGGGTACTCTCAGATTAATCTTTTCTTTTTAATGCTGAAACAACTCATATTTAATCCCTCTGGTCATTCTTTCTTAAAAAAGATGGCACAATGCATACAAAGGCATAAAATAAAATTTTCTGGTCGCGCCCTTTACATTTTTCCAAATTTTGAAAAATGTCTCAGGAATGCAGAAAAGACAGTAAAACGGACTCAAAAGCCCTCCACAATGATGAAACAATGAGTGAAATGGAAAATGGACAATGAAAATTTGTTTAAGAGACACTTCCTGTTTTAGTGACGTCACATTGATGACGTTTTTGACTTTTGGTGGTTTTAATCCGGTGTAAGAAAATGGGTATTCTCAGATTGTTCTTGGCGTTTTAAGGCGGAAATCTACTCATATTTAATCCCTCTGGTCATTCTTTCTTAAAAAAGATGGCACAATGCATACAAAGGCATAAAATAAAAATTTCCGGTCACGCCCTTTGCATTTTTTCAAAATTTTGAAAAATGTCTCAGGAATGCAAAAAAGACAGTAAAACGGGCTCAAAAGCCCTCCACAATGATGAAACAATGAGTGAAATGGAAAATGGACAATGAAAATTTGTTTAAGAGACACGTCCTGTTTTAGTGAGGTCACATTGATGACATTTTTGACTTTTGGTGGTTTCATTCCGGTGTAAGAAAATGGGTATTCTCAGATTGTTCTTGGCGTTTTAAGGCGGAAATCTACTCATATTTAATCCCTCTGGTCATTCTTTCTTAAAAAAGATGGCACAATGGGTAAAAATGCGTGAAACAAATTTTGGAGCACACCCCTTGCATTTTTAGAAATTTTTAAAAATGTTTTAGGAAGGCAGAAAAGGTATTAAAATGGTTTCAAAAGCCCTCCACAATGATGAAACAATGAGTGAAATGGAAAATGGACAATGAAAATTTGTTTAAGAGACACTTCCTGTTTTAGTGATGTCACATTGATGACATTTTTGACTTTTGGTGGTTTCACTTCTGATTTAAGAAAATGGGTACTCTCAGATTAATCTTTTCTTTTGAATGCTGAAACAACTCATATTCATCCCTCTGGTCATTCTTTCTTAAAAAAGATGGCACAATGCATACAAAGGCATAAAATAAAAATTTCCGGTCACACCCTTTGCATTTTTCCAAATTTTGAAAAATGTCTCAGGAATGCAAAAAAGACAGTAAAACAGGCCCAAAAGCCCTCCACAATGATGAAACAATGAGTGAAATGGAAAATGGACAATGAAAATTTGTTTAAGAGACACTTCCTGTTTTAGTGACGTCACATTGATGATGTTTTTGACTTTTGGTGGTTTCATTCCGGTGTAAGAAAATGGGTATTCTGAGATTGTTCTTGGCGTTTTAAGGTGGAAATCTACTCATATTTAATCCCTCTGGTCATTATTTCTTAAAAAAGATGGCACAATGCATACAAAGGCATAAAATAAAAATTTCAGGTCAAGCACTTTGCATTTTTCCAAATTTTGAAAAATGTCTCAGGAATGCAAAAAAGACAGTAAAACAGGCTCAAAAGCCCTCCACAATGATGAGACAATGAGTGAAATGGAAAATGGACAATGAAAATTTGTTTAAGAGACACTTCCTGTTTTAGTGACGTCACATTGATGATGTTTTTGACATTTGGTGGTTTCACTTCCGATTTAAAAAAATGGGTACTCTCAGATTGTTATTTTCTTTTTAATGCTGAAACAACTCATATTTTAGCCCTCTGGTCATTCTTTCTTAAAAGGATGGCACAATGCATACAAAGGCATAAAATAAAAATTTCTGGTCGCGCCCTTTACATTTTTCCAAATTTTGAAAAATGGCTCAGGAATGCAGAAAAGACAGTAAAACGGACTCAAAAGCCTTCCACAATGATGAAACAATGAGTGAAATGGAAAATGGACAATGAAAATTTGTCTAAGAGACACTTCCTGTTTTATTGACGTCACATTGATGACGTTTTTGACTTTTGGTGGTTTTAATCCGGTGTAAGAAAATGGGTATTCTCAGATTGTTCTTGGCGTTTTAAGGCGGAAATCTACTCATATTTAATCCCTCTGATCATTCTTTCTTAAAAAAGATGGCACAATGCATACAAAGGCATAAAATAAAAATTTCTGGTCACGCCCTATGCATTTTTCCAAATTTTGAAAAATGTCTCAGGAATGCAAAAAAGACAGTAAAACAGGCTCAAAAGCCCTCCACAATGATGAAACAATGAGTGAAATGGAAAATGGACAATGAAAATTTGTTTAAGAGACACTTCCTGTTTTAGTGAGGTCACATTGATGATGTTTTTGACTTTTGGTGGTTTCATTCCGGTGTAAGAAAATGGGTATTCTCAGATTGTTCTTGGCGTTTTAAGGCGGAAATCTACTCATATTTAATCCCTCTGGTCATTCTTTCTTAAAAAAGATGGCACAATGGGTAAAAATGCGTGAAACTAATTTTGGAGCACACCCCTTGCATTTTTTTAAATTTTTAAAAATGTTTTAGGAAGGCAGAAAAGGTATTAAAATGGTTTCAAAAGCCCTCCACAATGATGAAACAACGAGTGAAATGGAAAATGGACAATGAAAATTTGTTTAAGACCAACTTCCTGTTTTGGTGACGTCACATTGATGACATTTTTGACTTTTGGTGGTTTCACTTCTGATTTAAGAAAATGGGTACTCTTAGATTAATCTTTTCTTTTTAATGCTGAAACAACTCATATTCATCCCTCTGGTCATTCTTTCTTAAAAAAGATGGCACAATGCATACAAAGGCATAAAATAAAAATTTCAGGTCACGCCCTTTGCATTTTTCCAAATTTTGAAAAATGTCTCAGGAATGCAAAAAAGACAGTAAAACGGGATCAAAAGCCCTCCACAATGATGAAACAATAAGTGAGATGGAAAATGGACAATGAAAATTTGTTTAAGAGCCACTTCCTGTTTTGGTGATGTCACATTGATGATGTTTTTGACTTTTGGTGGTTTCACTTCCGGTTTAAGAAAATAGGTATTCTTAGGTTGTTCTTGGCGTTTTAAGGTGGAAATCTGCTTATATTTAATCCCTCTGGTCATTCTTTCTTAAAAAAGATGGCAAAATAGGTAAAAATGTGTAAAACATACATTTTGGGGCACGCCCCTTGCATTTTTTGAAATTTTTAAAAATGTCTCAGGAAGGCAGAAAAGATATTAAAATGGGCTCAAAAGCCCTCCACAATGATGAAACAATGAGTGAAATGGAAAATAGACAATGAAAATTTGTTTAAGACCAACTTCCTGTTTTGGTGACGTCACATTGATGACATTTTTAACTTTTGGTGGTTTTAATCCGGTGTAAGAAAATGGGTATTCTCAGATTGTTCTTGGCGTTTTAAGGCGGAAATCTACTCATATTTAATCCCTCTGGTCATTCTTTCTTAAAAAAGATGGCACAATGCATACAAAGGCATAAAATAAAAATTTCCGGTCACGCCCTTTGCATTTTTTCAAAATTTTGAAAAATGTCTCAGGAATGCAAAAAAGACAGTAAAACGGGCTCAAAAACCCTCCACAATGATGAAACAATGAGTGAAATGGAAAATGGACAATGAAAATTTGTTTAAGAGACACGTCCTGTTTTAGTGAGGTCACATTGATGACATTTTTGAGTTTTGGTGGTTTCATTCCGGTGTAAGAAAATGGGTATTCTCAGATTGTTCTTGGCGTTTTAAGGCGGAAATCTACTCATATTTAATCCCTCTGGTCATTCTTTCTTAAAAAAGATGGCACAATGGGTAAAAATGCGTGAAACAAATTTTGGAGCACACCCCTTGCATTTTTAGAAATTTTTAAAAATGTTTTAGGAAGGCAGAAAAGGTATTAAAATGGTTTCAAAAGCCCTCCACAATGATGAAACAATGAGTGAAATGGAAAATGGACAATGAAAATTTGTTTAAGAGACACTTCCTGTTTTAGTGATGTCACATTGATGACATTTTTGACTTTTGGTGGTTTCACTTCTGATTTAAGAAAATGGGTACTCTCAGATTAATCTTTTCTTTTGAATGCTGAAACAACTCATATTCATCCCTCTGGTCATTCTTTCTTAAAAAAGATGGCACAATGCATACAAAGGCATAAAATAAAAATTTCAGGTCACGCCCTTTGCATTTTTCCAAATTTTGAAAAATGTCTCAGGAATGCAAAAAAGACAGTAAAACGGGATCAAAAGCCCTCCACAATGATGAAACAATGAGTGAAATGGAAAATGGACAATGAAAATTTGTTTAAGAGCCACTTCCTGTTTTGGTGATGTCACATTGATGATGTTTTTGACTTTTGGTGGTTTCACTTCCAGTTTAAGAAAATAGGTATTCTTAGGTTGTTCTTGGCGTTTTAAGGTGGAAATCTGCTTATATTTAATTCCTCTGGTCATTCTTTCTTAAAAAAGATGGCAAAATAGGTAAAAATGTGTAAAACATACATTTTGGGGCACGCCCCTTGCATTTTTTGAAATTTTTAAAAATGTCTCAGGAAGGCAGAAAAGATATTAAAATGGGCTCAAAAGCCCTCCACAATGATGAAACAATGAGTGAAATGGAAAATAGACAATGAAAATTTGTTTAAGACCAACCTTCTGTTTTGGTGACGTCACATTGATGATGTTTTTGACTTTTGGTGGTTTCACTTCCAATTTAAGAAAATGGGTACTCAGATTATTCTTGGCATTTTAAGGTGGAAATCTACTCATATTTAATCCCTCTGGTCATTCTTTCTTAAAAAAGATGGCACAATGCATACAAAGGCATAAAATAAAAATTTCAGGTCACGCCCTTTGCATTTTTCCAAATTTTGAAAAATGTCTCAGGAATGCAAAAAAGACAGTAAAACAGGCTCAAAAGCCCTCCACAATGATGAAACAATGAGTGAAATGGAAAATGGACAATGAAAGTACTTTTAAGAGACACTTCCTGTTTTAGTGACGTCACATTGATGACGTTTTGACTTTTGGTGGTTTCATTCCGGTGTAAAAAAATGGGTATTCTCAGATTGTTCTTGCCATTTTAAGGCGGAAATCTACTCATATTTAATCCCTCTGGTCATTCTTTCTTAAAAAAAGATGGCACAATGGGTAAAAATGTGTGAAACAAATTTTGGAGCACACCCCTTGCATTTTTGAAATTTTTAAAAATGTTTTAGGAAGGCAGAAAAGGTATTAAAATGGTCTCAAAAGCCCTCCACAATGATGAAACAATGAGTGAAATGGAAAATGGACAATGAAAATTTGTTTAAGACCAACTTCCTGTTTTGGTGACATCACATTGATGACGTTTTTGACTTTTGGTGGTTTCACTTCTGATTTAAGAAAATGGGTACTCTCAGATTAATCTTTTCTTTTTAATGCTGAAACAACTCATATTCATCCCTCTGGTCATTCTTTCTTAAAAAAGATGGCACAATGCATACAAAGGCATAAAATAAAAATTTCCGGTCACGCCCTTTGCATTTTTCCAAATTTTGAAAAATGTTTTAAGAATGCAAAAAAGACCGTAAAACGGGCTCAAAAGCCCTCCACAATGATGAAACAATGAGTGAAATGGAAAATGGACAATGAAAATTTGTTTAAGACCAACTTCCTGTTTTGGTGACGTCACATTGATGACGTTTTTGACTTTTGGTGGTTTCACTTCCAATTTAAGAAAATGGGTACTCTCAGATTGTTCTTGGCGTTTTAAGGCGGAAATCTACTCATATTTAATCCCTCTGGTCATTCTTTCTTAAAAAAGATGGCACAATGCATACAAAGGCATAAAATCAATATTTCAGGTTACGCCCTTTGCATTTTTCCAAATTTTGAAAAATGTCTCAGGAATGCAAAAAAGACAGTAAAACAGGCTCAAAAGCCCTGCACAATGATGAAACAATGAGTGAAATGGAAAATGGACAATGACAATTTGTTTAAGAGACACTTCCTGTTTTAGTGACGTCACATTGATGATGTTTTTGACATGTGGTGGTTTCACTTCCGATTTAAGAAAATGGGTACTCTCAGATTGTTCTTTTCTTTTTAATGCTGAAACAACTCATATTTCCTCCCGCTGGTCATTCTTTCTTAAAAAAGATGGCACAATGCATACAAAGGCATAAAATAAAAATTTCCGGTCACGCCCTTTGCATTTTTCCAAATTTTGAAAAATGTCTCAGGAATGCAAAAAAGACAGTAAAACAGGCTCAAAAGCCCTCCACAATGATGAAACAATGAGTGAAATGGAAAATGGACAATGCAAATTTGTTTAAGAGACACTTCCTGTTTTAGTGACGTCACATTGATGACATTTTTGACTTTTGGTGGTTTCATTCCGGTGTAAGAAAATTTGTATTCTCAGATTGTTCTTGGCGTTTTAAGGCGGAAATCTACTCATATTTAATCGCTCTGGTCATTCTTTCTTAAAAAAAGATGGCACAATGGGTAAAAATGCGTGAAACAAATTTTGGAGCACACCCCTTGCATTTTTTGAAATTTTTAAAAATGTTTTAGGAATGCAGAAAAGGTATTAAAATGGTTTCAAAAGCCCTCCACAATGATGAAACAATGAGTGAAATGGAAAATGGACAATTAAAATTTGTTTAAGACCAACTTCCTGTTTTGGTGACGTCACATTGATGACGTTTTTGACTTTTGGTGGTTTCACTTCTGATTTAAGAAAATGGGTACTCTTAGATTAATCTTTTCTTTTTAATGCTGAAACAACTCATATTCATCCCTCTGGTCATTCTTTCTTAAAAAAGATGGCACAATGCATACAAAGGCATAAAATAAAAATTTCAGGTCACGCCCTTTGCATTTTTCCAAATTTTGAAAAATGTCTCAGGAATGCAAAAAAGAAATTAAAACGGGATCAAAAGCCCTCCACAATGATGAAACAATGAGTGAAATGGAAAATGGACAATCAAAATTTGTTTAAGAGCCACTTCCTGTTTTGGTGACGTCACATTGATGATGTTTTTGACTTTTGGTGGTTTCACTTCCGGTTTAAGAAAATAGGTATTCTTAGGTTGTTCTTGGCATTTAAGGGGGAAATCTGCTTATATTTAATCCCTCTGGTCATTCTTTCTTAAAAAAAGATGGCAAAATAGGTAAAAATGTGTAAAACATACATTTTGGGGGCACGCCCCTTGCATTTTTTGAAATTTTTAAAAATGTCCCAGGAAGGCAGAAAAGATATTAAAATGGGCTCAAAAGCCCTCCACAATGATGAAACAATGAGTGAAATGGAAAAAAGAAAATGAAAATTTGTTTAAGACCAACTTCCTGTTTTGGTGACGTCACATTGATGACGTTTTTGACTTTTGGTGGTTTCACTTCCAATTTAAGAAAATGGGTACTCTCAGATTGTTCTTGGCGTTTTAAGGCGGAAATCTACTCATATTTAATCCCTCTGGTCATTCTTTCTTAAAAAAGATGGCACAATGCATACAAAGGCATGAAATAAAAGTTTCAGGTCACGCCCTTTGCATTTTTCCAAATTTTGAAAAATGTCTCAGGAATGCAGAAAAGACAGTAAAACGGACTCAAAAGCCCTCCACAATGATGAAACAATGAGTGAAATGGAAAATGGACAATGAAAATTTGTTTAAGAGACACTTCCTGATTTATTGACATCACATTGATGACGTTTTTGACTTTTGGTGGTTTTAATCCGGTGTAAGAAAATTGGTATTCTCAGATTGTTCTTGGCGTTTTAAGGCGGAAATCTACTCATATTTAATCCCTCTGGTCATTCTTTCTTAAAAAAGATGGCACAATGCATACAAAGGCATAAAATAAACATTTCCGGTCAAGCCCTATGCATTTTTCCAAATTTTGAAAAATGTCTCAGGAATGCAAAAAAGACAGTAAAACAGGCTCAAAAGCCCTCCACAATGATGAAACAATGAGTGAAATGGAAAATGGACAATGAAAATTTGTTTAAGAGACACTTCCTGTTTTAGTGACGTCACATTGATGACATTTTTGACTTTTGGTGGTTTCATTCCGGTGTAAGAAAATGGGTATTCTCAGATTGTTCTTGGCGTTTTAAGGCGGAAATCTACTCATATTCAATCCCTCTGGTCATTCTTTCTTAAAAAAGATGGCACAATGGGTAAAAATGCGTGAAACTAATTTTGGAGCACACCCCTTGCATTTTTTGAAATTTTTAAAAATGTTTTAGGAAGACAGAAAAGGTATTAAAATGGTTTCAAAAGCCCTCCACAATGATGAAACAATGAGTGAAATGGAAAATGGACAATGAAAATTTGTTTAAGACCAACTTCCTGTTTTGGTGACGTCACATTGATGACGTTTTTGATTTTTGGTGGTTTCACTTCTGATTTAAGAAAATGGGTACTCTTAGATTAATCTTTTCTTTTTAATGCTGAAACAACTCATATTCATCCCTCTGGTCATTCTTTCTTAAAAAAGATGGCACAATGCATACAAAGGCATAAAATAAAAATTTCCGGTCACACCCTTTGCATTTTTCCAAATTTTGAAAAATGTCTCAGGAATGCAAAAAAGACAGTAAAACGGGATCAAAAGCCCTCCACAATGATGAAACAATGAGTGAAATGGAAAATGGACAATGAAAATTTGTTTAAGAGCCACTTCCTGTTTTGGTGATGTCACATTGATGACATTTTTGACTTTTGGTGGTTTCACTTCTGATTTAAGAAAATGGGTACTCTCAGATTAATCTTTTCTTTTGAATGCTGAAACAACTCATATTCATCCCTCTGGTCATTCTTTCTTAAAAAAGATGGCACAATGCATACAAAGGCATAAAATAAAAATTTCCGGTCACACCCTTTGCATTTTTCCAAATTTTGAAAAATGTCTCAGGAATGCAAAAAAGACAGTAAAACAGGCTCAAAAGCCCTCCACAATGATGAAACAATGAGTGAAATGGAAAATGGACAATGAAAATTTGTTTAAGAGACACTTCCTGTTTTAGTGACGTCACATTGATGATGTTTTTGACTTTTGGTGGTTTCATTCCGGTGTAAGAAAATGGGTATTCTGAGATTGTTCTTGGCGTTTTAAGGTGGAAATCTACTCATATTTAATCCCTCTGGTCATTCTTTCTTAAAAAAGATGGCACAATGCATACAAAGGCATAAAATAAAAATTTCAGGTCAAGCCCTTTGCATTTTTCCAAATTTTGAAAAATGTCTCAGGAATGCAAAAAAGACAGTAAAACAGGCTCAAAAGCCCTCCACAATGATGAGACAATGAGTGAAATGGAAAATGGACAATGAAAATTTGTTTAAGAGACACTTCCTGTTTTAGTGACGTCACATTGATGATGTTTTTGACATTTGGTGGTTTCACTTCCGATTTAAGAAAATGGGTACTCTCAGATTGTTCTTTTCTTTTTAATGCTGAAACAACTCATATTTTAGCCCTCTGGTCATTCTTTCTTAAAAGGATGGCACAATGCATACAAAGGCATAAAATAAAAATTTCTGGTCGCGCCCTTTACATTTTTCCAAATTTTGAAAAATGTCTCAGGAATGCAGAAAAGACAGTAAAACGGACTCAAAAGCCTTCCACAATGATGAAACAATGAGTGAAATGGAAAATGGACAATGAAAATTTGTCTAAGAGACACTTCCTGTTTTATTGACGTCACATTGATGACGTTTTTGACTTTTGGTGGTTTTAATCCGGTGTAAGAAAATGGGTATTCTCAGATTGTTCTTGGCGTTTTAAGGCGGAAATCTACTCATATTTAATCCCTCTGATCATTCTTTCTTAAAAAAGATGGCACAATGCATACAAAGGCATAAAATAAAAATTTCCGGTCACGCCCTATGCATTTTTCCAAATTTTGAAAAATGTCTCAGGAATGCAAAAAAGACAGTAAAACAGGCTCAAAAGCCCTCCACAATGATGAAACAATGAGTGAAATGGAAAATGGACAATGAAAATTTGTTTAAGAGACACTTCCTGTTTTAGTGAGGTCACATTGATGATGTTTTTGACTTTTGGTGGTTTCATTCCGGTGTAAGAAAATGGGTATTCTCAGATTGTTCTTGGCGTTTTAAGGCGGAAATCTACTCATATTTAATCCCTCTGGTCATTCTTTCTTAAAAAAGATGGCACAATGGGTAAAAATGCGTGAAACTAATTTTGGAGCACACCCCTTGCATTTTTTGAAATTTTTAAAAATGTTTTAGGAAGGCAGAAAAGGTATTAAAATGGTTTCAAAAGCCCTCCACAATGATGAAACAACGAGTGAAATGGAAAATGGACAATGAAAATTTGTTTAAGACCAACTTCCTGTTTTGGTGACGTCACATTGATGACATTTTTGACTTTTGGTGGTTTCACTTCTGATTTAAGAAAATGGGTACTCTTAGATTAATCTTTTCTTTTTAATGCTGAAACAACTCATATTCATCCCTCTGGTCATTCTTTCTTAAAAAAGATGGCACAATGCATACAAAGGCATAAAATAAAAATTTCAGGTCACGCCCTTTGCATTTTTCCAAATTTTGAAAAATGTCTCAGGAATGCAAAAAAGACAGTAAAACGGGATCAAAAGCCCTCCACAATGATGAAACAATGAGTGAAATGGAAAATGGACAATGAAAATTTGTTTAAGAGCCACTTCCTGTTTTGGTGATGTCACATTGATGATGTTTTTGACTTTTGGTGGTTTCACTTCCGGTTTAAGAAAATAGGTATTCTTAGGTTGTTCTTGGCGTTTTAAGGTGGAAATCTGCTTATATTTAATCCCTCTGGTCATTCTTTCTTAAAAAAGATGGCAAAATAGGTAAAAATGTGTAAAACATACATTTTGGGGCACGCCCCTTGCATTTTTTGAAATTTTTAAAAATGTCTCAGGAAGGCAGAAAAGATATTAAAATGGGCTCAAAAGCCCTCCACAATGATGAAACAATGAGTGAAATGGAAAATAGACAATGAAAATTTGTTTAAGACCAACTTCCTGTTTTGGTGACGTCACATTGATGACATTTTTAACTTTTGGTGGTTTTAATCCGGTGTAAGAAAATGGGTATTCTCAGATTGTTCTTGGCGTTTTAAGGCGGAAATCTACTCATATTTAATCCCTCTGGTCATTCTTTCTTAAAAAAGATGGCACAATGCATACAAAGGCATAAAATAAAAATTTCCGGTCATGCCCTTTGCATTTTTCCAAATTTTGAAAAATGTCTCAGGAATGCAAAAAAGACAGTAAAACAGGCTCAAAAGCCCTCCACAATGATGAAACAATGAGTGAAATGGAAAATGGACAATGAAAATTTGTTTAAGAGACACTTCCTGTTTTAGTGACGTCACATTGATGACATTTTTGACTTTTGGTGGTTTCATTCCGGTGTAAGAAAATTTGTATTCTCAGATTGTTCTTGGCGTTTTAAGGCGGAAATCTACTCATATTTAATCCCTCTGGTCATTCTTTCTTAAAAAAGATGGCACAATGGGTAAAAATGCGTGAAACAAATTTTGGAGCACACCCCTTGCATTTTTTGAAATTTTTAAAAATGTTTTAGGAAGGCAGAAAAGGTATTAAAATGGTTTCAAAAGCCCTCCACAATGATGAAACAATGAGTGAAATGGAAAATGGACAATTAAAATTTGTTTAAGACCAACTTCCTGTTTTGGTGACGTCACATTGATGACGTTTTTGACTTTTGGTGGTTTCACTTCTGATTTAAGAAAATGGGTACTCTTAGATTAATCTTTTCTTTTTAATGCTGAAACAACTCATATTCATCCCTCTGGTCATTCTTTCTTAAAAAAGATGGCACAATGCATACAAAGGCATAAAATAAAAATTTCAGGTCACGCCCTTTGCATTTTTCCAAATTTTGAAAAATGTCTCAGGAATGCAAAAAAGAAATTAAAACGGGATCAAAAGCCCTCCACAATGATGAAACAATGAGTGAAATGGAAAATGGACAATAAAAATTTGTTTAAGAGCCACTTCCTGTTTTGGTGACGTCACATTGATGATGTTTTTGACTTTTGGTGGTTTCACTTCCGGTTTAAGAAAATAGGTATTCTTAGGTTGTTCTTGGCATTTAAGGGGGAAATCTGCTTATATTTAATCCCTCTGGTCATTCTTTCTTAAAAAAAGATGGCAAAATAGGTAAAAATGTGTAAAACATACATTTTGGGGGCACGCCCCTTGCATTTTTTGAAATTTTTAAAAATGTCCCAGGAAGGCAGAAAAGATATTAAAATGGGCTCAAAAGCCCTCCACAATGATGAAACAATGAGTGAAATGGAAAATAGACAATGAAAATTTGTTTAAGACCAACTTCCTGTTTTGGTGACGTCACATTGATGACGTTTTTGACTTTTGGTGGTTTCACTTCCAATTTAAGAAAATGGGTACTCTCAGATTGTTCTTGGCGTTTTAAGGCGGAAATCTACTCATATTTAATCCCTCTGGTCATTCTTTCTTAAAAAAGATGGCACAATGCATACAAAGGCATGAAATAAAAGTTTCAGGTCACGCCCTTTGCATTTTTCCAAATTTTGAAAAATGTCTCAGGAATGCAAAAAAGACAGTAAAACAGGCTCAAAAGCCCTCCACAATGATGAAACAATGAGTGAAATGGAAAATGGACAATGAAAATTTGTTTAAGAGACACTTCCTGTTTTAGTGACGTCACATTGATGACATTTTTGACTTTTGGTGGTTTCATTCCGGTGTAAGAAAATGGGTATTCTCAGATTGTTCTTGGCGTTTTAAGGCGGAAATCTACTCATATTTATTCCCTCTGGTCATTCTTTCTTAAAAAAGATGGCACAATGGGTAAAAATTTGTGAAACAAATTTTGGAGCACACCCCTTGCATTTTTTGAAATTTAAAAAATGTTTTAGGAAGGCAGAAAAGGTATTAAAATGGTCTCAAAAGCCCTCCACCATGATGAAACAATGAGTGAAATGGAAAATGGACAATGAAAATTTGTTTGAGTCACTTCCTATTTTGGTGACGTCACATTGATGATGTTTTTGACTTTTGGTGGTTTCACTTCTGATTTAAGAAAATGGGTACTCTCAGATTAATCTTTTCTTTTTAATGCTGAAACAACTCATATTCATCCCTCTGGTCATTCTTTCTTAACCACTTGACAACTGGGCACTAAATCCCCTTCGTGCCCGGACCAATTTTCAGCTTTCAGTGCTCTCACAATTTGAATGACAATTACTCGGTCATGTAATACTGTACCCAAATGATTTTTTTGTCCTTTTTTTCATACAAATAGAGCTTTCTTTTGGTGGTATTTGATCACCTCTGGGTTTTTTATTTTTTGCGCTATAAATGAAAAAATACGGCAAATTTTGAAAAAAAAAGGCTTTTTTTTAGTTTATGTGATAAAATTTTGCAAATTATTAATTTTTCTTTATAAAATTTGGCCACAATTTATACTGCTACATATCTTTGGTAAAAATAACCCAAATTAGTGGATATTATTTGGTCTTTGTGAAAGTTATAGAGTCTACAAGCTGTGGTGCGGATCATAAACAATTGATCACACCTAATGTACTGGTGGCCTATCTCATTTCTTACGACCCGAACAAGCCAGCAAAGCACAAATACCCCCCAAATGACCCCTTTTTTCAAATTAGACATTCCAAGGTATTTAGTAAGATGCATCGTGAGGTTTTTGATGTTGTAATTTTTTCCCACAATTCTTTGCAAAATGAAGATTTATTTTTATTTTTTTATTTTTTCCACAAAATTGTCATTGTAATAGGTTATTTCTCTCACATGGCATGTGTATACCACAAATGACGTCCCAAAATACATTCTGCTACTCCTCCTGAGTATGGCGATACCAAATGTGTGAGACTTTTATACAGCCTGCCCACATACAGAGGCCCAATATTGAAATGGCACCTTCAGGCATTCTAGGAGCATAAATTACACATCTCATTTCTCAACCACCTATTACATTTTTGAAGGCCCTGGAGCACCAGGACAATGGAAACGCCCACAAAGTGACCCCATTTTGGAAAGATAACACCCCAACGTATAATCTATGAGGCATAATGAGTCTTTTGAATGGTTCATTTTTTTTCCTGAAGTTTTTGGAAAATGCGGGAAAAAAATTAAAACGCAATTTTTTTACGCAAAGTTGTCCATTTATAAGATATTGCCAACACATAGCATGTACATAGCAAAAATGATACCCCAAAATACATTCTGCTACTCCTCCTGAGTATGGCGATACCAAATGTGTGAGACTTTTACACAGCCTGGCCACATACAGAGGCCCAACATTGAAGTAGCACCGTGAGGCGTTCTAGGAGCATAAATTACACATCTAATTTCTCAACCACCTATTACAATTTTGAAGGCCCTGGAGCACCAGGACAATGGAAACGCCCACAAAGTGACCCCATTTTGGAAAGCTAACACCCCAACGTATAATCTATGAGGCATAATGAGTCTTTTGAATGTTTCATTTTTTTCCAGAAGTTTTGGGAAAATGTGGGAAAAAAATGAAAACGCATTTTTTTTACGCAAAGTTGTCCATTTATAAGATATTTCCAACACATAGCATGCACATAGCAAAAATTACACCCCAAAATACATTCTGCTACTCCTCCTGAGTATGACGATACCACATGTGTGAGACTTTTACACAGCCTGGCCACATACAGTGGCCCAAAATGCAAGGAACACCATCAGGTGTTCTAGGAACACATAACATGCACATACCAAGAATTACACCCCAAAATACATTCTGCTGAGCAAATGGTAAACAAAAGATTACCTGTTTTAGAAGCGCAGTTGTCCGCAGGAGGATAGCACTGGTCCAGGCAACAGGCAGGGACTTGGTCAGCAAAAGCGAATGCAATTGTCCAGGCAACAGGCAGGAATACTGTCCATAGTTCATACAGGCAGCTGGTGAGCATTCTGCAGTACTCCAATAGTTAACAGTCTTTTTGTTATATACAGTCCAGGGTCAGTGCAAGCAGAGATTGTCAGCAGTGACAAAATATTGGTCCTGATAGTAGGCAGGTCCATGTGGTGTGGTCAGTTCATGCAACAGGCAGAGGCATGATGGCATAGGTCCTACAGGCAGCAGGCAGAAGTAGGGCCTCGTTCAGGACTGAATGGGGACAGGGGTAGAGGCTTCTCCCACCCAAATCTCTTTGAAGCCTCCGAGTCTCCAGACCCTAATCTAGGAATGAGAAAACAAAAACAATTGTTTTCTTCATCCAGAAAAACAATTCTGGAGCCCCTCACATATGTGAGACCCCTGTGTTATGAATCCCACTAGTCCACTGGCAGGGTAAAAGATCAGTCCAAGAGGCAGGCAAAAAGCATGGTCAAACATTCCAGGGTCAGTTCCAGATCAGGCAGAGGTATAAACAGAATCGGTAGGCAGAAGCGTGGTCAAATAACAGTCCAGGGTCAGTTCCAGATCAGGCAGAGGTATAAACAGAATCGGTAGGCAGAAGCGTGGTCGAATAACAAGCCAGGGTCAGTTACAGAGAAAGCAGATGCATAAGGGGCGTAAAGATAAATGGCAGGAAGTGAACTAATAATTTATTTTGGTATGGTAACGGCGGAAACAATCAATCATGCAGAGGCCTGGTTCTGAAGGACATTGGGAACAATAATAAATGGTGTCTCTTCTCTCTCCTCTTTTGGAGCACACCCGGCATTTTTTCTGGCGTTTTTGGCCTGTTGGTCTGGGAGGGATTTTATCTGGGAAGTGGCGCTCAGAGAGTCGGCTAATGACATCGGATCTAATGTTTACTGGTGGGCTGTTCGGATATATAAGGGCAGTGGTGATTTCCTCCTGGAAGAAAAGGAAGGATTTGGGTCTTATAGTGGATTTTTGATATATTACATATGAGTTGTACATGGCCAAATTAAATAAATAAATGGAAACTTTCTTATACCACTGGTATGTTCTTCTTGTGGAAAGGTAGGGTTCGAGCATCTGGTCATTGAAGTCGACACCCCCCATGAACTTATTGTAATCGTAGATGCATTTGGGTTTTTGTATCCGGCCATTCCTTCTGGTGATTTCAACGAATTCATTGTTGTGGATGGAAGAAAGCACGTAGACGTCTCTTCTGTCCCTCCACTTCACAGCCAAAATTTCCTCATTCCTCAAACTCGCCGTCTCCCCTCTTTTCAATTTTTTGGTGACCAGGCTTTGAGGAAAGCCCTTCCGGTTCGTCCGTACGGTGCCACATGCTGGAGTCTTCATTCTGTGCAAGTTTCGGAACAGGGGCAAACTTGTATAAAAATTGTGCACATACAAGTGGTATCCTTTCTCTAGGAGTGGGTTTATGAGTTCCCAAACTACTTTCCCACTGGTTCCAATGTAGATTGGGCAATTAGGGGGGTTCAGTTCGGTGTCCTTCCCTTCATATATGATGAAGCCATACACATACCCAGTTTCTCTGTCGCACAATTTGTACAGCTTCACCCCATAGCGGGCCCTTTTGCTGGGTATAAATTGTTTTATGCCCAGCCTGCCAGAAAATTTTATTAGGGACTCATCCACGCATATGTGTTTGTCTGGGGTAAACAACTGGGGGAAGGTTTCAGAAAAATAATTTAGTAGCGGCCGAATTTTATAAAGCTTATCAAAATTTGGGTCATTTCGGGGAGGGCACTGGGTATTGTCGTTGTAGTGTAGGAATCTCATAATCATTAGATATCGGGACCTGGGCATTACTGAGGAAAAGATGGGCATATGGTAGATGGGGCGGGATGACCAATATGAACGCACTTGATTTTTTCCGTTTAGTCCCATGCAGAATGTGAGGCCCAAAAAGATTCTAAACTCCTCCACTGTGAGGGCTCTCCACTGGTAGGGACGGGCATAATAGGACGTTGGGTTGCTTGCTATGAACTGTTGGGCGTATAGGTTGCACTGGGCCACAACTGATGCAAGCATGTCGTCAGTGAAAATTAAATTGAAAAAGTCAATCGGGGCAAAATTTTCTGTGTCCACCTGGACTCCTGGCTGGGCAGTGAAAGGGGGAATGTTGGCTTCTCCTGAATTAGGAGGAAGCCACAAGGGGTTCTGAAGGGAATAGGGAAGGCTGGCATGGGACCTAACCCTTTGGGACTGAGATGACACCCCACTGGTACGTGGCCTTGCTTGCCTGGTGGATGGCACTGCAGTGCTGGTGGATGGCACTGCGGTGCTGGTGGATGGCACTGCCTGCTCAGCAGAACGCCTTCGTCTGGCGGGCGGGCCCTCCTCCTCCTCCTCCTCCTCCTCTTCTGAGGCTGTCAGTGCTCCACTGCTTAGGACAGGCTCGTAGTCCACGTCAGACTCATAGTCAGGCTCATAGTCTGAACTTGCGGAGGAATCCGAATCGGAGAGCTCCCTGTTGCTCTCGTCGGCCGCAAGAATATTGTATGCCTCCTCGGCTGAAAATAATCTTCTAGCCATTGTTGGCACTGACGACACGTGGCACTGATACGTGGCACTGATGACACTGATACGTGGCACTTATACGTGGCACTAATGGCAGATGGCACTGGCAGATGGCACGGGCAGATGGCACGGGCAGATGGCACTTGCAGATGGCACTGGCAGATGGCACTGGCAGATGGCACGGGCAGATGGCACTGGCAGATGGCACTGGCAGATGGTTCTGGCAGATGGCACTGGCAGATGGCACTGGCAGATGGCACGGGCAGATGGCACGGGCAGATGGCACTGGCAGAGGGCACTGGCAGATATGGGACTGGCAGAGGGCACTGGCAGATATGGGACTGGCAGAGGGCACTGTTTTTTTTACTTCACTTTACTTTGATTGTAATATTGTAATAAACTCACTGACAGCAGCACAGATCTCTCTCTCTCCTCACACGCGGTCTCTGTGTGAGGAGAGAAAGCCGGGAATGAGAGATGATCTCATATGTTTACATTTGAGATCATCTCTCATTGGGCAGTGAGATCGAGTGCTGAATGGCCTCTGTGATTGGCCATTCAGCACGATCTGTGATTGGCTGTGTCCAAGGGACACGGCCAACACAGATTTTCCCCGATGCGCGCTCTCGGGAGCGCGCAGGGAGAGTGTAAATACAAGGACGTCCTGGGGACGTCCACTCGGCAGTTAAGGTCCGCGCTGCAGCCGTCTTTCGGCTATAGCGCGGATCTGAAGTGGTTAAAAAAGATGGCACAATGCATACAAAGGCATAAAATAAAAATTTCCGGTCACGCCTTTTGCATTTTTCCAAATTTTGAAAAATGTCTCAAGAATGCAAAAAAGACCGTAAAACGGGCTCAAAAGCCCTCCACAATGATGAAACAATGAGTGAAATGGAAAATGGACAATGCAAATTTGTTTAAGACCAACTTCCTGTTTTGGTGACGTCACATTGATGACATTTTTGACTTTTGGTGGTTTCACTTCCAATTTAAGAAAATGGGTACTCTCAGATTGTTCTTGGCGTTTTAAGGCGGAAATCTACTCATATTTAATCCCTCTGGTCATTCTTTCTTAAAAAAGATGGCACAATGCATACAAAGGCATAAAATAAAAATTTCAGGTCAAGCCCTTTGCATTTCTCCAAGTTTTGAAAAATGTCTCAGGAATGCAAAAAAGACAGTAAAACAGGCTCAAAAGCCCTCCACAATGATGAGACAATGAGTGAAATGGAAAATGGACAATGAAAATTTGTTTAAGAGACACTTCCTGTTTTAGTGACGTCACATTGATGATGTTTTTGACATTTGGTGGTTTCACTTCCGATTTAAGAAAATGGGTACTCTCAGATTGTTCTTTTCTTTTTAATGCTGAAACAACTCATATTTTAGCCCTCTGGTCATTCTTTCTTAAAAGGATGGCACAATGCATAAAAAGGCATAAAATAAAAATTTCTGGTCGCACCCTTTACATTTTTCCAAATTTTGAAAAATGTCTCAGGAATGCAGAAAAGACAGTAAAACGGACTCAAAAGCCCTCCACAATGATGAAACAATGAGTGAAATGGAAAATGGACAATGAAAATTTGTTTAAGAGACACTTCCTGATTTATTGACATCACATTGATGACGTTTTTGACTTTTGGTGGTTTTAATCCGGTGTAAGAAAATTGGTATTCTCAGATTGTTCTTGGCGTTTTAAGGCGGAAATCTACTCATATTTAATCCCTCTGGTCATTCTCTCTTAAAAAAGATGGCACAATGCATACAAAGGCATAAAATAAACATTTCCGGTCAAGCCCTATGCATTTTTCCAAATTTTGAAAAATGTCTCAGGAATGCAAAAAAGACAGTAAAACAGGCTCAAAAGCCCTCCACAATGATGAAACAATGAGTGAAATGGAAAATGGACAATGAAAATTTGTTTAAGAGACACTTCCTGTTTTAGTGAGGTCACATTGATGACATTTTTGACTTTTGGTGGTTTCATTCCGGTGTAAGAAAATGGGTATTCTCAGATTGTTCTTGGCGTTTTAAGGCGGAAATCTACTCATATTCAATCCCTCTGGTCATTCTTTCTTAAAAAAGATGGCACAATGGGTAAAAATGCGTGAAACTAATTTTGGAGCACACCCCTTGCATTTTTTGAAATTTTTAAAAATGTTTTAGGAAGACAGAAAAGGTATTAAAATGGTTTCAAAAGCCCTCCACAATGATGAAACAATGAGTGAAATGGAAAATGGACAATGAAAATTTGTTTAAGACCAACTTCCTGTTTTGGTGACGTCACATTGATGACGTTTTTGATTTTTGGTGGTTTCACTTCTGATTTAAGAAAATGGGTACTCTTAGATTAATCTTTTCTTTTTAATGCTGAAACAACTCATATTCATCCCTCTGGTCATTCTTTCTTAAAAAAGATGGCACAATGCATACAAAGGCATAAAATAAAAATTTCAGGTCACGCCCTTTGCATTTTTCCAAATTTTGAAAAATGTCTCAGGAATGCAAAAAAGAAATTAAAACGGGATCAAAAGCCCTCCACAATGATGAAACAATGAGTGAAATGGAAAATGGACAATGAAAATTTGTTTAAGAGCCACTTCCTGTTTTGGTGACGTCACATTGATGATGTTTTTGACTTTTGGTGGTTTCACTTCCGGTTTAAGAAAATAGGTATTCTTAGGTTGTTCTTGGCGTTTTAAGGTGGAAATCTGCTTATATTTAATCCCTCTGGTCATTCTTTCTTTAAAAAGATGGCAAAATAGGTAAAAATGTGTAAAACATACATTTTGGGGCACGCCCCTTGCATTTTTTGAAATTTTTAAAAATGTCCCAGGAAGGCAGAAAAGATATTAAAATGGGCTCAAAAGCCCTCCACAATGATGAAACAATGAGTGAAATGGAAAATAGACAATGAAAATTTGTTTAAGACCAACTTCCTGTTTTGGTGATGTCACATTGATGACGTTTTTGACTTTTGGTGGTTTCACGTCCAATTTAAGAAAATGGGTACTCTCAGATTGTTCTTGACGTTTTAAGGCGGAAATCTACTCATATTTAATCCCTCTGGTCATTCTTTCTTAAAAAAGATGGCACAATGCATACAAAGGCATAAAATAAAAATTTCAGGTCACGCCCTTTGCATTTTTCCAAATTTTGAAAAATGTCTTAGGAATGCAAAAAAGACAGTAAAACAGGCTCAAAAGCCCTCCACAATGATGAAACAATGAGTGAAATGGAAAATGGACAATGAAAATTTGTTTAAGAGACACTTCCTGTTTTAGTGACGTCACATTGATGATGTTTTTGACTTTTGGTGGTTTCATTCCGGTGTAAGAAAATGGGTATTCTCAGATTGTTCTTGGCGTTTTAAGGCGGAAATCTACTCATATTTAATCCCTCTGGTCATTCTTTCTTAAAAAAGATGGCACAATGGGTAAAAATGTGTGAAACAAATTTTGGAGCACACCCCTTGCATTTTTTGAAATTTTTAAAAATGTTTTAGGAAGGCAGAAAAGGTATTAAAATGGTCTCAAAAGCCCTCCACCATGATGAAACAATGAGTGAAATGGAAAATGGACAATGAAAATTTGTTTGAGTCACTTCCTATTTTGGTGACGTCACATTGATGATGTTTTTGACTTTTGGTGGTTTCACTTCTGATTTAAGAAAATGGGTACTCTCAGATTAATCTTTTCTTTTTAATGCTGAAACAACTCATATTTAATCCCTCTGGTCATTCTTTCTTAAAAAAGATGGCACAATGCATACAAAGGCATAAAATAAAAATTTCAGGTCACGCCCTTTGCATTTTTCCAAATTTTGAAAAATGTCTTAGGAATGCAAAAAAGACAGTAAAACAGGCTCAAAAGCCCTCCACAATGATGAAACAATGAGTGAAATGGAAAATAGACAATGAAAATTTGTTTAAGAGACACTTCCTGTTTTAGTGACGTCACATTGATGATGTTTTTGACTTTTGGTGGTTTCATTCCGGTGTAAGAAAATGGGTATTCTCAGATTGTTCTTGGCATTTTAAGGCGGAAATCTACTCATATTTAATCCCTCTGGTCATTCTTTCTTAAAAAAGATGGCACAATGGGTAAAAATGTGTGAAAAAAATTTTGGAGCACACCCCTTGCATTTTTTTAAATTTTTAAAAATGTTTTAGGAAGGCAGAAAAGGTATTAAAATGGTCTCAAAAGCCCTCCACCATGATGAAACAATGAGTGAAATGGAAAATGGACAATGAAAATTTGTTTGAGTCACTTCCTATTTTGGTGACGTCACATTGATGATGTTTTTGACTTTTGGTGGTTTCACTTCTGATTTAAGAAAATGGGTACTCTCAGATTAATATTTTCTTTTTAATGCTGAAACAACTCATATTTAATCCCTCTGGTCATTCTTTCTTAAAAAAGATGGCACAATGCATACAAAGGCATAAAATAAAAATTTCAGGTCACGCCCTTTGCATTTTTCCAAATTTTGAAAAATGTCTCAGAATGCAAAAAAGACTAAAACAGGCTCAAAAGCCCTCCACAATGATGAGACAATGAGTGAAATGGAAAATGGACAATGAAAATTTGTTTAAGAGACACTTCCTGTTTTAGTGACGTCACATTGATGATGTTTTTGACATTTGGTGGTTTCACTTCCGATTTAAGAAAATGGGTACTCTCAGATTGTTCTTTTCTTTTTAATGCTGAAACAACTCATATTTTAGCCCTCTGGTCATTCTTTCTTAAAAGGATGGCACAATGCATACAAAGGCATAAAATAAAAATTTCAGGTCACGCCCTTTGCATTTTTCCAAATTTTGAAAAATGTCTCAGGAATGCAAAAAAGACAGTAAAACAGGCTCAAAAGCCCTCCACAATGATGAAACAATGAGTGAAATGGAAAATGGACAATGAAAATTTGTTTAAGAGACACTTCCTGTTTTAGTGATGTCACATTGATGATGTTTTTGACATTTGGTGGTTTTAATCCGGTGTAAGAAAATGGGTATTCTCAGATTGTTCTTGGCGTTTTAAGGCGGAAATCTACTCATATTTAATCCCTCTGGTCATTCTTTCTTAAAAAAGATGGCACAATGCATACAAAGGCATAAAATAAAAATTTCCGGTCACGCCCTTTGCATTTTTCAAAATTTTGAAAAATGTCTCAGGAATGCAAAAAAGACAGTAAAACAGGCTCAAAAGCCCTCCACAATGATGAAACAATGAGTGAAATGGAAAATGGACAATGAAAATTTGTTTAAGAGACACTTCCTGTTTTAGTGACGTCACATTGATGACATTTTTGACTTTTGGTGGTTTCATTCCGGTGTAAGAAAATGGGTATTCTCAGATTGTTCTTGGCGTTTTAAGGCGGAAATCTACTCATATTTAATCCCTCTGGTCATTCTTTCTTAAAAAAGATGTCACAATGGGTAAAAATGCGTGAAACTAATTTTGGAGCACACCCCTTGCATTTTTTGAAATTTTTAAAAATGTTTTAGGAAGGCAGAAAAGGTATTAAAATGGTTTCAAAAGCCCTCCACAATGATGAAACAATGAGTGAAATGGAAAATGGACAATGAAAATTTGTTTAAGACCAACTTCCTGTTTTGGTGACGTCACATTGATGACATTTTTGACTTTTGGTGGTTTCACTTCTGATTTAAGAAAATGGGTACTCTTAGGTTAATCTTTTCTTTTTAATGCTGAAACAACTCATATTCATCCCTCTGGTCATTCTTTCTTAAAAAAGATGGCACAATGTATACAAAGGCATAAAATAAAAATTTCAGGTCACGCCCTTTGCATTTTTCCAAATTTTGAAAAATGTCTCAGGAATGCAAAAAAGACAGTAAAACGGGATCAAAAGCCCTCCACAATGATGAAACAATGAGTGAAATGGAAAATGGACAATGAAAATTTGTTTAAGAGCCACTTCCTGTTTTGGTGATGTCACATTGATGATGTTTTTGACTTTTGGTGGTTTCACTTCCGGTTTAAGAAAATAGGTATTCTTAGGTTGTTCTTGGCGTTTTAAGGTGGAAATCTGCTTATATTTAATCCCTCTGGTCATTCTTTCTTAAAAAAGATGGCAAAATAGGTAAAAATGTGTAAAACATACATTTTGGGGCACGCCCCTTGCATTTTTTGAATTTTTTAAAAATGTCTCAGGAAGGCAGAAAAGATATTAAAATGGGCTCAAAAGCCCTCCACAATGATGAAACAATGAGTGAAATGGAAAATAGACAATGAAAATTTGTTTAAGACCAACTTCCTGTTTTGGTGACGTCACATTGATGAAGTTTTTGACTTTTGGTGGTTTCACTTCCAATTTAAGAAAATGGGTACTCTCAGATTGTTCTTGGCGTTTTAAGGCGGAAATCTACTCATATTTAATCCCTCTGGTCATTCTTTCTTAAAAAAGATGGCACAATGCATACAAAGGCATAAAAAAAATTCAGGTCACACCCTTTGCATTTTTCCAAATTTTGAAAAATGTCTCAGGAATGCAAAAAAGACAGTAAAACAGGCTCAAAAGCCCTCCACAATGATGAAACAATGAGTGAAATGGAAAATGGACAATGAAAATTTGTTTAAGAGACACTTCCTGTTTTAGTGATGTCACATTGATGATGTTTTTGACATTTGGTGGTTTCACTTCCGATTTAAGAAAATGGGTACTCTCAGATTGTTCTTTTCTTTTTAATGCTGAAACAACTCATATTTTATCCCTCTGGTCATTCTTTCTTAAAAGGATGGCACAATGCATACAAAGGCATAAAATAAAAATTTCTGGTCACGCCCTTTACATTTTTCCAAATTTTGAAAAATGTCTCAGGAATGCAGAAAAGACAGTAAAACGGACTCAAAAGCCCTCCACAATGATGAAACAATGAGTGAAATGGAAAATGGACAATGCAAATTTGTTTAAGAGACACTTCCTGTTTTAGTGATGTCACATTGATGACGTTTTTAACTTTTGGTGGTTTTAATCCGGTGTAAGAAAATCGGTATTCTCAGATTGTTCTTGGCGTTTTAAGGCGGAAATCTACTCATATTTAATCCCTCTGGTCATTCTTTCTTAAAAAAGATGGCACAATGCATACAAAGGCATAAAATAAAAATTTCCGGTCACGCCCTTTGCATTTTTCCAAATTTTGAAAAATGTCTCAGGAATGCAAAAAAGACAGTAAAACAGGCTCAAAAGCCCTCCACAATGATGAAACAATGAGTGAAATGGAAAATGGACAATGAAAATTTGTTTAAGAGACACTTCCTGTTTTAGTGACGTCACATTGATGATGTTTTTGACTTTTGGTGGTTTCATTCCGGTGTAAGAAAATGGGTATTCTCAGATTGTTCTTGGCGTTTTAAGGTGGAACTCTACTCATATTTAATCCCTCTGGTCATTATTTCTTAAAAAAGATGGCACAATGGGTAAAAATGTGTGAAACAAATTTTGGAGCACACCCCTTGCATTTTTTGAAATTTTTAAAAATGTTTTAGGAAGGCAGAAAATGTATTAAAATGGTCTCAAAAGCCCTCCACCATGATGAAACAATGAGTGAAATGGAAAATGGACAATGAAAATTTGTTTGAGTCACTTCCTATTTTGGTGACGTCACTTTGATGATGTTTTTGACTTTTGGTGGTTTCACTTCTGATTTAAGAAAATGGGTACTCTCAGATTAATCTTTTCTTT
Source organism: Rana muscosa (assembly GCA_029206835.1). NCBI lineage: Eukaryota > Metazoa > Chordata > Amphibia > Anura > Ranidae > Rana > Rana muscosa. The sequence goes on from JARGYO010001557.1 coordinate 471,621, forward strand.
TTAATGCTGAAACAACTCATATTCATCCCTCTGGTCATTCTTTCTTTAAAAAGATGGCACAATGCATACAAAGGCATAAAATAAAAATTTCCGGTCACGCCCTTTGCATTTTTCCAAATTTTGAAAAATGTCTCAAGAATGGAAAAAAGACCGTAAAACTGGCTCAAAAGCCCTCCACAATGATGAAACAATGAGTGAAATGGAAAATGGACAATGAAATTTTTTTTAAGACCAACTTCTTGATTTGGTGACGTCACATTGATGACGTTTTTGACTTTTGGTGGTTTCACTTCCAATTTAAGAAAATGGGTACTCTCAGATTGTTCTTTTCTTTTTAATGCTGAAACAACTCATATTTCCTCCCTCTGGTCATTCTTTCTTAAAAAAGATGGCACAATGCATACAAAGGCATAAAATAAAAATTTCAGGTCACGCCCTTTGCATTTTTCCAAATTTTGAAAAATGTCTCAGGAATGCAAAAAAGACAGTAAAACGGGATCAAAAGCCCTCCAGAATAATGAAACAATGAGTGAAATGGAAAATGGACAATGAAAATTTGTTTAAGAGCCACTTCCTGTTTTGGTGACGTCACATTGATGATGTTTTTGACTTTTGGTGGTTTCACTTCCGGTTTAAGAAAATGGGTATTCTTAGGTTGTTCTTGGCGTTTTAAGGTGGAAATCTGCTTATATTTAATCCCTCTGGTCATTCTTTCTTAAAAAAGATGGCAAAATAGGTAAAAATGTGTAAAACATACATTTTGGGGCACGCCCCTTGCATTTTTTGAATTTTTTTAAAATGTCTGAGGAAGGCAGAAAAGATATTAAAATGGGCTCAAAAGCCCTCCACAATGATGAAACAATGAGTGAAATGGAAAATAGACAATGAAAATTTGTTTAAGACCAACTTCCTGTTTTGGTGACATCACATTGATGACGTTTTTGACTTTTGGTGGTTTCACTTCCAATTTAAGAAAATGGGTACTCTCAGATTGTTCTTGGCGTTTTAAGGCGAAAATCTACTCATATTTAATCCCTCTGGTCATTCTTTCTTAAAAAAGATGGCACAATGCATACAAAGTAGGGATGGGCCCGGTGCTCGATTCGAACCCATGTTCGAATCGAGCAACGGGCGTTCGCTCGCTCGTCGAGCCCAGAACTATTTGGGCCGTTCGCATCACATTCGTGTGATGCGAGCGGCCCCGCAATGCATTGCGGCCGGCGCGGCCGGCGCAGTGCATTGCTGGCTGATGATTGGCCAAGCATGCACTGTGACCCCGCATGCTTGGCCAATCACAGCGCCCAAAACTCGGAGAGCAATAATTGGCTACAGGCAGGACGCCTGTAGCCAATTACAGCTCAGGGGCTTTAGTACATGCCCCACCATTTAAAAGGCCGCCACGCCATCGGCCCCGGTCACATGAGTTCCGGCTTTAGGAGAGATCAGTCTGCTGATTCTGTCTTTGCTTGATACTGAAAGATTTGCTCTTCTTTGCTAAACCATTGGCTATTTCTTTGCTAAACCATTGCTACCTAAGTCATTGATCGTTCATTGCTGCTGATTGCACAGTTAGCGTGTTATTAGCTGCTGCTGGGGATTAGTCTGGTGCGTGCTTACTGTTAGTACAGTATTGCAGTAGTACCAACCGCAGTGCTGTCAGCACAGCATTGCACCCCAACAGCACCCATAGGACTTCTAGTGTGTTAGTGGCAGCAAACAGAGCTCCTATATTTTCTTCTCAGCAGCACCCATAGGACTTCTAGTGTGTTAGTGGCAGCAAACAGAGCTCCTATATTTTCTTCTCAGCAGCACCCATAGGACTTCTAGTGTGTTAGTGGCATCACACAGAGCTCCTATATTTTCTTCTCAGCAGCACCCATAGGACTTCTAGTGTGTTAGTGGCAGCAAACAGAGCTCCTATATTTTCTTCTCAGCAGCACCCATAGGACTTCTAGTGTGTTAGTGGCAGCAAACAGAGCTCCTATATTTTCTTCTCAGCAGCACCCATAGGACTTCTAGTGTGTTAGTGGCATCACACAGAGCTCCTATATTTTCTTCTCAGCAGCACCCATAGGACTTCTAGTGTGTTAGTGGCAGCAAACAGAGCTCCTATATTTTCTTCTCAGCAGCACCCATAGGACTTCTAGTGTGTTAGTGGCAGCAAACAGAGCTCCTATATTTTCTTCTCAGCAGCACCCATAGGACTTCTAATGTGTTAGTGGCATCACACAGAGTTCCTATATTTTCATCTCAGAAGCACCCATAGGACTTCTAGTGTGTTAGTGGCATCACACAGAGCTCCTATATTTTCTTCTCAGAAGCACCCATAGGACTTCTAGTGTGTTAGTGGCAGCAAACAGAGCTCCTATATTTTCTTCTTAGCAGCACCCATAGGACTTCTAATGTGTTAGTGGCATCACACAGAGTTCCTATATTTTCATCTCAGCAGCACCCATAGGACTTCTAGTGTGTTAGTGGCATCACACAGAGTTCCTATATTTTCATCTCAGAAGCACCCATAGGACTTCTAGTGTGTTAGTGGCATCACACAGAGCTCCTATATTTTCTTCTCAGAAGCACCCATAGGACTTCTAGTGTGTTAGTGGCAGCAAACAGAGCTCCTATATTTTCTTCTCAGCAGCACCCATAGGACTTCTAGTGTGTTAGTGGCAGCAAACAGAGCTCCTATATTTTCTTCTCAGCAGCACCCATAGGACTTCTAGTGTGTTAGTGGCATCACACAGAGTTCCTATATTTTCATCTCAGAAGCACCCATAGGACTTCTAGTGTGTTAGTGGCATCACACAGAGCTCCTATATTTTCTTCTCAGAAGCACCCATAGGACTTCTAGTTTGTTAGTGGCAGCAAACAGAGCTCCTATATTTTCTTCTCAGCAGCACCCATAGGACTTCTAATGTGTTAGTGGCATCACACAGAGTTCCTATATTTTCATCTCAGAAGCACCCATAGGACTTCTAGTGTGTTAGTGGCATCACACAGAGCTCCTATATTTTCTTCTCAGAAGCACCCATAGGACTTCTAGTGTGTTAGTGGCAGCAAACAGAGCTCCTATATTTTCTTCTTAGCAGCACCCATAGGACTTCTAATGTGTTAGTGGCATCACACAGAGTTCCTATATTTTCATCTCAGAAGCACCCATAGGACTTCTAGTGTGTTAGTGGCATCACACAGAGCTCCTATATTTTCTTCTCAGAAGCACCCATAGGACTTCTAGTGTGTTAGTGGCAGCAAACAGAGCTCCTATATTTTCTTCTCAGCAGCACCCATAGGACTTCTAGTGTGTTAGTGGCATCACACAGAGTTCCTATATTTTCATCTCAGAAGCACCCATAGGACTTCTAGTGTGTTAGTGGCATCACACAGAGCTCCTATATTTTCTTCTCAGCAGCACCCATAGGACTTCTAGTGTGTTAGTGGCATCACACAGAGCTCCTATATTTTCATCTCAGAAGCACCCATAGGACTTCTAGTGTGTTAGTGGCATCACACAGAGCTCCTATATTTTCTTCTCAGCAGCACCCATAGGACTTCTAGTGTGATAGTGGCAGCAAACAGAGCTCCTATATTTTCTTCTCAGCAGCACCCATAGGACTTCTAATGTGTTAGTGGCATCACACAGAGTTCCTATATTTTCATCTCAGAAGCACCCATAGGACTTCTAGTGTGTTAGTGGCATCACACAGAGCTCCTATATTTTCTTCTCAGAAGCACCCATAGGACTTCTAGTGTGTTAGTGGCAGCAAACAGAGCTCCTATATTTTCTTATTAGCAGCACCCATAGGACTTCTAATGTGTTAGTGGCATCACACAGAGTTCCTATATTTTCATCTCAGAAGCACCCATAGGACTTCTAGTGTGTTAGTGGCATCACACAGAGCTCCTATATTTTCTTCTCAGAAGCACCCATAGGACTTCTAGTGTGTTAGTGGCAGCAAACAGAGCTCCTATATTTTCTTCTCAGCAGCACCCATAGGACTTCTAGTGTGTTAGTGGCATCACACAGAGTTCCTATATTTTCATCTCAGAAGCACCCATAGGACTTCTAGTGTGTTAGTGGCATCACACAGAGCTCCTATATTTTCTTCTCAGCAGCACCCATAGGACTTCTAGTGTGTTAGTGGCATCACACAGAGCTCCTATATTTTCATCTCAGAAGCACCCATAGGACTTCTAGTGTGTTAGTGGCATCACACAGAGCTCCTATATTTTCTTCTCAGCAGCACCCATAGGACTTCTAGTGTGTTAGTGGCAGCAAACAGAGCTCCTATATTTTCTTCTCAGCAGCACCCATAGGACTTGTAGTGTGTTAGTGGCATCACACAGAGCTCCTATATTTTCTTCTCAGCAGCACCCATAGGACTTCTAGTGTGTTAGTGGCAGCAAACAGAGCTCCTATATTTTCTTCTCAGCAGCACCCATAGGACTTCTAGTGTGTTAGTGGCATCACACAGAGCTCCTATATTTTCATCTCAGAAGCACCCATAGGACTTCTAGTGTGTTAGTGGCATCACACAGAGCTCCTATATTTTCTTCTCAGCAGCACCCATAGGACTTCTAGTGTGTTAGTGGCAGCAAACAGAGCTCCTATATTTTCATCTCAGAAGCACCCATAGGACTTCTAGTGTGTTAGTGGCATCACACAGAGCTCCTATATTTTCATCTCAGAAGCACCCATAGGACTTCTAGTGTGTTAGTGGCATCACACATAGCTCCTATATTTTCTTCTCAGCAGCACCCATAGGACTTCTAGTGTGTTAGTGGCATCACACAGAGCTCCTATATTTTCATCTCAGAAGCACCCATAGGACTTCTAGTGTGTTAGTGGCATCACACAGAGCTCCTATATTTTCTTCTCAGCAGCACCCATAGGACTTCTAGTGTGTTAGTGGCAGCAAACAGAGCTCCTATATTTTCTTCTTAGCAGCACCCATAGGACTTCTAATGTGTTAGTGGCATCACACAGAGTTCCTATATTTTCATCTCAGAAGCACCCATAGGACTTCTAGTGTGTTAGTGGCATCACACAGAGCTCCTATATTTTCTTCTCAGCAGCACCCATAGGACTTCTAGTGTGTTAGTGGCAGCAAACAGAGCTCCTATATTTTCTTCTCAGCAGCACCCATAGGACTTCTAATGTGTTAGTGGCATCACACAGAGTTCCTATATTTTCATCTCAGAAGCACCCATAGGACTTCTAGTGTGTTAGTGGCATCACACAGAGCTCCTATATTTTCTTCTCAGAAGCACCCATAGGACTTCTAGTGTGTTAGTGGCAGCAAACAGAGCTCCTATATTTTCTTCTTAGCAGCACCCATAGGACTTCTAATGTGTTAGTGGCATCACACAGAGTTCCTATATTTTCATCTCAGAAGCACCCATAGGACTTCTAGTGTGTTAGTGGCATCACACAGAGCTCCTATATTTTCTTCTCAGAAGCACCCATAGGACTTCTAGTGTGTTAGTGGCAGCAAACAGAGCTCCTATATTTTCTTCTCAGCAGCACCCATAGGACTTCTAGTGTGTTAGTGGCATCACACAGAGTTCCTATATTTTCATCTCAGAAGCACCCATAGGACTTCTAGTGTGTTAGTGGCATCACACAGAGCTCCTATATTTTCTTCTCAGCAGCACCCATAGGACTTCTAGTGTGTTAGTGGCATCACACAGAGCTCCTATATTTTCATCTCAGAAGCACCCATAGGACTTCTAGTGTGTTAGTGGCATCACACAGAGCTCCTATATTTTCTTCTCAGCAGCACCCATAGGACTTCTAGTGTGTTAGTGGCAGCAAACAGAGCTCCTATATTTTCTTCTCAGCAGCACCCATAGGACTTCTAGTGTGTTAGTGGCATCACACAGAGCTCCTATATTTTCTTCTCAGCAGCACCCATAGGACTTCTAGTGTGTTAGTGGCAGCAAACAGAGCTCCTATATTTTCTTCTCAGCAGCACCCATAGGACTTCTAATGTGTTAGTGGCATCACACAGAGTTCCTATATTTTCATCTCAGAAGCACCCATAGGACTTCTAGTGTGTTAGTGGCATCACACAGAGCTCCTATATTTTCTTCTCAGCAGCACCCATAGGACTTCTAGTGTGTTAGTGGCATCACACAGAGCTCCTATATTTTCATCTCAGAAGCACCCATAGGACTTCTAGTGTGTTAGTGGCATCACACAGAGCTCCTATATTTTCTTCTCAGCAGCACCCATAGGACTTCTAGTGTGTTAGTGGCAGCAAACAGAGCTCCTATATTTTCATCTCAGAAGCACCCATAGGACTTCTAGTGTGTTAGTGGCATCACACAGAGCTCCTATATTTTCTTCTCAGCAGCACCCATAGGACTTCTAGTGTGTTAGTGGCAGCAAACAGAGCTCCTATATTTTCTTCTTAGCAGCACCCATAGGACTTCTAATGTGTTAGTGGCATCACACAGAGTTCCTATATTTTCATCTCAGAAGCACCCATAGGACTTCTAGTGTGTTAGTGGCATCACACAGAGCTCCTATATTTTCTTCTCAGCAGCACCCATAGGACTTCTAGTGTGTTAGTGGCAGCAAACAGAGCTCCTATATTTTCTTCTCAGCAGCACCCATAGGACTTCTAATGTGTTAGTGGCATCACACAGAGTTCCTATATTTTCATCTCAGAAGCACCCATAGGACTTCTAGTGTGTTAGTGGCATCACACAGAGCTCCTATATTTTCTTCTCAGAAGCACCCATAGGACTTCTAGTGTGTTAGTGGCAGCAAACAGAGCTCCTATATTTTCTTCTTAGCAGCACCCATAGGACTTCTAATGTGTTAGTGGCATCACACAGAGTTCCTATATTTTCATCTCAGAAGCACCCATAGGACTTCTAGTGTGTTAGTGGCATCACACAGAGCTCCTATATTTTCTTCTCAGAAGCACCCATAGGACTTCTAGTGTGTTAGTGGCAGCAAACAGAGCTCCTATATTTTCTTCTCAGCAGCACCCATAGGACTTCTAGTGTGTTAGTGGCATCACACAGAGTTCCTATATTTTCATCTCAGAAGCACCCATAGGACTTCTAGTGTGTTAGTGGCATCACACAGAGCTCCTATATTTTCTTCTCAGCAGCACCCATAGGACTTATAATGTGTTAGTGGCATCACACAGAGTTCCTATATTTTCATCTCAGAAGCACCCATAGGACTTCTAGTGTGTTAGTGGCATCACACAGAGCTCCTATATTTTCTTCTCAGAAGCACCCATAGGACTTCTAGTGTGTTAGTGGCAGCAAACAGAGCTCCTATATTTTCTTCTCAGCAGCACCCATCGGACTTCTAATGTGTTAGTGGCATCACACAGAGTTCCTATATTTTCATCTCAGAAGCACCCATAGGACTTCTAGTGTGTTAGTGGCATCACACAGAGCTCCTATATTTTCTTCTCAGAAGCACCCATAGGACTTCTAGTGTGTTAGTGGCAGCAAACAGAGCTCCTATATTTTCTTCTTAGCAGCACCCATAGGACTTCTAATGTGTTAGTGGCATCACACAGAGTTCCTATATTTTCATCTCAGAAGCACCCATAGGACTTCTAGTGTGTTAGTGGCATCACACAGAGCTCCTATATTTTCTTCTCAGAAGCACCCATAGGACTTCTAGTGTGTTAGTGGCAGCAAACAGAGCTCCTATATTTTCTTCTCAGCAGCACCCATAGGACTTCTAGTGTGTTAGTGGCATCACACAGAGTTCCTATATTTTCATCTCAGAAGCACCCATAGGACTTCTAGTGTGTTAGTGGCATCACACAGAGCTCCTATATTTTCTTCTCAGCAGCACCCATAGGACTTCTAGTGTGTTAGTGGCATCACACAGAGCTCCTATATTTTCATCTCAGAAGCACCCATAGGACTTCTAGTGTGTTAGTGGCATCACACAGAGCTCCTATATTTTCTTCTCAGCAGCACCCATAGGACTTCTAGTGTGTTAGTGGCAGCAAACAGAGCTCCTATATTTTCTTGTCAGCAGCACACATAGTACCTATAGTGTGTTAGTGTCAGCACCCATAGGACCTACAGTGTGTTGTGAGCACACATAGGAGTTCTAGTTTTTATACTATATACACTACCGACTACAATGGCTGGAAGACCGCCAAGGAGAGGCAGAGCGTGCCGAGGCAAGAACACAGGGCAGGCAGGCTCTGTTTCTAGAGACAACAGTGCTGGCCGTGGACGTGGTCGTGCATCGTCATCAGCACGTGGCCATGGGACACGCTTGTCTTTGTTTTCGGCAGCTGGACATGTGGAGCCGCATCATGCCGAAGGCTTGGTAGAATGGATGACCAAGCCCTCCTCATCCTCCTCATCCTCTCTCACCCAGGCTCAGGGTACTGGCAGAGCAGCTGCCAACGCGTACTCAATGGCATCATCAGCCACCCCTTCCCTAGACCCACCATGTCCTCCTGAGGAGTCCCCCGAACTGTTTGAGCACAGTGTTGGGTACATGCTCCAGGAGGATGCCCAACGATTCGAAGGCTCGGATGATGATACCCAGCTTGAGGAAGTCAGTAGTGTGCGCGCAGAGAGAGGGGATGCTGAAGGACAGCAATCTGGCAGTAGTGTTCCACCAGCTGCAGCTTACTGCCAGGTTTGCTCTAGTGGTGAAGAGGGAGGGGATGATGAGGTCACTGACTCCACGTGGGTGCCTGAAGGGAGAGAGGAGGAGGAGGAGGAGGATGCAGCGTCACATGTCCAACGAGGCAGGATGCCCCCTGGAGGCCAGCTAGAGGCCAGCACAGCAACTGTACCACACCGCAGAGCTCCGCCTGTGCAGGGCGCTGCCTCTGCACGTTATCACAAAAGTTCTTTGGTGTGGGCCTTTTTTGAGACGAGTGCATCAGATCGCACCACTGCTATTTGCAATATTTGTCTCAAGCGTATCTCGCGTGGCCAAAACATCAGCCGCTTGGGCACCACAAGCATGAGCAGACATATGTCGACCTGCCATGCAGCTCGTTGGCAAGCACACATAAAAGACCCACACCAAAGAACAAAGCGGACCTCTCCTTGCTCCTCATCAGCTGGGATCTCCATCCCCACTATATCTTCAGTCCTCTCTGAAAGCTGCTCTGAGAGGACTGAAGGTGTAGAATTAGGTGTGTCACAACCAAGTACTTGCAGTACACCGACGTCCGATTGTAGCAGGCAAATTTCCCTGCCCCAGCTGCTGGACCGTCGAAAGAAGTATACTCCCAGCCATCCACATGCCCAGCGGTTGAATGCTAGCTTGGCTAAATTGCTAGCACTTCAACTGCTGCCTTTTCAGTTGATAGACTCGGCCCCCTTCCGTGAGTTTGTTCAATGTGCGGTTCCTCAGTGGCAGGTTCCCAAACGCCACTTTTTCTCACGGAAGGCGATTCCGTCTCTCTACTGGCATGTGGAAGGCAATGTCCATGCCTCGCTGGACAGGGCGGTCAGCGGTAAGGTGCATATTACCGCTGACTCATGGTCCAGCAGGCATGGACAGGGACGTTATCTTTCTTTCACGGCCCATTGGGTCACTCTATTGGCAGCTGGGAGGGATGCAGGACAAGGTGCAGTAGTGTTGGAGGTTGTTCCACCACCACGCCTCCAAAATGCTACTACTGGTTGTGACACACCTCTCTCCTCCACCCCCTCCTCTTCTTCTTCCTCCATGTCCTCTTCGAGTGCTCTGTCCTCGGAACCAGCGGTGCTCCGTAGGCGTACAAGGGGCTACGCGAGTACGCAGGCAAAAAGATGCCATGCCGTGCTTGCGCTGGTGTGTTTGGGGGACAGGAGCCACACTGGGCCAGAGGTTCTGGCAGCTCTGCAGGGGCAGGCCGAGAGGTGGTTGACGCCACGCCAGCTTAAGCCAGGAATGGTCGTTTCTGATAATGGCACCAACCTCCTCTCCGCCCTGCGACAGGGGCAGCTCACCCATGTGCCCTGTATGGCTCACGTCCTCAACCTGGTGGTGCAGCGGTTCTTGGGCAGGTTCCCAGGCTTACAGGATGTCCTGAGGCAGGCCAGGAAAGTCTGTGTGCATTTCCGCCGATCTTATAATGCCAGTGCTCGGCTGACTGAGCTGCAAAAGGAGCTGAACCTGCCCAAGAACCGCCTAATATGTGACATGCCCACCAGGTGGAACTCAACGTTGGCCATGCTGCAGCGACTGCACACGCAGCAGAGGGCCATCAATGAGTACCTTTGCGACTACGGCACCAGGACAGGGTCAGGGGAGCTTGGCTTTTTTTCCCCACGCCAGTGGAGCATGATCAGGGATGCATGCACTGTCCTCTCACCATTTGAGGAGGCCATGAGGATGGTGAGCAGTGACAGTGCATGCATCAGTGACACTGTACCTCTTGTCCACCTGTTGGAGCATACGCTGCGTGGGATAATGGACAGGGCACTTGAGGCAGAACAGAGGCAGGAAGAGGAGGACTTCCTTGTCTCTCAAGGCCCCCTTTATCCAGACAATGTTCCTTCTGTCCCACCCATCACACAGGAAGAGGAGGAGGAGGAGGAGGAGGATTGTGTGAGCATGGAGGTGGAGCCTGGCACTCAGCATCAGCAGCAGCAGTCTTTTAGGGATGATGTACAGTCCCAACAAACCAGTGGACTTGTACGTGGCTGGGAGGAGGTGGCTGGCGATCATGTCATCCTCAGTGACCCAGAAGACTCCGGACCGAATGCCTCAGCTAACCTACGCTGCATGGCCTCCCTGATCCTGCAAAGCCTGCGGAAGGATCCTCGTGTTCTTCGGATCAAGGAGAGTGACCATTACTGGCTGGCCACTCTCCTTGATCCACGGTACAAGGGTAAGGTTGCGGACCTTATCTTGCCGTCGCAGAGGGAGCAGAGGATGAGACATCTCAGGGAGGCCTTGCAGAAAGGTCTGTGCAACGCGTTCCCAGAAACTGGGAGGTTACAAACTCCTGGTCCTGGACGACGAGTTGCTGAGGCTTCGGTCAGTAGCAGAAGGAGCGGTGGGGAAGGTGGACGTCTGACCGATGCGTTCAGACAATTTTTTAGTCCGCAGCCCCAAGGTATGATCGGTTCCAGCAACCATCGCCAGCGTCTGATATACATGGTGCAGGAATACCTAGGGGCAAGGTCAGACTTGGACACCTTTCCCACCGAAAATCCTCTGGCTTACTGGGTCCTGAGGATGGATCACTGGCCAGAGCTTGCACAGTATGCAATTGAGCTACTGGCCTGTCCTGCATCCAGCGTTCTTTCCGAACGCACATTCAGTGCTGCTGGAGGATTTGTCACCGATCATAGGGTGCGCCTGTCCACCGACTCGGTTGATCGACTGACCTTCATAAAAATGAATCAGTCTTGGATCACCACCAGCTACCAGACACCTGAAGCGGATATAACGGAATAATTTATAATGTCACATCCCTTCAAGACTGCCTATGCTGATGCTGAGTGACTGTCCTGTTATGTTCACTGACTATCCTCTTCCTCCTCCTCAATGATCCATGCCACCACACCAGTGCCTAAGGCACAATTTTTCAGCCCCTGTATAACAGGGGCGTGTAATTACAATTTTTTAAAAAGATGCTTCGCAACAGGTGTGACTGCTGTGCTCAGAGTACAGTATCTGTGAGGGGTTGCAGTGTTGTGGCACCAGCACCAGTGCCTAAGGCACAATTTTTCAGCCCCTGTTGGGGCGTGTAATTACAATTTTTAGGCAATGCTTTGCAACAGGTCTCATTGCTGTGCTCAGAGTACAGTATCTGTGAGGGGTTGCAGTGTTGTGGCACCAGCACCAGTGCCTAAGGCACAATTTTTCAGCCCCTGTATAACAGGGGCGTGTAATTACAATTTTTTAAAAAGATGCTTCGCAACAGGTGTGACTGCTGTGCTCCAAGTACAGTATCTGTGAGGGGTTGCAGTGTTGTGGCACCAGCACCAATGCCTAAGGCACAATTTTTCAGCCCCTGTTTAACAGGGGCGTGTAATTACAAATCTTGATCTAATAGTTCACAGCAGGGCCCATTCCTGCGCCCACCAAGAGTAACTATGAGGGCCTACAGTCTTGTGGCAACACCGTCCACCACCACCACCACCACCAAAGGCCCAATTTTTCTGCCCTGTTCAACAGGTGCATGCAATTACAAATCTTGATCTAATAACTCACAGCAGGGCCCATTCCTGCACCCACCAAGAGTAACTGTGAGGGCTTACAGTCTTGTGGCAACACCGTCCACCACCACCACCACCACCACCAAAGGCCCAATTTTTCTGCCCGGTTCAACAGGTGCATGCAAGTACAAATCTTGATCTATTAACTCACAGCAGGGCCCATTCCTGTGCCCACCAGTCTTGTGGCTACACCAACATCTAATAGGGCAAATTTCTGCAGAGTATATACGGCAGGCCCCTACTTTCAAACATCCAACTTACAAACGACTCCTACTTGCAAACGGCAAGAGAAAACAGGAAGTGAGAGGAAATCTACCCCTAGGAAGGAAAATTCTATCCTGTTAGATTTAATTTGGGAAAAAGGTATCTCCTCTCTACTGATGCTTTATCACCAATCCTTGTTTCAATTAAAACCCCACTTTTCCAAAAACATTTGTCATTGGGACGGAAAGTGAGGTGACATGTTCTGAACAGATGTGCAAAGACAGCAAATGTTACAGGGGTGATAACCCCTCCCTATGTTCTCCAAAAAGCTTAAAAATTGATTTTTTTGGGATGTAGCTACACTTCATAATGTACCTGTTCAGATTCTACTTAAGAACAAACCTACAGTCCATGTCTTGTTTGCACCACCTATATACTGCTGTTCAGAGTATATAGGGTTGTAGGTATAGGGTTTTATTTTGGGTGCGGGGTCCCCCTTAGTATCCATACAAGACCCAAAGGGGCTGGGGTGGGGGGGGGGGGTGATGGGGTAGCCATGCCATTTTTCTCAAGGATTTTCAGCCATATGGCGGCCAGGACAAGACATGACATTAAAGCCGCAAGTGGTTTTAAATGGCTTCTTTTTTTCCTTTACAAATGTCATTTTGTGCAAGGACAGTTCTAAACACGGGAAACACATGCCACTTCACAGGCATACTTTAGACACCCCCCAGGTACCATATTTAAAGGAAAATTTCACTTTTTTTTTTCACTTTATGCATCATTAAAATGACTGCTCCCGAAAAAACTTTAGTTTTTAAAATTTCTTTTTGCATTGATATATGTCCCCTGGGGCAGGACCCGGGTCCCCAAACCTGTTTTATGACATTAACATGCATATTGGCCGTTGTAATTAGCAATTTTGATTTCGAACGTTCGCGTCCATTATAACGAATAGGGTTCGAAAATTTGCGCGAACTTTCGGTCCGTTCGAAGGTTCTGGTGCGAACCGAACCCGGGGGTGTTCGGCTCATCCCTAATACAAAGGCATAAAATAAAAATTTCAGGTCACGCCCTTTGCATTTTTCCAAATTTTGAAAAATGTCTCAGGAATGCAAAAAAGACATTAAAACAGGCTCAAAAGCCCTCCACAATGATGAAACAATGAGTGAAATGGAAAATAGACAATGAAAATTTGTTTAAGAGACACTTCCTGTTTTAGTGACGTCACATTGATGATATTTTTGACTTTTGGTGGTTTCATTCCAGTGTAAGAAAATGGGTATTCTCAGATTGTTCTTGGCGTTTTAAGGCGGAAATCTACTCATATTTAATCCCTCTGGTCATTCTTTCTTAAAAAAGATGGCACAATGCATACAAAGGCAAAAAATAAAAATTTCTGGTCATGCCCTTTGCATTTTTCCAAATTTTGAAAAATGTCTTTGGAATGCAAAAAAGACAGTAAAACAGGCTCAAAAGCCCTCCACAATGATGAAACAATGAGTGAAATGGAAAATGGACAATGAAAATTTGTTTAAGAGACACTTCCTGTTTTAGTGACGTCACATTGATGACATTTTTGACTTTTGGTGGTTTCATTCCGGTGTAAGAAAATGGGTATTCTCAGATTGTTCTTGGCGTTTTAAGGTGGAAATCTACTCATATTTAATCCCTCTGGTCATTCTTTCTTAAAAAAGATGGCACAATGGGTAAAAATGCGTGAAACAAATTTTGGAGCACACCCCTTGCATTTTTTGAAATTTTTAAAAATGTTTTAGGAAGGCAGAAAAGGTATTAAAATGGTTTCAAAAGCCCTCCACAATGATGAAACAATGAGTGAAATGGAAAATGGACAATGAAAATTTGTTTAAGAGCCACTTCCTGTTTTGGTGACGTCACATTGATGATGTTTTTGACTTTTGGTGGTTTCATTTCCGGTTTAAGAAAATAGGTATTCTTAGGTTGTTCTTGGCATTTAAGGGGGAAATCTGCTTATATTTAATCCCTCTGGTCATTCTTTCTTAAAAAAAAGATGGCAAAATAGGTAAAAATGTGTAAAACATACATTTTGGGGCACGCCCCTTGCATTTTTTGAATTTTTAAAAATGTCCCAGGAAGGCAGAAAAGATATTAAAATGGGCTCAAAAGCCCTCCACAATGATGAAACAATGAGTGAAATGGAAAATAGACAATGAAAATTTGTTTAAGACCAACTTCCTGTTTTGGTGATGTCACATTGATGACGTTTTTGACTTTTGGTGGTTTCACTTCCAATTTAAGAAAATGGGTACTCTCAGATTGTTCTTGGCGTTTTAAGGCGGAAATCTACTCATATTTAATCCCTCTGGTCATTCTTTCTTAAAAAAGATGGCACAATGCATACAAAGGCATGAAATAAAAGTTTCAGGTCACGCCCTTTGCATTTTTCCAAATTTTGAAAAATGTCTCAGGAATGCAAAAAAGACAGTAAAACAGGCTCAAAAGCCCTCCACAATGATGAAACAATGAGTGAAATGGAAAATGGACAATGAAAATTTGTTTAAGAGTCACTTCATGTTTTAGTGACGTCACATTGATGAAATTTTTGACTTTTGGTGGTTTCATTCCGGTGTAAGAAAATGGGTATTCTCAGATTGTTCTTGGCGTTTTAAGGCGGAAATCTACTCATATTTAATCCCTCTGGTCATTCTTTCTTAAAAAAGATGGCACAATGGGTAAAAATTTGTGAAACAAATTTTGGAGCACACCCCTTGCATTTTTTGAAATTTAAAAAATGTTTTAGGAAGGCAGAAAAGGTATTAAAATGGTCTCAAAAGCCCTCCACCATGATGAAACAATGAGTGAAATGGAAAATGGACAATGAAAATTTGTTTGAGTCACTTCCTATTTTGGTGACGTCACATTGATGATGTTTTTGACTTTTGGTGGTTTCACTTCTGATTTAAGAAAATGGGTACTCTCAGATTAATCTTTTCTTTTTAATGCTGAAACAACTCATATTCATCCCTCTGGTCATTCTTTCTTAAAAAAGATGGCACAATGCATACAAAGGCATAAAATAAAAATTTCAGGTCACGCCCTTTGCATTTTTCCAAATTTTGAAAAATGTCTCAGGAATGCAAAAAAGAAATTAAAACGGGATCAAAAGCCCTCCACAATGATGAAACAATGAGTGAAATGGAAAATGGACAATGAAAATTTGTTTAAGAGCCACTTCCTGTTTTGGTGACGTCACATTGATGATGTTTTTGACTTTTGGTGGTTTCACTTCCGGTTTAAGAAAATAGGTATTCTTAGGTTGTTCTTGGCGTTTTAAGGTGGAAATCTGCTTATATTTAATCCCTCTGGTCATTCTTTCTTAAAAAAGATGGCAAAATAGGTAAAAATGTGTAAAACATACATTTTGGGGCACGCCCCTTGCATTTTTTGAAATTTTTAAAAATGTCCCAGGAAGGCAGAAAAGATATTAAAATGGGCTCAAAAGCCCTCCACAATGATGAAACAATGAGTGAAATGGAAAATAGACAATGAAAATTTGTTTAAGACCAACTTCCTGTTTTGGTGATGTCACATTGATGACGTTTTTGACTTTTGGTGGTTTCACGTCCAATTTAAGAAAATGGGTACTCTCAGATTGTTCTTGACGTTTTAAGGCGGAAATCTACTCATATTTAATCCCTCTGGTCATTCTTTCTTAAAAAAGATGGCACAATGCATACAAAGGCATAAAATAAAAATTTCAGGTCACGCCCTTTGCATTTTTCCAAATTTTGAAAAATGTCTTAGGAATGCAAAAAAGACAGTAAAACAGGCTCAAAAGCCCTCCACAATGATGAAACAATGAGTGAAATGGAAAATGGACAATGAAAATTTGTTTAAGAGACACTTCCTGTTTTAGTGACGTCACATTGATGATGTTTTTGACTTTTGGTGGTTTCATTCCGGTGTAAGAAAATGGGTATTCTCAGATTGTTCTTGGCGTTTTAAGGCGGAAATCTACTCATATTTAATCCCTCTGGTCATTCTTTCTTAAAAAAGATGGCACAATGGGTAAAAATGCGTGAAACTAATTTTGGAGCACACCCCTTGCATTTTTTGAAATTTTTAAAAATGTTTTAGGAAGGCAGAAAAGGTATTAAAATGGTCTCAAAAGCCCTCCACCATGATGAAACAATGAGTGAAATGGAAAATGGACAATGAAAATTTGTTTGAGTCACTTCCTATTTTGGTGACGTCACATTGATGATGTTTTTGACTTTTGGTGGTTTCACTTCTGATTTAAGAAAATGGGTACTCTCAGATTAATCTTTTCTTTTTAATGCTGAAACAACTCATATTCATCCCTCTGGTCATTCTTTTTAAAAAAAGATGGCACAATGCATACAAAGGCATAAAATAAAAATTTCAGGTCACGCCCTTTGCATTTTTCCAAATTTTGAAAAATGTCTTAGGAATGCAAAAAATACAGTAAAACAGGCTCAAAAGCCCTCCACAATGATGAAACAATGAGTGAAATGGAAAATGGACAATGAAAATTTGTTTAAGAGACACTTCCTGTTTTAGTGACGTCACATTGATGATGTTTTTGACTTTTGGTGGTTTCATTCCGGTGTAAGAAAATGGGTATTCTCAGATTGTTCTTGGCGTTTTAAGGTGGAAATCTACTCATATTTAATCCCTCTGGTCATTCTTTCTTAAAAAAGATGGCACAATGGGTAAAAATGTGTGAAACAAATTTTGGAGCACACCCCTTGCATTTTTTTAAATTTTTAAAAATGTTTTAGGAAGGCAGAAAAGGTATTAAAATGGTCTCAAAAGCCCTCCACCATGATGAAACAATGAGTGAAATGGAAAATGGACAATGAAAATTTGTTTGAGTCACTTCCTATTTTGGTGACGTCACATTGATGATGTTTTTGACTTTTGGTGGTTTCACTTCTGATTTAAGAAAATGGGTACTCTCAGATTAATATTTTCTTTTTAATGCTGAAACAACTCATATTTAATCCCTCTGGTCATTCTTTCTTAAAAAAGATGGCACAATGCATACAAAGGCATAAAATAAAAATTTCAGGTCACGCCCTTTGCATTTTTCCAAATTTTGAAAAATGTCTCAGGAATGCAAAAAAGACTAAAACAGGCTCAAAAGCCCTCCACAATGATGAGACAATGAGTGAAATGGAAAATGGACAATGAAAATTTGTTTAAGAGACACTTCCTGTTTTAGTGACGTCACATTGATGATGTTTTTGACATTTGGTGGTTTCACTTCCGATTTAAGAAAATGGGTACTCTCAGATTGTTCTTTTCTTTTTAATGCTGAAACAACTCATATTTTAGCCCTCTGGTCATTCTTTCTTAAAAGGATGGCACAATGCATACAAAAGCATAAAATAAAAATTTCAGGTCACGCCCTTTGCATTTTTCCAAATTTTGAAAAATGTCTCAGGAATGCAAAAAAGACAGTAAAACAGGCTCAAAAGCCCTCCACAATGATGAAACAATGAGTGAAATGGAAAATGGACAATGAAAATTTGTTTAAGAGACACTTCCTGTTTTAGTGATGTCACATTGATGATGTTTTTGACATTTGGTGGTTTTAATCCGGTGTAAGAAAATGGGTATTCTCAGATTGTTCTTGGCGTTTTAAGGCGGAAATCTACTCATATTTAATCCCTCTGGTCATTCTTTCTTAAAAAAGATGGCACAATGCATACAAAGGCATAAAATAAAAATTTCCGGTCACGCCCTTTGCATTTTTCAAAATTTTGAAAAATGTCTCAGGAATGCAAAAAAGACAGTAAAACAGGCTCAAAAGCCCTCCACAATGATGAAATAATGAGTGAAATGGAAAATGGACAATGAAAATTTGTTTAAGAGACACTTCCTGTTTTAGTGAGGTCACATTGATGACATTTTTGACTTTTGGTGGTTTCATTCCGGTGTAAGAAAATGGGTATTCTCAGATTGTTCTTGGCGTTTTAAGGCGGAAATCTACTCATATTTAATCCCTCTGGTCATTCTTTCTTAAAAAAGATGGCACAATGGGTAAAAATGCGTGAAACTAATTTTGGAGCACACCCCTTGCATTTTTTGAAATTTTTAAAAATGTTTTAGGAAGGCAGAAAAGGTATTAAAATGTTTTCAAAAGCCCTCCACAATGATGAAACAATGAGTGAAATGGAAAATGGACAATGAAAATTTGTTTAAGACCAACTTCCTGTTTTGGTGATGTCACATTGATGACATTTTTGACTTTTGGTGGTTTCACTTCTGATCTAAGAAAATGGGTACTCTTAGGTTAATCTTTTCTTTTTAATGCTGAAACAACTCATATTCATCCCTCTGGTCATTCTTTCTTAAAAAAGATGGCACAATGCATACAAAGGCATAAAATAAAAATTTCAGGTCACGCCCTTTGCATTTTTCCAAATTTTGAAAAATGTCTCAGGAATGCAAAAAAGACAGTAAAACGGGATCAAAAGCCCTCCACAATGATGAAACAATGAGTGAAATGGAAAATGGACAATGAAAATTTGTTTAAGAGCCACTTCCTGTTTTGGTGATGTCACATTGATGATGTTTTTGACTTTTGGTGGTTTCACTTCTGATTTAAGAAAATGGGTACTCTCAGATTAATCTTTTCGTTTTAATGCTGAAACAACTCATATTCATCCCTCTGGTCATTCTTTCTTAAAAAAGATGGCACAATGCATACAAAGGCATAAAATAAAAATTTCCGGTCACGCCCTTTGCATTTTTCCAAATTTTGAAAAATGTCTCAAGAATGCAAAAAAGACCGTAAAACTGGCTCAAAAGCCCTCCACAATGATGAAACAATGAGTGAAATGGAAAATGGACAATGAATTTTTTTTTAAGACCAACTTCTTGTTTTGGTGACGTCACACTTATGACGTTTTTGACTTTTTGGTGGTTTCACTTCCAATTTAAGAAAATGGGTACTCTCAGATTGTTCTTTTCTTTTTAATGCTGAAACAACTCATATTTCCTCCCTCTGGTCATTCTTTCTTTAAAAAGATGGCACAATGCATACAAAGGCATAAAATAAAAATTTCAGGTCACGCCCTTTGCATTTTTCCAAATTTTGAAAAATGTCTCAGGAATGCAAAAAAGACAGTAAAACGGGATCAAAAGCCCTCCAGAATAATGAAACAATGCGTGAAATGGAAAATGGACAATGAAAATTTGTTTAAGAGCCACTTCCTGTTTTGGTGACGTCACATTGATGATGTTTTTGACTTTTGGTGGTTTCACTTCCGGTTTAAGAAAATAGGTATTCTTAGGTTGTTCTTGGCGTTTTAAGGTGGAAATCTGCTTATATTTAATCCCTCTGGTCATTCTTTCTTAAAAAAGATGGCAAAATAGGTAAAAATGTGTAAAACATACATTTTGGGGCACGCCCCTTGCATTTTTTGAATTTTTTTAAAATGTCTCAGGAAGGCAGAAAAGATATTAAAATGGGCTCAAAAGCCCTCCACAATGATGAAACAATGAGTGAAATGGAAAATAGACAATGAAAATTTGTTTAAGACCAACTTCCTGTTTTGGTGACATCACATTGATGACGTTTTTGACTTTTGGTGGTTTCACTTCCAATTTAAGAAAATGGGTACTCTCAGATTGTTCTTGGCGTTTTAAGTCGAAAATCTACTCATATTTAATCCCTCTGGTCATTCTTTCTTAAAAAAGATGGCACAATGCATACAAAGGCATAAAATAAAAATTTCAGGTCACGCCCTTTGCATTTCTCCAAATTTTGAAAAATGTCTCAGGAATGCAAAAAAGACAGTAAAACAGGCTCAAAAGCCCTCCACAATGATGAAACAATGAGTGAAATGGAAAATAGACAATGAAAATTTGTTTAAGAGACACTTCCTGTTTTAGTGACGTCACATTGATGATATTTTTGACTTTTGGTGGTTTCATTCCAGTGTAAGAAAATGGGTATTCTCAGATTGTTCTTGGCGTTTTAAGGCGGAAATCTACTCATATTTAATCCCTCTGGTCATTCTTTCTTAAAAAAGATGGCACAATGCATACAAAGGCAAAAAATAAAAATTTCAGGTCACGCCCTTTGCATTTTTCCAAATTTTGAAAAATGTCTTTGGAATGCAAAAAAGACAGTAAAACAGGCTCAAAAGCCCTCCACAATGATGAAACAATGAGTGAAATGGAAAATGGACAATGACAATTTGTTTAAGAGACACTTCCTGTTTTAGTGACGTCACATTGATGACATTTTTGACTTTTGGTGGTTTCATTCCGGTGTAAGAAAATGGGTATTCTCAGATTGTTCTTGGCGTTTTAAGGTGGAAATCTACTCATATTTAATCCCTCTGGTCATTCTTTCTTAAAAAAGATGGCACAATGGGTAAAAATGCGTGAAACAAATTTTGGAGCACACCCCTTGCATTTTTTGAAATTTTTAAAAATGTTTTAGGAAGGCAGAAAAGGTATTAAAATGGTTTCAAAAGCCCTCCACAATGATGAAACAATGAGTGAAATGGAAAATGGACAATG
Source organism: Rana muscosa (assembly GCA_029206835.1). Taxonomy (NCBI): domain Eukaryota; kingdom Metazoa; phylum Chordata; class Amphibia; order Anura; family Ranidae; genus Rana; species Rana muscosa. The sequence continues at coordinate 492,531 of JARGYO010001557.1, forward strand.
AAAATTTGTTTAAGACCAACTTCCTGTTTTGGTGATGTCACATTGATGACATTTTTGACTTTTGGTGGTTTCACTTCTGATTTAAGAAAATGGGTACTCTCAGATTAATCTTTTCTTTTTAATGCTGAAACAACTCATATTCATCCCTCTGGTCATTATTTCTTAAAAAAGATGGCACAATGCATACAAAGGCATAAAATAAAAATTTCCAGTCACGCCCTTTGCATTTTTCCAAATTTTGAAAAATGTCTCAGGAATGCAAAAAAGACAGTAAAACAGGCTCAAAAGCCCTCCACAATGATGAAACAATGAGTGAAATGGAAAATGGACAATGAAAATTTGTTTAAGAGACACTTCCTGTTTTAGTGACGTCACATTGATGACGTTTTTGACTTTTGGTGGTTTTAATCCGGTGTAAGAAAATGGGTATTCTCAGATTGTTCTTGGCGTTTTAAGGCAGGAATCTACTCATATTTAATCCCTCTGGTCATTCTTTCTTAAAAAAGATGGCACAATGGGCAAAAATGCGTGAAACAAATTTTGGAGCACACCCCTTGCATTTTTTGAAATTTTTTAAAATGTTTTAGGAAGGCAGAAAAGGTATTAAAATGGTCTCAAAAGCCCTCCACCATGATGAAACAATGAGTGAAATGGAAAATGGACAATGAAAATTTGTTTGAGTCACTTCCTATTTTGGTGACGTCACATTGATGATGTTTTTGACTTTTGGTGGTTTCACTTCTGATTTAAGAAAATGGGTACTCTCAGATTAATCTTTTCTTTTTAATGCTGAAACAACTCATATTCAACCCTCTGGTCATTCTTTCTTAAAAAAGATGGCACAATGCATACAAAGGCATAAAATAAAAATTTCCGGTCACGCCCTTTGCATTTTTCCAAATTTTGAAAAATGTCTCAAGAATGCAAAAAAGACCGTAAAACGGGCTCAAAAACCCTCCACAATGATGAAACAATGAGTGAAATGGAAAATGGACAATGAAAATTTGTTTAAGACCAACTTCCTGTTTTGGTGACGTCACATTGATGACGTTTTTGACTTTTGGTGGTTTCACTTCCAATTTAAGAAAATGGGTACTCTCAGATTGTTCTTGGCGTTTTAAGGCGGAAATCTACTCATATTTAATCCCTCTGGTCATTCTTTCTTAAAAAAGATGGCACAATGCATACAAAGGCATAAAATAAAAATTTCAGGTCACGCCCTTTGCATTTTTCCAAATTTTGAAAAATGTCTCATGAATGCAAAAAAGACAGTAAAACAGGCTCAAAAGCCCTCCACAATGATGAAACAATGAGTGAAATGGAAAATGGACAATGAAAATTTGTTTAAGAGACACTTCCTGTTTTAGTGACGTCACATTGATGATGTTTTTGACATTTGGTTGTTTCACTTCCGATTTAAGAAAATGGGTACTCTCATATTGTTTTTCTTTTTAATGCTGAAACAACTCATATTTTATCCCTCTGGTCATTCTTTCTTAAAAAAGATGGCACAATGCATACAAAGGCATAAAATAAAAATTTCCGGTCACGCCCTTTGCATTTTTCCAAATTTTGAAAAATGTCTCAGGAATGCAAAAAAGACAGTAAAACAGGCTCAAAAGCCCTCCACAATGATGAAACAATGAGTGAAATGGAAAATGGACAATGAAAATTTGTTTAAGAGACACTTCCTGTTTTAGTGACGTCACATTGATGACATTTTTGACTTTTGGTGGTTTCACTTCCGGTTTAAGAAAATAGGTATTCTTAGGTTGTTCTTGGCGTTTTAAGGTGGAAATCTGCTTATATTTAATCCCTCTGGTCATTCTTTCTTAAAAAAGATGGCAAAATAGGTAAAAATGTGTAAAACATACATTTTGGGGCACGCCCCTTGCATTTTTTGAATTTTTTTAAAATGTCTCAGGAAGGCAGAAAAGATATTAAAATGGGCTCAAAAGCCCTCCACAATGATGAAACAATGAGTGAAATGGAAAATAGACAATGAAAATTTGTTTAAGACCAACTTCCTGTTTTGGTGACATCACATTGATGACGTTTTTGACTTTTGGTGGTTTCACTTCCAATTTAAGAAAATGGGTACTCTCAGATTGTTCTTGGCGTTTTAAGGCGAAAATCTACTCATATTTAATCCCTCTGGTCATTCTTTCTTAAAAAAGATGGCACAATGCATACAAAGGCATAAAATAAAAATTTCAGGTCACGCCCTTTGCATTTTTCCAAATTTTGAAAAATGTCTCAGGAATGCAAAAAAGACAGTAAAACAGGCTCAAAAGCCCTCCACAATGATGAAACAATGAGTGAAATGGAAAATAGACAATGAAAATTTGTTTAAGAGACACTTCCTGTTTTAGTGACGTCACATTGATGATATTTTTGACTTTTGGTGGTTTCATTCCAGTGTAAGAAAATGGGTATTCTCAGATTGTTCTTGGCGTTTTAAGGCGGAAATCTACTCATATTTAATCCCTCTGGTCATTCTTTCTTAAAAAAGATGGCACAATGCATACAAAGGCAAAAAATAAAAATTTCTGGTCATGCCCTTTGCATTTTTCCAAATTTTGAAAAATGTCTTTGGAATGCAAAAAAGACAGTAAAACAGGCTCAAAAGCCCTCCACAATGATGAAACAATGAGTGAAATGGAAAATGGACAATGAAAATTTGTTTAAGAGACACTTCCTGTTTTAGTGACGTCACATTGATGACATTTTTGACTTTTGGTGGTTTCATTCCGGTGTAAGAAAATGGGTATTCTCAGATTGTTCTTGGCGTTTTAAGGTGGAAATCTACTCATATTTAATCCCTCTGGTCATTCTTTCTTAAAAAAGATGGCACAATGGGTAAAAATGCGTGAAACAAATTTTGGAGCACACCCCTTGCATTTTTTGAAATTTTTAAAAATGTTTTAGGAAGGCAGAAAAGGTATTAAAATGGTTTCAAAAGCCCTCCACAATGATGAAACAATGAGTGAAATGGAAAATGGACAATGAAAATTTGTTTAAGAGACACTTCCTGTTTTGGTGACGTCACATTGATGATGTTTTTGACTTTTGGTGGTTTCACTTCCGGTTTAAGAAAATAGGTATTCTTAGGTTGTTCTTGGCATTTAAGGGGGAAATCTGCTTATATTTAATCCCTCTGGTCATTCTTTCTTAAAAAAAAGATGGCAAAACAGGTAAAAATGTGTAAAACATACATTTTGGGGCACGCCCCTTGCATTTTTTGAATTTTTAAAAATGTCCCAGGAAGGCAGAAAAGATATTAAAATGGGCTCAAAAGCCCTCCACAATGATGAAACAATGAGTGAAATGGAAAATAGACAATGAAAATTTGTTTAAGACCAACTTCCTGTTTTGGTGACGTCACATTGATGACGTTTTTGACTTTTGGTGGTTTCACTTCCAATTTAAGAAAATGGGTACTCTCAGATTGTTCTTGGTGTTTTAAGGCGGAAATCTACTCATATTTAATCCCTCTGGTCATTCTTTCTTAAAAAAGATGGCACAATGCATACAAAGGCATGAAATAAAAGTTTCAGGTCACGCCCTTTGCATTTTTCCAAATTTTGAAAAATGTCTCAGGAATGCAAAAAAGACAGTAAAACAGGCTCAAAAGCCCTCCACAATGATGAAACAATGAGTGAAATGGAAAATGGACAATGAAAATTTGTTTAAGAGTCACTTCCTGTTTTAGTGACGTCACATTGATGACATTTTTGACTTTTGGTGGCTTCATTCCGGTGTAAGAAAATGGGTATTCTCAGATTGTTCTTGGCGTTTTAAGGCGGAAATCTACTCATATTTAATCCCTCTGGTCATTCTTTCATTCTTAAAAATGATGGCACAATGGGTAAAAATTTGTGAAACAAATTTTGGAGCACACCCCTTGCATTTTTTGAAATTTAAAAAATGTTTTAGGAAGGCAGAAAAGGTATTAAAATGGTCTCAAAAGCCCTCCACCATGATGAAACAATGAGTGAAATGGAAAATGGACAATGAAAATTTGTTTGAGTCACTTCCTATTTTGGTGACGTCACATTGATGATGTTTTTGACTTTTGGTGGTTTCACTTCTGATTTAAGAAAATGGGTACTCTCAGATTAATCTTTTCTTTTTAATGCTGAAACAACTCATATTCATCCCTCTGGTCATTCTTTCTTAAAAAAGATGGCACAATGCATACAAAGGCATAAAATAAAAATTTCCGGTCACGCCCTTTGCATTTTTCCAAATTTTGAAAAATGTCTCAAGAATGCAAAAAAGACCGTAAAACGGGCTCAAAAGCCCTCCACAATGATGAAACAATGAGTGAAATGGAAAATGGACAATGCAAATTTGTTTAAGACCAACTTCCTGTTTTGGTGACGTCACATTGATGACATTTTTGACTTTTGGTGGTTTCACTTCCAATTTAAGAAAATGGGTACTCTCAGATTGTTCTTGGCGTTTTAAGGCAGAAATCTACTCATATTTAATCCCTCTGGTCATTCTTTCTTAAAAAAGATGGCACAATGCATACAAAGGCATAAAATAAAAATTTCAGGTCAAGCCCTTTGCATTTTTCCAAATTTTGAAAAATGTCTCAGGAATGCAAAAAAGACAGTAAAACAGGCTCAAAAGCCCTCCACAATGATGAGACAATGAGTGAAATGGAAAATGGACAATGAAAATTTGTTTAAGAGACACTTCCTGTTTTAGTGACGTCACATTGATGATGTTTTTGACATTTGGTGGTTTCACTTCCGATTTAAGAAAATGGGTACTCTCAGATTGTTCTTTTCTTTTTAATGCTGAAACAACTCATATTTTAGCCCTCTGGTCATTATTTCTTAAAAGGATGGCACAATGCATACAAAGGCATAAAATAAAAATTTCTGGTCGCACCCTTTACATTTTTCCAAATTTTGAAAAATGTCTCAGGAATGCAGAAAAGACAGTAAAACGGACTCAAAAGCCCTCCACAATGATGAAACAATGAGTGAAATGGAAAATGGACAATGAAAATTTGTTTAAGAGACACTTCCTGATTTATTGACGTCACATTGATGACGTTTTTGACTTTTGGTGGTTTTAATCCGGTGTAAGAAAATGGGTATTCTCAGATTGTTCTTGGTGTTTTAAGGCGGAAATCTACTCATATTTAATCCCTCTGGTCATTCTTTCTTAAAAAAGATGGCACAATGCATACAAAGGCATAAAATAAAAATTTCCGGTCAAGCCCTATGCATTTTTCCAAATTTTGAAAAATGTCTCAGGAATGCAAAAAAGACAGTAAAACAGGCTCAAAAGCCCTCCACAATGATGAAACAATGAGTGAAATGGAAAATGGACAATGAAAATTTGTTTAAGAGACACTTCCTGTTTTAGTGAGGTCACATTGATGACATTTTTTACTTTTGGTGGTTTCATTCCGGTGTAAGAAAATGGGTATTCTCAGATTGTTCTTGGCGTTTTAAGGTGGAAATCTACTCATATTTAATCCCTCTGGTCATTCTTTCTTAAAAAAGATGGCACAATGGGTAAAAATGCGTGAAACTAATTTTGGAGCACACCCCTTGCATTTTTTGAAATTTTTAAAAATGTTTTAGGAAGACAGAAAAGGTATTAAAATGGTTTCAAAAGCCCTCCACAATGATGAAACAATGAGTGAAATGGAAAATGGACAATGAAAATTTGTTTAAGACCAACTTCCTGTTTTGGTGATGTCACATTGATGACGTTTTTGACTTTTGGTGGTTTCACGTCCAATTTAAGAAAATGGGTACTCTCAGATTGTTCTTGACGTTTTAAGGCGGAAATCTACTCATATTTAATCCCTCTGGTCATTCTTTCTTAAAAAAGATGGCACAATGCATACAAAGGCATAAAATAAAAATTTCAGGTCACGCCCTTTGCATTTTTCCAAATTTAGAAAAATGTCTTAGGAATGCAAAAAAGACAGTAAAACAGGCTCAAAAGCCCTCCACAATGATGAAACAATGAGTGAAATGGAAAATGGACAATGAAAATTTGTTTAAGAGACACTTCCTGTTTTAGTGACGTCACATTGATGATGTTTTTGACTTTTGGTGGTTTCATTCCGGTGTAAGAAAATGGGTATTCTCAGATTGTTCTTGGCGTTTTAAGGCGGAAATCTACTCATATTTAATCCCTCTGGTCATTCTTTCTTAAAAAAGATGGCACAATGGGTAAAAATGCGTGAAACTAATTTTGGAGCACACCCCTTGCATTTTTTGAAATTTTTAAAAATGTTTTAGGAAGGCAGAAAAGGTATTAAAATGGTCTCAAAAGCCCTCCACCATGATGAAACAATGAGTGAAATGGAAAATGGACAATGAAAACTTGTTTGAGTCACTTCCTATTTTGGTGACGTCACATTGATGATGTTTTTGACTTTTGGTGGTTTCACTTCTGATTTAAGAAAATGGGTACTCTCAGATTAATCTTTTCTTTTTAATGCTGAAACAACTCATATTCATCCCTCTGGTCATTCTTTTTTAAAAAAGATGGCACAATGCATACAAAGGCATAAAATAAAAATTTCAGGTCACGCCCTTTGCATTTTTCCAAATTTTGAAAAATGTCTTAGGAATGCAAAAAAGACAGTAAAACAGGCTCAAAAGCCCTCTACAATGATGAAACAATGAGTGAAATGGAAAATGGACGATGAAAATTTGTTTAAGAGACACTTCCTGTTTTAGTGACGTCACATTGATGATGTTTTTGACTTTTGGTGGTTTCATTCCGGTGTAAGAAAATGGGTATTCTCAGATTGTTCTTGGCGTTTTAAGGTGGAAATCTACTCATATTTAATCCCTCTGGTCATTCTTTCTTAAAAAAGATGGCACAATGGGTAAAAATGTGTGAAACAAATTTTGGAGCACACCCCTTGCATTTTTTTAAATTTTTAAAAATGTTTTAGGAAGGCAGAAAAGGTATTAAAATGGTCTCAAAAGCCCTCCACCATGATGAAACAATGAGTGAAATGGAAAATGGACAATGAAAATTTGTTTGAGTCACTTCCTATTTTGGTGACGTCACATTGATGATGTTTTTGACTTTTGGTGGTTTCACTTCTGATTTAAGAAAATGGGTACTCTCAGATTAATATTTTCTTTTTAATGCTGAAACAACTCATATTTAATCCCTCTGGTCATTCTTTCTTAAAAAAGATGGCACAATGCATACAAAGGCATAAAATAAAAATTTCAGGTCACGCCCTTTGCATTTTTCCAAATTTTGAAAAATGTCTCAGGAATGCAAAAAAGACTAAAACAGGCTCAAAAGCCCTCCACAATGATGAGACAATGAGTGAAATGGAAAATGGACAATGAAAATTTGTTTAAGAGACACTTCCTGTTTTAGTGACGTCACATTGATGATGTTTTTGACATTTGGTGGTTTCACTTCCGATTTAAGAAAATGGGTACTCTCAGATTGTTCTTTTCTTTTTAATGCTGAAACAACTCATATTTTAGCCCTCTGGTCATTCTTTCTTAAAAGGATGGCACAATGCATACAAAGGCATAAAATAAAAATTTCAGGTCACGCCCTTTGCATTTTTCCAAATTTTGAAAAATGTCTCAGGAATGCAAAAAAGACAGTAAAACAGGCTCAAAAGCCCTCCACAATGATGAAACAATGAGTGAAATGGAAAATGGACAATGAAAATTTGTTTAAGAGACACTTCCTGTTTTAGTGATGTCACATTGATGATGTTTTTGACATTTGGTGGATTTAATCCGGTGTAAGAAAATGGGTATTCTCAGATTGTTCTTGGCGTTTTAAGGCGGAAATCTACTCATATTTAATCCCTCTGGTCATTCTTTCTTAAAAAAGATGGCACAATGCATACAAAGGCATAAAATAAAAATTTCCGGTCACGCCCTTTGCATTTTTCAAAATTTTGAAAAATGTCTCAGGAATGCAAAAAAGACAGTAAAACAGGCTCAAAAGCCCTCCACAATGATGAAATAATGAGTGAAATGGAAAATGGACAATGAAAATTTGTTTAAGAGACACTTCCTGTTTTAGTGAGGTCACATTGATGACATTTTTGACTTTTGGTGGTTTCATTCCGGTGTAAGAAAATGGGTATTCTCAGATTGTTCTTGGCGTTTTAAGGCGGAAATCTACTCATATTTAATCCCTCTGGTCATTCTTTCTTAAAAAAGATGGCACAATGGGTAAAAATGCGTGAAACTAATTTTGGAGCACACCCCTTGCATTTTTTGAAATTTTTAAAAATGTTTTAGGAAGGCAGAAAAGGTATTAAAATGGTTTCAAAAGCCCTCCACAATGATGAAACAATGAGTGAAATGGAAAATGGACAATGAAAATTTGTTTAAGACCAACTTCCTGTCTTGGTGACGTCACATTGATGACATTTTTGACTTTTGGTGGTTTCACTTCTGATTTAAGAAAATGGGTACTCTTAGGTTAATCTTTTCTTTTTAATGCTGAAACAACTCATATTCATCCCTCTGGTCATTCTTTCTTAAAAAAAGATGGCACAATGCATACAAAGGCATAAAATAAAAATTTCAGGTCACGCCCTTTGCATTTTTCCAAATTTTGAAAAATGTCTCAGGAATGCAAAAAAGACAGTAAAACGGGATCAAAAGCCCTCCACAATGATGAAACAATGAGTGAAATGGAAAATGGACAATGAAAATGTGTTTAAGAGCCACTTCCTGTTTTGGTGATGTCACATTGATGATGTTTTTGACTTTTGGTGGTTTCACTTCAGATTCAAGAAAATGGGTACTCTCAGATTAATCTTTTCTTTTTAATGCTGAAACAACTCATATTCATCCCTCTGGTCATTCTTTCTTAAAAAAGATGGCACAATGCATACAAAGGCATAAAATAAAAATTTCCGGTCACGCCCTTTGCATTTTTCCAAATTTTGAAAAATGTCTCAAGAATGCAAAAAAGACGTAAAACTGGCTCAAAAGCCCTCCACAATGATGAAACAATGAGTGAAATGGAAAATGGACAATGACATTTTTTTTAAGACCAACTTCTTGTTTTGGTGACGTCACACTGATGACGTTTTTGACTTTTTGGTGGTTTCACTTCCAATTTAAGAAAATGGGTACTCTCAGATTGTTCTTTTCTTTTTAATGCTGAAACAACTCATATTTCCTCCCTCTGGTCATTCTTTCTTTAAAAAGATGGCACAATGCATACAAAGGCATAAAATAAAAATTTCAGGTCACGCCCTTTGCATTTTTCCAAATTTTGAAAAATGTCTCAGGAATGCAAAAAAGACAGTAAAACGGGATCAAAAGCCCTCCAGAATAATGAAACAATGAGTGAAATGGAAAATGGACAATGAAAATTTGTTTAAGAGCCACTTCCTGTTTTGGTGACGTCACATTGATGATGTTTTTGACTTTTGGTGGTTTCACTTCCGGTTTAAGAAAATAGGTATTCTTAGGTTGTTCTTGGCGTTTTAAGGTGGAAATCTACTCATATTTAATCCCTCTGGTCATTCTTTCTTTAAAAAGATGGCAAAATAGGTAAAAATGTGTAAAACATACATTTTGGGGCACGCCCCTTGCATTTTTTGAATTTTTTTAAAATGTCTCAGGAAGGCAGAAAAGATATTAAAATGGGCTCAAAAGCCCTCCACAATGATGAAACAATGAGTGAAATGGAAAATAGACAATGAAAATTTGTTTAAGACCAACTTCCTGTTTTGGTGACATCACATTGATGACGTTTTTGACTTTTGGTGGTTTCACTTCCAATTTAAGAAAATGGGTACTCTCAGATTGTTCTTGGCGTTTTAAGGCGAAAATCTACTCATATTTAATCCCTCTGGTCATTCTTTCTTAAAAAAGATGGCACAGTGCATACAAAGGCAAAAAATAAAAATTTCAGGTCATGCCCTTTGCATTTTTCCAAATTTTGAAAAATGTCTTTGGAATGCAAAAAAGACAGTAAAACAGGCCCAAAAGCCCTCCACAATGATGAAACAATGAGTGAAATGGAAAATGGACAATGACAATTTGTTTAAGAGACACTTCCTGTTTTAGTGACGTCACATTGATGACATTTTTGACTTTTGGTGGTTTCATTCCAGTGTAAGAAAATGGGTATTCTCAGATTGTTCTTGGCGTTTTAAGGTGGAAATCTACTCATATTTAATCCCTCTGGTCATTCTTTCTTAAAAAAGATGGCACAATGGGTAAAAATGCGTGAAACAAATTTTGGAGCACACCCCTTGCATTTTTTGAAATTTTTAAAAATGTTTTAGGAAGGCAGAAAAGGTATTAAAATGGTTTCAAAAGCCCTCCACAATGATGAAACAATGAGTGAAATGGAATATGGACAATGAAAATTTGTTTAAGACCAACTTCCTGTTTTGGTGATGTCACATTAATGACATTTTTGACTTTTGGTGGTTTCACTTCTGATTTAAGAAAATGGGTACTCTCAGATTAATCTTTTCTTTTTAATGCTGAAACAACTCATATTCATCCCTCTGGTCATTATTTCTTAAAAAAGATGGCACAATGCATACAAAGGCATAAAATAAAAATTTCCAGTCACGCCCTTTGCATTTTTCCAAATTTTGAAAAATGTCTCAGGAATGCAAAAAAGACAGTAAAACAGGCTCAAAAGCCCTCCACAATGATGAAACAATGAGTAAAATGGAAAATGGACAATGAAAATTTGTTTAAGAGACACTTCCTGTTTTAGTGACATCACATTGATGACGTTTTTGACTTTTGGTGGTTTTAATCCGGTGTAAGAAAATGGGTATTCTCAGATTGTTCTTGGCGTTTTAAGGCAGGAATCTACTCATATTTAATCCCTCTGGTCATTCTTTCTTAAAAAAGATGGCACAATGGGCAAAAATGCGTGAAACAAATTTTGAAGCACACCCCTTGCATTTTTTGAAATTTTTAAAAATGTTTTAGGAAGGCAGAAAAGGTATTAAAATGGTCTCAAAAGCCCTCCACCATGATGAAACAATGAGTGAAATGGAAAATGGACAATGAAAATTTGTTTGAGTCACTTCCTATTTTGGTGACGTCACATTGATGATGTTTTTGACTTTTGGTGGTTTCACTTCTGATTTAAGAAAATGGGTACTCTCAGATTAATCTTTTCTTTTTAATGCTGAAACAACTCATATTCATCCCTCTGGTCATTCTTTCTTAAAAAAGATGGCACAATGCATACAAAGGCATAAAATAAAAATTTCTGGTCACGCCCTTTGCATTTTTCCAAATTTTGAAAAATGTCTCAAGAATGCAAAAAAGACCGTAAACGGGCTCAAAAACCCTCCACAATGATGAAACAATGAGTGAAATGGAAAATGGACAATGAAAATTTGTTTAAGACCAACTTCCTGTTTTGGTGACGTCACATTGATGACGTTTTTGACTTTTGGTGGTTTCACTTCCAATTTAAGAAAATGGGTACTCTCAGATTGTTCTTGGCGTTTTAAGGCGGAAATCTACTCATATTTAATCCCTCTGGTCATTCTTTCTTAAAAAAGATGGCACAATGCATACAAAGGCATAAAATAAAAATGTCAGGTCACGCCCTTTGCATTTTTCCAAATTTTGAAAAATGTCTCATGAATGCAAAAAAGACAGTAAAACAGGCTCAAAAGCCCTCCACAATGATGAAACAATGAGTGAAATGGAAAATGGACAATGAAAATTTGTTTAAGAGACACTTCCTGTTTTAGTGACGTCACATTGATGACATTTTTGACTTTTGGTGGTTTCATTCCGGTGTAAGAAAATGGGTATTCTCAGATTGTTCTTGGCGTTTTAAGGCGGAAATCTACTCATATTTAATCCCTCTGGTCATTCTTTCTTAAAAAAGATGGCACAATGGGTAAAAATGCGTGAAACAAATTTTGGAGCACACCCCTTGCATTTTTTGAAATTTTTAAAAATGTTTTAGGAAGGCAGAAAAGGTATTAAAATGGTTTCAAAAGCCCTCCACAATGATGAAACAATGAGTGAAATGGAAAATGGACAATTAAAATTTGTTTAAGACCAACTTCCTGTTTTGGTGACGTCACATTGATGACGTTTTTGACTTTTGGTGGTTTCACTTCTGATTTAAGAAAATGGGTACTCTTAGATTAATCTTTTCTTTTTAATGCTGAAACAACTCATATTCATCCCTCTGGTCATTCTTTCTTAAAAAAGATGGCACAATGCATACAAAGGCATAAAATAAAAATTTCAGGTCACGCCCTTTGCATTTTTCCAAATTTTGAAAAATGTCTCAGGAATGCAAAAAAGAAATTAAAACGGGATCAAAAGCCCTCCACAATGATGAAACAATGAGTGAAATGGAAAATGGACAATGAAAATTTGTTTAAGAGCCACTTCCTGTTTTGGTGACGTCACATTGATGATGTTTTTGACTTTTGGTGGTTTCACTTCCGGTTTAAGAAAATAGGTATTCTTAGGTTGTTCTTGGCGTTTTAAGGTGGAAATCTGCTTATATTTAATCCCTCTGGTCATTCTTTCTTAAAAAAGATGGCAAAATAGGTAAAAATGTGTAAAACATACATTTTGGGGCACGCCCCTTGCATTTTTTGATATTTTTAAAAATGTCCCAGGAAGGCAGAAAAGATATTAAAATGGGCTCAAAAGCCCTCCACAATGATGAAACAATGAGTGAAATGGAAAATAGACAATGAAAATTTGTTTAAGACCAACTTCCTGTTTTGGTGACGTCACATTGATGACGTTTTTGACTTTTGGTGGTTTCACGTCCAATTTAAGAAAATGGGTACTCTCAGATTGTTCTTGACGTTTTAAGGCGGAAATCTACTCATATTTAATCCCTCTGGTCATTCTTTCTTAAAAAAGATGGCACAATGCATACAAAGGCATAAAATAAAAATTTCAGGTCACGCCCTTTGCATTTTTCCAAATTTTGAAAAATGTCTCAGGAATGCAAAAAAGACAGTAAAACAGGCTCAAAAGCCCTCCACAATGATGAAACAATGAGTGAAATGGAAAATGGACAATGAAAATTTGTTTAAGAGACACTTCCTGTTTTAGTGACGTCACATTGATGATGTTTTTGACATTTGGTTGTTTCACTTCCGATTTAAGAAAATGGGTACTCTCATATTGTTTTTCTTTTTAATGCTGAAACAACTCATATTTTATCCCTCTGGTCATTCTTTCTTAAAAGGATGGCACAATGCATACAAAGGCATAAAATAAAAATTTCTGGTCACGCCCTTTACATTTTTCCAAATCTTGAAAAATGTCTCAGGAATGCAGAAAAGACAGTAAAACGGACTCAAAAGCCCTCCACAATGATGAAACAATGAGTGAAATGGAAAATGGACAATGAAAATTTGTTTAAGAGACACTTCCTGTTTTAGTGACGTCACATTGATGACGTTTTTGACTTTTGGTGGTTTTAATCCGGTGTAAGAAAATGGGTATTCTCAGATTGTTCTTGGCGTTTTAAGGCGTAAATCTACTCATATTTAATCCCTCTGGTCATTCTTTCTTAAAAAAGATGGCACAATGCATACAAAGGCATAAAATAAAAATTTCCGGTCACGCCCTTTGCATTTTTCCAAATTTTGAAAAATGTCTCAGGAATGCAAAAAAGACAGTAAAACAGGCTCAAAAGCCCTCCACAATGATGAAACAATGAGTGAAATGGAAAATGGACAATGAAAATTTGTTTAAGAGACACTTCCTGTTTTAGTGACGTCACATTGATGACATTTTTGACTTTTGGTGGTTTCATTCCGGTGTAAGAAAATGGGTATTCTCAGATTGTTCTTGGCGTTTTAAGGCGGAAATCTACTCATATTTAAACCCTCTGGTCATTCTTTCTTAAAAAAGCTTGGCACAATGGGTAAAAATGCGTGAAACAAATTTTGGAGCACACCCCTTGCATTTTTTGAAATTTTAAAAAATGTTTTAGGAAGGCAGAAAAGGTATTAAAATGGTTTCAAAAGCCCTCCACAATGATGAAACAATGAGTGAAATGGAAAATGGACAATTAAAATTTGTTTAAGACCAACTTCCTGTTTTAGTGATGTCACATTGATGACGTTTTTGACTTTTGGTGGTTTCACTTCTGATTTAAGAAAATGGGTACTCTTAGATTAATCTTTTCTTTTTAATGCTTAAACAACTCATATTCATCCCTCTGGTCATTCTTTCTTAAAAAAGATGGCACAATGCATACAAAGGCATAAAATAAAAATTTCAGGTCACGCCCTTTGCATTTTTCCAAATTTTGAAAAATGTCTCAGGAATGCAAAAAAGAAATTAAAACGGGATCAAAAGCCCTCCACAATGATGAAACAATGAGTGAAATGGAAAATGGACAATGAAAATTTGTTTAAGAGCCACTTCCTGTTTTGGTGACGTCACATTGATGATGTTTTTGACTTTTGGTGGTTTCACTTCCGGTTTAAGAAAATAGGTATTCTTAGGTTGTTCTTGGCGTTTTAAGGTGGAAATCTGCTTATATTTAATCCCTCTGGTCATTCTTTCTTAAAAAAGATGGCAAAATAGGTAAAAATGTGTAAAACATACATTTTGGGGCACGCCCCTTGCATTTTTTGAAATTTTTAAAAATGTCCCAGGAAGGCAGAAAAGATATTAAAATGGGCTCAAAAGCCCTCCACAATGATGAAACAATGAGTGAAATGGAAAATAGACAATGAAAATTTGTTTAAGACCAACTTCCTGTTTTGGTGACGTCACATTGATGACGTTTTTGACTTTTGGTGGTTTCACGTCCAATTTAAGAAAATGGGTACTCTCAGATTGTTCTTGACGTTTTAAGGCGGAAATCTACTCATATTTAATCCCTCTGGTCATTCTTTCTTAAAAAAGATGGCACAATGCATACAAAGGCATAAAATAAAAATTTCAGGTCACGCCCTTTGCATTTTTCCAAATTTTGAAAAATGTCTCAGGAATGCAAAAAAGACAGTAAAACAGGCTCAAAAGCCCTCCACAATGATGAAACAATGAGTGAAATGGAAAATGGACAATGAAAATTTGTTTAAGAGACACTTCCTGTTTTAGTGACGTCACATTGATGATGTTTTTGACATTTGATTGTTTCACTTCCGATTTAAGAAAATGGGTACTCTCATATTGTTTTTCTTTTTAATGCTGAAACAACTCATATTTTATCCCTCTGGTCATTCTTTCTTAAAAGGATGGCACAATGCATACAAAGGCATAAAATAAAAATTTCTGGTCACGCCCTTTACATTTTTCCAAATTTTGAAAAATGTCTCAGGAATGCAGAAAAGACAGTAAAACGGACTCAAAAGCCCTCCACAATGATGAAACAATGAGTGAAATGGAAAATGGACAATGAAAATTTGTTTAAGAGACACTTCCTGTTTTAGTGACGTCACATTGATGACGTTTTTGACTTTTGGTGGTTTTAATCCGGTGTAAGAAAATGGGTATTCTCAGATTGTTCTTGGCGTTTTAAGGCGGAAATCTACTCATATTTAATCCCTCTGGTCATTCTTTCTTAAAAAAGATGGCACAATGCATACAAAGGCATAAAATAAAAAATTCCGGTCACGCCCTTTGCATTTTTCCAAATTTTGAAAAATGTCTCAGGAATGCAAAAAAGACAGTAAAACAGGCTCAAAAGCCCTCCACAATGATGAAACAATGAGTGAAATGGAAAATGGACAATGACAATTTGTTTAAGAGACACTTCCTGTTTTAGTGACATCACATTGATGACATTTTTGACTTTTGGTGGTTTCATTCCGGTGTAAGAAAATGGGTATTCTCAGATTGTTCTTGGCGTTTTAAGGCGGAAATCTACTCATATTTAATCCCTCTGGTCATTCTTTCTTAAAAAAGATGGCACAATGGGTAAAAATGCGTGAAACAAATTTTGGAGCACACCCCTTGCATTTTTTGAAATTTTTAAAAATGTTTTAGGAAGGCAGGAAAGGTATTAAAATGGTTTCAAAAGCCCTCCACAATGATAAAACAATGAGTGAAATGGAAAATGGACAATTAAAATTTGTTTAAGACCAACTTCCTGTTTTGGTGACGTCACATTGATGACGTTTTTGACTTTTGGTGGCTTCACTTCTGATTTAAGAAAATGGGTACTCTTAGATTAATCTTTTCTTTTTAATGCTGAAACAACTCATATTCATCCCTCTGGTCATTCTTTCTTAAAAAAGATGGCACAATGCATACAAAGGCATAAAATAAAAATTTCAGGTCACGCCCTTTGCATTTTTCCAAATTTTGAAAAATGTCTCAGGAATGCAAAAAAGAAATTAAAACGGGATCAAAAGCATTCCACAATGATGAAACAATGAGTGAAATGGAAAATGGACAATGAAAATTTGTTTAAGAGCCACTTCCTGTTTTGGTGACGTCACATTGATGATGTTTTTGACTTTTGGTGGTTTCACTTCCGGTTTAGGAAAATAGGTATTCTTAGGTTGTTCTTGGCGTTTTAAGGTGGAAATCTGCTTATATTTAATCCCTCTGGTCATTCTTTCTTAAAAAAGATGGCAAAATAGGTAAAAATGTATAAAACATACATTTTGGGGCACGCCCCTTGCATTTTTTGAAATTTTTAAAAATGTCCCAGGAAGGCAGAAAAGATATTAAAATGGGCTCAAAAGCCCTCCACAATGATGAAACAATGAGTGAAATGGAAAATAGACAATGAAAATTTGTTTAAGACCAACTTCCTGTTTTGGTGACGTCACATTGATGACGTTTTTGACTTTTGGTGGTTTCACGTCCAATTTAAGAAAATGGGTACTCTCAGATTGTTCTTGACGTTTTAAGGCGGAAATCTACTCATATTTAATCCCTCTGGTCATTCTTTCTTAAAAAAGATGGCACAATGCATACAAAGGCATAAAATAAAAATTTCAGGTCACGCCCTTTGCATTTTTCCAAATTTTGAAAAATGTCTCAGGAATGCAAAAAAGACAGTAAAACAGGCTCAAAAGCCCTCCACAATGATGAAACAATGAGTGAAATGGAAAATGGACAATGAAAATTTGTTTAAGAGACACTTCCTGTTTTAGTGACGTCACATTGATGATGTTTTTGACATTTGGTTGTTTCACTTCCGATTTAAGAAAATGGGTACTCTCATATTGTTTTTTCTTTTTAATGCTGAAACAACTCATATTTTATCCCTCTGGTCATTCTTTCTTAAAAGGATGGCACAATGCATACAAAGGCATAAAATACAAATTTCTGGTCACGCCCTTTACATTTTTCCAAATTTTGAAAAATGTCTCAGGAATGCAGAAAAGACAGTAAAACGGACTCAAAAGCCCTCCACAATGATGAAACAATGAGTGAAATGGAAAATGGACAATGAAAATTTGTTTAAGAGACACTTCCTGTTTTAGTGATGTCACATTGATGACGTTTTTGACTTTTGGTGGTTTTAATCCGGTGTAAGAAAATGGGTATTCTCAGATTGTTCTTGGCGTTTTAAGGCGGAAATCTACTCATATTTAATCCCTCTGGTCATTCTTTCTTAAAAAAGATGGCACAATGCATACAAAGGCATAAAATAAAAATTTCCGGTCACGCCCTTTGCATTTTTCCAAATTTTGAAAAATGTCTCAGGAATGCAAAAAAGACAGTAAAACAGGCTCAAAAGCCCTCCACAATGATGAAACAATGAGTGAAATGGAAAATGGACAATGAAAATTTGTTTAAGAGACACTTCCTGTTTTAGTGACGTCACATTGATGATGTTTTTGACATTTGATTGTTTCACTTCCGATTTAAGAAAATGGGTACTCTCATATTGTTTTTCTTTTTAATGCTGAAACAACTCATATTTTATCCCTCTGGTCATTCTTTCTTAAAAGGATGGCACAATGCATACAAAGGCATAAAATTAAAATTTCTGGTCACGCCCTTTACATTTTTCCAAATTTTGAAAAATGTCTTAGGAATGCAGAAAAGACAGTAAAACGGACTCAAAAGCCCTCCACAATGATGAAACAATGAGTGAAATGGAAAATGGACAATGAAAATTTGTTTAAGAGACACTTCCTGTTTTAGTGACGTCACATTGATGACGTTTTTGACTTTTGGTGGTTTTAATCCGGTGTAAGAAAATGGGTATTCTCAGATTGTTCTTGGCGTTTTAAGGCGGAAATCTACTCATATTTAATCCCTCTGGTCATTCTTTCTTAAAAAAGATGGCACAATGCATACAAAGGCATAAAATAAAAATTTCCGGTCACGCCCTTTGCATTTTTCCAAATTTTGAAAAATGTCTCAGGAATGCAAAAAAGACAGTAAAACAGGCTCAAAAGCCCTCCACAATGATGAAACAATGAGTGAAATGGAAAATGGACAATGAAAATTTGTTTAAGAGACACTTCCTGTTTTAGTGATGTCACATTGATGACATTTTTGACTTTTGGTGGTTTCATTCCGGTGTAAGAAAATGGGTATTCTCAGATTGTTCTTGGCGTTTTAAGGCGGAAATCTACTCATATTTAATCCCTCTGGTCATTCTTTCTTAAAAAAGATGGCACAATGGGTAAAAATGCGTGAAACAAATTTTGGAGCACACCCCTTGCATTTTTTGAAATTTTTAAAAATGTTTTAGGAAGGCAGAAAAGGTATTAAAATGGTTTCAAAAGCCCTCCACAATGATAAAACAATGAGTGAAATGGAAAATGGACAATTAAAATTTGTTTAAGACCAACTTCCTGTTTTGGTGACGTCACATTGATGACGTTTTTGACTTTTGGTGGCTTCACTTCTGATTTAAGAAAATGGGTACTCTTAGATTAATCTTTTCTTTTTAATGCTGAAACAACTCATATTCATCCCTCTGGTCATTCTTTCTTAAAAAAGATGGCACAATGCATACAAAGGCATAAAATAAAAATTTCAGGTCACGCCCTTTGCATTTTTCCAAATTTTGAAAAATGTCTCAGGAATGCAAAAAGAAATTAAAACGGGATCAAAAGCATTCCACAATGATGAAACAATGAGTGAAATGGAAAATGGACAATGAAAATTTGTTTAAGAGCCACTTCCTGTTTTGGTGACGTCACATTGATGATGTTTTTGACTTTTGGTGGTTTCACTTCCGGTTTAGGAAAATAGGTATTCTTAGGTTGTTCTTGGCGTTTTAAGGTGGAAATCTGCTTATATTTAATCCCTCTGGTCATTCTTTCTTAAAAAAGATGGCAAAATAGGTAAAAATGTGTAAAACATACATTTTGGGGCACGCCCCTTGCATTTTTTGAAATTTTTAAAAATGTCCCAGGAAGGCAGAAAAGATATTAAAATGGGCTCAAAAGCCCTCCACAATGATGAAACAATGAGTGAAATGGAAAATAGACAATGAAAATTTGTTTAAGACCAACTTCCTGTTTTGGTGACGTCACATTGATGACGTTTTTGACTTTTGGTGGTTTCACGTCCAATTTAAGAAAATGGGTACTCTCAGATTGTTCTTGACGTTTTAAGGCGGAAATCTACTCATATTTAATCCCTCTGGTCATTCTTTCTTAAAAAAGATGGCACAATGCATACAAAGGCATAAAATAAAAATTTCAGGTCACGCCCTTTGCATTTTTCCAAATTTTGAAAAATGTCTCAGGAATGCAAAAAAGACAGTAAAACAGGCTCAAAAGCCCTCCACAATGATGAAACAATGAGTGAAATGGAAAATGGACAATGAAAATTTGTTTAAGAGACACTTCCTGTTTTAGTGACGTCACATTGATGATGTTTTTGACATTTGGTTGTTTCACTTCCGATTTAAGAAAATGGGTACACTCATATTGTTTTTCTTTTTAATGCTGAAACAACTCATATTTTATCCCTCTGGTCATTCTTTCTTAAAAGGATGGCACAATGCATACAAAGGCATAAAATAAAAATTTCTGGTCACGCCCTTTACATTTTTCCAAATTTTGAAAAATGTCTCAGGAATGCAGAAAAGACAGTAAAACGGACTCAAAAGCCCTCCACAATGATGAAACAATGAGTGAAATGGAAAATGGACAATGAAAATTTGTTTAAGAGACACTTCCTGTTTTAGTGACGTCACATTGATGACGTTTTTGACTTTTGGTGGTTTTAATCCGGTGTAAGAAAATGGGTATTCTCAGATTGTTCTTGGCGTTTTAAGGCGGAAATCTACTCATATTTAATCCCTCTGGTCATTCTTTCTTAAAAAAGATGGCACAATGCATACAAAGGCATAAAATAAAAATTTCCGGTCACGCCCTTTGCATTTTTCCAAATTTTGAAAAATGTCTCAGGAATGCAAAAAAGACAGTAAAACAGGCTCAAAAGCCCTCCACAATGATGAAACAATGAGTGAAATGGAAAATGGACAATGGAAATTTGTTTAAGAGACACTTCCTGTTTTAGTGACGTCACATTGATGACATTTTTGACTTTTGGTGGTTTCATTCCGGTGTAAGAAAATGGGTATTCTCAGATTGTTCTTGGCGTTTTAAGGCGGAAATCTACTCATATTTAATCCCTCTGGTCATTCTTTCTTAAAAAAGATGGCACAATGGGTAAAAATGCGTGAAACAAATTTTGGAGCACACCCCTTGCATTTTTTGAAATTTTTAAAAATGTTTTAGGAAGGCAGGAAAGGTATTAAAATGGTTTCAAAAGCCCTCCACAATGATAAAACAATGAGTGAAATGGAAAATGGACAATTAAAATTTGTTTAAGACCAACTTCCTGTTTTGGTGACGTCACATTGATGACGTTTTTGACTTTTGGTGGCTTCACTTCTGATTTAAGAAAATGGGTACTCTTAGATTAATCTTTTCTTTTTAATGCTGAAACAACTCATATTCATCCCTCTGGTCATTCTTTCTTAAAAAAGATGGCACAATGCATACAAAGGCATAAAATAAAAATTTCAGGTCACGCCCTTTGCATTTTTCCAAATTTTGAAAAATGTCTCAGGAATGCAAAAAAGAAATTAAAACGGGATCAAAAGCATTCCACAATGATGAAACAATGAGTGAAATGGAAAATGGACAATGAAAATTTGTTTAAGAGCCACTTCCTGTTTTGGTGACGTCACATTGATGATGTTTTTGACTTTTGGTGGTTTCACTTCCGGTTTAGGAAAATAGGTATTCTTAGGTTGTTCTTGGCGTTTTAAGGTGGAAATCTGCTTATATTTAATCCCTCTGGTCATTCTTTCTTAAAAAAGATGGCAAAATAGGTAAAAATGTATAAAACATACATTTTGGGGCACGCCCCTTGCATTTTTTGAAATTTTTAAAAATGTCCCAGGAAGGCAGAAAAGATATTAAAATGGGCTCAAAAGCCCTCCACAATGATGAAACAATGAGTGAAATGGAAAATAGACAATGAAAATTTGTTTAAGACCAACTTCCTGTTTTGGTGACGTCACATTGATGACGTTTTTGACTTTTGGTGGTTTCACGTCCAATTTAAGAAAATGGGTACTCTCAGATTGTTCTTGACGTTTTAAGGCGGAAATCTACTCATATTTAATCCCTCTGGTCATTCTTTCTTAAAAAAGATGGCACAATGCATACAAAGGCATAAAATAAAAATTTCAGGTCACGCCCTTTGCATTTTTCCAAATTTTGAAAAATGTCTCAGGAATGCAAAAAAGACAGTAAAACAGGCTCAAAAGCCCTCCACAATGATGAAACAATGAGTGAAATGGAAAATGGACAATGAAAATTTGTTTAAGAGACACTTCCTGTTTTAGTGACGTCACATTGATGATGTTTTTGACATTTGGTTGTTTCACTTCCGATTTAAGAAAATGGGTACTCTCATATTGTTTTTTCTTTTTAATGCTGAAACAACTCATATTTTATCCCTCTGGTCATTCTTTCTTAAAAGGATGGCACAATGCATACAAAGGCATAAAATACAAATTTCTGGTCACGCCCTTTACATTTTTCCAAATTTTGAAAAATGTCTCAGGAATGCAGAAAAGACAGTAAAACGGACTCAAAAGCCCTCCACAATGATGAAACAATGAGTGAAATGGAAAATGGACAATGAAAATTTGTTTAAGAGACACTTCCTGTTTTAGTGACGTCACATTGATGACGTTTTTGACTTTTGGTGGTTTTAATCCGGTGTAAGAAAATGGGTATTCTCAGATTGTTCTTGGCGTTTTAAGGCGGAAATCTACTCATATTTAATCCCTCTGGTCATTCTTTCTTAAAAAAGATGGCACAATGCATACAAAGGCATAAAATAAAAATTTCCGGTCACGCCCTTTGCATTTTTCCAAATTTTGAAAAATGTCTCAGGAATGCAAAAAAGACAGTAAAACAGGCTCAAAAGCCCTCCACAATGATGAAACAATGAGTGAAATGGAAAATGGACAATGAAAATTTGTTTAAGAGACACTTCCTGTTTTAGTGACGTCACATTGATGACATTTTTGACTTTTGGTGGTTTCATTCCGGTGTAAGAAAATGGGTATTCTCAGATTGTTCTTGGCGTTTTAAGGCGGAAATCTACTCATATTTAATCCCTCTGGTCATTCTTTCTTAAAAAAGATGGCACAATGGGTAAAAATGCGTGAAACAAATTTTGGAGCACACCCCTTGCATTTTTTGAAATTTTTAAAAATGTTTTAGGAAGGCAGAAAAGGTATTAAAATGGTTTCAAAAGCCCTCCACAATGATGAAACAATGAGTGAAATGGAAAATGGACAATTAAAATTTGTTTAAGACCAACTTCCTGTTTTGGTGACGTCACATTGATGACGTTTTTGACTTTTGGTGGCTTCACTTCTGATTTAAGAAAATGGGTACTCTTAGATTAATCTTTTCTTTTTAATGCTGAAACAACTCATATTCATCCCTCTGGTCATTCTTTCTTAAAAAAGATGGCACAATGCATACAAAGGCATAAAATAAAAATTTCAGGTCACGCCCTTGGCATTTTTCCAAATTTTGAAAAATGTCTCAGGAATGCAAAAAAGAAATTAAAACGGGATCAAAAGCATTCCACAATGATGAAACAATGAGTGAAATGGAAAATGGACAATGAAAATTTGTTTAAGAGCCACTTCCTGTTTTGGTGACGTCACATTGATGATGTTTTTGACTTTTGGTGGTTTCACTTCCGGTTTAGGAAAATAGGTATACTTAGGTTGTTCTTGGCGTTTTAAGGTGGAAATCTGCTTATATTTAATCCCTCTGGTCATTCTTTCTTAAAAAAGATGGCAAAATAGGTAAAAATGTGTAAAACATACATTTTGGGGCACGCCCCTTGCATTTTTTGAAATTTTTAAAAATGTCCCAGGAAGGCAGAAAAGATATTAAAATGGGCTCAAAAGCCCTCCACAATGATGAAACAATGAGTGAAATGGAAAATAGACAATGAAAATTTGTTTAAGACCAACTTCCTGTTTTGGTGACGTCACATTGATGACGTTTTTGACTTTTGGTGGTTTCACGTCCAATTTAAGAAAATGGGTACTCTCAGATTGTTCTTGACGTTTTAAGGCGGAAATCTACTCATATTTAATCCCTCTGGTCATTCTTTCTTAAAAAGATGGCACAATGCATACAAAGGCATAAAATAAAAATTTCAGGTCACGCCCTTTGCATTTTTCCAAATTTTGAAAAATGTCTCAGGAATGCAAAAAAGACAGTAAAACAGGCTCAAAAGCCCTCCACAATGATGAAACAATGAGTGAAATGGAAAATGGACAATGAAAATTTGTTTAAGAGACACTTCCTGTTTTAGTGACGTCACATTGATGATGTTTTTGACATTTGGTTGTTTCACTTCCGATTTAAGAAAATGGGTACACTCATATTGTTTTTCTTTTTAATGCTGAAACAACTCATATTTTATCCCTCTGGTCATTCTTTCTTAAAAGGATGGCACAATGCATACAAAGGCATAAAATAAAAATTTCTGGTCACGCCCTTTACATTTTTCCAAATTTTGAAAAATGTCTCAGGAATGCAGAAAAGACAGTAAAACGGACTCAAAAGCCCTCCACAATGATGAAACAATGAGTGAAATGGAAAATGGACAATGAAAATTTGTTTAAGAGACACTTCCTGTTTTAGTGACGTCACATTGATGACGTTTTTGACTTTTGGTGGTTTTAATCCGGTGTAAGAAAATGGGTATTCTCAGATTGTTCTTGCCGTTTTAAGGCGGAAATCTACTCATATTTAATCCCTCTGGTCATTCTTTCTTAAAAAAGATGGCACAATGGGTAAAAATGCGTGAAACTAATTTTGGAGCACACCCCTTGCATTTTTTGAAATTTTTAAAAATGTTTTAGGAAGGCAGAAAAGGTATTAAAATGGTTTCAAAAGCCCTCCACAATGATAAAACAATGAGTGAAATGGAAAATGGACAATTAAAATTTGTTTAAGACCAACTTCCTGTTTTGGTGACGTCACATTGATGACGTTTTTGACTTTTGGTGGCTTCACTTCTGATTTAAGAAAATGGGTACTCTTAGATTAATCTTTTCTTTTTAATGCTGAAACAACTCATATTCATCCCTCTGGTCATTCTTTCTTAAAAAAGATGGCACAATGCATACAAAGGCATAAAATAAAAATTTCAGGTCACGCCCTTTGCATTTTTCCAAATTTTGAAAAATGTCTCAGGAATGCAAAAAAGAAATTAAAACGGGATCAAAAGCATTCCACAATGATGAAACAATGAGTGAAATGGAAAATGGACAATGAAAATTTGTTTAAGAGCCACTTCCTGTTTTGGTGACGTCACATTGATGATGTTTTTGACTTTTGGTGGTTTCACTTCCGGTTTAGGAAAATAGGTATTCTTAGGTTGTTCTTGGCGTTTTAAGGTGGAAATCTGCTTATATTTAATCCCTCTGGTCATTCTTTCTTAAAAAAGATGGCAAAATAGGTAAAAATGTGTAAAACATACATTTTGGGGCACGCCCCTTGCATTTTTTGAAATTTTTAAAAATGTCCCAGGAAGGCAGAAAAGATATTAAAATGGGCTCAAAAGCCCTCCACAATGATGAAACAATGAGTGAAATGGAAAATAGACAATGAAAATTTGTTTAAGACCAACTTCCTGTTTTGGTGACGTCACATTGATGACGTTTTTGACTTTTGGTGGTTTCACGTCCAATTTAAGAAAATGGGTACTCTCAGATTGTTCTTGACGTTTTAAGGCGGAAATCTACTCATATTTAATCCCTCTGGTCATTCTTTCTTAAAAAAGATGGCACAATGCATACAAAGGCATAAAATAAAAATTTCAGGTCACGCCCTTTGCATTTTTCCAAATTTTGAAAAATGTCTCAGGAATGCAAAAAAGACAGTAAAACAGGCTCAAAAGCCCTCCACAATGATGAAACAATGAGTGAAATGGAAAATGGACAATGAAAATTTGTTTAAGAGACACTTCTTGTTTTAGTGACGTCACATTGATGATGTTTTTGACATTTGGTTGTTTCACTTCCGATTTAAGAAAATGGGTACTCTCATATTGTTTTTTCTTTTTAATGCTGAAACAACTCATATTTTATCCCTCTGGTCATTCTTTCTTAAAAGGATGGCACAATGCATACAAAGGCATAAAATACAAATTTCTGGTCACGCCCTTTACATTTTTCCAAATTTTGAAAAATGTCTCAGGAATGCAGAAAAGACAGTAAAACGGACTCAAAAGCCCTCCACAATGATGAAACAATGAGTGAAATGGAAAATGGACAATGAAAATTTGTTTAAGAGACACTTCCTGTTTTAGTGACGTCACATTGATGACGTTTTTGACTTTTGGTGGTTTTAATCCGGTGTAAGAAAATGGGTATTCTCAGATTGTTCTTGGCGTTTTAAGGCGGAAATCTACTCATATTTAATCCCTCTGGTCATTCTTTCTTAAAAAAGATGGCACAATGCATACAAAGGCATAAAATAAAAATTTCCGGTCACGCCCTTTGCATTTTTCCAAATTTTGAAAAATGTCTCAGGAATGCAAAAAAGACAGTAAAACAGGCTCAAAAGCCCTCCACAATGATGAAACAATGAGTGAAATGGAAAATGGACAATGAAAATTTGTTTAAGAGACACTTCCTGTTTTAGTGACGTCACATTGATGACATTTTTGACTTTTGGTGGTTTCATTCCGGTGTAAGAAAATGGGTATTCTCAGATTGTTCTTGGCGTTTTAAGGCGGAAATCTACTCATATTTAATCCCTCTGGTCATTCTTTCTTAAAAAAGATGGCACAATGGGTAAAAATGCGTGAAACAAATTTTGGAGCACACCCCTTGCATTTTTTGAAATTTTTAAAAATGTTTTAGGAAGGCAGAAAAGGTATTAAAATGGTTTCAAAAGCCCTCCACAATGATGAAACAATGAGTGAAATGGAAAATGGACAATTAAAATTTGTTTAAGACCAACTTCCTGTTTTGGTGACGTCACATTGATGACGTTTTTGACTTTTGGTGGCTTCACTTCTGATTTAAGAAAATGGGTACTCTTAGATTAATATTTTCTTTTTAATGCTGAAACAACTCATATTCATCCCTCTGGTCATTCTTTCTTAAAAAAGATGGCACAATGCATACAAAGGCATAAAATAAAAATTTCAGGTCACGCCCTTGGCATTTTTCCAAATTTTGAAAAATGTCTCAGGAATGCAAAAAAGAAATTAAAACGGGATCAAAAGCATTCCACAATGATGAAACAATGAGTGAAATGGAAAATGGACAATGAAAATTTGTTTAAGAGCCACTTCCTGTTTTGGTGACGTCACATTGATGATGTTTTTGACTTTTGGTGGTTTCACTTCCGGTTTAGGAAAATAGGTATACTTAGGTTGTTCTTGGCGTTTTAAGGTGGAAATCTGCTTATATTTAATCCCTCTGGTCATTCTTTCTTAAAAAAGATGGCAAAATAGGTAAAAATGTGTAAAACATACATTTTGGGGCATGCCCCTTGCATTTTTTGAAATTTTTAAAAATGTCCCAGGAAGGCAGAAAAGATATTAAAATGGGCTCAAAAGCCCTCCACAATGATGAAACAATGAGTGAAATGGAAAATAGACAATGAAAATTTGTTTAAGACCAACTTCCTGTTTTGGTGACGTCACATTGATGACGTTTTTGACTTTTGGTGGTTTCACGTCCAATTTAAGAAAATGGGTACTCTCAGATTGTTCTTGACGTTTTAAGGCGGAAATCTACTCATATTTAATCCCTCTGGTCATTCTTTCTTAAAAAAGATGGCACAATGCATACAAAGGCATAAAATAAAAATTTCAGGTCACGCCCTTTGCATTTTTCCAAATTTTGAAAAATGTCTCAGGAATGCAAAAAAGACAGTAAAACAGGCTCAAAAGCCCTCCACAATGATGAAACAATGAGTGAAATGGAAAATGGACAATGAAAATTTGTTTAAGAGACACTTCCTGTTTTAGTGACGTCACATTGATGATGTTTTTGACATTTGGTTGTTTCACTTCCGATTTAAGAAAATGGGTACACTCATATTGTTTTTCTTTTTAATGCTGAAACAACTCATATTTTATCCCTCTGGTCATTCTTTCTTAAAAGGATGGCACAATGCATACAAAGGCATAAAATAAAAATTTCTGGTCACGCCCTTTACATTTTTCCAAATTTTGAAAAATGTCTCAGGAATGCAGAAAAGACAGTAAAACGGACTCAAAAGCCCTCCACAATGATGAAACAATGAGTGAAATGGAAAATGGACAATGAAAATTTGTTTAAGAGACACTTCCTGTTTTAGTGACGTCACATTGATGACGTTTTTGACTTTTGGTGGTTTTAATCCGGTGTAAGAAAATGGGTATTCTCAGATTGTTCTTGCCGTTTTAAGGCGGAAATCTACTCATATTTAATCCCTCTGGTCATTCTTTCTTAAAAAAAGATGGCACAATGCATACAAAGGCATAAAATAAAAATTTCCGGTCACGCCCTTTGCATTTTTCCAAATTTTGAAAAATGTCTCAGGAATGCAAAAAAGACAGTAAAACAGGCTCAAAAGCCCTCCACAATGATGAAACAATGAGTGAAATGGAAAATGGACAATGAAAATTTGTTTAAGAGACACTTCCTGTTTTAGTGACGTCACATTGATGACATTTTTGACTTTTGGTGGTTTCATTCCGGTGTAAGAAAATGGGTATTCTCAGATTGTTCTTGGCGTTTTAAGGCGGAAATCTACTCATATTTAATCCCTCTGGTCATTCTTTCTTAAAAAAGCTTGGCACAATGGGTAAAAATGCGTGAAACAAATTTTGGAGCACACCCCTTGCATTTTTTGAAATTTTTTAAAATGTTTTAGGAAGGCAGAAAAGGTATTAAAATGGTTTCAAAAGCCCTCCACAATGATGAAACAATGAGTGAAATGGAAAATGGACAATTAAAATTTGTTTAAGACCAACTTCCTGTTTTAGTGATGTCACATTGATGACGTTTTTGACTTTTGGTGGTTTCACTTCTGATTTAAGAAAATGGGTACTCTTAGATTAATCTTTTCTTTTTAATGCTTAAACAACTCATATTCATCCCTCTGGTCATTCTTTCTTAAAAAAGATGGCACAATGCATACAAAGGCATAAAATAAAAATTTCAGGTCACGCCCTTTGCATTTTTCCAAATTTTGAAAAATGTCTCAGGAATGCAAAAAAGAAATTAAAATGGGATCAAAAGCCCTCCACAATGATGAAACAATGAGTGAAATGGAAAATAGACAATGAAAATTTGTTTAAGACCAACTTCCTGTTTTGGTGACGTCACATTGATGACGTTTTTGACTTTTGGTGGTTTCACGTCCAATTTAAGAAAATGGGTACTCTCAGATTGTTCTTGACGTTTTAAGGCGGAAATCTACTCATATTTAATCCCTCTGGTCATTCTTTCTTAAAAAAGATGGCACAATGCATACAAAGGCATAAAATAAAAATTTCAGGTCACGCCCTTTGCATTTTTCCAAATTTTGAAAAATGTCTCAGGAATGCAAAAAAGACAGTAAAACAGGCTCAAAAGCCCTCCACAATGATGAAACAATGAGTGAAATGGAAAATGGACAATGAAAATTTGTTTAAGAGACACTTCCTGTTTTAGTGACGTCACATTGATGATGTTTTTGACATTTGGTTGTTTCACTTCCGATTTAAGAAAATGGGTACACTCATATTGTTTTTCTTTTTAATGCTGAAACAACTCATATTTTATCCCTCTGGTCATTCTTTCTTAAAAGGATGGCACAATGCATACAAAGGCATAAAATAAAAATTTCTGGTCACGCCCTTTACATTTTTCCAAATTTTGAAAAATGTCTCAGGAATGCAGAAAAGACAGTAAAACGGACTCAAAAGCCCTCCACAATGATGAAACAATGAGTGAAATGGAAAATGGACAATGAAAATTTGTTTAAGAGACACTTCCTGTTTTAGTGACGTCACATTGATGACGTTTTTGACTTTTGGTGGTTTTAATCCGGTGTAAGAAAATGGGTATTCTCAGATTGTTCTTGCCGTTTTAAGGCGGAAATCTACTCATATTTAATCCCTCTGGTCATTCTTTCTTAAAAAAGATGGCACAATGGGTAAAAATGCGTGAAACTAATTTTGGAGCACACCCCTTGCATTTTTTGAAATTTTTAAAAATGTTTTAGGAAGGCAGAAAAGGTATTAAAATGGTTTCAAAAGCCCTCCACAATGATAAAACAATGAGTGAAATGGAAAATGGACAATTAAAATTTGTTTAAGACCAACTTCCTGTTTTGGTGACGTCACATTGATGACGTTTTTGACTTTTGGTGGCTTCACTTCTGATTTAAGAAAATGGGTACTCTTAGATTAATCTTTTCTTTTTAATGCTGAAACAACTCATATTCATCCCTCTGGTCATTCTTTCTTAAAAAAGATGGCACAATGCATACAAAGGCATAAAATAAAAATTTCAGGTCACGCCCTTTGCATTTTTCCAAATTTTGAAAAATGTCTCAGGAATGCAAAAAAGAAATTAAAACGGGATCAAAAGCATTCCACAATGATGAAACAATGAGTGAAATGGAAAATGGACAATGAAAATTTGTTTAAGAGCCACTTCCTGTTTTGGTGACGTCACATTGATGATGTTTTTGACTTTTGGTGGTTTCACTTCCGGTTTAGGAAAATAGGTATTCTTAGGTTGTTCTTGGCGTTTTAAGGTGGAAATCTGCTTATATTTAATCCCTCTGGTCATTCTTTCTTAAAAAAGATGGCAAAATAGGTAAAAATGTGTAAAACATACATTTTGGGGCACGCCCCTTGCATTTTTTGAAATTTTTAAAAATGTCCCAGGAAGGCAGAAAAGATATTAAAATGGGCTCAAAAGCCCTCCACAATGATGAAACAATGAGTGAAATGGAAAATAGACAATGAAAATTTGTTTAAGACCAACTTCCTGTTTTGGTGACGTCACATTGATGACGTTTTTGACTTTTGGTGGTTTCACGTCCAATTTAAGAAAATGGGTACTCTCAGATTGTTCTTGACGTTTTAAGGCGGAAATCTACTCATATTTAATCCCTCTGGTCATTCTTTCTTAAAAAAGATGGCACAATGCATACAAAGGCATAAAATAAAAATTTCAGGTCACGCCCTTTGCATTTTTCCAAATTTTGAAAAATGTCTCAGGAATGCAAAAAAGACAGTAAAACAGGCTCAAAAGCCCTCCACAATGATGAAACAATGAGTGAAATGGAAAATGGACAATGAAAATTTGTTTAAGAGACACTTCTTGTTTTAGTGACGTCACATTGATGATGTTTTTGACATTTGGTTGTTTCACTTCCGATTTAAGAAAATGGGTACTCTCATATTGTTTTTTCTTTTTAATGCTGAAACAACTCATATTTTATCCCTCTGGTCATTCTTTCTTAAAAGGATGGCACAATGCATACAAAGGCATAAAATACAAATTTCTGGTCACGCCCTTTACATTTTTCCAAATTTTGAAAAATGTCTCAGGAATGCAGAAAAGACAGTAAAACGGACTCAAAAGCCCTCCACAATGATGAAACAATGAGTGAAATGGAAAATGGACAATGAAAATTTGTTTAAGAGACACTTCCTGTTTTAGTGACGTCACATTGATGACGTTTTTGACTTTTGGTGGTTTTAATCCGGTGTAAGAAAATGGGTATTCTCAGATTGTTCTTGGCGTTTTAAGGCGGAAATCTACTCATATTTAATCCCTCTGGTCATTCTTTCTTAAAAAAGATGGCACAATGCATACAAAGGCATAAAATAAAAATTTCCGGTCACGCCCTTTGCATTTTTCCAAATTTTGAAAAATGTCTCAGGAATGCAAAAAAGACAGTAAAACAGGCTCAAAAGCCCTCCACAATGATGAAACAATGAGTGAAATGGAAAATGGACAATGAAAATTTGTTTAAGAGACACTTCCTGTTTTAGTGACGTCACATTGATGACATTTTTGACTTTTGGTGGTTTCATTCCGGTGTAAGAAAATGGGTATTCTCAGATTGTTCTTGGCGTTTTAAGGCGGAAATCTACTCATATTTAATCCCTCTGGTCATTCTTTCTTAAAAAAGATGGCACAATGGGTAAAAATGCGTGAAACAAATTTTGGAGCACACCCCTTGCATTTTTTGAAATTTTTAAAAATGTTTTAGGAAGGCAGAAAAGGTATTAAAATGGTTTCAAAAGCCCTCCACAATGATGAAACAATGAGTGAAATGGAAAATGGACAATTAAAATTTGTTTAAGACCAACTTCCTGTTTTGGTGACGTCACATTGATGACGTTTTTGACTTTTGGTGGCTTCACTTCTGATTTAAGAAAATGGGTACTCTTAGATTAATATTTTCTTTTTAATGCTGAAACAACTCATATTCATCCCTCTGGTCATTCTTTCTTAAAAAAGATGGCACAATGCATACAAAGGCATAAAATAAAAATTTCAGGTCACGCCCTTGGCATTTTTCCAAATTTTGAAAAATGTCTCAGGAATGCAAAAAAGAAATTAAAACGGGATCAAAAGCATTCCACAATGATGAAACAATGAGTGAAATGGAAAATGGACAATGAAAATTTGTTTAAGAGCCACTTCCTGTTTTGGTGACGTCACATTGATGATGTTTTTGACTTTTGGTGGTTTCACTTCCGGTTTAGGAAAATAGGTATACTTAGGTTGTTCTTGGCGTTTTAAGGTGGAAATCTGCTTATATTTAATCCCTCTGGTCATTCTTTCTTAAAAAAGATGGCAAAATAGGTAAAAATGTGTAAAACATACATTTTGGGGCATGCCCCTTGCATTTTTTGAAATTTTTAAAAATGTCCCAGGAAGGCAGAAAAGATATTAAAATGGGCTCAAAAGCCCTCCACAATGATGAAACAATGAGTGAAATGGAAAATAGACAATGAAAATTTGTTTAAGACCAACTTCCTGTTTTGGTGACGTCACATTGATGACGTTTTTGACTTTTGGTGGTTTCACGTCCAATTTAAGAAAATGGGTACTCTCAGATTGTTCTTGACGTTTTAAGGCGGAAATCTACTCATATTTAATCCCTCTGGTCATTCTTTCTTAAAAAAGATGGCACAATGCATACAAAGGCATAAAATAAAAATTTCAGGTCACGCCCTTTGCATTTTTCCAAATTTTGAAAAATGTCTCAGGAATGCAAAAAAGACAGTAAAACAGGCTCAAAAGCCCTCCACAATGATGAAACAATGAGTGAAATGGAAAATGGACAATGAAAATTTGTTTAAGAGACACTTCCTGTTTTAGTGACGTCACATTGATGATGTTTTTGACATTTGGTTGTTTCACTTCCGATTTAAGAAAATGGGTACACTCATATTGTTTTTCTTTTTAATGCTGAAACAACTCATATTTTATCCCTCTGGTCATTCTTTCTTAAAAGGATGGCACAATGCATACAAAGGCATAAAATAAAAATTTCTGGTCACGCCCTTTACATTTTTCCAAATTTTGAAAAATGTCTCAGGAATGCAGAAAAGACAGTAAAACGGACTCAAAAGCCCTCCACAATGATGAAACAATGAGTGAAATGGAAAATGGACAATGAAAATTTGTTTAAGAGACACTTCCTGTTTTAGTGACGTCACATTGATGACGTTTTTGACTTTTGGTGGTTTTAATCCGGTGTAAGAAAATGGGTATTCTCAGATTGTTCTTGCCGTTTTAAGGCGGAAATCTACTCATATTTAATCCCTCTGGTCATTCTTTCTTAAAAAAAGATGGCACAATGCATACAAAGGCATAAAATAAAAATTTCCGGTCACGCCCTTTGCATTTTTCCAAATTTTGAAAAATGTCTCAGGAATGCAAAAAAGACAGTAAAACAGGCTCAAAAGCCCTCCACAATGATGAAACAATGAGTGAAATGGAAAATGGACAATGAAAATTTGTTTAAGAGACACTTCCTGTTTTAGTGACGTCACATTGATGACATTTTTGACTTTTGGTGGTTTCATTCCGGTGTAAGAAAATGGGTATTCTCAGATTGTTCTTGGCGTTTTAAGGCGGAAATCTACTCATATTTAATCCCTCTGGTCATTCTTTCTTAAAAAAGCTTGGCACAATGGGTAAAAATGCGTGAAACAAATTTTGGAGCACACCCCTTGCATTTTTTGAAATTTTTTAAAATGTTTTAGGAAGGCAGAAAAGGTATTAAAATGGTTTCAAAAGCCCTCCACAATGATGAAACAATGAGTGAAATGGAAAATGGACAATTAAAATTTGTTTAAGACCAACTTCCTGTTTTAGTGATGTCACATTGATGACGTTTTTGACTTTTGGTGGTTTCACTTCTGATTTAAGAAAATGGGTACTCTTAGATTAATCTTTTCTTTTTAATGCTTAAACAACTCATATTCATCCCTCTGGTCATTCTTTCTTAAAAAAGATGGCACAATGCATACAAAGGCATAAAATAAAAATTTCAGGTCACGCCCTTTGCATTTTTCCAAATTTTGAAAAATGTCTCAGGAATGCAAAAAAGAAATTAAAATGGGATCAAAAGCCCTCCACAATGATGAAACAATGAGTGAAATGGAAAATGGACAATGAAAATTTGTTTAAGAGCCACTTCCTGTTTTGGTGACGTCACATTGATGATGTTTTTGACTTTTGGTGTTTTCACTTCCGGTTTAGGAAAATAGGTATTCTTAGGTTGTTCTTGGCGTTTTAAGGTGGAAATCTGCTTATATTTAATCCCTCTGGTCATTCTTTCTTAAAAAAGATGGCAAAATAGGTAAAAATGTGTAAAACATACATTTTGGGGCACGCCCCTTGCATTTTTTGAAATTTTTAAAAATGTCCCAGGAAGGCAGAAAAGATATTAAAATGGGTTCAAAAGCCCTCCACAATGATGAAACAATGAGTGAAATGGAAAATAGACAATGAAAATTTGTTTAAGACCAACTTCCTGTTTTGGTGACGTCACATTGATGACGTTTTTGACTTTTGGTGGTTTCACGTCCAATTTAAGAAAATGGGTACTCTCAGATTGTTCTTGACGTTTTAAGGCGGAAATCTACTCATATTTAATCCCTCTGGTCATTCTTTCTTAAAAAAGATGGCACAATGCATACAAAGGCATAAAATAAAAATTTCAGGTCACGCCCTTTGCATTTTTCCAAATTTTGAAAAATGTCTCAGGAATGCAAAAAAGACAGTAAAACAGGCTCAAAAGCCCTCCACAATGATGAAACAATGAGTGAAATGGAAAATGGACAATGAAAATTTGTTTAAGAGACACTTCCTGTTTTAGTGACGTCACATTGATGATGTTTTTGACATTTGGTTGTTTCACTTCCGATTTAAGAAAATGGGTACTCTCATATTGTTTTTCTTTTTAATGCTGAAACAACTCATATTTTATCCCTCTGGTCATTCTTTCTTAAAAGGATGGCACAATGCATACAAAGGCATAAAATAAAAATTTCTGGTCACGCCCTTTACATTTTTCCAAATTTTGAAAAATGTCTCAGGAATGCAGAAAAGACAGTAAAACGGACTCAAAAGCCCTCCACAATGATGAAACAATGAGTGAAATGGAAAATGGACAATGAAAATTTGTTTAAGAGACACTTCCTGTTTTAGTGACGTCACATTGATGACGTTTTTGACTTTTGGTGGTTTTAATCCGGTGTAAGAAAATGGGTATTCTCAGATTGTTCTTGGCGTTTTAAGGCGGAAATCTACTCATATTTAATCCCTCTGGTCATTCTTTCTTAAAAAAGATGGCACAATGCATACAAAGGCATAAAATAAAAATTTCCGGTCACGCCCTTTGCATTTTTCCAAATTTTGAAAAATGTCTCAGGAATGCAAAAAAGACAGTAAAACAGGCTCAAAAGCCCTCCACAATGATGAAACAATGAGTGAAATGGAAAATGGACAATGAAAATTTGTTTAAGAGACACTTCCTGTTTTAGTGACGTCACATTGATGACATTTTTGACTTTTGGTGGTTTCATTCCGGTGTAAGAAAATGGGTATTCTCAGATTGTTCTTGGCGTTTTAAGGCGGAAATCTACTCATATTTAATCCCTCTGGTCATTCTTTCTTAAAAAAGATGGCACAATGGGTAAAAATGCGTGAAACAAATTTTGGAGCACACCCCTTGCATTTTTTGAAATTTTTAAAAATGTTTTAGGAAGGCAGAAAAGGTATTAAAATGGTTTCAAAAGCCCTCCACAATGATGAAACAATGAGTGAAATGGAAAATGGACAATTAAAATTTGTTTAAGACCAACTTCCTGTTTTGGTGACGTCACATTGATGACGTTTTTGACTTTTGGTGGCTTCACTTCTGATTTAAGAAAATGGGTACTCTTAGATTAATCTTTTCTTTTTAATGCTGAAACAACTCATATTCATCCCTCTGGTCATTCTTTCTTAAAAAAGATGGCACAATGCATACAAAGGCATAAAATAAAAATTTCAGGTCACGCCCTTTGCATTTTTCCAAATTTTGAAAAATGTCTCAGGAATGCAAAAAAGAAATTAAAACGGGATCAAAAGCATTCCACAATGATGAAACAATGAGTGAAATGGAAAATGGACAATGAAAATTTGTTTAAGAGCCACTTCCTGTTTTGGTGACGTCACATTGATGATGTTTTTGACTTTTGGTGGTTTCACTTCCGGTTTAGGAAAATAGGTATTCTTAGGTTGTTCTTGGCGTTTTAAGGTGGAAATCTGCTTATATTTAATCCCTCTGGTCATTCTTTCTTAAAAAAGATGGCAAAATAGGTAAAAATGTGTAAAACATACATTTTGGGGCACGCCCCTTGCATTTTTTGAAATTTTTAAAAATGTCCCAGGAAGGCAGAAAAGATATTAAAATGGGCTCAAAAGCCCTCCACAATGATGAAACAATGAGTGAAATGGAAAATAGACAATGAAAATTTGTTTAAGACCAACTTCCTGTTTTGGTGACGTCACATTGATGACGTTTTTGACTTTTGGTGGTTTCACGTCCAATTTAAGAAAATGGGTACTCTCAGATTGTTCTTGACGTTTTAAGGCGGAAATCTACTCATATTTAATCCCTCTGGTCATTCTTTCTTAAAAAAGATGGCACAATGCATACAAAGGCATAAAATAAAAATTTCAGGTCACGCCCTTTGCATTTTTCCAAATTTTGAAAAATGTCTCAGGAATGCAAAAAAGACAGTAAAACAGGCTCAAAAGCCCTCCACAATGATGAAACAATGAGTGAAATGGAAAATGGACAATGAAAATTTGTTTAAGAGACACTTCCTGTTTTAGTGATGTCACATTGATGATGTTTTTGACATTTGGTTGTTTCACTTCCGATTTAAGAAAATGGGTACTCTCATATTGTTTTTCTTTTTAATGCTGAAACAACTCATATTTTATCCCTCTGGTCATTCTTTCTTAAAAGGATGGCACAATGCATACAAAGGCATAAAATAAAAATTTCTGGTCACGCCCTTTACATTTTTCCAAATTTTGAAAAATGTCTCAGGAATGCAGAAAAGACAGTAAAACGGACTCAAAAGCCCTCCACAATGATGAAACAATGAGTGAAATGGAAAATGGACAATGAAAATTTGTTTAAGAGACACTTCCTGTTTTAGTGACGTCACATTGATGACATTTTTGACTTTTGGTGGTTTCATTCCGGTGTAAGAAAATGGGTATTCTCAGATTGTTCTTGGCGTTTTAAGGCGGAAATCTACTCATATTTAATCCCTCTGGTCATTCTTTCTTAAAAAAGATGGCACAATGGGTAAAAATGCGTGAAACAAATTTTGGAGCACACCCCTTGCATTTTTTGAAATTTTTAAAAATGTTTTAGGAAGGCAGAAAAGGTATTAAAATGGTTTCAAAAGCCCTCCACAATGATAAAACAATGAGTGAAATGGAAAATGGACAATTAAAATTTGTTTAAGACCAACTTCCTGTTTTGGTGACGTCACATTGATGACGTTTTTGACTTTTGGTGGCTTCACTT
This sequence comes from Rana muscosa, assembly GCA_029206835.1. Classification (NCBI taxonomy): domain Eukaryota; kingdom Metazoa; phylum Chordata; class Amphibia; order Anura; family Ranidae; genus Rana; species Rana muscosa. Next base: position 530,047 of record JARGYO010001557.1, read on the forward strand.
CTGATTTAAGAAAATGGGTACTCTTAGATTAATCTTTTCTTTTTAATGCTGAAACAACTCATATTCATCCCTCTGGTCATTCTTTCTTAAAAAAGATGGCACAATGCATACAAAGGCATAAAATAAAAATTTCAGGTCACGCCCTTTGCATTTTTCCAAATTTTGAAAAATGTCTCAGGAATGCAAAAAAGAAATTAAAACGGGATCAAAAGCATTCCACAATGATGAAACAATGAGTGAAATGGAAAATGGACAATGAAAATTTGTTTAAGAGCCACTTCCTGTTTTGGTGACGTCACATTGATGATGTTTTTGACTTTTGGTGGTTTCACTTCCGGTTTAGGAAAATAGGTATTCTTAGGTTGTTCTTGGCGTTTTAAGGTGGAAATCTGCTTATATTTAATCCCTCTGGTCATTCTTTCTTAAAAAAGATGGCAAAATAGGTAAAAATGTGTAAAACATACATTTTGGGGCACGCCCCTTGCATTTTTTGAAATTTTTAAAAATGTCCCAGGAAGGCAGAAAAGATATTAAAATGGGCTCAAAAGCCCTCCACAATGATGAAACAATGAGTGAAATGGAAAATAGACAATGAAAATTTGTTTAAGACCAACTTCCTGTTTTGGTGACGTCACATTGATGACGTTTTTGACTTGTGGTGGTTTCACGTCCAATTTAAGAAAATGGGTACTCTCAGATTGTTCTTGACATTTAAAGGCGGAAATCTACTCATATTTAATCCCTCTGGTCATTCTTTCTTAAAAAAGATGGCACAATGCATACAAAGGCATAAAATAAAAATTTCAGGTCACGCCCTTTGCATTTTTCCAAATTTTGAAAAATGTCTCAGGAATGCAAAAAAGACAGTAAAACAGGCTCAAAAGCCCTCCACAATGATGAAACAATGAGTGAAATGGAAAATGGACAATGAAAATTTGTTTAAGAGACACTTCCTGTTTTAGTGACGTCACATTGATGATGTTTTTGACATTTGGTTGTTTCACTTCCGATTTAAGAAAATGGGTACTCTCATATTGTTTTTCTTTTTAATGCTGAAACAACTCATATTTTATCCCTCTGGTCATTCTTTCTTAAAAGGATGGCACAATGCATACAAAGGCATAAAATAAAAATTTCTGGTCACGCCCTTTACATTTTTCCAAATTTTGAAAAATGTCTCAGGAATGCAGAAAAGACAGTAAAACGGACTCAAAAGCCCTCCACAATGATGAAACAATGAGTGAAATGGAAAATGGACAATGAAAATTTGTTTAAGAGACACTTCCTGTTTTAGTGACGTCACATTGATGACGTTTTTGACTTTTGGTGGTTTTAATCCGGTGTAAGAAAATGGGTATTCTCAGATTGTTCTTGGTGTTTTAAGGCGGAAATCTACTCATATTTAATCCCTCTGGTCATTCTTTCTTAAAAAAGATGGCACAATGCATACAAAGGCATAAAATAAAAATTTCCGGTCACGCCCTTTGCATTTTTCCAAATTTTGAAAAATGTCTCAGGAATGCAAAAAAGACAGTAAAACAGGCTCAAAAGCCCTCCACAATGATGAAACAATGAGTGAAATGGAAAATGGACAATGAAATTTTGTTTAAGAGACACTTCCTGTTTTAGTGACGTCACATTGATGACATTTTTGACTTTTGGTGGTTTCATTCCGGTGTAAGAAAATGGGTATTCTCAGATTGTTCTTGGCGTTTTAAGGCGGAAATCTACTCATATTTAATCCCTCTGGTCATTCTTTCTTAAAAAAGATGGCACAATGGGTAAAAATGCGTGAAACAAATTTTGGAGCACACCCCTTGCATTTTTTGAAAATTTTAAAAATGTTTTAGGAAGGCAGAAAAGGTATTAAAATGGTTTCAAAAGCCCTCCACAATGATGAAACAATGAGTGAAATGGAAAATGGACAATTAAAATTTGTTTAAGACCAACTTCCTGTTTTGGTGACGTCACATTGATGACGTTTTTGACTTTTGGTGGCTTCACTTCTGATTTAAGAAAATGGGTACTCTTAGATTAATCTTTTCTTTTTAATGCTGAAACAACTCATATTCATCCCTCTGGTCATTCTTTCTTAAAAAAGATGGCACAATGCATACAAAGGCATAAAATAAAAATTTCAGGTCACGCCCTTTGCATTTTTCCAAATTTTGAAAAATGTCTCAGGAATGCAAAAAAGAAATTAAAACGGGATCAAAAGCATTCCACAATGATGAAACAATGAGTGAAATGGAAAATGGACAATGAAAATTTGTTTAAGAGCCACTTCCTGTTTTGGTGACGTCACATTGATGATGTTTTTGACTTTTGGTGGTTTCACTTCCGGTTTAGGAAAATAGGTATTCTTAGGTTGTTCTTGGCGTTTTAAGGTGGAAATCTGCTTATATTTAATCCCTCTGGTCATTCTTTCTTAAAAAAGATGGCAAAATAGGTAAAAATGTGTAAAACATACATTTTGGGGCACGCCCCTTGCATTTTTTGAAATTTTTAAAAATGTCCCAGGAAGGCAGAAAAGATATTAAAATGGGCTCAAAAGCCCTCCACAATGATGAAACAATGAGTGAAATGGAAAATAGACAATGAAAATTTGTTTAAGACCAACTTCCTGTTTTGGTGACGTCACATTGATGACGTTTTTGACTTTTGGTGGTTTCACGTCCAATTTAAGAAAATGGGTACTCTCAGATTGTTCTTGACGTTTTAAGGCGGAAATCTACTCATATTTAATCCCTCTGGTCATTCTTTCTTTAAAAAGATGGCACAATGCATACAAAGGCATAAAATAAAAATTTCAGGTCACGCCCTTTGCATTTTTCCAAATTTTGAAAAATGTCTCAGGAATGCAAAAAAGACAGTAAAACAGGCTCAAAAGCCCTCCACAATGATGAAACAATGAGTGAAATGGAAAATGGACAATGAAAATTTGTTTAAGAGACACTTCCTGTTTTAGTGACGTCACATTGATGATGTTTTTGACATTTGGTTGTTTCACTTCCGATTTAAGAAAATGGGTACTCTCATATTGTTTTTCTTTTTAATGCTGAAACAACTCATATTTTATCCCTCTGGTCATTCTTTCTTAAAAGGATGGCACAATGCATACAAAGGCATAAAATAAAAATTTCTGGTCACGCCCTTTACATTTTTCCAAATTTTGAAAAATGTCTCAGGAATGCAGAAGACAGTAAAACGGACTCAAAAGCCCTCCACAATGATGAAACAATGAGTGAAATGGAAAATGGACAATGAAAATTTGTTTAAGAGACACTTCCTGTTTTAGTGACGTCACATTGATGACGTTTTTGACTTTTGGTGGTTTTAATCCGGTGTAAGAAAATGGGTATTCTCAGATTGTTCTTGGCGTTTTAAGGCGGAAATCTACTCATATTTAATCCCTCTGGTCATTCTTTCTTAAAAAAGATGGCACAATACATACAAAGGCATAAAATAAAAATTTCCGGTCACGCCCTTTGCATTTTTCCAAATTTTGAAAAATGTCTCAGGAATGCAAAAAAGACAGTAAAACAGGCTCAAAAGCCCTCCACAATGATGAAACAATGAGTGAAATGGAAAATGGACAATGAAAATTTGTTTAAGAGACACTTCCTGTTTTAGTGACGTCACATTGATGACATTTTTGACTTTTGGTGGTTTCATTCCGGTGTAAGAAAATGGGTATTCTCAGATTGTTCTCAGCGTTTTAAGGCGGAAATCTACTCATATTTAATCCCTCTGGTCATTCTTTCTTAAAAAAGATGGCACAATGGGTAAAAATGCGTGAAACTAATTTTGGAGCACACCCCTTGCATTTTTTGAAATTTTTAAAAATGTTTTAGGAAGGCAGAAAAGGTATTAAATGGTTTCAAAAGCCCTCCACAATGATGAAACAATGAGTGAAATGGAAAATGGACAATTAAAATTTGTTTAAGACCAACTTCCTGTTTTGGTGACGTCACATTGATGACGTTTTTGACTTTTGGTGGTTTCACTTTTGATTTAAGAAAATAGGTACTCTTAGATTAATCTTTTCTTTTTAATGCTGAAACAACTCATATCCATCCCTCTGGTCATTCTTTCTTAAAAAAGATGGCACAATGCATACAAAGGCATAAAATAAAAATTTCAGGTCACGCCCTTTGCATTTTTGCAAATTTTGAAAAATGTCTCAGGAATGCAAAAAAGAAATTAAAACGGGATCAAAAGCCCTCCACAATGATGAAACAATGAGTGAAATGGAAAATGGATAATGAAAATTTGTTTAAGAGCCACTTCCTGTTTTGGTGACGTCACATTGATGATGTTTTTGACTTTTGGTGGTTTCACTTCCGGTTTAAGAAAATAGGTATTCTTAGGTTGTTCTTGGCGTTTTAAGGTGAAAATCTGCTTATATTTAATCCCTCTGGTCATTCTTTCTTAAAAAAGATGGCAAAATAGGTAAAAATGTGTAAAACATACATTTTGGGGCACGCCCCTTGCATTTTTTGAAATTTTTAAAAATGTTTTAGGAAGGTAGAAAAGGTATTAAAATTGTTTCAAAAGCCCTCCATAATGATGAAACAATGAGTGAAATGGAAAATGGACAATGAAAATTTGTTTAAGACCAACTTCCTGTTTTGGTGACGTCACATTGATGACATTTTTGACTTTTGGTGGTTTCACTTCTGATTTAAGAAAATGGGTACTCTCAGATTAATCTTTTCTTTTGAATGCTGAAACAACTCATATTCATCCCTCTGGTCATTCTTTCTTAAAAAAGATGGCACAATGCATACAAAGGCATAAAATAAAAATTTCCGGTCACGCCCTTTGCATTTTTCCAAATTTTGAAAAATGTCTCAGGAATGCAAAAAAGACAGTAAAACAGGCTCAAAAGCCCTCCACAATGATGAAACAATGAGTGAAATGGAAAATGGACAATGAAAATTTGTTTAAGAGACACTTCCTGTTTTAGTGACGTCACATTGATGATGTTTTTGACTTTTGGTGGTTTCATTCCGGTGTAAGAAAATGGGTATTCTCAGATTGTTCTTGGCGTTTTAAGGCGGAAATCTACTCATATTTAATCCCGCTGGTCATTCTTTCTTAAAAAAGATGGCACAATGGGTAAAAATGCTTGAAACAAATTTTGGAGCACACCCCTTGCATTTTTTGAAATTTTTAAAAATGTTTTAGGAAGGCAGAAAAGGTATTAAAATTGTTTCAAAAGCCCTCCACAATGATGAAACAATGAGTGAAATGGAAAATGGACAATGAAAATTTGTTTAAGACCAACTTCCTGTTTTGGTGACGTCACATTGATGACATTTTTGACTTTTGGTGGTTTCACTTCTGATTTAAGAAAATGGGTACTCTCAGATTAATCTTTTCTTTTGAATGCTGAAACAACTCATATTCATCCCTCTGGTCATTCTTTCTTAAAAAAGATGGCACAATGCATACAAAGGCATAAAATAAAAATTTCCGGTCACGCCCTTTGCATTTTTCCAAATTTTGAAAAATGTCTCAGGAATGCAAAAAAGACAGTAAAACAGGCTCAAAAGCCCTCCACAATGATGAAACAATGAGTGAAATGGAAAATGGACAATGAAAATTTGTTTAAGAGACACTTCCTGTTTTAGTGACGTCACATTGATGATGTTTTTGACTTTTGGTGGTTTCATTCCGGTGTAAGAAAATGGGTATTCTCAGATTGTTCTTGGCGTTTTAAGGCGGAAATCTACTCATATTTAATCCCGCTGGTCATTCTTTCTTAAAAAAGATGGCACAATGGGTAAAAATGCTTGAAACAAATTTTGGAGCACACCCCTTGCATTTTTTGAAATTTTTAAAAATGTTTTAGGAAGGCAGAAAAGGTATTAAAATTGTTTCAAAAGCCCTCCACAATGATGAAACAATGAGTGAAATGGAAAATGGACAATGAAAATTTGTTTAAGACCAACTTCCTGTTTTGGTGACGTCACATTGATGACATTTTTGACTTTTGGTGGTTTCACTTCTGATTTAAGAAAATGGGTACTCTCAGATTAATCTTTTCTTTTGAATGCTGAAACAACTCATATTCATCGCTCTGGTCATTCTTTCTTAAAAAAGATGGCACAATGCATACAAAGGCATAAAATAAAAATTTCCGGTCACGCCCTTTGCATTTTTCCAAATTTTGAAAAATGTCTCAGGAATGCAAAAAAGACAGTAAAACAGGCTCAAAAGCCCTCCACAATGATGAAACAATGAGTGAAATGGAAAATGGACAATGAAAATTTGTTTAAGAGACACTTCCTGTTTTAGTGACGTCACATTGATGATGTTTTTGACTTTTGGTGGTTTCATTCCGGTGTAAGAAAATGGGTATTCTCAGATTGTTCTTGGCGTTTTAAGGCGGAAATCTACTCATATTTAATCCCGCTGGTCATTCTTTCTTAAAAAAGATGGCACAATGCGTAAAAATGTGTGAAACAAATTTTGGAGCACACCCCTTGCATTTTTTGAAATTTTTAAAAATGTTTTAGGAAGGCAGAAAATGTATTAAAATGGTCTCAACAGCCCTCCACCATGATGAAACAATGAGTGAAATGGAAAATGGACAATGAAAATTTGTTTGAGTCACTTCCTATTTTGGTGACGTCACATTGATGATGTTTTTGACTTTTGGTGGTTTCACTTCTGATTTAAGAAAATGGGTACTCTCAGATTAATCTTTTCTTTTTAATGCTGAAACAACTCATATTCATCCCTCTGGTCATTCTTTCTTAAAAAAGATGGCACAATGCATACAAAGGCATAAAATAAAAATTTCCGGTCACGCCCTTTGCATTTTTCCAAATTTTGAAAAATGTCTCAAGAATGCAAAAAAGACAGTAAAACAGGCTCAAAAGCCCTCCACAATGATGAAACAATGAGTGAAATGGAAAATGGACAATGATTTTTTTTTTAACACCAACTTCCTGTTTTGGTGACGTCACATTGATGATGTTTTTGACTTTTGGTGGTTTCACTTCCGGTTTGAGAAAATAGGTATTCTTAGGTTGTTCTTGGCGTTTTAAGGTGGAAATCTGCTTATATTTAATCCCTCTGGTCATTCTTTCTTTAAAAAGATGGCAAAATAGGTAAAAATGTGTAAAACATACATTTTGGGGCACGCCCCTTGCATTTTTTGAATTTTTTTAAAATGTCTCAGGAAGGCAGAAAAGATATTAAAGTGGGCTCAAAAGCCCTCCACAATGATGAAACAATGAGTGAAATGGAAAATAGACAATGAAAATTTGTTTAAGACCAACTTCCTGTTTTGGTGACGTCACATTGATGACGTTTTTGACTTTTGGTGGTTTCACTTCCAATTTAAGAAAATGGGTACTCTCAGATTGTTCTTGGCATTTTAAGGTGGAAATCTACTCATATTTAATCCCTCTGGTCATTCTTTCTTAAAAAAGATGGCACAATGCATACAAAGGCATAAAATAAAAATTTCAGGTCACGCCCTTTGCATTTTTCCAAATTTTGAAAAATGTCTCAGGAATGCAAAAAAGACAGTAAAACAGGCTCAAAAGCCCTCCACAATGATGAAACAATGAGTGAAATGGAAAATGGACAATGAAAATTTGTTTAAGAGACACTTCCTGTTTTAGTGACGTCACATTGATGACATTTTTGACTTTTGGTGGTTTCATTCCGGTGTAAGAAAATGGGTATTCTCAGATTGTTCTCTGCGTTTTAAGGTGGAAATCTACTCATATTTAATCCCTCTGGTCATTCTTTCTTAAAAAAGATGGCACAATGGGTAAAAATGCGTGAAACAAATTTTGGAGCACACCCCTTGCATTTTTTGAAATTTTTAAAAATGTTTTAGGAAGGCAGAAAAGGTATTAAATGGTTTCAAAAGCCCTCCACAATGATGAAACAATGAGTGAAATGGAAAATGGACAATTAAAATTTGTTTAAGACCAACTTCCTGTTTTGGTGACGTCACATTGATGACGTTTTTGACTTTTGGTGGTTTCACTTCTGATTTAAGAAAATAGGTACTCTTAGATTAATCTTTTCTTTTTAATGCTGAAACAACTCATATTCATCCCTCTGGTCATTCTTTCTTAAAAAAGATGGCACAATGCATACAAAGGCATAAAATAAAAATTTCAGGTCACGCCCTTTGCATTTTTGCAAATTTTGAAAAATGTCTCAGGAATGCAAAAAAGAAATTAAAACGGGATCAAAAGCCCTCCACAATGATGAAACAATGAGTGAAATGGAAGATGGACAATGGAAATTTGTTTAAGAGTCACTTCCTGTTTTGGTGACGTCACATTGATGATGTTTTTGACTTTTGGTGGTTTCACTTCCGGTTTAAGAAAATAGGTATTCTTAGGTTGTTCTTGGCGTTTTAAGGTGAAAATCTGCTTATATTTAATCCCTCTGGTCATTCTTTCTTAAAAAAGATGGCAAAATAGGTAAAAATGTGTAAAACATACATTTTGGGGCACGCCCCTTGCATTTTTTGAAATTTTTAAAAATGTCCCAGGAAGGCAGAAAAGATATTAAAATGGGCTCAAAAGCCCTCCACAATGATGAAACAATGAGTGAAATGGAAAATAGACAATGAAAATTTGTTTAAGACCAACTTCCTGTTTTGGTGACGTCACATTGATGACGTTTTTGACTTTTGGTGGTTTCACGTCCAATTTAAGAAAATGGGTACTCTCAGATTGTTCTTGACGTTTTAAGGCGGAAATCTACTCATATTTAATCCCTCTGGCCATTCTTTCTTAAAAAAAGATGGCACAATGCATACAAAGGCATAAAATAAAAATTTCAGGTCACGCCCTTTGCATTTTTCCAAATTTTGAAAAATGTCTTAGGAATGCAAAAAAGACAGTAAAACAGGCTCAAAAGCCCTCCACAGTGATGAAACAATGAGTGAAATGGAAAATGGACAATGAAAATTTGTTTAAGAGACACTTCCTGTTTTAGTGACGTCACATTGATGACATTTTTGACTTTTGGTGGTTTCATTCCGGTGTAAGAAAATGGGTATTCTCAGATTGTTCTTGGCGTTTTAAGGTGGAAATCAACTCATATTTAATCCCTCTGGTCATTCTTTCTTAAAAAAGATGGCACAATGGGTAAAAATGCTTGAAACAAATTTTGGAGCACACCCCTTGCATTTTTTGAAATTTTAAAAAATGTTTTAGGAAGGTAGAAAAGGTATTAAAATTGTTTCAAAAGCCCTCCACAATGATGAAACAATGAGTGAAATGGAAAATGGACAATGAAAATTTGTTTAAGACCAACTTCCTGTTTTGGTGACGTCACATTGATGACATTTTTGACTTTTGGTGGTTTCACTTCTGATTTAAGAAAATGGGTACTCTCAGATTAATCTTTTCTTTTGAATGCTGAAACAACTCATATTCATCCCTCTGGTCATTCTTTCTTAAAAAAGATGGCACAATGCATACAAAGGCATAAAATAAAAATTTCCGGTCACGCCCTTTGCATTTTTCCAAATTTTGAAAAATGTCTCAGGAATGCAAAAAAGACAGTAAAACAGGCTCAAAAGCCCTCCACAATGATGAAACAATGAGTGAAATGGAAAATGGACAATGAAAATTTGTTTAAGAGACACTTCCTGTTTTAGTGACGTCACATTGATGATGTTTTTGACTTTTGGTGGTTTCATTCCGGTGTAAGAAAATGGGTATTCTCAGATTGTTCTTGGCATTTTAAGGCGGAAATCTACTCATATTTAATCCCGCTGGTCATTCTTTCTTAAAAAAGATGGCACAATGGGTAAAAATGCTTGAAACAAATTTTGGAGCACACCCCTTGCATTTTTTGAAATTTTTAAAAATGTTTTAGGAAGGCAGAAAAGGTATTAAAATTGTTTCAAAAGCCCTCCACAATGATGAAACAATGAGTGAAATGGAAAATGGACAATGAAAATTTGTTTAAGACCAACTTCCTGTTTTGGTGACGTCACATTGATGACATTTTTGACTTTTGGTGGTTTCACTTCTGATTTAAGAAAATGGGTACTCTCAGATTAATCTTTTCTTTTGAATGCTGAAACAACTCATATTCATCGCTCTGGTCATTCTTTCTTAAAAAAGATGGCACAATGCATACAAAGGCATAAAATAAAAATTTCCGGTCACGCCCTTTGCATTTTTCCAAATTTTGAAAAATGTCTCAGGAATGCAAAAAAGACAGTAAAACAGGCTCAAAAGCCCTCCACAATGATGAAACAATGAGTGAAATGGAAAATGGACAATGAAAATTTGTTTAAGAGACACTTCCTGTTTTAGTGACGTCACATTGATGATGTTTTTGACTTTTGGTGGTTTCATTCCGGTGTAAGAAAATGGGTATTCTCAGATTGTTCTTGGCGTTTTAAGGCGGAAATCTACTCATATTTAATCCCGCTGGTCATTCTTTCTTAAAAAAGATGGCACAATGGGTAAAAATGTGTGAAACAAATTTTGGAGCACACCCCTTGCATTTTTTGAAATTTTTAAAAATGTTTTAGGAAGGCAGAAAAGGTATTAAAATGGTCTCAACAGCCCTCCACCATGATGAAACAATGAGTGAAATGGAAAATGGACAATGAAAATTTGTTTGAGTCACTTCCTATTTTGGTGACGTCACATTGATGATGTTTTTGACTTTTGGTGGTTTCACTTCTGATTTAAGAAAATGGGTACTCTCAGATTAATCTTTTCTTTTTAATGCTGAAACAACTCATATTCATCCCTCTGGTCATTCTTTCTTAAAAAAGATGGCACAATGCATACAAAGGCATAAAATAAAAATTTCCGGTCACGCCCTTTGCATTTTTCCAAATTTTGAAAAATGTCTCAAGAATGCAAAAAAGACAGTAAAACAGGCTCAAAAGCCCTCCACAATGATGAAACAATGAGTGAAATGGAAAATGGACAATGAAATTTTTTTTAACACCAACTTCCTGTTTTGGTGACGTCACATTGATGATGTTTTTGACTTTTGGTGGTTTCACTTCCGGTTTGAGAAAATAGGTATTCTTAGGTTGTTCTTGGCGTTTTAAGGTGGAAATCTGCTTATATTTAATCCCTCTGGTCATTCTTTCTTTAAAAAGATGGCAAAATAGGTAAAAATGTGTAAAACATACATTTTGGGGCACGCCCCTTGCATTTTTTGAATTTTTTTAAAATGTCTCAGGAAGGCAGAAAAGATATTAAAGTGGGCTCAAAAGCCCTCCACAATGATGAAACAATGAGTGAAATGGAAAATAGACAATGAAAATTTGTTTAAGACCAACTTCCTGTTTTGGTGACGTCACATTGATGACGTTTTTGACTTTTGGTGGTTTCACTTCCAATTTAAGAAAATGGGTACTCTCAGATTGTTCTTGGCATTTTAAGGCGGAAATCTACTCATATTTAATCCCTCTGGTCATTCTTTCTTAAAAAAGATGGCACAATGCATACAAAGGCATAAAATAAAAATTTCCGGTCACGCCCTTTGCATTTTTCCAAATTTTGAAAAATGTCTCAGGAATGCAAAAAAGACAGTAAAACAGGCTCAAAAGCCCTCCACAATGATGAAACAATGAGTGAAATGGAAAATGGACAATGAAAATTTGTTTAAGAGACACTTCCTGTTTTAGTGACGTCACATTGATGACATTTTTGACTTTTGGTGGTTTCATTCCGGTGTAAGAAAATGGGTATTCTCAGATTGTTCTCGGCGTTTTAAGGCGGAAATCTACTCATATTTAATCCCTCTGGTCATTCTTTCTTAAAAAAGATGGCACAATGGGTAAAAATGCGTGAAACAAATTTTGGAGCACACCCCTTGCATTTTTTGAAATTTTTAAAAATGTTTTAGGAAGGCAGAAAAGGTATTAAATGGTTTCAAAAGCCCTCCACAATGATGAAACAATGAGTGAAATGGAAAATGGACAATTAAAATTTGTTTAAGACCAACTTCCTGTTTTGGTGACGTCACATTGATGACGTTTTTGACTTTTGGTGGTTTCACTTCTGATTTAAGAAAATAGGTACTCTTAGATTAATCTTTTCTTTTTAATGCTGAAACAACTCATATTCATCCCTCTGGTCATTCTTTCTTAAAAAAGATGGCACAATGCATACAAAGGCATAAAATAAAAATTTCAGGTCACGCCCTTTGCATTTTTGAAAATTTTGAAAAATGTCTCAGGAATGCAAAAAAGAAATTAAAACGGGATCAAAAGCCCTCCACAATGATGAAACAATGAGTGAAATGGAAAATGGACAATGAAAATTTGTTTAAGAGCCACTTCCTGTTTTGGTGACGTCACATTGATGATGTTTTTCACTTTTGGTGGTTTCACTTCCGGTTTAAGAAAATAGGTATTCTTAGGTTGTTCTTGGCGTTTTAAGGTGGAAATCTGCTTATATTTAATCCCTCTGGTCATTCTTTCATAAAAAAGATGGCAAAATAGGTAAAAATGTGTAAAACATACATTTTGGGGCACGCCCCTTGCATTTTTTGAATTTTTTTAAAATGTCTCAGGAAGGCAGAAAAGATATTAAAGTGGGCTCAAAAGCCCTCCACAATGATGAAACAATGAGTGAAATGGAAAATAGACAATGAAAATTTGTTTAAGACCAACTTCCTGTTTTGGTGACATCACATTGATGACGTTTTTGACTTTTGGTGGTTTCACTTCCAATTTAAGAAAATGGGTACTCTCAGATTAATCTTTTCTTTTTAATGCTGAAACAACTCATATTCATCCCTCTGGTCATTCTTTCTTAAAAAAGATGGCACAATGCATACAAAGGCATAAAATAAAAATTTCCGGTCACGCCCTTTGCATTTTTCCAAATTTTGAAAAATGTCTCAGGAATGCAAAAAAGACAGTAAAACAGGCTCAAAAGCCCTCCACAATGATGAAACAATGAGTGAAATGGAAAATGGACAATAAAAATTTGTTTAAGAGACACTTCCTGTTTTAGTGACGTCACATTGATGACGTTTTTGACTTTTGGTGGTTTCATTCCGGTGTAAGAAAATGGGTATTCTCAGATTGTTCTCGGCGTTTTAAGGCGGAAATCTACTCATATTTAATCCCTCTGGTCATTCTTTCTTAAAAAAGATGGCACAATGGGTAAAAATGCGTGAAACAAATTTTGGAGCACACCCCTTGCATTTTTTGAAATTTTTAAAAATGTTTTAGGAAGGCAGAAAAGGTATTAAATGGTTTCAAAAGCCCTCCACAATGATGAAACAATGAGTGAAATGGAAAATGGACAATTAAAATTTGTTTAAGACCAACTTCCTGTTTTGGTGACGTCACATTGATGACGTTTTTGACTTTTGGTGGTTTCACTTCTGATTTAAGAAAATAGGTACTCTTAGATTAATCTTTTCTTTTTAATGCTGAAACAACTCATATTCATCCCTCTGGTCATTCTTTCTTAAAAAAGATGGCACAATGCATACAAAGGCATAAAATAAAAATTTCAGGTCACGCCCTTTGCATTTTTGCAAATTTAGAAAAATGTCTCAGGAATGCAAAAAAGAAATTAAAACGGGATCAAAAGCCCTCCACAATGATGAAACAATGAGTGAAATGGAAAATGAACAATGAAAATTTGTTTAAGAGCCACTTCCTGTTTTGGTGACGTCACATTGATGATGTTTTTGACTTTTGGTGGTTTCACTTCCGGTTTAAGAAAATAGGTATTCTTAGGTTGTTCTTGGCGTTTTAAGGTGAAAATCTGCTTATATTTAATCCCTCTGGTCATTCTTTCTTAAAAAAGATGGCAAAATAGGTAAAAATGTGTAAAACATACATTTTGGGGCACGCCCCTTGCATTTTTTGAAATTTTTAAAAATGTCCCAGGAAGGCAGAAAAGATATTAAAATGGGCTCAAAAGCCCTCCACAATGATGAAACAATGAGTGAAATGGAAAATAGACAATGAAAATTTGTTTAAGACCAACTTCCTGTTTTGGTGACGTCACATTGATGACGTTTTTGACTTTTGGTGGTTTCACGTCCAATTTAAGAAAATGGGTACTCTCAGATTGTTCTTGACGTTTTAAGGCGGAAATCTACTCATATTTAATCCCTCTGGTCATTCTTTCTTAAAAAAAGATGGCACAATGCATACAAAGGCATAAAATAAAAATTTCAGGTCACGCCCTTTGCATTTTTCCAAATTTTGAAAAATGTCTTAGGAATGCAAAAAAGACAGTAAAACAGGCTCAAAAGCCCTCCACAATGATGAAACAATGAGTGAAATGGAAAATGGACAATGAAAATTTGTTTAAGAGACACTTCCTGTTTTAGTGACGTCACATTGATGACATTTTTGACTTTTGGTGGTTTCATTCCGGTGTAAGAAAATGGGTATTCTCAGATTGTTCTTGGCGTTTTAAGGTGGAAATCTACTCATATTTAATCCCTCTGGTCATTCTTTCTTAAAAAAGATGGCACAATGGGTAAAAATGCTTGAAACAAATTTTGGAGCACACCCCTTGCATTTTTTGAAATTTTTAAAAATGTTTTAGGAAGGCAGAAAAGGTATTAAAATTGTTTCAAAAGCCCTCCACAATGATGAAACAATGAGTGAAATGGAAAATGGACAATGAAAATTTGTTTAAGACCAACTTCCTGTTTTGGTGACGTCACATTGATGACATTTTTGACTTTTGGTGGTTTCACTTCTGATTTAAGAAAATGGGTACTCTCAGATTAATCTTTTCTTTTGAATGCTGAAACAACTCATATTCATCCCTCTGGTCATTCTTTCTTAAAAAAGATGGCACAATGCATACAAAGGCATAAAATAAAAATTTCCGGTCACGCCCTTTGCATTTTTCCAAATTTTGAAAAATGTCTCAGGAATGCAAAAAAGACAGTAAAACAGGCTCAAAAGCCCTCCACAATGATGAAACAATGAGTGAAATGGAAAATGGACAATGAAAATTTGTTTAAGAGACACTTCCTGTTTTAGTGACGTCACATTGATGATGTTTTTGACTTTTGGTGGTTTCATTCCGGTGTAAGAAAATGGGTATTCTCAGATTGTTCTTGGCGTTTTAAGGCGGAAATCTACTCATATTTAATCCCGCTGGTCATTCTTTCTTAAAAAAGATGGCACAATGGGTAAAAATGTGTGAAACAAATTTTGGAGCACACCCCTTGCATTTTTTGAAATTTTTAAAAATGTTTTAGGAAGGCAGAAAAGGTATTAAAATGGTCTCAACAGCCCTCCACCATGATGAAACAATGAGTGAAATGGAAAATGGACAATGAAAATTTGTTTGAGTCACTTCCTATTTTGGTGACGTCACATTGATGATGTTTTTGACTTTTGGTGGTTTCACTTCTGATTTAAGAAAATGGGTACTCTCAGATTAATCTTTTCTTTTTAATGCTGAAACAACTCATATTCATCCCTCTGGTCATTCTTTCTTAAAAAAGATGGCACAATGCATACAAAGGCATAAAATAAAAATTTCCGGTCACGCCCTTTGCATTTTTCCAAATTTTGAAAAATGTCTCAAGAATGCAAAAAAGACAGTAAAACAGGCTCAAAAGCCCTCCACAATGATGAAACAATGAGTGAAATGGAAAATGGACAATGAAATTTTTTTTAACACCAACTTCCTGTTTTGGTGACGTCACATTGATGATGTTTTTGACTTTTGGTGGTTTCACTTCCGGTTTGAGAAAATAGGTATTCTTAGGTTGTTCTTGGCGTTTTAAGGTGGAAATCTGCTTATATTTAATCCCTCTGGTCATTCTTTCTTTAAAAAGATGGCAAAATAGGTAAAAATGTGTAAAACATACATTTTGGGGCACGCCCCTTGCATTTTTTGAATTTTTTTAAAATGTCTCAGGAAGGCAGAAAAGATATTAAAGTGGGCTCAAAAGCCCTCCACAATGATGAAACAATGAGTGAAATGGAAAATAGACAATGAAAATTTGTTTAAGACCAACTTCCTGTTTTGGTGACGTCACATTGATGACGTTTTTGACTTTTGGTGGTTTCACTTCCAATTTAAGAAAATGGGTACTCTCAGATTGTTCTTGGCATTTTAAGGCGGAAATCTACTCATATTTAATCCCTCTGGTCATTCTTTATTAAAAAAGATGGCACAATGCATACAAAGGCATAAAATAAAAATTTCCGGTCACGCCCTTTGCATTTTTCCAAATTTTGAAAAATGTCTCAGGAATGCAAAAAAGACAGTAAAACAGGCTCAAAAGCCCTCCACAATGATGAAACAATGAGTGAAATGGAAAATGGACAATGAAAATTTGTTTAAGAGACACTTCCTGTTTTAGTGACGTCACATTGATGACATTTTTGACTTTTGGTGGTTTCATTCCGGTGTAAGAAAATGGGTATTCTCAGATTGTTCTCGGCGTTTTAAGGCGGAAATCTACTCATATTTAATCCCTCTGGTCATTCTTTCTTAAAAAAGATGGCACAATGGGTAAAAATGCGTGAAACAAATTTTGGAGCACACCCCTTGCATTTTTTGAAATTTTTAAAAATGTTTTAGGAAGGCAGAAAAGGTATTAAATGGTTTCAAAAGCCCTCCACAATGATGAAACAATGAGTGAAATGGAAAATGGACAATTAAAATTTGTTTAAGACCAACTTCCTGTTTTGGTGACGTCACATTGATGACGTTTTTGACTTTTGGTGGTTTCACTTCTGATTTAAGAAAATAGGTACTCTTAGATTAATCTTTTCTTTTTAATGCTGAAACAACTCATATTCATCCCTCTGGTCATTCTTTCTTAAAAAAGATGGCACAATGCATACAAAGGCATAAAATAAAAATTTCAGGTCACGCCCTTTGCATTTTTGAAAATTTTGAAAAATGTCTCAGGAATGCAAAAAAGAAATTAAAACGGGATCAAAAGCCCTCCACAATGATGAAACAATGAGTGAAATGGAAAATGGACAATGAAAATTTGTTTAAGAGCCACTTCCTGTTTTGGTGACGTCACATTGATGATGTTTTTCACTTTTGGTGGTTTCACTTCCGGTTTAAGAAAATAGGTATTCTTAGGTTGTTCTTGGCGTTTTAAGGTGGAAATCTGCTTATATTTAATCCCTCTGGTCATTCTTTCATAAAAAAGATGGCAAAATAGGTAAAAATGTGTAAAACATACATTTTGGGGCACGCCCCTTGCATTTTTTGAATTTTTTTAAAATGTCTCAGGAAGGCAGAAAAGATATTAAAGTGGGCTCAAAAGCCCTCCACAATGATGAAACAATGAGTGAAATGGAAAATAGACAATGAAAATTTGTTTAAGACCAACTTCCTGTTTTGGTGACATCACATTGATGACGTTTTTGACTTTTGGTGGTTTCACTTCCAATTTAAGAAAATGGGTACTCTCAGATTAATCTTTTCTTTTTAATGCTGAAACAACTCATATTCATCCCTCTGGTCATTCTTTCTTAAAAAAGATGGCACAATGCATACAAAGGCATAAAATAAAAATTTCCGGTCACGCCCTTTGCATTTTTCCAAATTTTGAAAAATGTCTCAGGAATGCAAAAAAGACAGTAAAACAGGCTCAAAAGCCCTCCACAATGATGAAACAATGAGTGAAATGGAAAATGGACAATAAAAATTTGTTTAAGAGACACTTCCTGTTTTAGTGACGTCACATTGATGACGTTTTTGACTTTTGGTGGTTTCATTCCGGTGTAAGAAAATGGGTATTCTCAGATTGTTCTCGGCGTTTTAAGGCGGAAATCTACTCATATTTAATCCCTCTGGTCATTCTTTCTTAAAAAAGATGGCACAATGGGTAAAAATGCGTGAAACAAATTTTGGAGCACACCCCTTGCATTTTTTGAAATTTTTAAAAATGTTTTAGGAAGGCAGAAAAGGTATTAAATGGTTTCAAAAGCCCTCCACAATGATGAAACAATGAGTGAAATGGAAAATGGACAATTAAAATTTGTTTAAGACCAACTTCCTGTTTTGGTGACGTCACATTGATGACGTTTTTGACTTTTGGTGGTTTCACTTCTGATTTAAGAAAATAGGTACTCTTAGATTAATCTTTTCTTTTTAATGCTGAAACAACTCATATTCATCCCTCTGGTCATTCTTTCTTAAAAAAGATGGCACAATGCATACAAAGGCATAAAATAAAAATTTCAGGTCACGCCCTTTGCATTTTTGCAAATTTAGAAAAATGTCTCAGGAATGCAAAAAAGAAATTAAAACGGGATCAAAAGCCCTCCACAATGATGAAACAATGAGTGAAATGGAAAATGAACAATGAAAATTTGTTTAAGAGCCACTTCCTGTTTTGGTGACGTCACATTGATGATGTTTTTGACTTTTGGTGGTTTCACTTCCGGTTTAAGAAAATAGGTATTCTTAGGTTGTTCTTGGCGTTTTAAGGTGAAAATCTGCTTATATTTAATCCCTCTGGTCATTCTTTCTTAAAAAAGATGGCAAAATAGGTAAAAATGTGTAAAACATACATTTTGGGGCACGCCCCTTGCATTTTTTGAAATTATTAAAAATGTCCCAGGAAGGCAGAAAAGATATTAAAATGGGCTCAAAAGCCCTCCACAATGATGAAACAATGAGTGAAATGGAAAATAGACAATGAAAATTTGTTTAAGACCAACTTCCTGTTTTGGTGACGTCACATTGATGACGTTTTTGACTTTTGGTGGTTTCACGTCCAATTTAAGAAAATGGGTACTCTCAGATTGTTCTTGACGTTTTAAGGCGGAAATCTACTCATATTTAATCCCTCTGGTCATTCTTTCTTAAAAAAAGATGGCACAATGCATACAAAGGCATAAAATAAAAATTTCAGGTCACGCCCTTTGCATTTTTCCAAATTTTGAAAAATGTCTTAGGAATGCAAAAAAGACAGTAAAACAGGCTCAAAAGCCCTCCACAATGATGAAACAATGAGTGAAATGGAAAATGGACAATGAAAATTTGTTTAAGAGACACTTCCTGTTTTAGTGACGTCACATTGATGACATTTTTGACTTTTGGTGGTTTCATTCCGGTGTAAGAAAATGGGTATTCTCAGATTGTTCTTGGCGTTTTAAGGTGGAAATCTACTCATATTTAATCCCTCTGGTCATTCTTTCTTAAAAAAGATGGCACAATGGGTAAAAATGCTTGAAACAAATTTTGGAGCACACCCCTTGCATTTTTTGAAATTTTTAAAAATGTTTTAGGAAGGCAGAAAAGGTATTAAAATTGTTTCAAAAGCCCTCCACAATGATGAAACAATGAGTGAAATGGAAAATGGACAATGAAAATTTGTTTAAGACCAACTTCCTGTTTTGGTGACGTCACATTGATGACATTTTTGACTTTTGGTGGTTTCACTTCTGATTTAAGAAAATGGGTACTCTCAGATTAATCTTTTCTTTTGAATGCTGAAACAACTCATATTCATCCCTCTGGTCATTCTTTCTTAAAAAAGATGGCACAATGCATACAAAGGCATAAAATAAAAATTTCCGGTCACGCCCTTTGCATTTTTCCAAATTTTGAAAAATGTCTCAGGAATGCAAAAAAGACAGTAAAACAGGCTCAAAAGCCCTCCACAATGATGAAACAATGAGTGAAATGGAAAATGGACAATGAAAATTTGTTTGAGTCACTTCCTATTTTGGTGACGTCACATTGATGATGTTTTTGACTTTTGGTGGTTTCACTTCTGATTTAAGAAAATGGGTACTCTCAGATTAATCTTTTCTTTTGAATGCTGAAACAACTCATATTCATCCCTCTGGTCATTCTTTCTTAAAAAAGATGGCACAATGCATACAAAGGCATAAAATAAAAATTTCCGGTCACGCCCTTTGCATTTTTCCAAATTTTGAAAAATGTCTCAAGAATGCAAAAAAGACCATAAAACGGGCTCAAAAGCCCTCCACAATGATGAAACAATGAGTGAAATGGAAAATGGACAATGAAATTTTTTTTAAGACCAACTTCCTGTTTTGGTGACGTCACATTGATGACGTTTTTTTACTTTTGGTGGTTTCACTTCCAATTTAAGAAAATGGGTACTCTCAGATTGTTCTTTTCTTTTTAATGCTGAAACAACTCATATTTCCTCCCTCTGGTCATTCTTTCTTAAAAAAGATGGCACAATGCATACAAAGGCATAAAATAAAAATTTCAGGTCACGCCCTTCGCATTTCACCAAATTTTGAAAAATGTCTCAGGAATGCAAAAAAGACAGTAAAACGGGATCAAAAGCCCTCCAGAATAATGAAACAATGAGTGAAATGGAAAATGGACAATGAAAATTTGTTTAAGAGCCACTTCCTGTTTTGGTGACGTCACATTGATGATGTTTTTGACTTTTGGTGGTTTCACTTCCGGTTTAAGAAAATAGGTATTCTTAGGTTGTTCTTGGCGTTTTAAGGTGGAAATCTGCTTATATTTAATCCCTCTGGTCATTCTTTCTTAAAAAAGATGGCACAATGGGTAAAAATATGTAAAACATACATTTTGGGGCACGCCCCTTGCATTTTTTGAAATTTTTAAAAATGTCTCAGGAAGGCAGAAAAGATATTAAAATGGGCTCAAAAGCCCTCCACAATAGGGATGGGCCCGGTGCTCGATTCGAACCCATGTTCGAATCGAGCATCGGGCGTTCGCTCGCTCGTCGAGCCCAGAACTATTTGGGCCGTTCGCATCACATTCGTGTGATGCGAGCGGCCCCGCAATGCATTGCGGCCGGCGCGGCCGGCGCAGTGCATTGCTGGCTGATGATTGGCCAAGCATGCACTGTGACCCCGCATGCTTGGCCAATCACAGCGCCCGAAACTCGGAGAGCAATAATTGGCTACAGGCAGGACGGCTGTAGCCAATTACAGCTCAGGGGCTTTAGTACACGCCCCACCATTTAAAAGGCCGCCACGCCATCGGCCCCGGTCACATGAGTTCCGGCTTTAGGAGAGATTAGTCTGCTGATTCTGTCTTTGCTTGATACTGAAAGATTTGCTCTTCTTTGCTAAACCATTGGCTATTTCTTTGCTAAACCATTGCTACCTAAGTCATTGATCGTTCATTGCTGCTGATTGCACAGTTAGTGTGTTATTAGCTGCTGCTGGGGATTAGTCTGGTGCGTGCTTACTGTTAGTACAGTATTGCAGTAGTACCAACCGCAGTGCTGTTAGCACAGCATTGCACCCCAACAGCACCCATAGGACTTCTAGTGTGTTAGTGGCAGCAAACAGAGCTCCTATATTTTCTTCTCAGCAGCACCCATAGGACTTCTAGAGTGTTAGTGGCATCACACAGAGCTCCTATATTTTCTTCTCAGCAGCACCCATAGGACTTCTAGTGTGTTAGTGGCAGCAAACAGAGCTCCTATATTTTCTTCTCAGCAGCACCCATAGGACTTCTAGTGTGTTAGTGGCATCACACAGAGTTCCTATATTTTCTTCTCAGCAGCACCCATAGGACTTCTAGTGTGTTAGTGGCAGCAAACAGAGCTCCTATATTTTCTTCTCAGCAGCACCCATAGGACTTCTAGTGTGTTAGTGGCATCACACAGAGTTCCTATATTTTCTTCTCAGCAGCACCCATAGGACTTCTAGTGTGTTAGTGGCAGCAAACAGAGCTCCTATATTTTCTTCTCAGCAGCACCCATAGGACTTCTAGTGTGTTAGTGGCAGCAAACAGAGCTCCTATATTTTCTTCTCAGCAGCACCCATAGGACTTCTAGTGTGTTAGTGGCATCACACAGAGCTCCTATATTTTCTTCTCAGCAGCACCCATAGGACTTCTAGTGTGTTAGTGGCAGCAAACAGAGCTCCTATATTTTCTTCTCAGCAGCACCCATAGGACTTTAGTGTGTTAGTGGCAGCAAACAGAGCTCCTATATTTTCTTCTCAGCAGCACCCATAGGACTTCTAGTGTGTTAGTGGCAGCAAACAGAGCTCCTATATTTTCTTCTCAGCAGCACCCATAGGACTTCTAGTGTGTTAGTGGCATCACACAGAGCTCCTATATTTTCTTCTCAGCAGCACCCATAGGACTTCTAGTGTGTTAGTGGCAGCAAACAGAGCTCCTATATTTTCTTCTCAGCAGCACCCATAGGACTTCTAGTGTGTTAGTGGCAGCAAACAGAGCTCCTATATTTTCTTCTCAGCAGCACCCATAGGACTTCTAGTGTGTTAGTGGCAGCAAACAGAGCTCCTATATTTTCTTCTCAGCAGCACCCATAGGACTTCTAGTGTGTTAGTGGCAGCAAACAGAGCTCCTATATTTTCTTCTCAGCAGCACCCATAGGACTTCTAGTGTGTTAGTGGCATCACACAGAGCTCCTATATTTTCTTCTCAGCAGCACCCATAGGACTTCTAGTGTGTTAGTGGCAGCAAACAGAGCTCCTATATTTTCTTCTCAGCAGCACCCATAGGACTTCTAGTGTGTTAGTGGCAGCAAACAGAGCTCCTATATTTTCTTCTCAGCAGCACCCATAGGACTTCTAGTGTGTTAGTGGCAGCAAACAGAGCTCCTATATTTTCTTCTCAGCAGCACCCATAGGACTTCTAGTGTGTTAGTGGCATCACACAGAGCTCCTATATTTTCTTCTCAGCAGCACCCATAGGACTTCTAGTGTGTTAGTGGCAGCAAACAGAGCTCCTATATTTTCTTCTCAGCAGCACCCATAGGACTTCTAGTGTGTTAGTGGCAGCAAACAGAGCTCCTATATTTTCTTCTCAGCAGCACCCATAGGACTTCTAGTGTGTTAGTGGCAGCAAACAGAGCTCCTATATTTTCTTCTCAGCAGCACCCATAGGACTTCTAGTGTGTTAGTGGCATCACACAGAGCTCCTATATTTTCTTCTCAGCAGCACCCATAGGACTTCTAGTGTGTTAGTGGCAGCAAACAGA
Organism: Rana muscosa; assembly: GCA_029206835.1. Taxonomy (NCBI): domain Eukaryota; kingdom Metazoa; phylum Chordata; class Amphibia; order Anura; family Ranidae; genus Rana; species Rana muscosa. The sequence goes on from JARGYO010001557.1 coordinate 552,958, forward strand.
GCTCCTATATTTTCTTCTCAGCAGCACCCATAGGACTTCTAGTGTGTTAGTGGCATCACACAGAGCTCCTATATTTTCTTCTCAGCAGCACCCATAGGACTTCTAGTGTGTTAGTGGCAGCAAACAGAGCTCCTATATTTTCTTCTCAGCAGCACCCATAGGACTTCTAGTGTGTTAGTGGCAGCAAACAGAGCTCCTATATTTTCTTCTCAACAGCACCCATAGGACTTCTAGTGTGTTAGTGGCAGCAAACAGAGCTCCTATATTTTCTTCTCAGCAGCACCCATAGGACTTCTAGTGTGTTAGTGGCAGCAAACAGAGCTCCTATATTTTCTTCTCAGCAGCACCCATAGGACTTCTAGTGTGTTAGTGGCAGCAAACAGAGCTCCTATATTTTCTTGTCAGCAGCACACATAGTACCTATAGTGTGTTAGTGTCAGCACCCATAGGACCTACAGTGTGTTGTGAGCACACATAGGAGTTCTATTTTTTATACTATATACACTACCGACTACAATGGCTGGAAGACCGCCAAGGAGAGGCAGAGCATGCCGAGGCAAGAACACAGGGCAGGCAGGCTCTGTTTCTAGAGACAACAGTGCTGGCCGTGGACGTGGTCGTGCATCGTCATCAGCACGTGGCCATGGGACACGCTTGTCTTTGTTTTCGGCAGCTGGACATGTGGAGCCGCATCATGCCGAAGGCTTGGTAGAATGGATGACCAAGCCCTCCTCATCCTCCTCATCCTCTCTCACCCAGGCTCAGGGTACTGGCAGAGCAGCTGCCAACGCGTACTCAATGGCATCATCAGCCACCCCTTCCCTAGACCCACCATGTCCTCCTGAGGAGTCCCCCGAACTGTTTGAGCACAGTGTTGGGTACATGCTCCAGGAGGATGCCCAACGATTCGAAGGCTCGGATGATGATACCCAGCTTGAGGAAGTCAGTAGTGTGCGCGCAGAGAGAGGGGATGCTGAAGGACAGCAATCTGGCAGTAGTGTTCCACCAGCTGCAGCTTACTGCCAGGTTTGCTCTAGTGGTGAAGAGGGAGGGGATGATGAGGTCACTGACTCCACGTGGGTGCCTGAAGGGAGAGAGGAGGAGGAGGAGGAGGATGCAGCGTCACATGTCCAACGAGGCAGGATGCCCCCTGGAGGCCAGCTAGAGGCCAGCACAGCAACTGTACCACACCGCAGAGCTCCGCCTGTGCAGGGCGCTGCCTCTGCACGTTATCACAAAAGTTCTTTGGTGTGGGCCTTTTTTGAGACGAGTGCATCAGATCGCACCACTGCTATTTGCAATATTTGTCTCAAGCGTATCTCGCGTGGCCAAAACATCAGCCGCTTGGGCACCACAAGCATGAGCAGACATATGTCGACCTGCCATGCAGCTCGTTGGCAAGCACACATAAAAGACCCACACCAAAGAACAAAGCGGACCTCTCCTTGCTCCTCATCAGCTGGGATCTCCATCCCCACTATATCTTCAGTCCTCTCTGAAAGCTGCTCTGAGAGGACTGAAGGTGTAGAATTAGGTGTGTCACAACCAAGTACTTGCAGTACACCGACGTCCGATTGTAGCAGGCAAATTTCCCTGCCCCAGCTGCTGGACCGTCGAAAGAAGTATACTCCCAGCCATCCACATGCCCAGCGGTTGAATGCTAGCTTGGCTAAATTGCTAGCACTTCAACTGCTGCCTTTTCAGTTGATAGACTCGGCCCCCTTCCGTGAGTTTGTTCAATGTGCGGTTCCTCAGTGGCAGGTTCCCAAACGCCACTTTTTCTCACGGAAGGCGATTCCGTCTCTCTACTGGCATGTGGAAGGCAATGTCCATGCCTCGCTGGACAGGGCGGTCAGCGGTAAGGTGCATATTACCGCTGACTCATGGTCCAGCAGGCATGGACAGGGACGTTATCTTTCTTTCACGGCCCATTGGGTCACTCTATTGGTAGCTGGGAGGGATGCAGGACAAGGTGCAGTAGTGTTGGAGGTTGTTCCGCCACCACGCCTCCAAAATGCTACTACTGGTTGTGACACACCTCTCTCCTCCACCCCCTCCTCTTCTTCTTCCTCCATGTCCTCTTCGAGTGCTCTGTCCTCGGAACCAGCGGTGCTCCGTAGGCGTACAAGGGGCTACGCGAGTACGCAGGCAAAAAGATGCCATGCCGTGCTTGCGCTGGTGTGTTTGGGGGACAGGAGCCACACTGGGCCAGAGGTTCTGGCAGCTCTGCAGGGGCAGGCCGAGAGGTGGTTGACGCCACGCCAGCTTAAGCCAGGAATGGTCGTTTCTGATAATGGCACCAACCTCCTCTCCGCCCTGCGACAGGGGCAGCTCACCCATGTGCCCTGTATGGCTCACGTCCTCAACCTGGTGGTGCAGCGGTTCTTGGGCAGGTTCCCAGGCTTACAGGATGTCCTGAGGCAGGCCAGGAAAGTCTGTGTGCATTTCCGCCGATCTTATAATGCCAGTGCTCGGCTGACTGAGCTGCAAAAGGAGCTGAACCTGCCCAAGAACCGCCTAATATGTGACATGCCCACCAGGTGGAACTCAACGTTGGCCATGCTGCAGCGACTGCACACGCAGCAGAGGGCCATCAATGAGTACCTTTGCGACTACGGCACCAGGACAGGGTCAGGGGAGCTTGGCTTTTTTTCCCCACGCCAGTGGAGCATGATCAGGGATGCATGCACTGTCCTCTCACCATTTGAGGAGGCCACGAGGATGGTGAGCAGTGACAGTGCATGCATCAGTGACACTGTACCTCTTGTCCACCTGTTGGAGCATACGCTGCGTGGGATAATGGACAGGGCACTTGAGGCAGAACAGAGGCAGGAAGAGGAGGACTTCCTTGTCTCTCAAGGCCCCCTTTATCCAGACAATGTTCCTTCTGTCCCACCCATCACACAGGAAGAGGAGGAGGAGGAGGAGGAGGAGGATTGTGTGAGCATGGAGGTGGAGCCTGGCACTCAGCATCAGCATCAGCAGTCTTTTAGGGATGATGTACAGTCCCAACAAACCAGTGGACTTGTACGTGGCTGGGAGGAGGTGGCTGGCGATCATGTCATCCTCAGTGACCCAGAAGACTCCGGACCGAATGCCTCAGCTAACCTACGCTGCATGGCCTCCCTGATCCTGCAAAGCCTGCGGAAGGATCCTCGTGTTCTTCGGATCAAGGAGAGTGACCATTACTGGCTGGCCACTCTCCTTGATCCACGGTACAAGGGTAAGGTTGCGGACCTTATCTTGCCGTCGCAGAGGGAGCAGAGGATGAGACATCTCAGGGAGGCCTTGCAGAAAGGTCTGTGCAACGCGTTCCCAGAAACTGGGAGGTTACAAACTCCTGGTCCTGGACGACAAGTTGCTGAGGCTTCGGTCAGTAGCAGAAGGAGCGGTGGGGAAGGTGGACGTCTGACCGATGCGTTCAGACAATTTTTTAGTCCGCAGCCCCAAGGTATGATCGGTTCCAGCAACCATCGCCAGCGTCTGATATACATGGTGCAGGAATACCTAGGGGCAAGGTCAGACTTGGACACCTTTCCCACCGAAAATCCTCTGGCTTACTGGGTCCTGAGGATGGATCACTGGCCAGAGCTTGCACAGTATGCAATTGAGCTACTGGCCTGTCCTGCATCCAGCGTTCTTTCCGAACGCACATTCAGTGCTGCTGGAGGATTTGTCACCGATCATAGGGTGCGCCTGTCCACCGACTCGGTTGATCGACTGACCTTCATAAAAATGAATCAGTCTTGGATCACCACCAGCTACCAGACACCTGAAGCGGATATAACGGAATAATTTATAATGTCACATCCCTTCAAGACTGCCTATGCTGATGCTGAGTGACTGTCCTGTTATGTTCACTGACTATCCTCTTCCTCCTCCTCAATGATCCATGCCACCACACCAGTGCCTAAGGCACAATTTTTCAGCCCCTGTATAACAGGGGCGTGTAATTACAATTTTTTAAAAAGATGCTTCGCAACAGGTGTGACTGCTGTGCTCAGAGTACAGTATCTGTGAGGGGTTGCAGTGTTGTGGCACCAGCACCAGTGCCTAAGGCACAATTTTTCAGCCCCTGTTGGGGCGTGTAATTACAATTTTTAGGCAATGCTTTGCAACAGGTCTCATTGCTGTGCTCAGAGTACAGTATCTGTGAGGGGTTGCAGTGTTGTGGCACCAGCACCAGTGCCTAAGGCACAATTTTTCAGCCCCTGTATAACAGGGGCGTGTAATTAAAATTTTTTAAAAAGATGCTTCGCAACAGGTGTGACTGCTGTGCTCCAAGTACAGTATCTGTGAGGGGTTGCAGTGTTGTGGCACCAGCACCAATGCCTAAGGCACAATTTTTCAGCCCCTGTTTAACAGGGGCGTGTAATTACAAATCTTGATCTAATAGTTCACAGCAGGGCCCATTCCTGCGCCCACCAAGAGTAACTATGAGGGCCTACAGTCTTGTGGCAACACCGTCCACCACCACCACCACCACCAAAGGCCCAATTTTTCTGCCCTGTTCAACAGGTGCATGCAATTACAAATCTTGATCTAATAACTCACAGCAGGGCCCATTCCTGCACCCACCAAGAGTAACTGTGAGGGCTTACAGTCTTGTGGCAACACCGTCCACCACCACCACCACCACCACCAAAGGCCCAATTTTTCTGCCCGGTTCAACAGGTGCATGCAAGTACAAATCTTGATCTATTAACTCACAGCAGGGCCCATTCCTGTGCCCACCAGTCTTGTGGCTACACCAACATCTAATAGGGCAAATTTCTGCAGAGTATATACGGCAGGCCCCTACTTTCAAACATCCAACTTACAAACGACTCCTACTTGCAAACGGCAAGAGAAAACAGGAAGTGAGAGGAAATCTACCCCTAGGAAGGAAAATTCTATCCTGTTAGATTTAATTTGGGAAAAAGGTATCTCCTCTCTACTGATGCTTTATCACCAATCCTTGTTTCAATTAAAACCCCACTTTTCCAAAAACATTTGTCATTGGGACGGAAAGTGAGGTGACATGTTCTGAACAGATGTGCAAAGACAGCAAATGTTACAGGGGTGATAACCCCTCCCTATGTTCTCCAAAAAGCTTAAAAATTGATTTTTTTGGGATGTAGCTACACTTCATAATGTACCTGTTCAGATTCTACTTAAGAACAAACCTACAGTCCATGTCTTGTTTGCACCACCTATATACTGCTGTTCAGAGTATATAGGGTTGTAGGTATAGGGTTTTATTTTGGGTGCGGGGTCCCCCTTAGTATCCATACAAGACCCAAAGGGGCTGGGGTGGGGGGGGGGGTGATGGGGTAGCCATGCCATTTTTCTCAAGGATTTTCAGCCATATGGCGGCCAGGACAAGACATGACATTAAAGCCGCAAGTGGTTTTAAATGGCTTCTTTTTTTCCTTTACAAATGTCATTTTGTGCAAGGACAGTTCTAAACACGGGAAACACATGCCACTTCACAGGCATACTTTAGACACCCCCCAGGTACCATATTTAAAGGAAAATTTCACTTTTTTTTTTCACTTTATGCATCATTAAAATGACTGCTCCCGAAAAAACTTTAGTTTTTAAAATTTCTTTTTGCATTGATATATGTCCCCTGGGGCAGGACCCGGGTCCCCAAACCTGTTTTATAACATTAACATGCATATTGGCCGTTGTAATTAGCAATTTTGATTTCGAACGTTCGCGTCCATTATAACGAATAGGGTTCGAAAATTCGCGCGAACTTTCGGTCCGTTCGAAGGTTCTGGTGCGAACCGAACCCGGGGGTGTTCGGCTCATCCCTACTCCACAATGATGAAACAATGAGTGAAATGGAAAATAGACAATGAAAATTTGTTTAAGACCAACTTCCTGTTTTGGTGACGTCACATTGATGACGTTTTTGACTTTTGGTGGTTTCACTTCTGATTTAAGAAAATGGGTACTCTCAGATTAATCTTTTCTTTTTAATGCTGAAACAACTCATATTCATCCCTCTGGTCATTCTTTCTTAAAAAAGATGGCACAATGCATACAAAGGCATAAAATAAAAATTTCCGGTCACGCCCTTTGCATTTTTCCAAATTTTGAAAAATGTCTTAGGAATGCAAAAAGGACAGTAAAACAGGCTCAAAAGCCCTCCACAATGATGAAACAATGAGTGAAATGGAAAATGGACAATCAAAATTTGTTTAAGACCAACTTCCTGTTTTGGTGACGTCACATTGATGACATTTTTGACTTTTGGTGGTTTCACTTCTGATTTAAGAAAATGGGTACTCTCAGATTAATCTTTTCTTTTGAATGCTGAAACAACTCATATTCATCCCTCTGGTCATTCTTTCTTAAAAAAGATGGCACAATGCATACAAAGGCATAAAATAAAAATTTCCGGTCACGCCCTTTGCATTTTTCCAAATTTTGAAAAATGTTTCAAGAATGCAAAAAAGACCATAAAACGGGCTCAAAAGCCCTCCACAATGATGAAACAATGAGTGAAATGGAAAATGGACAATGACATTTTTTTTAAGACCAACTTCCTGTTTTGGTGACGTCACATTGATGATGTTTTTGACTTTTGGTGGTTTCACTTCCGGTTTAAGAAAATAGGTATTCTTAGGTTGTTCTTGGCATTTTAAGGCGGAAATCTACTCATATTTAATCCCTCTGGTCATTCTTTCTTAAAAAAGATGGCAAAATAGGTAAAAATGTGTAAAACATACATTTTGGGGCACGCCCCTTGCATTTTTTGAATTTTTTTAAAATGTCTCAGGAAGGCAGAAAAGATATTAAAGTGGGCTCAAAAGCCCTCCACAATGATGAAACAATGAGTGAAATGGAAAATAGACAATGAAAATTTGTTTAAGACCAACTTCCTGTTTTGGTGACGTCACATTGATGACGTTTTTGACTTTTGGTGGTTTCACTTCCAATTTAAGAAAATGGGTACTCTCAGATTGTTCTTGGCATTTTAAGGCGGAAATCTACTCATATTTAATCCCTCTGGTCATTCTTTCTTAAAAAAGATGGCACAATGCATACAAAGGCATAAAATAAAAATTTCAGGTCACGCCCTTTGCATTTTTCCAAATTTTGAAAAATGTCTCAGGAATGCAAAAAGGACAGTAAAACAGGCTCAAAAGCCCTCCACAATGATGAAACAATGAGTGAAATGGAAAATAGACAATGAAAATTTGTTTAAGAGACACTTCCTGTTTTAGTGACTTCACATTGATGACATTTTTGACTTTTGGTGGTTTCATTCCGGTGTAAGAAAATGGGTATTCTCAGATTGTTCTTGGCGTTTTAAGGCGGAAATCTACTCATATTTAATCCCTCTGGTCATTCTTTCTTAAAAAAGATGGCACAATGGGTAAAAATATGTAAAACATACATTTTGGGGCACGCCCCTTGCATTTTTTGAAATTTTTAAAAATGTCTCAGGAAGGCAGAAAAGATATTAAAATGGGCTCAAAAGCCCTCCACAATGATGAAACAATGAGTGAAATGGAAAATGGACAATGAAAATTTGTTTAAGACCAACTTCCTGTTTTGGTGACGTCACATTGATGACGTTTTTGACTTTTGGTGGTTTCACTTCTGATTTAAGAAAATGGGTACTCTCAGATTAATCTTTTCTTTTTAATGCTGAAACAACTCATATTCATCCCTCTGGTCATTCTTTCTTAAAAAAGATGGCACAATGCATACAAAGGCATAAAATAAACATTTCCGGTCACGCCCTTTGCATTTTTCCAAATTTTGAAAAATGTCTCAGGAATGCAAAAAAGACACTAAAACAGGCTCAAAAGCCCTCCACAATGATGAAACAATGAGTGAAATGGAAAATGGACAATGCAAATTTGTTTAAGAGACACTTCCTGTTTTAGTGACGTCACATTGATGATGTTTTTGACTTTTGGTGGTTTCATTCCGGTGTAAGAAAATGGGTATTCTCAGATTGTTCTTGGCGTTTTAAGGTGGAAATCTACTCATATTTAATCCCTCTGGTCATTCTTTCTTAAAAAAGATGGCACAATGGGTAAAAATGCGTGAAACTAATTTTGGAGCACACCCCTTGCATTTTTTGAAATTTTTAAAAATGTTTTAGGAAGGCAGAAAATGTATTAAAATGGTCTCAAAAGCCCTCCACAATGATGAAACAATGAGTGAAATGGAAAATGGACAATGAAAATTTGTTTAAGAGTCACTTCCTATTTTGGTGATGTCACATTGATGATGTTTTTGACTTTTGGTGGTTTCACTTTCGGTTTAAGAAAATAGGTATTCTTAGGTTGTTCTTGTCGTTTTAAGGTGGAAATCTGCTTATATGTAATCCCTCTGGTCATTCTTTCTTAAAAAAGATGGCAAAATAGGTAAAAATGTGTAAAACATACATTTTGGGGCACGCCCCTTGCATTTTTTGAAATTTTTAAAAATGTCTCAGGAAGGCAGAAAAGATATTAAAATGGGCTCAAAAGCCCTCCACAATGATGAAACAATGAGTGAAATGGAAAATAAACAATGAAAATTTGTTTAAGACCAACTTCCTGTATTGGTGACGTCACATTGATGACGTTTTTGACTTTTGGTGGTTTCACTTCCAATTTAAGAAAATGGGTACTCTCAGATTGTTCTTTTCTTTTTAATGCTGAAACAACTCATATTTCATCCCTCTGGTCATTCTTTCTTAAAAAAGATGGCACAATGCATACAAAGGCATAAAATAAAAATTTCAGGTCACGCCCTTTGCATTTTTCCAAATTTTGAAAAATGTCTCAGGAATGCAAAAAAGACAGTAAAACAGGCTCAAAAGCCCTCCACAATGATGAAACAATGAGTGAAATGGAAAATGGACAATGAAAATTTGTTTAAGAGACACTTCCTGTTTTAGTGACGTCACATTGATGACGTTTTTGACTTTTGGTGGTTTCATTCCGGTGTAAGAAAATGGGTATTCTTAGATTGTTCTTGCCGTTTTAAGGCGGAAATCTACTCATATTTAATCCCTCTGGTCATTCTTTCTTAAAAAAGATGGCACAATGGGTAAAAATGCGTGAAACAAATTTTGGAGCACACCCCTTGCATTTTTGAAATTTTTAAAAATGTTTTAGGAAGGCAGAAAAGGTATTAAAATGGTTTCAAAAGCCCTCCACAATGATGAAACAATGAGTGAAATGGAAAATGGACAATGAAAATTTGTTTAAGACCATCTTCCTGTTTTGGTGACGTCACATTGATGACGTTTTTGACTTTTGGTGGTTTCACTTCTGATTTAAGAAAATGGGTACTCTCAGATTAATCTTTTCTTTTTAATGCTGAAACAACTCATATTCATCCCTCTGGTCATTCTTTCTTAAAAAAGATGGCACGATGCCTACAAAGGCATAAAATAAAAATTTCCGGTCACGTCCTTTGCATTTTTCCAAATTTGGAAAAATGTCTCAAGAATGCAAAAAAGACCGTTAAACGGGCTCAAAAGCCCTCCACAATGATGAAACAATTAGTGAAATGGAAAATGGACAATGAAAATTTGTTTAAGACCAACTTCCTGTTTTGGTGACATCACATTGATGACGTTTTTGACTTTTGGTGGTTTCACTTCCAATTTAAGAAAATGGGTACTCTCAGATTGTTCTTTCCTTTTTAATGCTGAAACAACTCATATTTTATCCCTCTGGTCATTCTTTCTTAAAAGGATGGCACAATGCATACAAAGGCATAAAATAAAAATTTCTGATCACGCCCTTTACATTTTTCAAAATTTTGAAAAATGTCTCAGGAATGCAAAAAAGACAGTGAAACAGGCTCAAAAGCCCTCCACAATGATGAAACAATGAGTGAAATGGAAAATGGACAATGAAAATTTGTTTAAGACCAACTTCCTGTTTTGGTGACGTCACATTGATGACATTTTTGCCTTTTGGTGGCTTCTCTTCTGATTTAAGAAAATGGGTACTCTCAGATTAATCTTTTCATTTTAATGCTGAAACAACTCATATTCATCCCTCTGGTCATTCTTTCTTAAAAAAGATGGCACAATGCATACAAAGGCATAAAATAAAATTTTCCGGTCACGCCCTTTGCATTTTTCCAAATTTTGAAAAATGTCTCAAGAATGCAAAAAAGACCGTAAAACGGGCTCAAAAGCCCTCCACAATGATGAAACAAAGAGTGAAATGGAAAATGGACAATGAAAATTTGTTTAAGACCAACTTCCTGTTTTGGTGACGTCACATTGATGACGTTTTTGACTTTTGGTGGTTTCACTTCCGATTTAAGAAAATGGGTACTCTCAGATTGTTATTTTCTTTTTAATGCTGAAACAACTCATATTTTATCCCTCTGGTCATTCTTTCTTAAAAGGATGGCACAATGCATACAAAGGCATAAAATAAAAATTTCTGGTCACGCCCTTTACATTTTTCCAAATTTTGAAAAATGTCTCAGGAATGCAAAAAAGACAGTAAAACGGGCTCAAAAGCCCTCCACAATGATGAAACAATGAGTGAAATGGAAAATGGACAATGAAAATTTGTTTAAGAGCCACTTCCTGTTTTGGTGACGTCACATTGATGACGTTTTTGACTTTTGGTGGTTTCACTTCCGGTTTAAGAAAATGAGTATTCTCAGATTCTTCTTGCCATTTTAAGGTGTAAATCCACTCATATTTAATCCCTCTGGTCATTCTTTCTTAACCACTTGTCCCCCGCCCACTGTCAATTGACGGCGGGCGGAGGATACTCTCGTTCTGGGAGGACGTCATATGACGCCCTCCCTTTAATACGTGCTAGGAGGCGTGCGCACGCCCGCCGCGTTCACAAGGCCCCGTTGCGCGTGCCCGGCGGCCGCGATTGCCGCCGGGCACCCGCGATTGCCCGGGAAACGAGCAGGAAAGTGGATCTCTGTGTGTAAACACAGAGATCCACGTCCTGTGAGGGAGAGGGGACCGATGGTGTGTCCCTTGTACATAGGGACAACCATCGGTCACCTCCCCCAGTCAGTCCCCTCCCCCCACAGTAAGAACACTTTGAGGGAACATATTTAACCCCTTCCCGCCCCCTAGTGGTTAACCCCTCCCCTGCCAATCACATTTATACAGTAATCAATGCATTTTTATAGCAGGGATCGCTGTATAAATGTGAATGGTCCCAAAAATGTGTCAAAAGTGTCCAATGTGTCCGCCGCAATATTGCAGTCACAATAAAAAATCACAGAGCGCCGCCATTACTAATAAAAAAATAAAAAAATAAAAATGCTATAAATCTATCCCCTATTTTGTAGACGATATAACTTTTGCGCAAACCAATCAATACGCGCTTATTGCGTTTTTTTTTTACCAAAAATATGTAGAAGAATACGTATCGGCCTAAACTGAGGAAAATTGTATTTAAAAAAAAATTTATTATAGCAAAAAGTAAAAAATTGTGTTTTTTTTCCAAACTGGACGCTCTTCTTTTGTTTATAGCGCAAAAAATAAAAACCGCAGAGGTGATCAAATACCACCAAAAGAAAGCTCTATTTGTGGGAAAAAAAGGACACAAATTTCGTTTGGGAGCCAAGTCGCACGACCGCGCAATTGTCATTCAAAGTGTGACAGCGCTGAAAGCTGAAAAATGGCTTGGGCAGGAAGGGGGTTTTCGTGCACAGTAGAGAAGTGGTTAAAAAAGATGGGGGGCGTGGTTTGGTGCCGGACCTGAATGGCTGCCTGACTCCTGAGCTCCCGTCCACAGGAGATTCCACAGTAAGCTCTGCCGAGCCATTTGCAGCCAAGAATGGGAAAAACCTCGGGGGACCTCTCCCCAACTAGGTCCCGATCCCCCAGAGGATCCGGAACGCGAATCGGCCGCCACATACCGGACATCTTCTGGACCCAGGTACGCGAGGCCCCGGCTTCTAATCGGGCCTACTCGAGCGCCGCATGATCCTCCAGCCTCAGCCCCTCAGGCAGGAGTCACATGCAACCCCAGCCCACAGCAGCTGTAACATGTTCCCCTTAGCCCCTGTGCATGCAGGACCTCCGCTCTGTGGCTGAAGACATTAAAGCCACACTTTCCTCAGCCATCACAGATCTCAGGAGAGACGTCCAGGAAATGGCAGCGCGGTTAGATGATGTGGAGGAAACAACAACCCTCCATGACACTGCCATCCAGCAACTGCAGGCCTCTTCCCACTCCCAAAATACACAGCTCAGGGATATCCAAAGACATATGGAAGATTTAGATAACCGCGGACGTCGCCACAATATCCGCGTTAGAGGCATCCCTGAATCTGTTGAAAACTCGCAAATTACGAAAACCACTATCGCCATCTTTAATGATCTTCTGGGCAGACCCCCTGAAACGCCCATTGAATTTGAGCGCTTGCACAGGGCTTTGAAACCTAGAAGCAGAGATACTGATCCCCCCAGGGATGTTATTTGTTGTCTTGTCAACTTTAAACTAAAGGAGGAAATTCTCCATAGGGCTAGAGACCGTCGCTCCCTACTCTATCAAGGAGCAGACATAAAGTTATTCCAAGACCTCTCGCCTATTACCCTTCAAAATAGAAGAGACTTGCGCCCTCTCCTTGACCTCCTGCGCACCAGAGGGATCCAGTACCGGTGGAAATTTCCCTTTTGCCTCTCTGCCTCCTTTCAAGGCCGCACAGCAAACTTACGCCTGCCGGAAGATCTACCCGCTTTCTGTGAAACACTGAATCTTCCCCGCATTGACGTCCCAGATTGGTACAACACCCTTCGCCCGCCACGCATGAGAAGATCAACTTCCACTGACGCTATTCCAGTCCGTGATGATTTTCACATAAGACGCCACAGACCCACCCCACCAAGAGAATCCAACATGTCAGACCCCCAGAATGCTGTGCTCAACAGCCCAATGGCTTCCCCGGCTCACAGGAGAGCCCGCCATGCAGCATCCGACTGAACAGTCTCATCCCTACCCTCCCAAAGATCTTAAATGCTGACTGTGCCACATGAAGACAGGAACCTTTCAACAACGCCCGTTTGTAGCACTCAAGATGACAAGCTGTACCACAAACGGTCACATCAAAGATAACTTTTATTTTCTTTCCCCAGTTAATGCCAACCCCAGATTTTCCTGACTGTTCTTAACATCATTCCCTAGAAGTCTGATCCAAAACAAGTGGACACAACACCACCTGTACTGTAAGTCTTTTATTTCCCTTGGGAGACCCCCGGGTTTTGACTGACCCTCCTAGAAGAGCTAGCGGTCTCAAAGGTAAAAGACATTCTATTAGGGGTAATCACATGCTGTCAGGAAGGGCACACCAGAAATGTCAATGGCGATATCGGCGCATCTTCGCGCATGCGCGGTAGTGGCGCATCGGCGCACGCTGATGTGCACATGCGCGATAGCGGTGCGCGCGCGGGCACGTGCGGGAGCGCGCAGCGGCGGCTCATGGCGCCAGATGGGGCTATTTAAAGGGGCTGATGGCTGGGCTCTGTGCTGTTCGGTCTACAGCGTTACCTGAGACCTCTGACCCCTGCTTACCTGAATCCTGCTCCAGCTGACCCTTCCTGGCTTGTTTGACCATTCTTGCTGATCTGCCTGTACCTGACCCCCGGCCTGTGTTGACTACGTTCCTGCCTGCTCCTTCTGCTACCTTGTTGCCAGCCCGTTGCCGAACCTGCCTGTACCTGAGACCTGCCAGCTGCCTAAACCTGCTCATACCTGATCCGGCTCCAGTACTTACCTGTACCTGAGACCTGCCAGCTGCCTAAACCTGCTCATACCTGATCCTGCTCCAGTACTTACCTGTACCTGAGACCTGCCAGCTGCCTGAACCTGCTCATACCTGATCCTGCTCCAGTACTTACCTGTACCTGAGACCTGCCAGCTGCCTAAACCTGCTCATACCTGATCCGGCTCCAGTACTTATCTGTACCTGAGACCTGCCAGCTGCCTAAACCTGCTCATACCTGATCCTGCTCCAGTACTTACCTGTACCTGAGACCTACCAGCTGCCTGAACCTGCTCATACCTGATCCCGCTCCAGTACTTACCTGCTTGGGACTGGTGTACCCACGCTTCCAGCCCATCTGACTGCACCTGCCTGAGCTCCAGTTGTTAGTCTGTCAGCTGTTTCCGGATCCATTCCAGTCTCCATCCCAGCTCCGGTCCAGCGCACCACCAGCGACTTTACCAGGCTCTCGTGCGACTCTGCACTCCTGCGCCTCCTGTCTTCACTACCAGGGGCCTCGAGTGAGAGGTGTAAGGGAGGCCTCCCTCTGCATAATCAGACTCTTCCACCAGGTACGTGACAGTACCGAACAGCCACGTCAGAGTCTGTGCAGGGAGCCTCTTCCATGGAGGGTTTCCGCTTACACCTCAAAGACCTCACCCAGACTGTTGAAATCGCACAAAATGCATATATCCGACTGGAAGAAAGCATCCAGGCTCTTTCCTCACCTATCACGGCCCCGCAAAGAGCTACTTCAGCAATAGCAACGTTACCTCCAGAAACCGGGGTTCCTGCGCCTGAAAGATTCACCGGTGATCACCGACTACGAGGGCAGAAGTCAGAGAGACCTATGAGGTCGTCCTGTCCAGCCTGGAAATTAGCCCGAGCCTCTAACATCAGCAGCTTGACATCTTCTACCACTGCTGCACCCACATCTGATGTCCCTGAACCCAGGCAACTCGGAGTGCCCCGTCCCTCACTTTCCCCTGATGAACGTCAACGCCGACAACACAAAAACCTCTGCCTGTATTGTGGGAAACCAGGGCATTACGTGAGGTCATGTCCAGCCAAGATCCACAAGGGTCGAATTATCTTCTCTGCCAGCATGCCCATCCTGCCAACCCACCTGGCTCTCCCCATTGTATTACAGCTTCCGGGAAGAAGTATTCCTGTCTCCACTATAATAGACTCTGGTGCCTGTAGCTGCTTTACGGACTTGTCTTTTATCACAAAACATCAAAGCATCGAAGGATGCCTGTGGCCAATTATTGCTGAGGGTGTTTAGTACACGCCCAACACTATAAAAGGCCACCAGCACGGCGGCCTAGTGTAGTGTGTTCCGGAGCAGGGAAAGAGAAGCATAGGCAGGGACAGTGACATTTATTTTTTCTTGCTTAACCTGGATTCCTTTAGTTTAGGGAAAGAGAAGGATAGGTAGGGAGAGTGTCAGTGTGTTTTACTGTGCAAATCCTTGTTTCTAGGGACAGGGAAGGACAGTGAGGGAATTCTCCTTGTGCTATAGTGTGCTTTAAAAAAACATTTTTTTCTAGGGACAGAAAACTATAGGTAGGGAGAGTGTCAGTGTGTTTTACTGTGCGAATCCTTGTTTCTAGGGACAGGGAAGGACAGTGAGGGAATTCTCCTTGTGCTATAGTGTGCTTTAAAAAAACATTTTTTCTAGGGACAGAAAACTATAGGTAGGGAGAGTGTCAGTGTGTTTTACTGTGCGAATCCTTGTTTCTAGGGACAGGGAAGGACAGTGAGGGAATTCTCCTTGTGCTATAGTGTGCTTTAAAAAAACATTTTTTCTAGGGACAGAAAACTATAGGTAGGAAGAGTGTCAGTTTCTTTCACTGTGATAATCCTTGTTTCTATGGACAAAGAAGGAAAGTGAGGGAAATTCTCCTTGTGCTATAGTGTGCTTTAAAAAAACATTTTTTCTAGGGACAGAAAACTATAGGTAGGGAGAGTGTCAGTGTGTTTTACTGTGCGAATCCTTGTTTCTAGGGACAGGGAAGGACAGTGAGGGAATTCTCCTTGTGCTATAGTGTGCTTTAAAAAAACATTTTTTCTAGGGACAGAAAACTATAGGTAGGGAGAGTGTCAGTGTGTTTTACTGTGCGAATCCTTGTTTCTAGGGACAGGGAAGGACAGTGAGGGAATTCTCCTTGTGCTATAGTGTGCTTTAAAAAAACATTTTTTCTAGGGACAGAAAACTATAGGTAGGGAGAGTGTCAGTGTGTTTTACTGTGCAAATCCTTGTTTCTAGGGACAGGGAAGGACAGTGAGGGAATTCTCCTTGTGCTATAGTGTGCTTTAAAAAAACATTTTTTCTAGGGACAGAAAACTATAGGTAGGAAGAGTGTCAGTTTCTTTCACTGTGATAATCCTTGTTTTTAGGGACAAAGAAGGAAAGTGAGGGAAATTCTCCTTGTGCTATAGTGTGCTTTAAAAAAACATTTTTTCTAGGGACAGAAAACTATAGGTAGGGAGAGTGTCAGTGTGTTTTACTGTGCGAATCCTTGTTTCTAGGGACAGGGAAGGACAGTGAGGGAATTCTCCTTGTGCTATAGTGTGCTTTAAAAAAACATTTTTTCTAGGGACAGAAAACTATAGGTAGGGAGAGTGTCAGTGTGTTTTACTGTGCGAATCCTTGTTTCTAGGGACAGGGAAGGACAGTGAGGGAATTCTCCTTGTGCTATAGTGTGCTTTAAAAAAACATTTTTTCTAGGGACAGAAAACTATAGGTAGGGAGAGTGTCAGTGTGTTTTACTGTGCGAATCCTTGTTTCTAGGGACAGGGAAGGACAGTGAGGGAATTCTCCTTGTGCTATAGTGTGCTTTAAAAAAACATTTTTTCTAGGGACAGAAAACTATAGGTAGGAAGAGTGTCAGTTTCTTTCACTGTGATAATCCTTGTTTCTAGGGACAAAGAAGGAAAGTGAGGGAAATTCTCCTTGTGCTATAGTGTGCTTTAAAAAAGCATTTTTTCTAGGGACAGAAAACTATAGGTAGGGAGAGTGTCAGTGTGTTTTACTGTGCGAATCCTTGTTTCTAGGGACAGGGAATGACAGTGAGGGAATTCTCCTTGTGCTATAGTGTGCTTTAAAAAAACATTTTTTCTAGGGACAGAAAACTATAGGTAGGGAGAGCGTCAGTGTGTTTTACTGTGCGAATCCTTGTTTCTAGGGACAGGGAAGGACAGTGAGGGAATTCTCCTTGTGCTATAGTGTGCTTTAAAAAAACATTTTTTCTAGGGACAGAAAACTATAGGTAGGGAGAGTGTCAGTGTGTTTTAGTGTGCGAATCCTTGTTTCTAGGGACAGGGAAGGACAGTGAGGGAATTCTCCTTGTGCTATAGTGTGCTTTAAAAAAACATTTTTTCTAGGGACAGAAAACTATAGGTAGGAAGAGTGTCAGTTTCTTTCACTGTGATAATCCTTGTTTCTAGGGACAAAGAAGGAAAGTGAGGGAAATTCTCCTTGTGCTATAGTGTGCTTTAAAAAAACTTTTTTTCTAGGGACAGAAAACTATAGGTGGGGAGAGTGTCAGTGTGTTTTACTGTGCGAATCCTTGTTTCTAGGGACAGGGAAGGACAGTGAGGGAATTCTCCTTGTGCTATAGTGTGCTTTAAAAAAACATTTTTTCTAGGGACAGAAAACTATAGGTAGGGAGAGTGTCAGTGTGTTTTACTGTGCGAATCCTTGTTTCTAGGGACAGGGAAGGACAGTGAGGGAATTCTCCTTGTGCTATAGTGTGCTTTAAAAAAACATTTTTTCTAGGGACAGAAAACTATAGGTAGGAAGAGTGTCAGTTTCTTTCACTGTCATAATCCTTGTTTCTAGGGACAAAGAAGGAAAGTGAGGGAAATTCTCCTTGTGCTATAGTGTGCTTTAAAAAAACATTTTTTCTAGGGACAGAAAACTATAGGTAGGGAGAGTGTCAGTGTGTTTTAATGTGCGAATCCTTGTTTCTAGGGACAGGGAAGGACAGTGAGGGAATTCTCCTTGTGCTATAGTGTGCTTTAAAAAAACATTTTTTCTAGGGACAGAAAACTATAGGTAGGGAGAGTGTCAGTGTGTTTTACTGTGCGAATCCTTGTTTCTAGGGACAGGGAAGGACAGTGAGGGAATTCTCCTTGTGCTATAGTGTGCTTTAAAAAAACATGTTTTCTAGGGACAGAAAACTATAGGTAGGGAGAGTGTCAGTGTGTTTTACTGTGCGAATCCTTGTTTCTAGGGACAGGGAAGGACAGTGAGGGAATTCTCCTTGTGCTATAGTGTGCTTTAAAAAAACATTTTTTCTAGGGACAGAAAACTATAGGTAGGAAGAGTGTCAGTTTCTTTCACTGTCATAATCCTTGTTTCTAGGGACAAAGAAGGAAAGTGAGGGAAATTCTCCTTGTGCTATAGTGTGCTTTAAAAAAACATTTTTTCTAGGGACAGAAAACTATAGGTAGGGAGAGTGTCAGTGTGTTTTAATGTGCGAATCCTTGTTTCTAGGGACAGGGAAGGACAGTGAGGGAATTCTCCTTGTGCTATAGTGTGCTTTAAAAAAACATTTTTTCTAGGGACAGAAAACTATAGGTAGGGAGAGTGTCAGTGTGTTTTACTGTGCGAATCCTTGTTTCTAGGGACAGGGAAGGACAGTGAGGGAATTCTCCTTGTGCTATAGTGTGCTTTAAAAAAACATTTTTTCTAGGGACAGAAAACTATAGGTAGGGAGAGTGTCAGTGTGTTTTACTGTGCGAATCCTTGTTTCTAGGGACAGGGAAGGACAGTGAGGGAATTCTCCTTGTGCTATAGTGTGCTTTAAAAAAAAAATTCTAGGGACAGAAAACTATAGGTAGGGAGAGTGTCAGTGTGTTTTACTGTGCGAATCCTTGTTTCTAGGGACAGGGAAGGACAGTGAGGGAATTCTCCTTGTGCTATAGTGTGCTTTAAAAAAACATTTTTTCTAGGGACAGAAAACTATAGGTAGGAAGAGTGTCAGTTTCTTTCACTGTGATAATCCTTGTTTCTAGGGACAAAGAAGGAAAGTGAGGGAAATTCTCCTAGTGCTATAGTGTGCTTTAAAAAACATTTTTTCTAGGGACAGAAAACTATAGGTAGGGAGAGTGTCAGTGTGTTTTACTGTGCGAATCCTTGTTTCTAGGGACAGGGAAGGACAGTGAGGGAATTCTCCTTGTGCTATAGTGTGCTTTAAAAAAACATTTTTTCTAGGGACAGAAAACTATAGGTAGGGAGAGTGTCAGTGTGTTTTACTGTGCGAATCCTTGTTTCTAGGGACAGGGAAGGACAGTGAGGGAATTCTCCTTGTGCTATAGTGTGCTTTAAAAAAACATTTTTTCTAGGGACAGAAAACTATAGGTAGGGAGAGTGTCAGTGTGTTTTACTGTGCGAATCCTTGTTTCTAGGGACAGGGAAGGACAGTGAGGGAATTCTCCTTGTGCTATAGTGTGCTTTAAAAAAACATTTTTTCTAGGGACAGAAAACTATAGGTAGGAAGAGTGTCAGTTTCTTTCACTGTCATAATCCTTGTTTCTAGGGACAAAGAAGGAAAGTGAGGGAAATTCTCCTTGTGCTATAGTGTGCTTTAAAAAAACATTTTTTCTAGGGACAGAAAACTATAGGTAGGGAGAGTGTCAGTGTGTTTTACTGTGCGAATCCTTGTTTCTAGGGACAGGGAAGGACAGTGAGGGAATTCTCCTTGTGCTATAGTGTGCTTTAAAAAAACATTTTTTCTAGGGACAGAAAACTATAGGTAGGGAGAGTGTCAGTGTGTTTTACTGTGTGAATCCTTGTTTCTAGGGACAGGGAAGGACAGTGAGGGAATTCTCCTTGTGCTATAGTGTGCTTTAAAAAAACATTTTTTCTAGGGACAGAGAACTATAGGTAGGAAGAGTGTCAGTTTCTTTCACTGTGATAATCCTTGTTTCTAGGGACAAAGAAGGAAAGTGAGGGAAATTCTCCTTGTGCTATAGTGTGCTTTAAAAAAACATTTTTTCTAGGGACAGAAAACTATAGGTAGGGAGAGTGTCAGTGTGTTTTACTGTGCGAATCCTTGTTTCTAGGGACAGGGAAGGACAGTGAGGGAATTCTCCTTGTGCTATAGTGTGCTTTTAAAAAACATTTTTTCTAGGGACAGAAAACTATAGGTAGGGAGAGTGTCAGTGTGTTTTACTGTGCAAATCCTTGTTTCTAGGGACAGGGAAGGACAGTGAGGGAATTCTCCTTGTGCTATAGTGTGCTTTAAAAAAACATTTTTTCTAGGGACAGAAAACTATAGGTAGGGAGAGTGTCAGTGTGTTTTACTGTGCAAATCCTTGTTTCTAGGGACAGGGAAGGACAGTGAGGGAATTCTCCTTGTGCTATAGTGTGCTTTAAAAAAACATTTTTTCTAGGGACAGAAAACTATAGGTAGGAAGAGTGTCAGTTTCTTTCACTGTGATAATCCTTGTTTCTAGGGACAAAGAAGGAAAGTGAGGGAAATTCTCCTTGTGCTATAGTGTGCTTTAAAAAAACATTTTTTCTAGGGACAGAAAACTATAGGTAGGGAGAGTGTCAGTGTGTTTTACTGTGCGAATCCTTGTTTCTAGGGACAGGGAAGGACAGTGAGGGAATTCTCCTTGTGCTATAGTGTGCTTTAAAAAAACATTTTTTCTAGGGACAGAAAACTATAGGTAGGGAGAGTGTCAGTGTGTTTTACTGTGCGAATCCTTGTTTCTAGGGACAGGGAAGGACAGTGAGGGAATTCTCCTTGTGCTATAGTGTGCTTTAAAAAAACATTTTTTCTAGGGACAGAAAACTATAGGTAGGGAGAGTGTCAGTGTGTTTTACTGTGCGAATCCTTGTTTCTAGGGACAGGGAAGGACAGTGAGGGAATTCTCCTTGTGCTATAGTGTGCTTTAAAAAAACATTTTTTCTAGGGACAGAAAACTATAGGTAGGGAGAGTGTCAGTGTGTTTTACTGTGTGAATCCTTGTTTCTAGGGACAGGGAAGGACAGTGAGGGAATTCTCCTTGTGCTATAGTGTGCTTTAAAAAAACATTTTTTCTAGGGACAGAAAACTATAGGTAGGAAGAGTGTCAGTTTCTTTCACTGTGATAATCCTTGTTTCTAGGGACAAAGAAGGAAAGTGAGGGAAATTCTCCTTGTGCTATAGTGTGCTTTAAAAAAACATTTTTTCTAGGGACAGAAAACTATAGGTAGGGAGAGTGTCAGTGTGTTTTACTGTGCGAATCCTTGTTTCTAGGGACAGGGAAGGACAGTGAGGGAATTCTCCTTGTGCTATAGTGTGCTTTGAAAAAACATTTTTTCTAGGGACAGAAAACTATAGGTAGGGAGAGTGTCAGTGTGTTTTACTGTGCAAATCCTTGTTTCTAGGGACAGGGAAGGACAGTGAGGGAATTCTCCTTGTGCTATAGTGTGCTTTAAAAAAACATTTTTTCTAGGGACAGAAAACTATAGGTAGGGAGAGTGTCAGTGTGTTTTAGTGTGCGAATCCTTGTTTCTAGGGACAGGGAAGGACAGTGAGGGAATTCTCCTTGTGCTATAGTGTGCTTTAAAAAAACATTTTTTCTAGGGACAGAAAACTATAGGTAGGAAGAGTGTCAGTTTCTTTCACTGTGATAGTCCTTGTTTCTAGGGACAAAGAAGGAAAGTGAGGGAAATTCTCCTTGTGCTATAGTGTGCTTTAAAAAAACATTTTTTCTAGGGACAGAAAACTATAGGTAGGGAGAGTGTCAGTGTGTTTTACTGTGCGAATCCTTGTTTCTAGGGACAGGGAAGGACAGTGAGGGAATTCTCCTTGTGCTATAGTGTGCTTTAAAAAAACATTTTTTCTAGGGACAGAAAACTATAGGTAGGGAGAGTGTCAGTGTGTTTTACTGTGTGAATCCTTGTTTCTAGGGACAGGGAAGGACAGTGAGGGAATTCTCCTTGTGCTATAGTGTGCTTTAAAAAAACATTTTTTCTAGGGACAGAAAACTATAGGTAGGGAGAGTGTCAGTGTGTTTTACTGTGCGAATCCTTGTTTCTAGGGACAGGGAAGGACAGTGAGGGAATTCTCCTTGTGCTATAGTGTGCTTTAAAAAAACATTTTTTCTAGGGACAGAAAACTATAGGTAGGAAGAGTGTCAGTTTCTTTCACTGTGATAATCCTTGTTTCTAGGGACAAAGAAGGAAAGTGAGGGAAATTCTCCTTGTGCTATAGTGTGCTTTAAAAAAACATTTTTTCTAGGGACAGAAAACTATAGGTAGGGAGAGTGTCAGTGTGTTTTACTGTGCGAATCCTTGTTTCTAGGGACAGGGAAGGACAGTGAGGGAATTCTCCTTGTGCTATAGTGTGCTTTAAAAAAACATTTTTTCTAGGGACAGAAAACTATAGGTAGGGAGAGTGTCAGTGTGTTTTACTGTGCGAATCCTTGTTTCTAGGGACAGGGAAGGACAGTGAGGGAATTCTCCTTGTGCTATAGTGTGCTTTAAAAAAACATTTTTTCTGGGGACAGAAAACTATAGGTAGGGAGAGTGTCAGTGTGTTTTACTGTGCGAATCCTTGTTTCTAGGGACAGGGAAGGACAGTGAGGGAATTCTCCTTGTGCTATAGTGTGCTTTAAAAAAACATTTTTTCTAGGGACAGAAAACTATAGGTAGGAAGAGTGTCAGTTTCTTAGTTTCTTTCACTGTGATAATCCTTGTTTCTAGGGACAAAGAAGGAAAGTGAGGGAAATTCTCCTTGTGCTATAGTGTGCTTTAAAAAAACATTTTTTCTAGGGACAGAAAACTATAGGTAGGGAGAGTGTCAGTGTGTTTTACTGTGTGAATCCTTGTTTCTAGGGACAGGGAAGGACAGTGAGGGAATTCTCCTTGTGCTATAGTGTGCTTTAAAAAAACATTTTTTCTAGGGACAGAAAACTATAGGTAGGGAGAGTGTCAGTGTGTTTTACTGTGCGAATCCTTGTTTCTAGGGACAGGGAAGGACAGTGAGGGAATTCTCCTTGTGCTATAGTGTGCTTTAAAAAAACATTTTTTCTAGGGACAGAAAACTATAGGTAGGGAGAGTGTCAGTGTGTTTTACTGTGCAAATCCTTGTTTCTAGGGACAGGGAAGGACAGTGAGGGAATTCTCCTTGTGCTATAGTGTGCTTTAAAAAAACATTTTTTCTAGGGACAGAAAACTATAGGTAGGAAGAGTGTCAGTTTCTTTCACTGTGATAATCCTTGTTTCTAGGGACAAAGAAGGAAAGTGAGGGAAATTCTCCTTGTGCTATAGTGTGCTTTAAAAAAACATTTTTTCTAGGGACAGAAAACTATAGGTAGGGAGAGTGTCAGTGTGTTTTACTGTGCGAATCCTTGTTTCTAGGGACAGGGAAGGACAGTGAGGGAATTCTCCTTGTGCTATAGTGTGCTTTAAAAAAACATTTTTTCTAGGGACAGAAAACTATAGGTAGGGAGAGTGTCAGTGTGTTTTACTGTGCGAATCCTTGTTTCTAGGGACAGGGAAGGACAGTGAGGGAATTCTCCTTGTGCTATAGTGTGCTTTAAAAAAACATTTTTTCTAGGGACAGAAAACTATAGGTAGGGAGAGTGTCAGTGTGTTTTACTGTGCGAATCCTTGTTTCTAGGGACAGGGAAGGACAGTGAGGGAATTCTCCTTGTGCTATAGTGTGCTTTAAAAAAACATTTTTTCTAGGGACAGAAAACTATAGGTAGGAAGAGTGTCAGTTTCTTTCACTGTGATAATCCTTGTTTCTAGGGACAAAGAAGGAAAGTGAGGGAAATTCTCCTTGTGCTATAGTGTGCTTTAAAAAAACATTTTTTCTAGGGACAGAAAACTATAGGTAGGGAGAGTGTCAGTGTGTTTTACTGTGCGAATCCTTGTTTCTAGGGACAGGGAAGGACAGTGAGGGAATTCTCCTTGTTGCTATAGTGTGCTTTAAAAAAACATTTTTTCTAGGGACAGAAAACTATAGGTAGGGAGAGTGTCAGTGTGTTTTACTGTGCGAATCCTTGTTTCTAGGGACAGGGAAGGACAGTGAGGGAATTCTCCTTGTGCTATAGTGTGCTTTAAAAAAAAAAAATTCTAGGGACAGAAAACTATAGGTAGGGAGAGTGTCAGTGTGTTTTAGTGTGCGAATCCTTGTTTCTAGGGACAGGGAAGGACAGTGAGGGAATTCTCCTTGTGCTATAGTGTGCTTTAAAAAAACATTTTTTCTAGGGACAGAAAACTATAGGTAGGAAGAGTGTCAGTTTCTTTCACTGTGATAGTCCTTGTTTCTAGGGACAAAGAAGGAAAGTGAGGGAAATTCTCCTTGTGCTATAGTGTGCTTTAAAAAAACATTTTTTCTAGGGACAGAAAACTATAGGTAGGGAGAGTGTCAGTGTGTTTTACTGTGCGAATCCTTGTTTCTAGGGACAGGGAAGGACAGTGAGGGAATTCTCCTTGTGCTATAGTGTGCTTTAAAAAAACATTTTTTCTAGGGACAGAAAACTATAGGTAGGGAGAGTGTCAGTGTGTTTTACTGTGTGAATCCTTGTTTCTAGGGACAGGGAAGGACAGTGAGGGAATTCTCCTTGTGCTATAGTGTGCTTTAAAAAAACATTTTTTCTAGGGACAGAAAACTATAGGTAGGGAGAGTGTCAGTGTGTTTTACTGTGCGAATCCTTGTTTCTAGGGACAGGGAAGGACAGTGAGGGAATTCTCCTTGTGCTATAGTGTGCTTTAAAAAAACATTTTTTCTAGGGACAGAAAACTATAGGTAGGAAGAGTGTCAGTTTCTTTCACTGTGATAATCCTTGTTTCTAGGGACAAAGAAGGAAAGTGAGGGAAATTCTCCTTGTGCTATAGTGTGCTTTAAAAAAACATTTTTTCTAGGGACAGAAAACTATAGGTAGGGAGAGTGTCAGTGTGTTTTACTGTGCGAATCCTTGTTTCTAGGGACAGGGAAGGACAGTGAGGGAATTCTCCTTGTGCTATAGTGTGCTTTAAAAAAACATTTTTTCTAGGGACAGAAAACTATAGGTAGGGAGAGTGTCAGTGTGTTTTACTGTGCGAATCCTTGTTTCTAGGGACAGGGAAGGACAGTGAGGGAATTCTCCTTGTGCTATAGTGTGCTTTAAAAAAACATTTTTTCTGGGGACAGAAAACTATAGGTAGGGAGAGTGTCAGTGTGTTTTACTGTGCGAATCCTTGTTTCTAGGGACAGGGAAGGACAGTGAGGGAATTCTCCTTGTGCTATAGTGTGCTTTAAAAAAACATTTTTTCTAGGGACAGAAAACTATAGGTAGGAAGAGTGTCAGTTTCTTAGTTTCTTTCACTGTGATAATCCTTGTTTCTAGGGACAAAGAAGGAAAGTGAGGGAAATTCTCCTTGTGCTATAGTGTGCTTTAAAAAAACATTTTTTCTAGGGACAGAAAACTATAGGTAGGGAGAGTGTCAGTTTCTTTCACTGTGATAATCCTTGTTTCTAGGGACAAAGAAGGAAAGTGAGGGAAATTCTCCTTGTGCTATAGTGTGCTTTAAAAAAACATTTTTTCTAGGGACAGAAAACTATAGGTAGGGAGAGTGTCAGTGTGTTTTACTGTGCGAATCCTTGTTTCTAGGGACAGGGAAGGACAGTGAGGGAATTCTCCTTGTGCTATAGTGTGCTTTAAAAAAACATTTTTTCTAGGGACAGAAAACTATAGGTAGGGAGAGTGTCAGTGTGTTTTACTGTGCGAATCCTTGTTTCTAGGGACAGGGAAGGACAGTGAGGGAATTCTCCTTGTGCTATAGTGTGCTTTAAAAAAACATTTTTTCTAGGGACAGAAAACTATAGGTAGGGAGAGTGTCAGTGTGTTTTACTGTGCGAATCCTTGTTTCTAGGGACAGGGAAGGACAGTGAGGGAATTCTCCTTGTGCTATAGTGTGCTTTAAAAAAACATTTTTTCTAGGGACAGAAAACTATAGGTAGGAAGAGTGTCAGTTTCTTTCACTGTGATAATCCTTGTTTCTAGGGACAAAGAAGGAAAGTGAGGGAAATTCTCCTTGTGCTATAGTGTGCTTTAAAAAAACATTTTTTCTAGGGACAGAAAACTATAGGTAGGGAGAGTGTCAGTGTGTTTTACTGTGCGAATCCTTGTTTCTAGGGACAGGGAAGGACAGTGAGGGAATTCTCCTTGTTGCTATAGTGTGCTTTAAAAAAACATTTTTTCTAGGGACAGAAAACTATAGGTAGGGAGAGTGTCAGTGTGTTTTACTGTGCGAATCCTTGTTTCTAGGGACAGGGAAGGACAGTGAGGGAATTCTCCTTGTGCTATAGTGTGCTTTAAAAAAAAAAAATTCTAGGGACAGAAAACTATAGGTAGGGAGAGTGTCAGTGTGTTTTAGTGTGCGAATCCTTGTTTCTAGGGACAGGGAAGGACAGTGAGGGAATTCTCCTTGTGCTATAGTGTGCTTTAAAAAAACATTTTTTCTAGGGACAGAAAACTATAGGTAGGAAGAGTGTCAGTTTCTTTCACTGTGATAGTCCTTGTTTCTAGGGACAAAGAAGGAAAGTGAGGGAAATTCTCCTTGTGCTATAGTGTGCTTTAAAAAAACATTTTTTCTAGGGACAGAAAACTATAGGTAGGGAGAGTGTCAGTGTGTTTTACTGTGCGAATCCTTGTTTCTAGGGACAGGGAAGGACAGTGAGGGAATTCTCCTTGTGCTATAGTGTGCTTTAAAAAAACATTTTTTCTAGGGACAGAAAACTATAGGTAGGGAGAGTGTCAGTGTGTTTTACTGTGTGAATCCTTGTTTCTAGGGACAGGGAAGGACAGTGAGGGAATTCTCCTTGTGCTATAGTGTGCTTTAAAAAAACATTTTTTCTAGGGACAGAAAACTATAGGTAGGGAGAGTGTCAGTGTGTTTTACTGTGCGAATCCTTGTTTCTAGGGACAGGGAAGGACAGTGAGGGAATTCTCCTTGTGCTATAGTGTGCTTTAAAAAAACATTTTTTCTAGGGACAGAAAACTATAGGTAGGAAGAGTGTCAGTTTCTTTCACTGTGATAATCCTTGTTTCTAGGGACAAAGAAGGAAAGTGAGGGAAATTCTCCTTGTGCTATAGTGTGCTTTAAAAAAACATTTTTTCTAGGGACAGAAAACTATAGGTAGGGAGAGTGTCAGTGTGTTTTACTGTGCGAATCCTTGTTTCTAGGGACAGGGAAGGACAGTGAGGGAATTCTCCTTGTGCTATAGTGTGCTTTAAAAAAACATTTTTTCTAGGGACAGAAAACTATAGGTAGGGAGAGTGTCAGTGTGTTTTACTGTGCGAATCCTTGTTTCTAGGGACAGGGAAGGACAGTGAGGGAATTCTCCTTGTGCTATAGTGTGCTTTAAAAAAACATTTTTTCTGGGGACAGAAAACTATAGGTAGGGAGAGTGTCAGTGTGTTTTACTGTGCGAATCCTTGTTTCTAGGGACAGGGAAGGACAGTGAGGGAATTCTCCTTGTGCTATAGTGTGCTTTAAAAAAACATTTTTTCTAGGGACAGAAAACTATAGGTAGGAAGAGTGTCAGTTTCTTAGTTTCTTTCACTGTGATAATCCTTGTTTCTAGGGACAAAGAAGGAAAGTGAGGGAAATTCTCCTTGTGCTATAGTGTGCTTTAAAAAAACATTTTTTCTAGGGACAGAAAACTATAGGTAGGGAGAGTGTCAGTGTGTTTTACTGTGCGAATCCTTGTTTCTAGGGACAGGGAAGGACAGTGAGGGAATTCTCCTTGTGCTATAGTGTGCTTTAAAAAAACATTTTTTCTAGGGACAGAAAACTATAGGTAGGGAGAGTGTCAGTGTGTTTTACTGTGCGAATCCTTGTTTCTAGGGACAGGGAAGGACAGTGAGGGAATTCTCCTTGTGCTATAGTGTGCTTTAAAAAAACATTTTTTCTAGGGACAGAAAACTATAGGTAGGGAGAGTGTCAGTGTGTTTTACTGTGCAAATCCTTGTTTCTAGGGACAGGGAAGGACAGTGAGGGAATTCTCCTTGTGCTATAGTGTGCTTTAAAAAAACATTTTTTCTAGGGACAGAAAACTATAGGTAGGAAGAGTGTCAGTTTCTTTCACTGTGATAATCCTTGTTTCTAGGGACAAAGAAGGAAAGTGAGGGAAATTCTCCTTGTGCTATAGTGTGCTTTAAAAAAACATTTTTTCTAGGGACAGAAAACTATAGGTAGGGAGAGTGTCAGTGTGTTTTACTGTGCGAATCCTTGTTTCTAGGGACAGGGAAGGACAGTGAGGGAATTCTCCTTGTGCTATAGTGTGCTTTAAAAAAACATTTTTTCTAGGGACAGAAAACTATAGGTAGGGAGAGTGTCAGTGTGTTTTACTGTGCGAATCCTTGTTTCTAGGGACAGGGAAGGACAGTGAGGGAATTCTCCTTGTGCTATAGTGTGCTTTAAAAAAACATTTTTTCTAGGGACAGAAAACTATAGGTAGGGAGAGTGTCAGTGTGTTTTACTGTGCAAATCCTTGTTTCTAGGGACAGGGAAGGACAGTGAGGGAATTCTCCTTGTGCTATAGAGTGCTTTAAAAAAACATTTTTTCTAGGGACAGAAAACTATAGGTAGGAAGAGTGTCAGTTTCTTTCACTGTGATAATCCTTGTTTCTAGGGACAAAGAAGGAAAGTGAGGGAAATTCTCCTTGTGCTATAGTGTGCTTTAAAAAAACATTTTTTCTAGGGACAGAAAACTATAGGTAGGGAGAGTGTCAGTGTGTTTTACTGTGCGAATCCTTGTTTCTAGGGACAGGGAAGGACAGTGAGGGAATTCTCCTTGTTGCTATAGTGTGCTTTAAAAAAACATTTTTTCTAGGGACAGAAAACTATAGGTAGGGAGAGTGTCAGTGTGTTTTACTGTGCGAATCCTTGTTTCTAGGGACAGGGAAGGACAGTGAGGGAATTCTCCTTGTGCTATAGTGTGCTTTAAAAAAAAAAAATTCTAGGGACAGAAAACTATAGGTAGGGAGAGTGTCAGTGTGTTTTAGTGTGCGAATCCTTGTTTCTAGGGACAGGGAAGGACAGTGAGGGAATTCTCCTTGTGCTATAGTGTGCTTTAAAAAAACATTTTTTCTAGGGACAGAAAACTATAGGTAGGAAGAGTGTCAGTTTCTTTCACTGTGATAGTCCTTGTTTCTAGGGACAAAGAAGGAAAGTGAGGGAAATTCTCCTTGTGCTATAGTGTGCTTTAAAAAAACATTTTTTCTAGGGACAGAAAACTATAGGTAGGGAGAGTGTCAGTGTGTTTTACTGTGCGAATCCTTGTTTCTAGGGACAGGGAAGGACAGTGAGGGAATTCTCCTTGTGCTATAGTGTGCTTTAAAAAAACATTTTTTCTAGGGACAGAAAACTATAGGTAGGGAGAGTGTCAGTGTGTTTTACTGTGTGAATCCTTGTTTCTAGGGACAGGGAAGGACAGTGAGGGAATTCTCCTTGTGCTATAGTGTGCTTTAAAAAAACATTTTTTCTAGGGACAGAAAACTATAGGTAGGGAGAGTGTCAGTGTGTTTTACTGTGCGAATCCTTGTTTCTAGGGACAGGGAAGGACAGTGAGGGAATTCTCCTTGTGCTATAGTGTGCTTTAAAAAAACATTTTTTCTAGGGACAGAAAACTATAGGTAGGAAGAGTGTCAGTTTCTTTCACTGTGATAATCCTTGTTTCTAGGGACAAAGAAGGAAAGTGAGGGAAATTCTCCTTGTGCTATAGTGTGCTTTAAAAAAACATTTTTTCTAGGGACAGAAAACTATAGGTAGGGAGAGTGTCAGTGTGTTTTACTGTGCGAATCCTTGTTTCTAGGGACAGGGAAGGACAGTGAGGGAATTCTCCTTGTGCTATAGTGTGCTTTAAAAAAACATTTTTTCTAGGGACAGAAAACTATAGGTAGGGAGAGTGTCAGTGTGTTTTA
The DNA here is from genome assembly GCA_029206835.1 of Rana muscosa. Lineage (NCBI taxonomy): Eukaryota > Metazoa > Chordata > Amphibia > Anura > Ranidae > Rana > Rana muscosa. The sequence goes on from JARGYO010001557.1 coordinate 582,574, forward strand.
CTGTGCGAATCCTTGTTTCTAGGGACAGGGAAGGACAGTGAGGGAATTCTCCTTGTGCTATAGTGTGCTTTAAAAAAACATTTTTTCTGGGGACAGAAAACTATAGGTAGGGAGAGTGTCAGTGTGTTTTACTGTGCGAATCCTTGTTTCTAGGGACAGGGAAGGACAGTGAGGGAATTCTCCTTGTGCTATAGTGTGCTTTAAAAAAACATTTTTTCTAGGGACAGAAAACTATAGGTAGGAAGAGTGTCAGTTTCTTAGTTTCTTTCACTGTGATAATCCTTGTTTCTAGGGACAAAGAAGGAAAGTGAGGGAAATTCTCCTTGTGCTATAGTGTGCTTTAAAAAAACATTTTTTCTAGGGACAGAAAACTATAGGTAGGGAGAGTGTCAGTTTCTTTCACTGTGATAATCCTTGTTTCTAGGGACAAAGAAGGAAAGTGAGGGAAATTCTCCTTGTGCTATAGTGTGCTTTAAAAAAACATTTTTTCTAGGGACAGAAAACTATAGGTAGGGAGAGTGTCAGTGTGTTTTACTGTGCGAATCCTTGTTTCTAGGGACAGGGAAGGACAGTGAGGGAATTCTCCTTGTGCTATAGTGTGCTTTAAAAAAACATTTTTTCTAGGGACAGAAAACTATAGGTAGGGAGAGTGTCAGTGTGTTTTACTGTGCGAATCCTTGTTTCTAGGGACAGGGAAGGACAGTGAGGGAATTCTCCTTGTGCTATAGTGTGCTTTAAAAAAACATTTTTTCTAGGGACAGAAAACTATAGGTAGGGAGAGTGTCAGTGTGTTTTACTGTGCGAATCCTTGTTTCTAGGGACAGGGAAGGACAGTGAGGGAATTCTCCTTGTGCTATAGTGTGCTTTAAAAAAACATTTTTTCTAGGGACAGAAAACTATAGGTAGGAAGAGTGTCAGTTTCTTTCACTGTGATAATCCTTGTTTCTAGGGACAAAGAAGGAAAGTGAGGGAAATTCTCCTTGTGCTATAGTGTGCTTTAAAAAAACATTTTTTCTAGGGACAGAAAACTATAGGTAGGGAGAGTGTCAGTGTGTTTTACTGTGCGAATCCTTGTTTCTAGGGACAGGGAAGGACAGTGAGGGAATTCTCCTTGTTGCTATAGTGTGCTTTAAAAAAACATTTTTTCTAGGGACAGAAAACTATAGGTAGGGAGAGTGTCAGTGTGTTTTACTGTGCGAATCCTTGTTTCTAGGGACAGGGAAGGACAGTGAGGGAATTCTCCTTGTGCTATAGTGTGCTTTAAAAAAAAAAAATTCTAGGGACAGAAAACTATAGGTAGGGAGAGTGTCAGTGTGTTTTAGTGTGCGAATCCTTGTTTCTAGGGACAGGGAAGGACAGTGAGGGAATTCTCCTTGTGCTATAGTGTGCTTTAAAAAAACATTTTTTCTAGGGACAGAAAACTATAGGTAGGAAGAGTGTCAGTTTCTTTCACTGTGATAGTCCTTGTTTCTAGGGACAAAGAAGGAAAGTGAGGGAAATTCTCCTTGTGCTATAGTGTGCTTTAAAAAAACATTTTTTCTAGGGACAGAAAACTATAGGTAGGGAGAGTGTCAGTGTGTTTTACTGTGCGAATCCTTGTTTCTAGGGACAGGGAAGGACAGTGAGGGAATTCTCCTTGTGCTATAGTGTGCTTTAAAAAAACATTTTTTCTAGGGACAGAAAACTATAGGTAGGGAGAGTGTCAGTGTGTTTTACTGTGTGAATCCTTGTTTCTAGGGACAGGGAAGGACAGTGAGGGAATTCTCCTTGTGCTATAGTGTGCTTTAAAAAAACATTTTTTCTAGGGACAGAAAACTATAGGTAGGGAGAGTGTCAGTGTGTTTTACTGTGCGAATCCTTGTTTCTAGGGACAGGGAAGGACAGTGAGGGAATTCTCCTTGTGCTATAGTGTGCTTTAAAAAAACATTTTTTCTAGGGACAGAAAACTATAGGTAGGAAGAGTGTCAGTTTCTTTCACTGTGATAATCCTTGTTTCTAGGGACAAAGAAGGAAAGTGAGGGAAATTCTCCTTGTGCTATAGTGTGCTTTAAAAAAACATTTTTTCTAGGGACAGAAAACTATAGGTAGGGAGAGTGTCAGTGTGTTTTACTGTGCGAATCCTTGTTTCTAGGGACAGGGAAGGACAGTGAGGGAATTCTCCTTGTGCTATAGTGTGCTTTAAAAAAACATTTTTTCTAGGGACAGAAAACTATAGGTAGGGAGAGTGTCAGTGTGTTTTACTGTGCGAATCCTTGTTTCTAGGGACAGGGAAGGACAGTGAGGGAATTCTCCTTGTGCTATAGTGTGCTTTAAAAAAACATTTTTTCTGGGGACAGAAAACTATAGGTAGGGAGAGTGTCAGTGTGTTTTACTGTGCGAATCCTTGTTTCTAGGGACAGGGAAGGACAGTGAGGGAATTCTCCTTGTGCTATAGTGTGCTTTAAAAAAACATTTTTTCTAGGGACAGAAAACTATAGGTAGGAAGAGTGTCAGTTTCTTAGTTTCTTTCACTGTGATAATCCTTGTTTCTAGGGACAAAGAAGGAAAGTGAGGGAAATTCTCCTTGTGCTATAGTGTGCTTTAAAAAAACATTTTTTCTAGGGACAGAAAACTATAGGTAGGGAGAGTGTCAGTGTGTTTTACTGTGCGAATCCTTGTTTCTAGGGACAGGGAAGGACAGTGAGGGAATTCTCCTTGTGCTATAGTGTGCTTTAAAAAAACATTTTTTCTAGGGACAGAAAACTATAGGTAGGGAGAGTGTCAGTGTGTTTTACTGTGCGAATCCTTGTTTCTAGGGACAGGGAAGGACAGTGAGGGAATTCTCCTTGTGCTATAGTGTGCTTTAAAAAAACATTTTTTCTAGGGACAGAAAACTATAGGTAGGGAGAGTGTCAGTGTGTTTTACTGTGCAAATCCTTGTTTCTAGGGACAGGGAAGGACAGTGAGGGAATTCTCCTTGTGCTATAGTGTGCTTTAAAAAAACATTTTTTCTAGGGACAGAAAACTATAGGTAGGAAGAGTGTCAGTTTCTTTCACTGTGATAATCCTTGTTTCTAGGGACAAAGAAGGAAAGTGAGGGAAATTCTCCTTGTGCTATAGTGTGCTTTAAAAAAACATTTTTTCTAGGGACAGAAAACTATAGGTAGGGAGAGTGTCAGTGTGTTTTACTGTGCGAATCCTTGTTTCTAGGGACAGGGAAGGACAGTGAGGGAATTCTCCTTGTGCTATAGTGTGCTTTAAAAAAACATTTTTTCTAGGGACAGAAAACTATAGGTAGGGAGAGTGTCAGTGTGTTTTACTGTGCGAATCCTTGTTTCTAGGGACAGGGAAGGACAGTGAGGGAATTCTCCTTGTGCTATAGTGTGCTTTAAAAAAACATTTTTTCTAGGGACAGAAAACTATAGGTAGGGAGAGTGTCAGTGTGTTTTACTGTGCAAATCCTTGTTTCTAGGGACAGGGAAGGACAGTGAGGGAATTCTCCTTGTGCTATAGAGTGCTTTAAAAAAACATTTTTTCTAGGGACAGAAAACTATAGGTAGGAAGAGTGTCAGTTTCTTTCACTGTGATAATCCTTGTTTCTAGGGACAAAGAAGGAAAGTGAGGGAAATTCTCCTTGTGCTATAGTGTGCTTTAAAAAAACATTTTTTCTAGGGACAGAAAACTATAGGTAGGGAGAGTGTCAGTGTGTTTTACTGTGCGAATCCTTGTTTCTAGGGACAGGGAAGGACAGTGAGGGAATTCTCCTTGTTGCTATAGTGTGCTTTAAAAAAACATTTTTTCTAGGGACAGAAAACTATAGGTAGGGAGAGTGTCAGTGTGTTTTACTGTGCGAATCCTTGTTTCTAGGGACAGGGAAGGACAGTGAGGGAATTCTCCTTGTGCTATAGTGTGCTTTAAAAAAAAAAAATTCTAGGGACAGAAAACTATAGGTAGGGAGAGTGTCAGTGTGTTTTAGTGTGCGAATCCTTGTTTCTAGGGACAGGGAAGGACAGTGAGGGAATTCTCCTTGTGCTATAGTGTGCTTTAAAAAAACATTTTTTCTAGGGACAGAAAACTATAGGTAGGAAGAGTGTCAGTTTCTTTCACTGTGATAGTCCTTGTTTCTAGGGACAAAGAAGGAAAGTGAGGGAAATTCTCCTTGTGCTATAGTGTGCTTTAAAAAAACATTTTTTCTAGGGACAGAAAACTATAGGTAGGGAGAGTGTCAGTGTGTTTTACTGTGTGAATCCTTGTTTCTAGGGACAGGGAAGGACAGTGAGGGAATTCTCCTTGTGCTATAGTGTGCTTTAAAAAAACATTTTTTCTAGGGACAGAAAACTATAGGTAGGGAGAGTGTCAGTGTGTTTTACTGTGCGAATCCTTGTTTCTAGGGACAGGGAAGGACAGTGAGGGAATTCTCCTTGTGCTATAGTGTGCTTTAAAAAAACATTTTTTCTAGGGACAGAAAACTATAGGTAGGAAGAGTGTCAGTTTCTTTCACTGTGATAATCCTTGTTTCTAGGGACAAAGAAGGAAAGTGAGGGAAATTCTCCTTGTGCTATAGTGTGCTTTAAAAAAACATTTTTTCTAGGGACAGAAAACTATAGGTAGGGAGAGTGTCAGTGTGTTTTACTGTGCGAATCCTTGTTTCTAGGGACAGGGAAGGACAGTGAGGGAATTCTCCTTGTGCTATAGTGTGCTTTAAAAAAACATTTTTTCTAGGGACAGAAAACTATAGGTAGGGAGAGTGTCAGTGTGTTTTACTGTGCGAATCCTTGTTTCTAGGGACAGGGAAGGACAGTGAGGGAATTCTCCTTGTGCTATAGTGTGCTTTAAAAAAACATTTTTTCTGGGGACAGAAAACTATAGGTAGGGAGAGTGTCAGTGTGTTTTACTGTGCGAATCCTTGTTTCTAGGGACAGGGAAGGACAGTGAGGGAATTCTCCTTGTGCTATAGTGTGCTTTAAAAAAACATTTTTTCTAGGGACAGAAAACTATAGGTAGGAAGAGTGTCAGTTTCTTAGTTTCTTTCACTGTGATAATCCTTGTTTCTAGGGACAAAGAAGGAAAGTGAGGGAAATTCTCCTTGTGCTATAGTGTGCTTTAAAAAAAATTTTTTCTAGGGACAGAAAACTATAGGTAGGGAGAGTGTCAGTGTGTTTTACTGTGCGAATCCTTGTTTCTAGGGACAGGGAAGGACAGTGAGGGAATTCTCCTTGTGCTATAGTGTGCTTTAAAAAAACATTTTTTCTAGGGACAGAAAACTATAGGTAGGGAGAGTGTCAGTGTGTTTTACTGTGCGAATCCTTGTTTCTAGGGACAGGGAAGGACAGTGAGGGAATTCTCCTTGTGCTATAGTGTGCTTTAAAAAAACATTTTTTCTAGGGACAGAAAACTATAGGTAGGGAGAGTGTCAGTGTGTTTTACTGTGCAAATCCTTGTTTCTAGGGACAGGGAAGGACAGTGAGGGAATTCTCCTTGTGCTATAGTGTGCTTTAAAAAAACATTTTTTCTAGGGACAGAAAACTATAGGTAGGAAGAGTGTCAGTTTCTTTCACTGTGATAATCCTTGTTTCTAGGGACAAAGAAGGAAAGTGAGGGAAATTCTCCTTGTGCTATAGTGTGCTTTAAAAAAACATTTTTTCTAGGGACAGAAAACTATAGGTAGGGAGAGTGTCAGTGTGTTTTACTGTGCGAATCCTTGTTTCTAGGGACAGGGAAGGACAGTGAGGGAATTCTCCTTGTGCTATAGTGTGCTTTAAAAAAACATTTTTTCTAGGGACAGAAAACTATAGGTAGGGAGAGTGTCAGTGTGTTTTACTGTGCGAATCCTTGTTTCTAGGGACAGGGAAGGACAGTGAGGGAATTCTCCTTGTGCTATAGTGTGCTTTAAAAAAACATTTTTTCTAGGGACAGAAAACTATAGGTAGGGAGAGTGTCAGTGTGTTTTACTGTGCGAATCCTTGTTTCTAGGGACAGGGAAGGACAGTGAGGGAATTCTCCTTGTGCTATAGTGTGCTTTAAAAAAACATTTTTTCTAGGGACAGAAAACTATAGGTAGGAAGAGTGTCAGTTTCTTTCACTGTGATAATCCTTGTTTCTAGGGACAAAGAAGGAAAGTGAGGGAAATTCTCCTTGTGCTATAGTGTGCTTTAAAAAAACATTTTTTCTAGGGACAGAAAACTATAGGTAGGGAGAGTGTCAGTGTGTTTTACTGTGCGAATCCTTGTTTCTAGGGACAGGGAAGGACAGTGAGGGAATTCTCCTTGTTGCTATAGTGTGCTTTAAAAAAACATTTTTTCTAGGGACAGAAAACTATAGGTAGGGAGAGTGTCAGTGTGTTTTACTGTGCGAATCCTTGTTTCTAGGGACAGGGAAGGACAGTGAGGGAATTCTCCTTGTGCTATAGTGTGCTTTAAAAAAAAAAATTTCTAGGGACAGAAAACTATAGGTAGGGAGAGTGTCAGTGTGTTTTACTGTGCGAATCCTTGTTTCTAGGGACAGGGAAGGACAGTGAGGGAATTCTCCTTGTGCTATAGTGTGCTTTAAAAAAACATTTTTTCTAGGGACAGAAAACTATAGGTAGGAAGAGTGTCAGTTTCTTTCACTGTGATAATCCTTGTTTCTAGGGACAAAGAAGGAAAGTGAGGGAAATTCTCCTTGTGCTATAGTGTGCTTTAAAAAAACATTTTTTCTAGGGACAGAAAACTATAGGTAGGAAGAGTGTCAGTTTCTTTCACTGTGATAATCCTTGTTTCTAGGGACAGGGAAGGACAGTGAGGAAAATTCTCCTTGTGCTATAGTGTGCTTTAAAAAAACATTTTTTCTAGGGACAGAAAACTATAGGTAGGAAGAGTGTCAGTTTCTTTCACTGTGATAATCCTTGTTTCTAGGGACAAAGAAGGAAAGTGAGGGAAATTCTCCTTGTGCTATAGTGTGCTTTAAAAAAACATTTTTTCTAGGGACAGAAAACTATAGGTAGGAAGAGTGTCAGTTTCTTTCACTGTGATAATCCTTGTTTCTAGGGACAGGGAAGGAAAGTGAGGGAAATTCTCCTTGTGCTATAGTGTGCTTTAAAAAAAAAAATTTCTAGGGACAGAAAACTATAGGTAGGAAGAGTGTCAGTTTCTTTCACTGTGATAATCCTTGTTTCTAGGGACAAAGAAGGAAAGTGAGGGAAATTCTCCTTGTGCTATAGTGTGCTTTAAAAAAACATTTTTTCTAGGGACAGAAAACTATAGGTAGGAAGAGTGTCAGTTTCTTTCACTGTGATAATCCTTGTTTCTAGGGACAGGGAAGGAAAGTGAGGGAAATTCTCCTTGTGCTATAGTGTGCTTTAAAAAAACATTTTTTCTAGGGACAGAAAACTATAGGTAGGGAGAGTGTCAGTGTGTTTTACTGTGCAAATCCTTGTTTCTAGGGACAGGGAAGGACAGTGAGGGAATTCTCCTTGTGCTATAGTGTGCTTTAAAAAAACATTTTTTCTAGGGACAGAAAACTATAGGTAGGAAGAGTGTCAGTTTCTTTCACTGTGATAATCCTTGTTTCTAGGGACAAAGAAGGAAAGTGAGGGAAATTCTCCTTGTGCTATAGTGTGCTTTAAAAAAACATTTTTTCTAGGGACAGAAAACTATAGGTAGGAAGAGTGTCAGTTTCTTTCACTGTGATAATCCTTGTTTCTAGGGACAGGGAAGGAAAGTGAGGGAAATTCTCCTTGTGCTATAGTGTGCTTTAAAAAAACATTTTTTCTAGGGACAGAAAACTATAGGTAGGAAGAGTGTCAGTTTCTTTCACTGTGATAATCCTTGTTTCTAGGGACAGGGAAGGACAGTGAGGGAAATTCTCCTTGTGCTATAGTGTGCTAAAGCATTCCTCATCAACCATCTTTGAAATCCTTGTTTTTTTGGACAGTCAGGGAAATTGTCGTTGTGCTATTCTGTGCAAAAGCAATCATCCTCAACCATATTTAGAAATCCTTAAGTAAAGGGACAGAGAAGGACACCTGAAGGTAGCCCTTATTGCTTTTTTCCCATCTCCCTGCAGGCCATCTATTAGAATGTCTGGAAGGCAAACAAGGAGAGGCAGACAGTCAGGAGGCAATAAAAGAGGGCAAGCAGGCTCTGTGTCTGGGGGCAACAGTGCTGGTCGTGGACGCGGTGCATTGTCATCAGCACATGGCCATGGGACACGCTTGTCCTTCTTTTCGGCAGCTGGACATGTTGAGTCACATCATGCCGAAGACTTAGTAGAGTGGATGACCAAGCCCTCCTCCTCCTCCTCATCCTCTCTCACCCAGGCTCAGGGTACTGGAAAAGCAGCTGCCAAAGCGTCCTCTTCCCTGGTATCAATGTCAGACTCATCATCAGTCACTCCTTCCCTAGACCCACCATGTCCTCCTCCTGAGGAGTCCCCCGAACTGTTTGAGCACAGTGTTGGGTACATGCTCCAGGAGGATGCCCAGCGTTTCAAAGGGTCTGATGATGAAACCCAGCTACAGGAAGGCAGTAGCGTGAGAGCAGACAGAGGGGATGCTCAAGAAGGACACCAATCTGGCAGTCATGTTCCAGCAGCTGCAGCATACTGCCAGATTGGCTCCAGTGATGAGGAGGGAGGGGATGATGAGGTCACTGACTCCACGTGGGTGCCTAATAGGAGAGAGGAGGAGGAGGAGGATGAGGAGGAGGCACATCTCCAACGAGGCAGGATGCCCTTTGGTGGCCAGCGTAAGGGCAGTACACCGACGGAATCACACCGCAGAGCTCCGCCTGTGCAGGGCGCTGCCTCTGCCCGTCATTCAAAAAGTTCTTTGGTGTGGGCCTTTTTTGAGGCTAGTGCATCAGATCGCACAGCTGCTGTTTGCAACATATGTCTCAAGCGTATATCGCGTGGCCAAAACATCAGCCGCTTGGGTACCACATGCCTGACCAGACATATGTTGACCTGCCATGCAGCTCGTTGGCAAGCCTACCTCAAAGACCCACACCAAAGAACAAAGCGGACCTCTCCTTGCACCGCATCAGCTGGGATCTCCAACCCCACTATAACTTCAGTCCTCTCTGAAACATGCACTGAGAGGAATGAAGGTGTAGAATTAGGTGTGTCACAGCCAAGTACTTGCGGCCACTCTGCTAGCAGTACACCGACGTCCGATTCTAGCAGGCAAATTTCCCTGCCCTGCTGCTGGACCGTCGAAAGAAGTTCACTCCCAGCCATCCACATGCCCAGCGGTTGAATGCTAGCTTGGCTAAATTGCTAGCGCTTCAACTGCTGCCTTTTCAGTTGGTAGACTCGGCCCCCTTCCGTGAGTTTGTGCAATGTGCGGTTCCTCAGTGGCAGGTTCCCAAACGCCACTTTTTCTCACGGAAGGCTATTCCGGCTCTCTACCGGCATGTGGAAGGCAATGTCTTGGCCTCGCTGGACAGGGCGGTCAGCGGTAAGGTGCATATTACCGCTGACTCATGGTCCAGCAGGCATGGACAGGGACGTTACCTTTCTTTCACGGCCCATTGGGTCACTCTTTTGGCAGCTGGGAAGGATGCAGGACAAGGTGCAGTAGTGTTGGAGGTTGTTCCACCGCCACGCCTCCAAAATGCTACTTCTGGTTGTGACACACCTCTCTCCTCCACCCCCTCCTCTTCTTCTTCCTCCATGGCCTCTTCCTGTGGTTTGTCCTCGGAACCAGCGGTGCTCCGTAGGCGTTCAAGGGGCTACGCAAGTACGCAGGCAAAAAGATGCCATGCCGTGCTTGCGCTGGTGTGTTTGGGGGACAGAAGCCACACTGGGGCAGAGGTCCTGTCTGCTCTGCAGGGCCAGGCCGAGAGGTGGTTGACGCCACGCCAGCTTAAGCCAGGAATGGTGGTTTGCGACAATGGCACCAACCTCCTCTCCGCCCTCCGACAGGGACAACTGACCCATGTGCCCTGTGTGGCTCACGTCCTTAACCTGGTGGTGCAGCAGTTCTTGGGCAGGTACCCGGGCTTACAGGATGTCCTGAGGCAGGCCAGGAAAGTCTGTGTGCATTTCCGCAGATCTTATAATGCCAGTGCTCACCTGGCTGAGCTGCAAAAGGAGTTGAACCTGCCCAAGAACCGCCTTATATGTGACATGCCCACCAGGTGGAACTCAATGTTGGCCATGCTGCAGCGGCTGCACACGCAGCAGAGGGCCATCAATGAGTACCTGTGCGACTACGGCACCAGGACAGGGTCAGGGGAGCTTGGTTTTTTTTCTCCACGCCAGTGGGGCATGATCAGGGATGCATGCACTGTCCTGGCACCATTTGAGGAGGCCACGAGGATGGTGAGCAGTGACAGTGCATGCATCAGTGACACTGTACCTCTTGTCCACCTGTTGGAGCACATGCTGCGTGGAATAATGGACAGGGCACTTGAGGCAGAACAGAGGCAGGAAGAGGAGGACTTCCTTGCCTCTCAAGGCCCCCTTTACCCAGACAGTGTTCCTTCTGTCCCACCCATCGCACAGGAAGAGGAGGAGGAGGAGGAGGAGGAGGAGGAGGATTGTGTCAGCATGGAGGTGGAGGCTGGCACTCAAAATCATCAGCAGCAGTCTTTTAGGGATGATTTACAGTCCCAAGAAACCAGTGGACTTGTACGTGGCTGGGAGGAGGTGGCTGCGGATCATGTCGTCCTTAGTGACCCAGAGGACTCCGGAGCGAATGCCTCAGCAAACCTACGCTGCATGGCCTCCCTGATCCTGCAAAGTCTGCGGAAGGATCCTCGTATTCTTCGGATCAAGGAGAGGGACCATTACTGGCTGGCCACTCTCCTTGATCCACGGTACAAGGGTAAGGTTGCGGACCTTATGTTACCGTCGCAGAGGAAGCAGAGGATGAGACAACTCCGGGAGGCCTTGCAGAAAGGTCTGTGCAACGCGTTCCCAGAGACTGGGAGGTTACAAACTCCTGGTCCTGGACAACGAGTTGCTGAGGCTTCGGCCAGTCAAAGAAGGAGCGGTGGGGAAGGTGGCTGTCTGACCGATGCGTTCAGACAATTCTTTAGTCCGCAGCCCCAAAGTATGATCGGTTCCAGCAACCATCGCCAGCGTCTGATAAACATGGTGCAGGAATATCTAGGGGCAAGGTCAGACTTGGACACCTTCCCCACCGAAAATCCTCTGGCTTACTGGGTCTTGAGGATGGATCACTGGCCAGAGCTTGCACAGTATGCAATTGAGCTACTGGCCTGTCCTGCATCCAGCGTTCTTTCGGAACGCACATTCAGTGTTGCTCAGTGTTGCCAACCCCCTGAAGTGAAATTTACTGGCAAGGATGCCAAAATTTCTGTACGGCACCAATTTCTTACTGGCAAAAATCATGACAATTACTGGCAGGGCCGCATTTTTTACTGGCACTGCAAAAAAGTACCTACAATTACTGCTTTTTAGTGCTAAACAGTGCAAATATCAATATTTGAACTATAAACACACAGCTAATGCTAATATCAATGTGTTTAAGTTAAACAAAAGTAAAAAAAAATTTTTCTCAATTCACATGAAGGTTAGGTTACTATAACCCAGCCAGCACAGAGTTCCCTCTTACATCAGAGTCTGCAGGGATCCCCCTTACAGTGCAAGGGAACTCTTATGTAAAGGGGAACGCTGCAGATCATGATGTAAGGGGGAACTCTGATGTGGAGGGGGGCTCTGGTGAATAGAGACCACCTTCCACAGAGTGAATACACTAAGGTAAGGAGGGGGGTACTAATATAGGGGGGACCTTTTATATCAGTGCCCCCTTACATTATTGTATTCACTCCCCTCCTTAGATCAGTGCCCCCCCCTCAGACTGGCCTGGCGGCGCTGTCACTGACCTGCTCTCAGGTGCACAGTGCGGGGCTCAGTCAGACGGCTCCAGCTTGGCGGCTCTGACCTCCTCTCCACAGTCCACGCGTCCGTTTCTTCCTGGGCCGTAACCCCCATCCCGGCGCTCCCAATCTTGACATCTTTCTAGGATCCCTTCAGAGACTGCAGACATAAAAGACAGGAGAGGGTCAGAGGCTGCGGACACGATACAGGAGATGGACAGAGGCTGCGGACACACTACAGGAGGGGGACAGAGGCTGCGGACACCATACAGGAGGGTGACAGAGGCTGCGGACACGACACAGGAGGGGGACAGAGGCTGCGGACATGACACAGGAGGGGGACAGAGGCTGCGGACACGACACAGGAGGGGGACAGAGGCTGCAGACACGACACAGGAGGGGGACAGAGGCTGCGGACACGGCACAGGAGGGGGACAGAGGCTGCGGACACGACACAGGAGTGGGACAGAGGCTGCGGACACGACACAGGAGGGGGACAGAGGCTGCGGACATGACACAGGAGGGGGACAGAGGCTGCGGACATGACACAGAAGGGGGACAGAGGCTGCGGACATGACACAGGAGGGGGACAGAGGCTGCGGACATGACACAGGAGGGGTGACAGAGACTGCGGACATGACACAGGAGGGGGACAGAGGCTGCGGACACGACACAGGAGGGGGACAGAGGCTGCGGACACGACACAGGAGGGGGACAGAGGCTGCGGACACGACACAGGAGGGGGACAGAGGCTGCGGACATGACACAGGAGGGGGACAGAGGCTGCGGACATGACACAGGAGGGGGACAGAGGCTGCGGACATGACACAGGAGGGGGACAGAGGCTGCGGACATGACACAGGAGGGGGACAGAGGCTGCGGACATGACACAGGAGGGGGACAGGGGCTGCGGACATGACACAGGAGGGGTGACAGAGACTGCGGACATGACACAGGAGGGGGACAGAGGCTGCGGACATGACACAGGAGGGGGACAGAGGCTGCGGACATGATAGGGTCCTCGTTACCCCCTCAGTGGCCTCCTCCTCTGTCCACCATCATATAACTTCTCCTCCACATCATCAGTATGCTGTGTCCTCCTTCTGTGCCCTTTTCACCTCTCCACAGGTCAGGGCAGCTCTGACCTGTGGAGAGGTGAAAAGGGCACAGAAGGAGGACACAGCATACTGATGATGTGGAGGAGAAGTTATATGCTGGTAGACAGAGAGAGCACATCAGTCTCTGTCCCTCCCCTGCATGCCATGGCCGCTTCACCCTCCAGCGCTCCCACTCCCAGCGCAGTCCTCCTCCTCCTTCATATCTCCTCCTCCTCCTCCTCACCCTCCTCACCCCTGCTCGGCCGAGTCCTCCTCTCCTCCTACGGCGACTGCGAGTGCACCACTGTAGCCCGCCCCGCGAGCACTCCCGTCCTGGCTGAAAGTATATTCAAAAATGGCGCCGGGAAGCGCCATTACGTTACTGCGCATGCGCCACTCGGCCGAACGCATACGAGCTTTCCCGAGCCCGGCCGGCTTCGGAACGGCGCATGCGCAGTTGCTTGGTCGGCTCGCGGCCATCTTTTTTATGGGCAGCCAATGCCCACAACGGACTTTACGTACACCCCAAAAAGGGGGTTAAATTTACGTGCTGTACGTAAATTAACGTACGGTTGGCAACACTGGTGTTGCTGGAGGATTTGTCACGGATCACAGGGTGCGCCTGTCCACCGACTCGGTTGATCGACTGACTTTCATCAAGATGAACCAGTCTTGGATCACCACCAGCTACCACACACCTGATGCTGATATAACAGACTAATTGATTTTAACATGTCACATCCCTTCAAGACTGATGCTGATGCTGAGTGCCTGTGCTGTTATGTTGACTGGCTATCCTCCTCCTCCGAGTCCTCAATGATACGATTGATGATGATAGCTTGGAAGATCATTTTTGTTTATGGGTGCCGCCACCAGTGGCTAAGGCCCAATTTTTCAGCCCCTGTTTTACAGGGGCGTGTAATTACAATTTTTTTAGCAATAATTTGCCATAGGGCTCATTGCTGTGCTCCAAGTACAGTATCTGTGAGGGGTTGGAGTGTTGTGGCACCAGTGCCTAAGGCCCAATTTTTCAGCCCCTGTTTAACAGGGGCGTGTCATTACAATTTTTGAAGCAATACTTTGCAACAAGGCTCATTGCTGTGCTCCAAGTACAGTATCTGTGAGGGGTTGTAGTGTTGTGCCACCAGTGCCTAAGGCCCAATTTTTCAGCCCCTGTTCAACAGGGGCATGCAATTACAATTCTTGATCTAATAATTCACAGCAGGGCCCATTGCTGCACCCACCAAGAGTAACTCTGAGGGCTTACAGTGTTGTGGCAACGCCACCACCACCACCACCACGAAAGGCCCAATTTTTCAGCCCCTGTTCAAAAGGGGCATGTAATTACAATTCTTGATCTAATAATTCACAGCAGGGCCCATTGCTGCACCCACCAAGAGTAACTCTGAGGGCTTACAGTGTTGTGGCAACACCACCACCACCACCAACACCACGAAAGGCCCAATTTTTCAGCCCCTGTTCAACAGGGGCATGCAATTACAATTCTTGATCTAATAATTCACAGCAGGGCCCATTGCTGCACCCACCAAGAGTAACTCTGAGGGCTTACAGTGTTGTGGCAACGCCACCACCACCACCACCACGAAAGGCCCAATTTTTCAGCCCCTGTTCAAAAGGGGCATGTAATTACAATTCTTGATCTAATAATTCACAGCAGGGCCCATTGCTGCACCCACCAAGAGTAACTCTGAGGGCTTACAGTGTTGTGGCAACGCCACCACCACCACCACCACCACGAAAGGCCCAATTTTTCAGCCCCTGTTCAAAAGGGGCATGTAATTACAATTCTTGATCTAATAATTCACAGCAGGGCCCATTGCTGCACCCACCAAGAGTAACTCTGAGGGCTTACAGTGTTGTGGCAACGCCACCACCACCACCACCACGAAAGGCCCAATTTTTCAGCCCCTGTTCAAAAGGGGCATGTAATTACAATTCTTGATCTAATAATTCACAGCAGGGCCCATTGCTGCACCCACCAAGAGTAACTCTGAGGGCTTACAGTGTTGTGGCAACACCACCACCACCACCACCACGAAAGGCCCAATTTTTCAGCCCCTGTTCAAAAGGGGCATGTAATTACAATTCTTGATCTAATAATTCACAGCAGGGCCCATTGCTGCACCCACCAAGAGTAACTCTGAGGGCTTACAGTGTTGTGGCAACGCCACCACCACCACCACCACCACGAAAGGCCCAATTTTTCAGCCCCTGTTCAAAAGGGGCATGTAATTACAATTCTTGATCTAATAATTCACAGCAGGGCCCATTGCTGCACCCACCAAGAGTAACTCTGAGGGCTTACAGTGTTGTGGCAACGCCACCACCACCACCACCACGAAAGGCCCAATTTTTCAGCCCCTGTTCAAAAGGGGCATGTAATTACAATTCTTGATCTAATAATTCACAGCAGGGCCCATTGCTGCACCCACCAAGAGTAACTCTGAGGGCTTACAGTGTTGTGGCAACGCCACCACCACCACCACCACGAAAGGCCCAATTTTTCAGCCCCTGTTCAAAAGGGGCATGTAATTACAATTCTTGATCTAATAATTCACAGCAGGGCCCATTCCTGCACCCACCAAGAGTAACTCTGAGGGCTTACAGTGTTCTGGCAACGCCACCACCACCACCACCACGAAAGGCCCAATTTTTCAGCCCCTGTTCAAAAGGGGCATGTAATTACAATTCTTGATCTAATAATTCACAGCAGGGCCCATTCCTGCACCCACCAAGAGTAACTCTGAGGGCTTACAGTGTTGTGGCAACACCACCACCACCACCACCACGAAAGGCCCAATTTTTCAGCCCCTGTTCAACAGGGGCATGCAATTACAATTCTTGATCTAATAATTCACAGCAGGGCCCATTGCTGTACCCACCAAGAGTAACTGTCAGGGCTTACAGTGTTGTGGCACCAGCACCACCATCAAAGGCCCAATTTTTACTACCACTGTTCAACAATTATATGTAATTAAAATTCCTGATATAATAGTTGACAGCAGGGCGTTCCAGCACCAACCAAGAGTAACTGTGAGTGCTTACAGTGTTGTGCCAACACCAACAACTAAGGGGCCTATTTCTGCAGAGTATATACGGCAGGTCCCTACTTTCAAACATCCAACTTACAAACGACTCCTACTTGCAAACGCAAGAAGACAACAGGAAGTGAGAGGAAATCTACCACTAGGAAGGAAATCTCTCTCCTGTAAGAATAAATATGGGAGAAAGGTGTCTCCTCTGTACTGATGCTTTATCAGCAATCCTTGTTTCAAGAAAAATACCACATTTCAAAAACAGTTGTCATTGGGACGGAAAGTGAGGTGAAATGTTCTGAACAGGGGCACAGACAGCAAAACAAATGTTACAGGGGTGATAACCCTTACCTATGTTTTCCAAAAAGTTTAAAAATAGATTTTTGGGCTGGAGCTACACTTAAACAATGTACCTGTTCAAAATTACAAACAGATTCTACATAAGAACAAACCTACAGTCCCTGTCTTGTATGCACCGCCTGTATACGGCTGTTCAGAGTATATAGGGCCTTTTTTTTTTATGTGCGGGGTTCCCCTTAATATCCATACAAGACCCAAAGGGGCTGGTAATGGGCTGGGGTAGGGGGGGGGGGGTCATGGGGTAGCTATGCCATTTTTCTTAAAGATTTTCATCCATATTACCGGGACCAGACATTACATTAAAGCCGCAAGCAGTTTTAAATGGCTTTTTTTTCCTTTAGAAGTGTCATTTTGTGCAGGGACAGTTCTAAACACGGGAAACACGTGGCACTTCACAGGCATACTTTAGACACCCCCCAGGTACGATATTTAAAGGAATATTTAACTTTTTTTTTTTCACTTTATGCATCATTAAAATGACTGCTCCCGAAAAACGACTGTAACGGCACCCCAAGTATGAAAGGGGTTAACACCGTTAGGATATTCCCTTTCCAACCACACGACAGCCACCAGACACTCCAACCAGCTGAATAAGACCCCATACGAATGGTTCTCCCCCCAGATACGAGACAACGCTCTGTATTCAAGTTCCAAAACAGGGAATGCCTTTATTTTCAAAACACATGGTAACACATTTCTCTTCAAAACCCTCCCCCCCATCCTTTGGGGAACAGGGCGGGTTAAACTGTCCAATGACAATGGTAATACAGGTCAGGTGTGTTCAAACTTCTCCTTTGATAAACAGTCTTAGGCAGGAGGGTTGATCCCCCCCTCCTCACAGAAGACACTTCCACATCCCATAATATGGAGCCAGACGCTTTACCAAGCTCCAATCCACATCAACACAATGAAAGGGCCTGTAACATAGGTGGGGCTCATTAGCATTACACAAGGAGACAGGAGACACATCAGCCTCTCTTAATTTAACCTGTTGAGTTCATAAAACAGTAGATAGTTCTTTGCAGGTAAATGGGGAATATGGTGGATAAATATTACAGACCCATTTTAAGCAATCCAAGCCATATATATTCTCAATGTCCATTGTTTCCTTGC